>CM029021.1:26776476-27976476 GCA_016801055.1 Panax notoginseng | reverse complement strand
TCTTGTGGGTCTTCTAGATTAAATCATATCACTTAATCAGCATACATGTAACTCCTTTTGCTTAGCATATCAAGTGGGGCGGCATCTTCATGCGGCAATTTAGTCACTCGGCAAGAAAGTCCAAACGCGACAAGGATTATAATATTCTAGAAAATTAAATTTTTTATAATTCTATTGTAATTAGGATTTTTTTTAATTAGAATTCTTTTTCAAATTGACTTCTATTTCCTTATAGAAATTAGGGTTATAGTTTATAAATTCCTATTAGGATTTGGATTATTTTGAGTAGTATAAATAGAGGTCCAAGTTATGTAATCAAACACATTATACATTATACATTATTCATTATTCAATATATTTGTGAGTTTATTCTCTACTTTTGGTTCTTTGAAGAATTCCTAAGTATTTTTCTTAGTTATTTCTTCGAGATTCAATTTTACTTATCATACAACAATTCATAGTTGTGTGTGGCGTCTTCTACCGCATCAATCGTTGATTGTACCGAGATTACTGCTTCAATGTAAGCGAGGGATCAAGGTGTCGTTGGTGTCCATTCAACGCAAATTTTTGAACGCGAGCAATTGTACCAAGATTACCGTCTACATATAGGCAAGGGGTTAAGGTGTTACAAATAATTCATCCTACAACTTTGCTAGAAACGATCAGGGCGGCGACCACCTCACGTAAGCATGCCGTGGAGTCTATCACGTACAGTCCGTTTCTAAAACTCCTAACTAGTGTAATGGTCAAAAAAATATTTTGTTACCTAGGCTACTACTATGACTTTGAACCATGGTCATACATGTTTTATATTTTAGTTAATGTTTTGTTTGGGTGAGAAAGTGAGATAGTACATAATTGGGCCCACTTATTCAATTTAAAAGAGTCAAATAAGACTATTCGTTTACGTACCGTCCGTTTTTGAAAACTCCTAACCAGAGTAATGGTCAAAAAAATATTTTGATACCTAGGCTACTTGTGTGACTTTGAACCATGATCATACATGTTAGTGAAGTTATAATTCACCTTAGTATGTTACTCTTTGTTCTGGTTTTGTAAGGTTGTGCTCAAGGGTGTTAATGGTCTACTGTGCACTTTAATTGGCTGTCTGTAGCATATGGTGTACCTTGGTTTATCTCTTGATGTACAAGGAGGGTATGCTTGTGAGGCGGAAATTGTATATTATGATATACCGGCTTTTGTGTGAGAGAAGTGTAATTAAGGCATGATATATGTAATTGTTCCTATTTTCAAACAGCTTATGCTTTAAGCACATAAGTTTTATCATGATAATCATGCATCATCTATGTTTATGGACATTTATAGGCCTTGGAACAAAAGTTCTTGCTGAAGGTGGTTATGACAATCATTTGAAACTGTTCCTAAGGAGAAAATTTCGAAGTACTATGCCTGTTGTTTATCTACATGATAGACTCCACGACACGCTTGCGTGAGGTGGTCATCGCCTGAATCGTTTTTAGCACAGTTGTTGGGTGAATTGCTTGAAACACCTTAACCCCTCGTCTATACTTTAGACGGTAATCTTGGTACAATTGCTCGCGTTCGGAATCTGCGTTGAATGGACACCAACGACACCTTGACCCCTCGCTTATATTGAAGTGATAATCTCGGTTCAATCAACGATTGATGCAGTACAAGACGCCACACACAACTATGAATTGTTGTATGATAAGTCAAATTGAATCTCAAAGAAATAACTAAGAAGCTACTAATTTCTTAGGAATTCTTCAAAGAATCAAAAGTAGAGAATAAACTCACAAATATATTAAATAATAATAATGTGTTTGATTACATCAACTTAGACCTCTATTTATACTACTCAAAATAATCCAAATCCTAATAAGAATTTATAAACTATAACCCTAATAGTAGTCAATTTGGAAAAGAACTTTTAATTAAAAAGAAGTCCTAATTACAATAGAATTATAAAAATCTAAAAGTCTTTGCTGAATATGTAATTCGTGGGCTTAGTAAAAATCAGAATTGGGCTTGTATTAAATTGACCCAAATTTGTGTCTTATCCTTCTCTTTGGGTTTTCTTGTGTTAGCTTCAGCCCAAACATCTTGGATCAATCCATTGAGATCTTGTTTGAATCTTTTAGTTATAGCCTTGCTTGATCCCCACGTCCCTTTAGTCTTATTTAAATCCACGCATGCCATGTCCTCATCATCCCTCTCCTCTTGAAAAGGATTTATCCTCAAATCGTCACCTACATCAAACGGACTTAGATCAATAACGTTAAATGTGGCACTAACATTATACTCACCTGGTAAATCCAATTTATAGGCATTGTCATTGATACGGTCGAGAACTTGAAATGGACCATCTCCCCTCGGAAGTAATTTCAAACGTCTTTGAACGGGGAATCTTTCTTTCCGCATATGTAACCACACCCAATCTCTGGGTTCAAAGATCACTTGATGTCGTCCCTTGTTCGCGTGCTTAATGTATTGTTTTGTCCTTCGTTCAATGTTTAGTCTGGCTTTTTCATGAATCTGCTTAACAAGATCAGCCTTTTTCTTTCCATCCAAGTTAGTATATTCGGAAACAGGTAATGGTAATAAATCCAACGGTGTCAAGGGATTAAAACTATATACAATTTTAAATGGAGAAAAATTAGTGGCAGAATGAACTGAACGGTTATATGCAAACTCAACATGTGGTAAACATTCTTCCCATTGCTTGATATTCTTTTTAATGATAGCCCGTAACAATGCCGACAAAGTCCTATTTACTACTTCAGTTTGACCTTCAGTTTGTGGATGACAAGTAGTTGAAAATAACAGTTTAGTACCCAATTTACACCACAAAGTCTTCCAAAAGTAACTTAAGAACTTGGTATCCCTATCAGAAATAATAGTTTTGGGCATACCATGCAAACGCACAATCTCCCTAAAGAACAAATCAGCAACAAGAGATGCATCATCAATTTTATGACATGGAATAAAATGTGCCATTTTTGAAAATCTATCCATGACCACAAATATTGAATCATGACCATGCTTAGACCTAGGTAAACCCAACACAAAGTCCATAGACAAATCAATCCAAGGTTCATTAGGAATATGCAGTGGTGTATACAATCCATGGGGTTGAACACGAGATTTAGCTTGGCAACAAGTAATACATCTATCACATATTCTTTCCACATCTCGTTTCATATGAGGCCAATAAAAATGTGCTTTCAAAACAGCAAAAGTTTTATCAACACCAAAATGTCCCATTAAACCACCCCCATGTGACTCCCTAACCAACAACTCACGCAAAGAACATACAGGAATACATAGTTTATTTTCACGAAACAAGAATTCATCAATTTTAAAGTATTTACCCACAACATTCTTTTTCACAAGTTTTAAATTCTTCACTTAAATCAAGGCCATTATCATATAACTCTTTAATTCGTTCAAACCCAAGCAATTTCGTATCAAGAGTAATTAACAAAACATACCTTCGAGATAAAGCATCTGCAACGACATTCTCTTTACCTTGCTTATATCGAATGACATAGGGAAATGTCTCGATAAACTCCATCCATCGCGCATGCCTTTTGTTCAACTTGTGCTGACCCTTTAAATATTTTAATGATTCATGATCGGTGTGGATCACAAATTCTTTGGGCCACAAGTAATGTTGCCATGTCTCCAAAGCTCTAACCAAAGCGTACATCTCTTTGTTATATGTAGGATAGTTCAAAGCTGCCCCACTTAATTTTTCACTGAAATACGCCACTGGTTTCCCTTCTTGCATCAAAACAGCTCCAATCCCTAAACCTGAAGCATCACACTCAATCTCAAAAGTTTTAGCAAAGTTAGGCAAAATAAGTAAAGGAGCATTTGTTAGTTTATCCTTTATCAAGTTAAATGTTTTTTCCTATTCATCGCCCCACTTAAAGCCCACATTTTTCTTGATGACCTCGGTTAATGGTGTTGTAATCTCACTGAAATTTCGAACAAAACGTCGGTAAAAACTTGCGAGCCCATGAAAGCTTCGTACTTGACTCACATTGGTTGGACTCGGCCAATCCCGGATCGCACGTACTTTCTTCTCATCGACTTGAACTCCCTGTGAACTCACAACAAAGCCAAGAAAAACAATCCTATCCGAACAAAACGTGCATTTTTCCATGTTAGCAAATAACTTTTCTTTTCTAAGTACATCTAAAACATATTTTAAATGGAATGCATGATCTTCCAAGTTTTTGCTATAAATCAAGATATCATCAAAATAAACTACGACAAATTTTCCAATGAATGGACGCAAAACATGGTTCATTAATCTCATGAAAGTGTTGGGTGCAGTAGTTAACCTAAAATGTAATACCAACCACTCATAAAGACCATATTTAGTTTTAAACCCTGTTTTCCATTCATCACCCTCTTGTATTCTAATTTGATGATAACCACTTTTTAAATCAATTTTTGAAAATATGCAAGATCCATGTAATTCATCTAACATGTCATCTAAACGAGGAATGGGATGTCAATATTTCACCGTAATATTATTTACCGCTCGACAATTGATGCACATCCTCCATTTTCCATCCTTTTTCGGCACTAGAATCACTGGAACTGCACACGGGCTCATACTTTCTCTCACGAATCCTTTCCTAATCAGCTCGTCAACTTGCCGTTGTAACTCCTTCGTCTCCTCAGGATTACTCTGATAAGCTGGGCGGTTTGGAATCGTCGCACCGGGAACAAAATCAATTTGATGCTCAATTCCCCGAATATGTGGTAGTCCATGAGGAAGCTCTTCGAGAAATACATCTTTGAATTTCTGTAAAAGAGATGAAACAACACTAGGCAAAGATTCATTAGCGTTAGTATTCAAAAGCGCCTCTTTATACCGAAGTAAAATCATAGGCTGTTTACAAATTAAAGCTCTTCTCACATCACTCTTTTTTGCTAGTATATTTATTTTTCTCTCATCTTTCTTTTTCTCTCTTTCTTTCTCTCTCTTTTTTTCTTCTTGATTTTTCTTTTCTTCACTCTCTTTTCTTTGTACATGATCTTTCTGCAAATGAATTTGATCCTCATATACTTGTCATGGTGACAAAGGACGTAAAGAGATTTTCTTCTTGTCGTGAACAAAGGAATATACGTTGGTAAACCCATCATGTTGAACCCTCCTATCAAACTACCATGGTCTACCCAATAACATATGCCCTGCCTGCATAGGCACCACATCACACAATATCTCATCAACATACCGACCAATAGCAAATGGAACTAACACCTGTTTGGTTACTTTAATGTCGGCATTATCATTGAGCCACTGCAAACGATACGGCTGAGGATGTTTGGTAGTAGATAACCCCAATTTCTCCACCATCGTAGTGCTTGCCACATTTGTACAGCTTTCTCCATTTATGACTATGCAACAGATTTTCCCATTCACAAGACATCGAGTATGGAATAGATTTTCCCGCTGTTCACTGCTTTCCTCCTTAACCTGCGTACTAAGTGCTCTTCTTGTAACCAGAATTTCACCATGTATCGCATCCTCACCTATCTCCTCTAATGGTGGTATAGAATCAGTGTCACTTTCTTCCCCCTCAGTTTCCACATCTCTATTGTCAAGTAACAACATTTTCCTCTGATTTGGACATTGGCTAGAAATATGTCCCCTTCCTTGACACTTAAAGCATACAATGTCCCGATTACGCCCAAAAGAAGGTTGTTCATTTTTACCTTTAGTATCTCGGCTAGTCGATCCTTGCTTAGGTTCCACCTTTGGTTTGAACACAACTGTCTTTTCCTCTCGCTTTGTCAAATTAGGTCTCCATGACGAACTAGCATTAGATTGTCCTCGTTGTCCTCCTCGCCTCTTGAGTTGTTTCTCTATCTTAGTAGCCATATGTACCAGTTCTTCTAACTCCAAATAATGTTGTCGTTCAACCAAGTATGCAATCTCCCAGTTCAATCCTGCCGAGAACCTAGCCATTGTTGTTTCATTGTCCTCAATCAGATTAGCTCGATCCTTCAACATTTCCATCTCCCTGTAATATTCATCCACACTTCGACTTCCCTGTTTAAGAGTTTGTAAACTACGAATGATCTCCCATTGATAGTATGCTGGTACAAACCTCTTTTTCATGATAGCTTTCATCTCCACCCATGTTGTAATTGGTCGCTCTTTACACCTTCTCCGATTAGCCGTCAACTGATCCCACCATATCAATGCATATCCATAAAATTTTGTAACGGCCAGTTTGACTTTCTTAAGGTCTGAGTAATTGTGACAGTCAAAGATTCGCTCCATCTTGGTTACCCAATCTAAATAAGCCTCAGGGTCACCTGTGCCTTGGAAAGCTGGAATCTTCATTTTTATGCTATCCAAATTGCTATCTTTTCTGTCCCGACCTCCTCTTTCCCTAGCACCTTCGTGTCTTTGATGTGAAAAATTAGATTCACGGTCTTCCACTGCACTACTGTCCTCATAGTAAGGATCTTCCTTTCTTGTGTCAGTTTGTTGTGCCCTCGTCTTGTTTTGCATCCCATGAGTGTTTTGGGATAGCTCAACCATAGACACCCTCATCTCTTCTAATTGTTCTTGCATTTGCTCCATAGTCTTTCTCAATCTTTGATCCCATTCTTTATGCATGGCTTCCATCTGGAATTTCAATTCAACTGTTGAGGGTTGTTCCTCATAAGTCCCTTTATCCTTCGAGTTAGACATATTTCTTGCAAAATAAGGGTTAGTAAAAAACAATTTCCTCACCACTCCCTTACGTGTTTCGCTCGAATCAATGGTTCACTCGTGTATACTCTCAATAAATTGGCTTTTACCCTCGATTAATCTCACCACTAAGCCTTTTACCTCAAATATTCTCTCTAATAGGTTCTTTTTTTGAATTCCCCTAGCAACATTTTTAGTTTTATTAATCAATTCAAAAATTACTTATCACGTAACAAAATATAGATGGTGTGACTATCAAAATACTACAAAAATCACCGATCGATTGTCTAGTACTCCTCTTGTATGCCGCAGATTTATAAATTATAGCTCCGTGTCAAAATTGATGATGGAACTGTATGAACTCTTGGTTGGAATTTGATGGTGTGCTACAAGTTTGGTTAGCACAATGGAAATAAAAATATGATTTTTTTCTTTTTATCTTTTTTTTACTCTTTTTTTTACAATATATATTTCGACAGAAAAATAAAGATAAGTAACTCGCTAGAAAGGCTTGGCTTTGATACCAAATGATAGACTCCACGGCACGCTTGCGTGAGGTGGTCGTCGCCCGAATCGTTTCTAGCACAGTTGTTGGGTGAATTACTTGCAACACCTTAACTCCTCATCTATACTTTAGACGGTAATCTTGGTACAATTGCTTGCGTTCGGAATCTGCGTTGAATGGACACCAACGACACCTCCCTCGCTTATATTGAACCGGTAATCTCGGTACAATTGACGATTGATGCGGTAGAAGACGCCACACACAACTATGAATTGTTGTATGATAAGTTAAATTGAATCTCAAAGAAATAACTAAGAAACTACTAATTTCTTAGGAATTCTTCAAAGAACCAAAAGTAGAGAATAAACTCACAAATATATTGAATAATAATAAACTCACAACTTAGACCTCTACTCAAAACAATCCAAATTCTAATAGGAATTTATAAACTATAACCCTAATAGAAGTCAATTTGAAAAAGAACTTTTAATTAAAAAGAAGCCCTAATTACAATAGAATTATAAAAATCGAAAAGCCTTTGCTGAATATGTAATTCGTGGGCTTAGTAAAAATTAGAATTGGGCTTGTATTAAATTGACCCAAATTTGTGTCTCATCCTTCTCTTTGGGTTTTCTTGTGTTAGCTTTAGCCCAAACATCTTGGATCAATCCATTGAGATCTTATTTAAATCTTTTAGTTCTAGCCTTGCTTGATCCCCACGTCCCTTTAGTCTTATTTAAATCCACGCATGCCATGTCCTCATCACTACATCTGCTGGTCCTGTCACGTGGAGCTTAGCTATTATAAGGTACACTGGTTTCTAGTTAAGCTGATTGCTTGGCTTGGTAACATTCTTCAATTCTAGAACTTATGTTTGAGGCTTATTGCCATTATTATCATCTTCGTCTGGACATGGATGGAATGCTAGAGATACACTCTAGCATGGCTGGAATACGTAGCGTGGCTAGTAGAGGCAACTCTAGTAGAAGTTGTTGCTTCTGTTTAAGCTTCTTGGTCTCAGAATTATTTATTTTATCAATTATAAAACATTAAATTGAGAGTCAGTCCGAAACACTTATCTGGACATTGTTCTTGATGATTCATATATAGAGAGCAATGGTTATTTTAAACTTTAGGTGGCAAGGAGGTTTTTGTCCCAACTTTTAAACACTTTAGGGAGTGCGTTAAATGAAGAATTCTCAGATGAAGTTGATGTTTAACTTGATGTTCCATTCATGGTTGTCATCAATGCTGCCATACTTGAGTCCATTGATCTCAATTTTTTTGTTTCACAAGAGATTTTGGTGGAGAATCTTTCATTCTTGATCGAAGCACGTACTAGTGTTGGTGGTTACATAATAAGTATGCTTATGATTCGAATCACAACTGTCAAGTCTTTATTGGATTTTGAGGCGTGTACAGGGGTTTGTAATTTTGTATATGTGCATACCTAGAGAGGGGGTGAATAGGTGTATATGTTCGAGGTGATTAACAATGAAACTTTTAAATTTTCTGCTACACGATTAAATCAGACAGGTAGGCATGTCAGTTTTGGTGTCTAGTTTATCTTAAGTTCTACTTCAGTTATTATTCAGATAGGATACACCGTCTGCTTAGGTGTTTGGATTAGTGTTAATTCACATGAGTATATATGCATATGTGTATGATAGATATTCAAATGCAGAATAAAAGAAAATGACAGAATAATAAGCGCACCAAGATTTTTTTATGCGATTCAGCCCTTATTCTCTATTCTAGTGTCAAAATCCACATCCAATACCACTTGATATTGGAGACTCGTTTTATTTACTAATAATCAATCAATTACAAAAACTACAAGTACAAAAAAGTTCTGATCTTTGTTGGACACAACTGTCCCTTTGCACGACTGCAACTGTTTTGCACATCTGCAACTTTCTCACCACTGAGACCTCTAGAGATTCCTTTGTAAAACCTTATCCACCACTGGATCACACAAGACAAACTAGGCTTGTATACAAATTTTAATATGAAGGAATATGATTACAATATATTTATGAATTTCTAGCACAAGAAATTAAGAACACGACAAAAGTAATCTGTTAGAGTTTACATATGTAAATTTGATGATGAATGTGCTTAATGTATATTTGTACCTGTATGATTTGTGCATCCCTTATAATGATTTGATTCAATGTACAAGGACTTAGAATATAAAGATCAAATAATGTTAGGTTGATTTTATAGAAGCTGATCTAATGTATAGTTGATATGTTTTTCAATATTCGTAAAAATACTATGCTATTTTGAATGGTGAATCGTAGAGTATGCGCATGATCGCAATACATCAAATGGATTACAGAGCTACTTGGAGCTATCGTAAAGTTCACCACAAATTGTAAAGCATACTTCAGTTCGTAAAGTACACAAATGAATCATCTAGCCAAGCAAAACTCGTTGAGAAGAACCTGATCGTAGGAGTAGTCAAGTCTGACAAACTGACTGACATTGGAGCGTTACAAATTGAAGGTCCCAATGTATTCACCAAATATCCTTGGTTGATATCGAAGATCAGAATATGTGTTTACCAGCTAGTTGGTGATAGTGACACGTCAAGGGTATTAGGTAAGAAAGTAGACTGATGTGACAAACAAGCTAAAAAGAAGCTGACACCAAGGTTTAAAATGTCCACAACAAGGATCCTAGGAATATTTGAGCATTAAATGCACAAATGGGCATCTAGTAACGGGAATATTTTCAGCTGATTATAAAAGGCAACAAGAATTCAAAATGAAAAGTAGAGAAAAACACTGATCAAAAACCCAAATCTTTACAAAAGAAAAAGAACGAACTTAACGATCCTAAATATCTAGTTCACGCTACTAAGTACTTGAGAAGAAAAGTTTAATGTCATCTTAGCAGCACCTCTTAACAAGAATTAACCACCATATCATGAGAAGGCTGAGAGTCCTTGTCTTAGGACATCCATGTTTATTGGGCTTGAAAAGGTCTTAGTGTCCTTGTCTTTGTGACTAAATATCCAAGTATGCGGGGCTTGAAGAGGGCAGAGTGTCCTTGTCTATGTGACTAAATCCTTAATGGAATTCCTACTCGAGGAGTAAAAGAGGGAATTAGGAGTTGTTCAGTCTCCGAATCACTTAAAATTTGCATGTGTCTTTACTTTACTGTTCTTACATTTCATCTGCTTGCTTACCGTATTTATCTTGCAAATATTCATAACTGAGATTCATTTTCAATCTTCAAGGGGTTTTTCAAAAGACATATTCTGATGTGGTTAATCAAAATGATTAATAACCATTTAGTAATATCTTATTAACTAATAGAAGTTTTAAAAGATCTATTCAACCCCCTTATAGATCTATAAGTGCCTTTGGGAAATAACATAATTTGCTTGAAACGTTTTTCATTACAGCTCTGTGTATTTTTGAATTCATTGTATTGCCCGTTCTCTCCGTTTAAAGTTAGTCGATGGAAATATATATAGAGAAGAAAATCAACGACTCAAAAACCATATTCACGCTAAAAGAAAAAAAACATATCTTAGAGAATTAGCAATCCCAACTGAATATGAAATCAAGTTGTTAAGGGAAGGGATTTGAATTTGAATAATCAGCTTGAAATAAAAAGGATAATATCTCAACAAGCTCAATAGCTAGAAATAAGGGATAAGATCCCAACAAAATCAGCTCAATTACCATAATAGAAAAAATCTATGATATTGATATAACTTTGTAAAACATGGCTGAAGATTTTCATTTCCGAATAAGTAATTCCAACTTTTGAATTTGAATTTTTAGCACTTGAAATAAGGAATAAAATCTTTAGTTTGGAAATTAAATATAGCTTCTTAAGGATTTTGAATTTAAAGCTCATGAGACTTTTTGAAACTAATTTCAAGTAAAATAAAATTGCATTTACAATTAATAACCCAAGCTAGAAATCCTTACATTGATTTCTTAGGTGAAGTTCTAGGGACCTAACCAAGTTATGGCTCTAAAAACCTTTTCTTCACATTGGACCACTTGAGATCTTGATACATGCATAATCAGTCCATAACTAGAAAAATAAAAAACATCTCCATACAAAATATATGTTGTCATCATTAAAATAAAACTCATAAATCTACAGGATTGTCATGTTATACAAGACTGGACATGGATAAGAGGAAATTTTTTTTGAAAGGTTGGAATGATAGAAGGATGAACTTTCACTTGGAGAAGGTAAAATGTATTTCATTGTAGGGTTTGGTATAATATGAGGGAAAGCATTCTATAAGTATTTTTATTAACAATAGTATGAAAGTAATAATGGAAAGTAGGAAGGGTGCTACTCTCCGTTGTTAATATCATCATCTACAGAAATAAAGATGGAAGCATTATTATGAGTATATTTTCATGTTATAACTTTAATAACGGAGATGCATAAGAAATATGTGCATTGATCTTGGATGACATTCTCTCACTCTTTTCAAAAGTACAAAAGAGATCTAGAAGAGGGTTCAATAGACCCTTTAAAATTCTTTTTAAAGTTTTACCAAATAATTAAACAAGTTAATTTACAGTTATTAATAGATTTAGAGATTGCATAATTAGGGGGATTGCATGATTAAGGGGATTTTATAATTAAGGGATAATGATTGATTTACTTTCCAAATGTATTGCAACTCAAAGCTTATATAAAGGCTCTCTACTATACATTGTAATACACATAAATAATAAGTGTCTTCTCCCTTCTTTCTTTGTTCACATGGTATCAAAGCTAGGGTTCCGCATTCCTATAGTATCTTAATTTTTTCTCTTCTTTCTCTAAAAGAATAAAAAATAAAAATAAAATATTGTAGCAGAAACACTGTTCATTGGCACTGTAGCAGAAACGTTGTACATTGACACTTTAGCAGAAACATTGTTCATTGACACTGTAGTAGAGTTCTTTTCATTGCTATTGTTAGTAAGTTTATTTTTTTATTGCAGTCTTGTTGAATGATTTAGAAGGTGGATTAGAGTCTTTTAATGATTTTTTTTTGAGTTGATGGACGGTAGACAATTGGTTGTCTTATTCCTGGACGTTATAGTGTTAAGGGTTGCACTACATCTATTTTTTAAAGTTTTTGATACGTGCAAGATGACAACTAATTCAAGCGAGACGTCTACGGTAATGGTTTCGAAGAATTCTCCTGTGGTTACTGTGACAACCCCAAAATAGGTCCATTCCACCCAACCCATTCTGAGTCGTCAAATACATGGTACAGAAAATAACTACAACTTTATTACAACAATTGTCGTGCAAAATACAACAACACATATGCTGTGAGTTTGGATACAAATATATATCAAATGTGACTCATGTTCCAACCGTGGACATCACCTCACAATAACACCTTACATAAAGGTATAGTCAAAAACTGTTTTAGAAATTAGAATCTTTGGGAAGTGCTCAAAGAAACCTTCGTACATGGGAGGTCATGCGTCTAGGTTATGATAGATATCATATGGCCACAGAATTATCCTTGGTTTACCCAATAGACCCCAAAGAAAAACGAGAAGATTACTATCATATTCTTCCCAATGGTGAGTCTTCTCTTGACTTATCATTATATCTACTGTCTCTAATTGAGAATTATACTTCAAACAAACACCAAGATTATATAGGTAGTGCTCGTATATATACTCAGCAAGTGGATGAGCACATTCCTGTCTTATGATGACACGAGGTTGTATGTCATTAGACATCTTGTATGATAGTGACAAAACACCCTTCCAACGTTGGGTTCGCCTCACCCTATTTTCTTCACCAAATATAACTACTAAATGATGACCACCGTTCTATTCCCTTGTTACCCCCGCTCGACCCAGCTACACTCTTATTACCTGAAAGGAATTGTGAACAAAAAGGGTGAGCACAACTAGCTCAGTAAAGAATATCATGACTAAAGATAAATAAATTATCAATAGCATTCAACAGAATTAAATCAGAGATTTAGAACATATGGTAGATGATAAAAAATTTCAACCATAGTTACAGCGGAACGAGCAATCCATTAGAAGAGTCAAATAGACTATAAAGTCTATTATCTTTTCCATGTTAAAAATCCACCAACAATGTTTTATCCATGTAACATCACTCAACAGTTCATTTCCACAATCATATGAATAACTCATAATCATAATTGTGACTATAAATTTTTCTTCGCACCCAGGACGAAGAATATTTTCATCACCTGTCTTTACCTGAAACATCAAAGATCATGGTTATACCAAATCACAATTCCTGTTTATAATCATACTAACAAATCCATCTTTGCACTACGGGCCAAAGATATTCATCAACAAACCATCTTTGCACTACGGGCCAAAGATATTCATCAACAAACCATCTTTGCACTACGGGCCAAAGATATTCAACAACAGTTCATCTTTGCACTACAGGCCAAAGATATTCATCAACAGGCCATCTTTGCACTACATGCCAAAGATATTCATCAACAATTCATATTTGCACTACAGGCCAAATATATTCATATCTCAAAGAAATATATAATCATTTCAGAATTTATATAAACAATAATTATAACCATGTTGATCAATTCACCTTTGCACTTAAGCTTAAGATATTCAATTATAAATTCAATGGTCATGATCATACCAGTCACAATTCAACTTTGCACTACAGGCCAAAGAGAACCCTAGTCATGATCATACCAATAATCTACCCATCTTTACACTCCAGTGAAAGAGAATTTCAGCATCAGGGTTATAAAAATGTTATATATGATGATAAAAATAATATGATCAACATATAGTTTTAATCTCAAGAGTAATATTCGTAACTCATGAATAGTAACCCCGACACAAAAGATAGAAATTTTATAATAAAATTCATACCAATATTTTGGTATAATGATATTGAAAGAATAACATTACTTAAATTTATAAATAATTTATTTTAATTGTTTACACTTTACTAATTAATGCATTTAATCATCATAAAATGCCAACTCTTAAAATTTCATCATCAATAACCAAAACTCTCATCAAAAATCTGCATATACCTCATATAGGATTCTCAAGCCATAAAATCCTATTTTCCAATTTTCTTTCTTCACAAAACATATTTAATTTATTTTCTCATAACTTGTCCATTTTCATGAAAAATATCAAATCAGTTCCAAAAATATTTCTTTTCTGAGATTTATCAGAATATAGTCCCATATTGAACATATATTTTTCTCAGAATTTTTAAAAGTCATTTACTATTTTTTATATGGTCAAAACAGCCGAATATTTAGACATTTATCAAAAATTATACTTTTGTCCAAAAATTCTGAAATTAATAGAGTATACTCCCATCATATACATGTACTCCCAATAAAAATTTCATCAATTTTAGAGTTAACCACAAGAAATTATAAGCAGTTACTTTTAAAATAGTCTTTTCTCATAAAATTCATAACTCTCAATCTATACATCCAAAAATCACCATTTTTGGACACAATCAATAAAACTCATCAAAATATCATTTCAAATTTTTCCAGAATTTTTGAAGTTCAGAAAAATTACGAAACTGAAAAACATAACAACCCTTAAAATCCCTTACTATCCCTTACCTCAAAAGAGCAGTACTTCTGACTGGATATCGAATATGATGCTGAAGGAAACTTGCACTGATGAATAGCAACTCACCAAGTATCTAAAAACTCACAAAATATGCTTCATAATATAGAGAGAGAAAGAGAGAAAACTTATGTTTCTGCTGTGATTTTCAATTCTAACTTAGCCCTCTATTTATAGGAAAATTTTGGTAGGTTTGACCTGCAACCTGATGGTTTTACCTGCTACTATTCCCACCCACCACATTTGAAATATAATTCAGCACATTTCTTCACCAACCACAAGTGGGGCCCACCAATTCTAGAATTTTCCACCAAAATGATAAACTCCGAAAATTCAACAATTTCTGAACCAGTCATCTCGTAAAATTCATAATAAATCATACGTTCATTTTTAACGGTTCAAAATTTGTGGACCTATACTCAACTTATATATGTATAACATATCCAAAAATTACCACGATCCAACGGTCGGATTAAAAATTATAACCCCCGCAAAATATCTCAAAAACCCTGATTTTTAATACCTCCATTCCGATAAAAATACTGATAAAAACCTCAACATTAACTCCTTCATTTTTAACCACAAAAATATATCCCTCATTTATATCCACATAAAATAAATATTTTCTTATCATATAAATCAATAATCAATTATTCACAAATAATATTACAGAATCACATTTATGACAACCAGGCCGTTCCCAGGAAAGAGGGGGCTTTCCAATAAGGATTTCTCCTTACTAGCGCGCAATTAGATGACCAAACCTCTCCTTAGACAGAACTTTCTAGACATTGCCAATAATGCTATCTAATAATATTATTCAAATAATATGAATTATTGATCTGATAATAGAAAATACTGTGCAGCAACAATTATTGAAACAACAATAATATAAAATATCAACGCAGCAATTATTGAATCAATAAAATAAAATATTGAACAGTAATTACTGTAACAATTATTGAGTAGTGCCTTCTTACGTAAGAATCAATAATTTCAAAAATACTATGCAATACCGTGTGCTACTGTGCAATAACGCGTATTACTGTATTTTAACCACCGGGTATTCCAACAGTGTTAACGGTAACAACTACGCCGTTATTTGTAAAAACTCAATTTTGTCATTTTCTTCACCCGACAGATATTCTGTTATGGGGCCCACAAATGGCTGCGCCGTCGTACGAATATTCCCCGACAGAAAAAATATTCCACGACCAAACGAATATTCCCCGACAACAATGATTATTTTATAACCACTTGTGTATTTTGAAAAATTTTCACATTTCACCCATAACTTTAACTTTTTATCAATTTAACCATTTACTGAATTGTAATTATAAGAAAAATTGAATACTTTTATTTCATAAAATTCGGGGTCTTACAGTTACTGAGGTGGTTTCATCCTCTAATCGCCTTATTGACAAGAAGTTAGATGGAATCCATAATTATCCATAATGGTTTAAAATTGTATGCTTATGTTTGATTAGGAGGGAACAACAAGAGAAATATTTGACCCAAACACAACCTTCTACAGTTGTAGCAGAAGAATGGTACTTGAAAGACGTTAGCAATTTGTATCAGTTGCTTAATTCTATGGATAATTAGATTATTGATTTGGTCACTCATATTGATACAGTTAAGGGATTATGGGATTATTTGGAGGTTCTTTTTTCTTGTATCTATAATGTATCTCAAAATTTTTGCAGGACTACATGGGATGGACGTCTATTGACTCAGTTCTTTGTGGATTATAAGAAAATATATGAAGAGATGAATACTTTGCTTTCTATCACGAACGATGTAACCAAAATGCAATTTCAATAGGAGCAATTGGAGGTTATGGGGTTTCTTGGTGCTTTAGGCCCAAAATTTGAATCGGTTTGCTCACAACACTTGAGTAGCTCTGAAATGCCCTCACTCACTGATGCTTTTGCGAGGGTTCTATGGATATCTCGTGAATGATCTACTCCTCATGGGTCTTACAAGAAGGTTGCACTTGTTACTACTCATGAAGGAGGTATTGGGGGCGGTACTTTCTATGTTTTTCTAGGAGGAGGTTGTAGTGGTGGTCGGTGGAGTGGTCATGGGTGTGATAACATCAATGGAGGCAACGAAGTAGTAGAGGTCAGAGTTCTGACAATTCTGGATTCGATCATATTGTTTGTTTTCATTGTGGTGAGCCTGGCCATATTCAGTGATATTGTTGACATTTACAAGGTAAATCCCCTAAGGGGAAACCCCCATATGCTAATATTGTTAATGGGTCGGATATCGGAGTACAACCAGGGGTTTCCCCAAAGTATTGAGGAGAAAACAGTGACTATGAGTGCTCACAAAGATGCATAATATACTCTGTACTAAGCTTGTCATCAACCACCATCTTCTTCCACTATTACTTTTGTCCTTATAGAATGTGACAATCTGAATTTTAAAAAATTATTAAAATAAGAATTTAAATTAATAAAATTATTATTATGTAATATTAGATTGCATAAGTGAAATTTTGCTATGCAATGTGATGATTTGTATAATAATAAGTATATTATTATCATATGTAAATAAATTTTTAATTTTTTTTATAAAAGTGAGAAAGGAAATGATTGAATTTAAAGTATACATAAATTATTGTATGCATTAAAATAATTTATAATTTTAAATTATTTTAATAGGGTGAGTTTATTTCATTAAGGATATTATTATTATTATTATTATTATTATTATTATTATTATTATTATTATTATTCCATTTTATTGGAATAATTAGTAATTATAATATATGAGGTATATATGTATTATATTTAGTAGCCTGACTTGGAGCCAGAGAATGGTTATCTTGGAACCAAAGTTTTGGAGGCTAAATTACTATAATACCCTAAGTCTTAGACTTTCTATAAATAGAGGCCACTAATTTATTTGGAAGAGTTTTTCACTTCCACCAATTGTTATAAATTTTGAATGAGTAAGAGAAAGGAAAGGAGAGGGCCACAGTTTTGGCAAGAGGAGAAGCTAAGCAAGAAGGTATAAACTTTTCAAAACCTTAACTTTAAATCTCTAAGCATAGATTATGTTCTTGCTTGGTTGTTGTGGGAGGAATGTTTGAATGGTGAATCATGGTGGATCCTATGTTATAAGAGATGATATGAAGGAGTATATAAGCTTGTTATCTTTTTTATGTATGAAGAATCATGAAAACACCAAAGCTTTCTAAGGAATCCTAATCGATGAAAAACTGAAAATTTTCATAAACGGAACATGAAATTTGAGCAAGCATAACTCCTAGCCTATTTTGAATTTTTGAGTATGGTTAAGTTCTGGAATTAGATATGGAAGTCCCCTAACACCTCCAATTTCAATTTTTGGATTATCCCTTATAGATTTTCGTGGGGATAGATTCTACTAAAACAGTCCAGAACTGAAAAATTAGAAAACCCTATTGTCAAGTCCCTTCCGTGCCCTGTATAGGCCACTTAAACATTGAAATAAATTCAGGCTTTTTGGGACATAAAAATATATGATATAAATTAGGTCCTTTCCAAATATGAGCTTATTCTGACTTAAATCGAAGGAGTTATGGTCATTTTAATATTAGGGTTTTAACAACAGAAACGGCTATAACTCGAGTTCTATAACTCTGATGACCACAAAATTTATTGTGGAATATCACTTTGATATGTATAAGATTCTGCCAAGATTTTGGAATTTTTGGATTTGAGCACTGCCGACGTCGGGATTTTTATTTGTCACTTTATGTTCTTGTCTTTTGGTGTTCTCATGTTAGGTGAGATTTGTTTGAAAAAACAAGTTGTGAAAATGTCTGACATATATATATATCGACAATTGGACTGTAAGAGTTGTCAATTGGTATTTTTAAATGCTTGCACTAAATCAACCGAGAAAAGGTTTGCACAAAGACCTAGTGACGTGACACTGCTTAACTGCGGAGGGAAGGTGTTAGGCACCTCCTGACTTCCGTGGTGACACTGTTACATATTGCATCATCATGTGAGCCTAGAAATCATGTGATCACAGATTCAGTTTCTGAATCTAGATTCAGTTCCTGTGATGGACATTTTCAGTTGCAGCCTGCTTATAAATTATTCACGATATCTGAATTTCCTTAGATGACTCTCATGCCCACAAGGAGTTCGGCACTGCTATGTACCTTATTTTCTCGAAGATGCCTCGCATCTCTAAAATAATAAAAGCAATCAAGCTGAACACATAATAAAATGGAAGTATCAAAGGCCTCAATTACTATTGAGCACAAGGGTCTGAGAAACCTGTTTTACAAAACATCACTGCCATATCTCGTTAAAATTGAACTTTTATACAAAATTCAAACCCTTTGTATATAGGTGCAAACGAGGTATAGCACTACTTCCAGATAACTGCACATTGACCTACACACACACACATATTCAGATAAAAGTTTAAATTGAAAAGTGGCGGCAACCATGTCACCGCGGAAGTTGGGGGGGTGCCTAACACCTTCCCTCTACTTAATCAAGCCCCCGGACCCGAACGAATCTCGATTTCACAAACCAGTTAAGCAGTGTCACATCACTAGGTCTTTGTACAAACCTTTTCTCGGTTGAGTTAGTGCAACCATTTAAAAATACCAACTGGCGACTCTTACAGTCCAATCGTTGACATATACATGTTGGACCTTTTCACAACTTATTTTTTCAAACAAATATCACCTAATATAAGAAGACCAAAAGATGTGATGCCCCCAAAATAGGTATACACCACCCATTCTGAGTCGCCAAATACATGGTACAGAAACAAATATAACTTCATAAAAATAATTGTCGTGCAAAATACGATAACACAAATACTGTGAGTTTAAATACAAATATTATCTTCTAGACAATATTCACACTCAAATAAGTTCTCATTACAATTATTGAAACACCATTTTACAAAATAGTGAGGACTGCTAACACAACTGACTGGAAACATCACTTCAAACCCCGACTAGTTCCCGCTATATTCTCGCCTCCTTAGAAAAATGGAACAAAAAGGAAAAGGGTGAGCTCAACTAGCCCAGTAAATAAAATTATGACTAAGATAATAAACAACAACTTATCATTAGTCTTCAACAGGGAAAAATCTGATAAAATATAATAGACAACAAGTTTTAGATCAACAACTGCAGTGAAAACAGCAAACCATTAGAAGAGCCAAGTAGAGAATGAATTCTACTATCTTCTAAGATTTAAAAGTCCATCAACGATATTTTATCCCTATAACATCAATCAATAACCATCTTTAATCAAATATTCATCTTTGTACTATAGGCAAAAGATATTCATTTGTAACACCAGTCGGTCATGTTCATCTCAACACCTATTCATCTTTACACTACGGGCCAAAGATATTTGTAAGACCCCAACTTTTATAAATAAAGATGAATTTTCTATAAATATCATTTTTGAATATTATGGAGTTAATTTGGTATAATTTATAGTTGTGGGTAATATTTATAAATTTTACAAAGTACGCAAGTTGTTATATAATATTCGATTGGTCGGGAAATATTCGTTTTAACAGATATTCGTACAACGGAACAATCATTGGTGGACCCCACAACGGAATTATTGTCGGATTTAGAAAACGACAAAAATATTTTATTAAAAATAACGGCGAAAGTTTTACCATTGATACTGTTGAACTACTCAGTAGTAAAAGTACAGTAATACGGGTGGTTGCATAGTAACACACGGTATTGATTATTAATGCTTATGTGAGAAGTCGCTCAGTCTGATTCAATTATTGTCAGTTAATAATATGAATTATTTAGCGATAATGAAGTTTTATTTTATTCGTATTATTAACGTAATAAAACAGAAACATCTTTTTATATAAAACAGAATACTTTATTAAAGTTATTCTATAAATAGAATATATTATATTTTATTTAAAAGATTTTTCTTTAAATATGGACCGTCAGATTAAAGTAATCAATCTGGACCGTTCATGAATTAGTTACTATGCATTCTATTTTTTTATAAATAACAGCTCATTCTTTCATTATTTCTTACGAATTCACTGAACTCTAGAGAGAGAAACTATAGAGAGAGAGAAGAAAAGTATTCTGATACTTAACTACTTCCTTATTTCAGTTCTTCTTTAAAACGGTAAGAGGTATTATTCTTTGTTATTCATGAAGAGAACTGTTGTTATTCCATTTCTTATTATTCTGTTGGAATAACCTATATACGCGGTCTACCCTATACTTGGTGACATTCTTCTGTTATTCTGTTGGAACATCCTGTCTGTGTGTTTTACACCGGACCTGGTTCTGTCTTGTTATTTTCTGTTGGAACATCATGTCTGTGTGTTTTACACCGGATCTGGTTCCGTTTTTATTATTATTCTGTTGGAACATCCTGTCTGTGTGTTTTACACCGGACCTGGTTCTATTATTTATTATTCTGTCAGAATATCTTGTCTGTGCGTTTACGCCGGACCTGGTTCCATTATTTATTATTCTGTTAGAATAACCTGTCTGTGCGGTCTATCGCATGCCGGGTGATTTCTTTTGTTATTCCATTCTTTATTATACTCAGTTGGTTAAGTTTTAACTTCTATACTCCATGAAATTAGTGGAATATCCTTGATAATTGCGTTTCATCCAGTATCTTTTCATGAAAATATTATTCTAAGCATTCTTGAATTTTACTCCACAAAGCAGTATCATGTTGACAATTTGGACGTTGTTAATTCTTGGATAAATTAATTCTTGAACTTGTTTTATTGAATTCTTATATCATTGTCATCATCCTCATGTTTATCAAATGTTGAAAGTCATATGTGGCCTATAGTGCATAGATGGACTTGGTATGATTATGACCAGGAATTATTCGGTATAATCATGACCGTAATGTTACAAATGATGTGGTAAAAGTCCTCATTCGCCCGTAGTGCATTGATGGACAGTTGTTGGCATGATCATGACCATTAATGAATACAAGAATATCCTTGGCCGTAGTGCAGGGGTGATTCGATGATGTGGATTATTTTATTAAGTTGAGTCCCAGCGATAACAGTGTTGAAAAACCTTTTAAATCATAGAAGATAGTAGATTTTATTCTCTACTTGACTCTTTTAATGGATTGCTTGTTCCGCTGCAGTTAAACTTGATGTTCGTTATATTTTATCAGTTTAACACTATTGAAGGTTAATGATAATTTATTCTGCATTATCTTAGTCATAATATTTCTTACTGGGCTAGTTGAGCTCACCCTTTCTTTCACCGTTCTCTTCAGGAAATGAGAATATAGCTGGGACGAGTCGGGGAACGGAGTGATGGACCAGATGATAGTATTAGTAGTTCTCACTATTCTGTTAAATAGTGTGACAATAATTGTAATGAGGACTCCTTTTGAGTTTGTATAGTCTCTAGTAGACAATAATTTTTAAACTCACAGTTATGTTTTGTCGTATTGTACACGACAGTTGTATTAGTAAGTTATATTTGTATTCTATACTATGTATCTGACGACCCAAGATGGGTGATGTATACCTAATTTTGGGGGTGTTACAGTTGGTATCAGAGCTTAGGGATATGATTCCTGGCTAAGATGTGAGAATAGAATTAGGAGGGGAGAGACGGGGAATTCCTTCGCTAGTATGACCTACCTAAGTTTATTTGCATGGTATCTAATTGGTCGGTCATAATATAAGGATAATATATGACATATCAATTAACTTTTGTTTTGTGGCAGTATCTGAAAATGGCATATGAGAATATTGAGAATAGCAATGGAGCACAGGCGACTGTTGATTCACCACATATCAATAATCAGGATAATGTGCATCAGGAAGGTGACAATCCTCATGTAAACAACGACACTGACCAGATGATGAATGATGGAATGTTCAGAAGCTTTATGCAGTTCATGCAACAGCAGGCGAGAGTGGCTTCTGTCCAAAATATAGGTAGAAACACTGAAAACTCTCGGACGGTCACCGCTAAACTGTTCAAGGAGCTGGGACCACCGGAGTTTAAGGGAGAGCCAAAACCACTTATAGCGGAAACATGGATAAAGCAGATCACCAAGATATTTGATGTCTTGGGATGCTCTGAGGAGCAAAAGGTTCCCTTTGCCGCCTTTATGTTGCGAGGAGAGGCAGATTACTGGTGGGAATCGATTAAGCGTACTCAACCTGCCGCACTGAAGATGTTTTGGAAAAAGTTTCAAGAGCTGTTCAATGACAAATACTTTCCCGAAAGTGTTCGTCACATGAAGGAGGTGGAGTTCATCAAATTAGAGCAGAATAATATGACCGTGTCGCAGTATGAGGCTAAGTTTGTTGAGTTGTCCCGATTTGCGTCCCACTTGGTGGTTAATGAATAGCGAATGACGCGAATATTTTTGCAAGGTTTGAAACCTGAGATACGTCAACATCTTATTTCTCATAAACTGTGTTTGTATTCAGATGTTGTGAATAGGGCTCAATTAGTGGAGCACGATAACGAGTCAAAGCAACCAAAAGAGAGCAGTCGGCAAAATGATAATACCAGTGAGAGCAATCATCGAAGCGGTGACAACAAGCGTGGAAGGAATTAACAGGCCAGAAATGGTAACCACTTCAGTGGTAATCAGGGACAAAATAAAAAGAATGGTCATTTCAAGAAGAGGAGATTCAACAATGATGGAAAGACGTCAGCACCAGCACCCGTTGTTAAGGAAGGAGAACGACCACCTATCATATGTTTCAAATGCGGAGGGGAGGGACACATCAGTTCAAACTGCGCGATGCCATCTAAAGCATGTTATAATTATGGAAGAGAATGTCATTTAGCTCGATTTTATCGTTTACCAAAAACAAGTTCAGCCAAGATGGAGACATCAAAGGCCGTCCCAGAAAAGTTAAAACCTATAGTGCAAGGGAGAGCGTTTATTGTGACCTCCCAGAAAGCAAGGAACCCGAATGAGGTCATCATGGGTAAGCTTATCATAAACTCTAACGAAGTCTATACTTTATTTGATACCGGTTCTACCCATTCTTTTATTTCTCCTACTTGCGCTCATCGATTAAATTTGACTCCGGAGAAATTAGACTTTGACTTATCTGTTGAAACTCTATTGGGAGAAACCTTCATTACATCCACGGTTTATAAGTCTTGTTTGGTTCAAGTTGGTACCCACGCATTACCTATCGATCTGATTTCATTAAAAATACTTGCATTTGACGTGATTCTAGGGATTGATTGGTTAACTACTCATCATGCAAAAATTGATTGTTTTCATAAGGTTGTTAGCTTTCATATTCATAATCGACCTATTATGCGAATTCAAACAACCAAACCATTAAAATCAATTGCTGTCATCTCAAGCCATAAAGCTATTCGTTTATTGAAAAACGGATGTCAAGCTTTCTTAGCTCATGTCACGGATCTAAACAAAAATACGTCAGTTTTGAATGATATTTCCATTGTTAATAAATTCCCTGACGTATTCCCTGAAGAACTTCTTGGCCTATCCCCGGAGCGTGAAATTGAATTTTGTATCGACCTTGAACCCGGTACAAAACCCATTTCCAAAGCCCCATATCGAATGGCTCCTATTGAACTTCAGGAGTTAAAGATCCAACTGCAGGAATTGTTAGACATTGGCTTTATTCGTCCTAGTACTTCTCCTTGGGGTGCTCCTGTGCTATTCGTGAAGAAGAAAGATGGAAGTATGCGACTTTGTATTGATTATCGGGAGTTGAATCATGTCACCATCAAAAATAGGTACCCATTGCCACGTATTGATGACCTGTTTGACCAGTTGCAAGGAGCACAATTCTTTTTAAAGATCGATCTTCGTTCTGGATATCATCAGCTGAAGGTTAGAAATGAGGATATTCCAAAGACGGCTTTCAGAACTCGGTACGGGCATTATGAATTCCTAGTCATGTCCTTTGGATTGACTAACGCTCCTACTGCCTTCATGGATATGATGAACCGGGTATTCAAGGAATATTTGGATCACCTTGTGGTCGTCTTTATTGATGACATCCTTATTTATTCCAAAAGCCGTGAAGATCATGAGCAACACTTGAGGCTGGTACTCCAAAAGCTTCGTGAATACAAGCTTTATGCCAAGTTGAAGAAATGTGAGTTCTGGCTGGAGGAGGTAGCATTCCTTGGGCACGTAGTATCAAGTCGTGGAATATCGGTTGACCCGACAAAGATTGAAGCTATTCAAAGCTGGGAGCAACCTAAATCAGTGACCAAAGTACGTAGTTTTCTTGGTTTAGCTAGTTATTATCGGAGATTCGTGGAAGGATTTTCTCGAATCGCTACTCCATTAACTCAGCTGACTCGGAAAGATACAAAGTTCGGTTGGAGCGAAGAATGTGAGAAGAGTTTTCAAGAACTCAAGAGGAGACTCATTTCAGCACCTGTTCTAATAATACCATATGGCTCAGAGGGATTTGTCATCTACAGTGATGCTTCGAGCAAAGGGTTGGGATGCGTTCTCATGCAATATAGAAAAGTCATAGCCTATGCATCAAGACAACTCAAGGAATATGAGAGGAATTATCCTACTCATGATCTAGAGTTAGCAGCTGTTGTCTTCGCACTTAAAATTTGGAGGCATTACTTGTATGGGGAGAAAGTGGAGATCTTTACGGATCATAAAAGTCTCAAATATTTCTTCACTCAAAAGGAACTCAACATGCGACAACGACGTTGGCTTGAACTGTTGAAAGATTATGATCATACCATTCAATACCATCCTCGAAAAGCGAACGTGGTAGCTGACGCATTGAGTAGAAGATCATATGCAAGTACGAGTGCGATATTGTCAACACAAAGGCCCATTTTGTGTGACTTGCAAAGGATGGAGATAGAGTTAAAGAATCCAGGGACCCATGTGATGATGGCGAATATACGAGTAGAACCAACTTTAATCGATAAAGTTAAAGCTGCTCAAGCTACAGACCTGGAGCTGATGCGTATGAGGAAGAAAGTGCAAGAAGGTGTTATGCCGGAAGTAAGAATCGATGAAGAAGGAATACTTCGAGTCAACTCCAGACTGTGTGTTCCTAACAACCCTGATTTAAAGTATAAAATCTTGATGGAGGCGCACAACACACCGTTTGCAATCCATCCTGGGAGTACCAAAATGTATCATGATCTTCGTCATACATTTTGGTGGAGCAATATGAAGCGAAAGATAGCGCTGTTTATCTCAAGGTGTCTAACTTGTCAACGAGTCAAGGCGGAGCATCAAGTACCAAAAGGTCCATTGCAATCACTTAAAATTCCAGAATGGAAATGGGAGCACATTACCATAGATTTTGTTACCGGTCTTCCTAAGGTTTCTCAAGGTATAGATGCGATTTGGGTCATTGTTGATAGATTGACCAAGTCTGCTCATTTCTTACCGATACGATAAACTTATACACTTAAACGTCTTGCTCGTATGTACATAAACGAGATTGTAAGACTGCATGGTATGCTAGTATCCATAGTTTCTGATTGAGACCCAAGATTCACTTCACGATTTTGGGTTAGTTTACTAAAAGCTATGGGCACGGATTTACGATATAGTTCGACATATCATCCTTAGACGGACGGACAATCAGAGAGAATTATTCAAACTCTAGAAGATTTATTAAGACTCTATGTCCTTGACTTCAAGGGAAGTTGATACAAGTTCTTACCATTGGTGGAGTTTTTCTACAACAACAGTTATCAAGCAAGTATTGGCATGGCTCCATTCGAAGCATTGTATGGAAGAAAATATCGTTCTCCAGTATGCTGGGATGAGGTGGGTGAACCAACGTTGTTGGGACCGGAGTTGGTACGTATGACTATAGAAAAGATTCAAACGATCCGACAACGTATAAAAACCTCACAAGATCGACAAAAGAGTTATGCTGATCTTCATCGAAAGGACGTGTAATTTGATATAGGAGATCATGTGTTCTTACGTGTTGCTCCATGGAAAGGAGTTACGAGATTTAGAAAGAGAGGAAAGCTCAATCCTCGATTCATCGGTCCATTTTTAATCCTCGATCGAGTAGGAACTGTGGCTTATAGTGTAAGACCCCGAATTTTATGAAATAAAAGTATTCAATTTTTCTTATAATTACTATTCAGTAAATGGTTAAATTGATAAAAATTTAAAGTTATGAGTGAAATATGATTTTTTTTAAAATAAGCAAGTGGTTATAAAATAATCATTGTTGTCGGGGAATATTCGTTTGGTCGTAGAATATTCTTTCTGTCGGGGAATATTCGTACGACGGCGCAGCTATTTGTGGGCCCCATAACGAATAACTATCGGGTGAAGAAACGATAAATTTGAGTTTTTATAAATAACGGCGTAGTTGTTACCGTTAACACTGTTGGAATACCCGGTGGTTAAAATACAGTAATACGCGTTATTGCACAGTAGCACACGGTATTGCATAGTATTTTTGAAATTATTGATTCTTACGTAAGAAGGCACTACTCAATAATTGTTACAGTAATTACTGTTCAATATTTTATTTTATTGATTCAATAATTGCTACGTTGAAATTTTATATTATTGTTGTTCAATAATTGTCACTGCACAGTATTTCCCATTATCATATCAATAATTCATATTATTTGAATAATATTATTAGATAACATTATTGGCAATGTCTAGAAAGTTCTGTCTAAGGAGAGGTTTGGTCATCTAATTGCGCGCCAGTAAGGATAAATTCTTATTGGAAAGCCCCCTCTTTCCTGGGAACGACCTGGTTGTCATAAATGTGATTCTGTAATATTATTTGTGAATAATTAATTATTGATTCATATGATAAGGAAATATTTATTTTATGTGGATATAAATGAGGGATATATTTTTGTGGTTAAAAATGAAGGAGTTAATGTTGAGGTTTTTATCAGTATTTTTGTCGGAATGGAGGTATTAAAAATCAGGGTTTTTGAGATATTTTGCGGGGGTTATAATTTTTAATCCGACCGTTGGATCGTGGTAATTTTTGGATATGTTATACATATATAAGTTGAGTATATGCCCACAAATTTTGAACCGTTAAAAATGAACGTATGATTTATTATGAATTTTACGAGATGACTGGTTCAGAAATTGTTGAATTTTTGGAGTTTATCATTTTGGTGGAAAATTCTAGAATTGGTGGGCCCCACTTGTGGTTGGTGAAGAAATGTGCTGAATTATATTTCAAATGTGGTGGGTGGGAATAGTAGCAGGTAAAGCCATCAGGTTGCAGGTCAAACCTACCAAAATTTTTATAAATAGAGGGCTAAGTTAGAATTGAAAATCACACCAAAACATAAGCTTTCTCTCTTTCTCTCTCTATATTATGAAGCATATTTTGTGAGTATTTAGATACTTTGAGAGTTGCTATTCAGTGCAAGTTTCCTTCAGCATTTACATTCCGTCAGAAGTACTGCTCTTTTGAGGTAAGGGATTGTAAGGGATAGTAAGGGATATTAAGGGATTTTAAGGGTTGTTATGATTTTCAGTTTCGTAATTTTTCTGATCTTCAAAAATTCTGGAAAAATTTGAAATGATATTTTGATGAGTTTTCTTGATTGTGTCCAAAAATGGTGATTTTTGGATGTATAGATTGAGAGTTATGAATTTTATGAGAAAAGACTATTTTAAAAGTAACCGCTTATAATTCCTTGTGGTTAACTCCAAAATTGATGAAATTTTTATTGGGAGTACATGTATATGATAGAAGTATACTCTGTAAATTTCAGAATTTTTAGACAAAAGTACAATTTTTGATAAATGTCTAAATATTCAGCTATTTTGGCCATATGAAAAATAGTAAATGACTTTTAAAAATTCTGAGAAAAATATATGTTCACTATGGGACTATATTCTGCTAAATCCCAGAAAAGAAATATTTTTGGAACTGATTTGGTATTTTTCATGAAAATGGTCTAGTTATGAGTAAATGAATTAAATATGTTTTGTGAAGAAAGAAAATTGGAAAATAGGATTTTATGGCTTGAGAATCCTATATGAGGTATATGCAGATTTTGATGAGGGTTTTGGTTATTGATGATGAAATCTTAAGAGTTGGCATTTTATGATGATTAAATGCATTAATTAGTAAAGTGTAAACAATTTAAATAAATTGTTTATAAGCTTAAGAAATATTATTCTTTCAATATCATTATACCGAAATACTGGTATGGATTTTATTGTGGAATTTCTACCTTTTTGTGTCGAGTTTACTATTTATGAGTTACTATTCACGAGTTACTATTCATGAGTTACTATTCACGAGTTACTATTTACGATAAAAATTGGTTTCTTTTTCTAACCAAATTATAGTTGAGTTATGAATATTACTCTTGAGATTAAAACTATGTATTGATTATATTGATTTTATTATCATATATAACATTTTTATAACCCTGATGTTGAAATTCTCTTTCACTGGAGTGTAAAGATGGGTAGATTATTGGTATGATCATGACTAGGGTTCTCTTTGGCCTGTAGTGCAAAGTTGAATTGTGACTGGTATGATCATGACCATTGAATTTATAATTGAATATCTTTAGCTTAAGTGCAAAGGTGAATTGATCAACATGGTTATAATTATTGTTTATATAAATTCTGAAATGATTATATATTTCTTTGAGATATTAATATATTTGGCCTGTAGTGCAAAGATGAAATGTTGATGAATATCTTTGGCCTGTAGTGCAAAGATGAATTGTTGATGAATATCTTTGGCCCGTAGTGCAAAGATGACATGTTGTTGAATATCTTTGGCCAGTAGTGCAAAGATGAACAGATGTTGAGATAAACATGACCAACTGGTGATACAAATGAATATCTTTGGCCGTAGTGCAAAGATGAAGTTATTAGTATGATTATGAACAGGAAATGTGATTTGGTATAACCATGATCTTTGATGTTTCAGGTAAAGATAGGTGATGAAAATTATCTTCGTCCTGGATGAGAAGAGGAATTTAGAACTACAGTTATGATTATGAGTTATTCATATGATTGTGAACCAGAATTGTTGATTGATGTTACAGGGATAAAACATTGTTGGTGGATTTTTAACATGGAGAAGATAATAGACTTTATAGTCTATTTGACTCTTCTAATGGATTGCTCGTTCCGCTGCAACTATGGTTGAAATTTTTATCATTTACCATATGTTCTAAATCTCTGATTTATTGTTGATGAAGGCTATTGATAATTGAATTATCTTTAGTCATGATATTCTTTACTGAGCTAGTTGTGCTCACCCTTTTGCTTCACAATTCCTTTCAGGTAATAAGAGTGTAGCTGGGTCGAGCGGGGGTAACAAGGGAATAGAACGGTGGTCATCATTTAGTAGTTATATTTGGTGAAAAAAATAGGGTGAGGCGAACCCAACGTTGGAAGGGTGTTTTGTCACTATCATACAAGATGTCTAATGACATACAACCTCGTGTCATCATAAGACAGGGTTGTGCTCATCCACTTGCTGAGTATATCTATGGGCACTACCTATATAATCTTGGTGTTTGTTTGAAGTATAATTCTCAATTAGAGACAGTGGAGATAATGATAAGTCAAGAGAAGACTCACCATTGGGAAGAATATGATAGTAATCTTCTCGTTTTTCTTTGGGGTCTATTGGGTCAACCAAGGATAATTCTGTGGCCATATGATATCTATCATAACCTAGACGCGTGGCCTCCCATGTACGAAGGTTTCCTTGAGCACTTCCCAAAGATTCTAATTTCTAAAACAGTTTTTGACTATACCTTTATGTAAGGTGTTATTGTGAGGTGATGTCCACGGTTGGAACATGAGTCACATTTGGTATATATTTGTATCCAAACTCACAGCATATGTGTTGTTGTATTTTGCACGACAATTGTTGTAATAAAGTTGTAGTTGTTTTCTGTACCATGTATTTGACGACTCAGAATGGGTTGGGTGGAATGGACCTATTTTGGGGTTGTCACATTTGGTATCAGAGCTATAAGTAAAGAGCCCCGAGCCTCTCGCTGGTGACTTCCTGTTGATGGGGGATGCACCGAAGCCAGACTCTCCGTAGGGACGCCGTTCTGCGGTGGCAAACTGATAGGTATCAATGTAAGTGCTGACATAGGTTGGTGTCCAGAGTTACATTTGGTATCAGAGCTTAGGGATATGATCTCTGGCGGAGATCGGGGAATATAACTAGGAGGGGAGAGATGAGTAAATCCTTCGCTAGTGTGTCCTACCTAAGCTTATTTGTTGGTCAGTCATAATATCGGGATATTATGTGATATGTTAATTTGTTAAATTAATCCTTGTTTTGAAGCTATATTCTAGAATGATACTTGAAATACAGGAGATGAGCAATGGAGAAATTATGATGACAGGGAAGACGGAATCTGAAATGAAAGCAAGGTATTCTCAACTCTTTGAAATACCAGGTACGTAAATTTCGGGGACGAAATTTCATAAGGAGGGGAGATTGTAAGACCCCGAATTTTATGAAATAAAAGTATTCAATTTTTCTTATAATTACTATTCAGTAAATGGTTAAATTGATAAAAATTTAAAGTTATGAGTGAAATATGATTTTTTTTTAAAATAAGCAAGTGGTTATAAAATAATCATTGTTGTCGGGGAATATTCGTTTGGTCGTGGAATATTCTTTCTGTCGGGGAATATTCGTACGACGGCGCAGCTATTTGTGGGCCCCATAACGAATAACTGTCGGGTGAAGAAACGATAAATTTGAGTTTTTACAAATAACGGCGTAGTTGTTACCGTTAACACTGTTGGAATACCCGGTGGTTAAAATACAGTAATACGCGTTATTGCACAGTAGCACACGGTATTGCATAGTATTTTTGAAATTATTGATTCTTACGTAAGAAGGCACTACTCAATAATTGTTACAGTAATTACTGTTCAATATTTTATTTTATTGATTCAATAATTGCTACGTTGAAATTTTATATTATTGTTGTTCAATAATTGTTGCTGCACAGTATTTCCCATTATCAGATCAATAATTCATATTATTTGAATAATATTATTAGATAACATTATTGGCAATGTCTAGAAAGTTCTGTCTAAGGAGAGGTTTGGTCATCTAATTGCGCGCCAGTAAGGAGAAATTCTTATTGGAAAGCCCCCTCTTTCCTGGGAACGGCCTGGTTGTCATAAATGTGATTCTGTAATATTATTTGTGAATAATTAATTATTGATTCATATGATAAGGAAATATTTATTTTATGTGGATATAAATGAGGGATATATTTTTGTGGTTAAAAATGAAGGAGTTAATGTTGAGGTTTTTATCAGTATTTTTGTCGGAATGGAGGTATTAAAAATTAGGGTTTTTGAGATATTTTGCGGGGGTTATAATTTTTAATCCGACCGTTGGATCGTGGTAATTTTTGGATATGTTATACATATATAAGTTGAGTATATGCCCACAAATTTTGAACCGTTAAAAATGAACGTATGATTTATTATGAATTTTACGAGATGACTGGTTCAGAAATTGTTGAATTTTTGGAGTTTATCATTTTGGTGGAAAATTCTAGAATTGGTGGGCCCCACTTGTGGTTGGTGAAGAAATGTGCTGAATTATATTTCAAATGTGGTGGGTGGGAATAGTAGCAGGTAAAGCCATCAGGTTGCAGGTCAAACCTACCAAAATTTTCCTATAAATAGAGGGCTAAGTTAGAATTGAAAATCACACCAAAAACATAAGCTTTCTCTCTTTCTCTCTCTATATTATGAAGCATATTTTGTGAGTATTTAGATACTTTGAGTTGCTATTCAGTGCAAGTTTCCTTCAGCATTTACATTCCGGTCAGAAGTACTGCTCTTTTGAGGTAAGGGATTGTAAGGGATAGTAAGGGATAGTAAGGGATATTAAGGGATTTTAAGGGTTGTTATGATTTTCAGTTTCGTAATTTTTCTGATCTTCAAAAATTCTGGAAAAATTTGAAATGATATTTTGATGAGTTTTCTTGATTGTGTCCAAAAATGGTGATTTTTGGATGTATAGATTGAGAGTTATGAATTTTATGAGAAAAGACTATTTTAAAAGTAACCGCTTATAATTCCTTGTGGTTAACTCCAAAATTGATGAAATTTTTATTGGGAGTACATGTATATGATAGAAGTATACTCTGTAAATTTCAGAATTTTTAGACAAAAGTACAATTTTTGATAAATGTCTAAATATTCGGCTATTTTGGCCATATGAAAAATAGTAAATGACTTTTAAAAATTCTGAGAAAAATATATGTTCACTATGGGACTATATTATGCTAAATCCCAGAAAAGAAATATTTTTGGAACTGATTTGGTATTTTTCATGAAAATGGTCTAGTTATGAGTAAATGAATTAAATATGTTTTGTGAAGAAAGAAAATTGGAAAATAGGATTTTATGGCTTGAGAATCCTATATATGAGGTATATGCAGATTTTGATGAGGGTTTTGGTTATTGATGATGAAATCTTAAGAGTTGGCATTTTATGATGATTAAATGCATTAATTAGTAAAGTGTAAACAATTTAAATAAATTGTTTATAAGCTTAAGAAATATTATTCTTTCAATATCATTATACCGAAATACTGGTATGGATTTTATTGTGGAATTTCTACCTTTTTGTGTCGAGTTTACTATTTATGAGTTACTATTCACGAGTTACTATTCATGAGTTACTATTCACGAGTTACTATTTACGATAAAAATTGGTTTCTTTTTCTAACCAAATTATAGTTGAGTTATGAATATTACTCTTGAGATTAAAACTATGTATTGATTATATTGATTTTATTATCATATATAACATTTTTATAACCCTGATGTTGAAATTCTCTTTCACTGAGTGTAAAGATGGGTAGATTATTGGTATGATCATGACTAGGGTTCTCTTTGGCCTGTAGTGCAAAGTTGAATTGTGACTGGTATGATCATGACCATTGAATTTATAAGTGAATATCTTTAGCTTAAGTGCAAAGGTGAATTGATCAACATGGTTATAATTATTGTTTATATAAATTCTGAAATGATTATATATTTCTTTGAGATATTAATATATTTGGCCTGTAGTGCAAAGATGAAATATTGATGAATATCTTTGGCCTGTAGTGCAAAGATGAATTGTTGATGAATATCTTTGGCCCGTAGTGCAAAGATGACATGTTGAATATCTTTGGCCAGTAGTGCAAAGATGAACAGATGTTGAGATAAACATGACCAACTGGTGATACAAATGAATATCTTTGGCGTAGTGCAAAGATGAAGTTATTAGTATGATTATGAACAGGAAATGTGATTTGGTGTAACCATGATCTTTGATGTTTCAGGTAAAGATAGGTGATGAAAATTATCTTCGTCCTGGATGAGAAGAGGAATTTAGAACTACAGTTATGATTATGAGTTATTCATATGATTGTGGAACCAGAATTGTTGATTGATGTTACAGGGATAAAACATTGTTGGTGGATTTTTAACATGGAGAAGATAATAGACTTTATAGTCTATTTGACTCTTCTAATGGATTGCTCGTTCCGCTGCAACTATGGTTGAAATTTTTATCATTTACCATATGTTCTAAATCTCTGATTTATTGTTGATGAAGGCTATTGATAATTTAATTATCTTTAGTCATGATATTCTTTACTGAGCTAGTTGTGCTCACCCTTTTGCTTCACAATTCCTTTCAGGTAATAAGAGTGTAGCTGGGTCGAGCGGGGGTAACAAGGGAATAGAACGGTGGTCATCATTTAGTAGTTATATTTGGTGAAAAAAATAGGGTGAGGCGAACCCAACGTTGGAAGGGTGTTTTGTCACTATCATACAAGATGTCTAATGACATACAACCTCGTGTCATCATAGGACAGGGTTGTGCTCATCCACTTGCTGAGTATATCTATGGGCACTACCTATATAATCTTGGTGTTTGTTTGAAGTATAATTCTCAATTAGAGACAGTGGAGATAATGATAAGTCAAGAGAAGACTCACCATTGGGAAGAATATGATAGTAATCTTCTCGTTTTTCTTTGGGGTCTATTGGGTCAACCAAGGATAATTCTATGGCCATATGATATCTATCATAACCTAGACGCGTGGCCTCCCATGTACGAAGGTTTCCTTGAGCACTTCCCAAAGATTCTAATTTCTAAAACAGTTTTTGACTATACCTTTATGTAAGGTGTTATTGTGAGGTGATGTCCACGGTTGGAACATGAGTCACATTTGGTATATATTTGTATCCAAACTCACAGCATATGTGTTGTTGTATTTTACACGACAATTGTTGTAATAAAGTTGTAGTTGTTTTCTGTACCATGTATTTGACGACTCAGAATGGGTTGGGTGGAATGGACCTATTTTGGGGTTGTCACATATAGACTCGCTTTACCGCCAAGTATGTCTCGTGTTCATAACGCTTTTCACATATCCATGTTACGTAAATATGTGGAAGACCCGAACCACATTGTTGAGTTAGAACCGGACAAAATAGCAGAAGATTTGACGTATGAAGAAGTTCCTGTTCAAATCTTGGATAAGAAGGAACATATTCTACGCTCCAAGGTTATACCTCAAGTCAAAGTTTTGTGGAGAAACCACGATGTGGAGAAAATGACTTGGGAGTTAGAATCTGAAATGAAATCAAGGTATCCTTACCTCTTCGACATACCAGGTACGTACCCTAATTTCGAGGGAGAAATTTCTTAAGAAGGGGAGGTTGTAAGACCCTAACTTTTATAAATAAAGATGAATTTTCTATAAATATCATTTTTGAATATTATGGAGTTAATTTGGTATAATTTATAGTTGTGGGTAATATTTATAAATTTTACAAAGTACGCAAGTTGTTATATAATATTCGATTGGTCGGGAAATATTCGTTTTAACAGATATTCGTACAACGGAACAATCATTGGTGGACCCCACAACAGAATTATTGTCGGATTTAGAAAACGACAAAAAATATTTTATTAAAAATAACGGCGAAAGTTTTACCATTGATACTGTTGAACTACTCGGTAGTAAAAGTACAGTAATACGGGTGGTTGCATAGTAACACACGGTATTGATTATTAATGCTTATGTGAGAAGTCGCTCAGTCTGATTCAATTATTGTCAGTTAATAATATGAATTATTTAGCGATAATGAAGTTTTGTTTTATTCGTATTATTAATGTAATAAAACAGAAACATCATTTTATATGAAACAGAATACTTTATTAAAGTTATTCTATAAATAGAATATATTATATTTTATTTAAAAGATTTTTCTTTAAATATGGACCGTCAGATTAAAGTAATCAATCTGGACCGTTCATGGATTAGTTACTATGCATTCTATTTTTCTATAAATAGCTGCTCATTCCTTCATTATTTCTTACGAATTCACTAAACTCTAGAGAGAGAAACTATAGAGAGAGAGAAGAAAAGTATTCTGCTACTTAACTAATTCCTTATTTTAGTTCTTCTTTAAAACGGTAAGGGGTGTTATTCTTTTTTATTCATGAAGAGAACTGTTGTTATTCTATTTCTTATTATTCTGTTGGAATACCCTATATACGCGGTCTACCCTATACTTAGTGACATTCTTCTGTTATTCTGCTGGAACATCCTGTCTGTGTGTTTTACACCAGACCTGGTTCCGTCTTGTTATTTTCTGTTGGAACATCCTGTCTGTGTGTTTTACACCGGACCTGGTTCCGTTTTTATTATTATTCTGTTGGAACATCCTGTCTGTGTGTTTTACACTGGACCTGGTTTCATTATTTATTATTCTGTCAGAATATCCTGTCTGTGCGTTTACGCCGGACCTGGTTCCATTATTTATTATTCTATTAGAATAACCTGTCTGTGCGGTCTATCGCATGCCGGATGATTTCTTTTGTTATTCCATTCTTTATTATACTCAGTTGGTTAAGTTTTAACTTCTATACTCCATGAAATTAGTGGAATATCCTTGATAATTGCGTTTCATCCAGTATCTTTTCATGAAAATATTATTCTAAGCATTCTTGAATTTTACTCCATAAAGCAGTATCATGTTGACAATTTGGACGTTGTTAATTCTTGGATAAATTAATTCTTGAACTTGTTTTATTGAATTCTTATATCATTGTCATCATCCTCATGTTTATAAAATGTTGAAAGTCATCTGTGGACTGTAGTGCATAGATGGACTTGGTATGATTATGACTAGGGATTATTCGGTATAATCATGACCGTAATGTTACAAATGATGTGGTAAAAGTCCTCATTGGCCCGTAGTGCATTGATGGACAGTTGTTGGCATGATCATGACCATTAATGAATACACGAATATCCTTGGCCGTAGTGCAGGGGTGATTCGATGATGTGGATTATTTTATTAAGCTGAGTCCCAACGATAACAGTGTTGAAAAACGTTTTAAATCATAGAAGATAGTAGATTTTATTCTCTACTTGACTCTTTTAATGGATTGCTTGTTCCGCTGCAGTTAAACTTGATGTTCTTTATATTTTATCAGTTTAACACTGTTGAAGGCTAATGATAATTTATTCTGCATTATCTTAGTCATATTATTTCTATCTGGGCTAGTTGAGCTCACCCTTTCTTTCACTGTTCTCTTCAGGAAATGAGAATATAGCTGGGACGAGTCAGGAAACGAAGTGATGGACCAGATGATAGTATTAGTAGTCCTCACTATTCTGTTAAATAGTGTGACAATAATTGTAATGAGGACTCCTTTTGAGTTTGTATAGTCTATAGTAGACAATAATTTTCAAACTCAAAGTTATGTTTTGTCGTATTGTATACGACAGTTGTATTAGTAAGTTGTATTTATTTTCTGTACTATGTATCTGATGACCCAAGATGGGTGATGTATACCTAATTTTGGGGGCGTCACAATATTCATCAGTTAATCATTCATCTTTGTACTACAGGCCAAAGATATTCAGTAATATCATCATTTAGGACTGAGGATGATGAAAAATTATCTTAAAAAAAACGAATCCAATGAGACAGAAGGACAAATATTAGGGATTCGTATTATAGTTTATCCAAGTGCAATAATACTCCATAATAACCAATTGTGAAGGAGAATTCAAAAATAAAGATCAAAATATGGATACAATCAAAGATAGTAACCATAATACACATCTTGGACAAAAAGAAAAATTTTTATTTTTTGGTGAATAGTGTCGTATACGTGAATAGTATTGTATACGTGAATAGTAATCCTGACACAAAAAGTTCCAAATTTGATAAAAAGTTCATATCAATATTTCAGGATAATGATATTGATGAAAATAATATCATTTAAGAAGAAAATAATATCCCTTACCTCAAACGAACAGTACTTCTGATCAGAATATCGTATATGTGGCTGAATGAAACTTGTGCTGAATAGCAACTCTCAAAGTATTAAAATACTCACAAAATACGCTCGAGAATATAGAGAGAGAAAGAGAGAAAACTTATGAATTCTGGTGTGATTTTCAATTCTAACTTAGCCCTCTATTTATAGGAAAATGTTAGCACGCCGAAGCAGACTTGACCTGCAACCTGATGGCTTTAACTGCTACTATTCCCACCCACCACATTTGAATAAAAATTTCAGCATATTTCTCACCAACCAAAAGTGGGGCCCACCAATTCTAGAGTTTTCCACCAAAATGATAAATTTCGAAACTTCAACAATTTCTGAATCAGTCATCTCTTAAAATTCATAACAAATCATACGTTCATTTTTAACGGTTCAAAATTTGTGGACATATACTCAACTTATATATGTATAACATATCCAAAAATCACAACGATCCAACGGTCGGATTAAAAATTATAACTCACACAATATAACTCAAAAATACTGGCTTGATTTTTAATACCTCCATTCCGACAAAAATATTGATAAAACAACTCAGCATTAATTCCTTCATTTATAACCACAAAAATATATCCCTCATTTATATTCACAAAAAAAAATATTTTCTTATCATATAAATTAATAATTAATTATTCACAAATAATATCACAGAATCACAATTATGACAACCAGGCCGTTCCCAGGAAAGAGGGGGCTTTTCAATAAGGATTTCTCCTTACTGGCGCGCAGTTAGATGACCAAACCTCTCCTTAGACAGAACTTTCTAGACATTTCCAATAATGCTATCTAATAATATTATTCAAATAATATGAATTATTGATCTGATAATGGAAAATACTGTGCAGCGACAATTATTGAAACAACAATAATATAAAATATCAACGTAGCAATTATTGAATCAATAAAATAAAATATTGAACAGTAATTACTGTAACAATTATTGAGTAGTGTCTTCTTACGTAAGAATCAATAATTGGTGCAATACCGTGTGCTACTGTATTTTAACTACCGGGTATTCCAACAGTATTAACGGTAACAAATACGCCGTTATTTATAAACAACATATATTTGTCGTTTTCTTTATCCAATCGCTTTCCGTTATGGGGCCCACACAAAGCTACGCCGTCGTACGAATATTCCCTGACAGCAAGAATATTCCATGACCAAACGAATATTCACCGACAAAAATGAATATTTTATAACCACTTGCTTATTTTGTAAAATTTGCACATTTCACCCATAACTACAGCATTATATCAAATTAACACCTTATTATTCAAAATAATAATTAGAGGAAATTCGATTTTATTAATAATAAGATGGGGTCTTACAACCTCCCCTCCTTATGAAATTTCGTCCTCGAAATTGACGTACGTAACGGGTGTTTCGAAAAGGTGAGAGTACCTCGCTTTCATTTCCGATTGTAACTCCCAGGTCATTTCTTCAATAGCATGGTTTTTCCATAAAATCTTAACTTGTGGTATAACCTTCGTGCGTAGAACATGCTCTTTCCTATCCAAGAACTTAACAGGTACCTCCTCGTAAGTTAAATCTTCAGCTACCTCGTCTGGTTCTAACTCAATAATGTGGTTCGGGTCTTTAACATATTTACGAAGCATAGATATGTGAAAAAATTATGAACACGAGATATACTTGGAGGTAATGCGAGTCTATAGGCCACATTTCCTATTCGGTCAAGAATCTCAAATGGACCAACAAATCGTGGATTTAGCTTTCCTATCTTCCCAAATCTTGTAACTCCCTTCCATGGTGCAACACGTAACAATACATGATCCCCAATATTAAAGTCCACGTCCTTTCGATGAAGATAAATATAACTCTTTTGTCGATCCTATGCCGTTTGTATACGTTGTCGAATCGTTTGGATCTTTTCTGTAGTTATACGTACCAACTCTGGTCCCAACAATATTGTTTCACCCACCTCGTCCCAGCATACTGGAGAACGACACTTTCGTCCATACAAGGCTTCAAATGGAGCCATACCTATACTTGCCTGATAATTATTGTTGTAGGAGAATTCCACCAGTGGCAAGTACTTATCCCAACTTCCTTTGAAATCTAGAACACAGAGTCTTAATAGATCTTCCAGAGTTTGAATAGTCCTCTTTGATTGTCCGTCCGTTTGAGGATGGTATGCTGAACTGAATCGTAAATCCGTGCCCATAGCTTTCTGCAAGCTAACCCAAAATTATGAAGTGAATCTTAGGTCACGATCCAAAACTATGGATACTGGCATGCCATGTAATCTCACAATCTCATTCACGTACATACTAGCAAGACGTTCAAGGGAATAAGTCTCACGTATAGGTAAGAAATGGGAAGACTTGGTTAATCTATCAACAATGACCCAAATCACATCTAAGCCTTGAGAAACCTTGGGAAGACCCATAACGAAATCCATAGTAATGTGTTTCCACTTCCATTTCGGAATCTCAAGTGGTTGCAATGGACCCTTTGGTACTTGATACTCCGCTTTTACACGTTGACAAGTTAAACACCTCGAGATAAACTCCATGATCTTTCTTCTCATATTGCTCCACCAAAATGTATGTCGAAGATCATGATACATTTTGGTACTCCCAGGATAGATTACAAACGGTGTGTTGTGTGCCTCTGTAAGACCCCGAATTTTATAAAATAAAAGTATTCAATTTTTCTTATAATTACTATTCAGTAAATGGTTAAATTGATAAATATTAAAGTTAAGGGTGATATATGAATTTTTTTCAAAATATACAAGTGGTTATAAAATATTCATTGTTGTCGAGGAATATTCGTTTGGTCGTGGAATATTCTTTCTGTCGGGGAATATTCGTACGACAGCACAACTATTTGTGGGCCCCATAACAGAATAACTGTCGGGTGAAGAAAACGACAAATTTGAGTTTTTACAAATAACGACGTAGTTGTTACCGTTAACACTGTTAGAATACCCGGCGGTTAAAATACAGTAATACGCGTTATTGCACAGTAGCACACGGTATTGCATAGTATTTTTGAATTATTGATTCTTACGGAGGAAGGCACTACTCAATAATTGTTACAGTAATTACTGTTCAATATTTTATTTTATTGATTCAATAATTACTACGTTGATATTTTATATTATTGTTGCTCAATAATTGTCACTGCACATCATCTCCATTATCAGATCAATAATTCATATTATTTAGAATAATATTATTAGATAGCATTATTGACAATGTCTAGAAAGTTCTGTCTAAGGAGAGGTTTGGTCATCTAATTGTGCGCCAGTAAGGAAAAATCCTTATCGGAAAGCCCCCTCTTTCCTGGGAACGGCCTGGTTGTCATAAATGTGATTCTGTAATATTATTTGTGAATAATTAATTATTGATCTATATGATAAGAAAATATTTATTTGATGTGGATATAAATGAGGGATATATTTTTGTGGTTAAAAATGAGAGAGTTAATGTTGAGGTATTTTATCTGTATTTTTGTCGGAACGGAAGTATTGAAAATCAAATTAGGAGTTTTAAGATATTTTGCGAGGGTTATAATTTTTAATCCGACCGTTGGATCGTGGTAATATTTGGATATGTTATACATATATAAGTTGAGTATATGTCCACAAATTTTAAACCGTTAAAAATGAACGTATGATTTGTTATGAATTTTACGAGATGACTGGTTCAGAAATTGTTGAATTTTCGGAGTTAATCATTTTGGTGAAAAATTCTAGAATTGGTGGGCCCCACTCTTGGTTGGTGAAAAAATGTGCTGAGATTTTTATTCAAATGTGGTGGGTGAGAATAGTAGCAGGTAAAGCCATCAGGTTACAGGTTAAGTCTGATTCGGCGTGCTAATATTTTTCTATAAATAGAGGGCTAAGTTAGAATTAAAAATCACACCAGAAATCATAAGTTTTCTCTCTTTCTCTCTCTAGATTATTGAGTGTATTTTGTGAGTATTTAGATACTCTGTGAGTTTCTATTCATCAGTGCAAGTTTCCTTCAGCCTTATACCGATCAGAAGTACTGCTCTTTTGAGGTAAAGGATAGTAAGGGATTTTAAGGATTGTTATGTTTTTCAGTTTCGTAATTTTTCTGACCTTTAAAAATTCTGGAAAAATTTGAAGTGATATTTTGATGAGTTTTCTTGATTGTGTCCAAAAATGGTGATTTTTGGATGTATAGATTGAGAGTTATGAATTTTATGAGAAAAAACTATTTTAAAAGTAACCGCTTATAATTCCTTGTGGTTAACTCCAAAATTGATGAAATTTTTATTGGGAGTACATGTATATGATAGAAGTATACTCTGTAAATTTCAGAATTTTTGGACAAAAGTACAATTTTTGATAAATATCTAACTATTCGGCTGTTTTGGCCATATAAAAAATAGTAAATGACTTTTAAAAATTCTGAGAAAAATATATGTTCACTATGGGACTATATTATGCTAAATCCCAGAAAAGAAATATTTTTGGAACTGATTTGGTATTTTTCATGAAAATAGTCTAGTTATGAGTAAATGAATTAAATATGTTTTATGAAGTAAGAAAATTAGAAAATAGGATTTTATGACTTGAGAATCCTATATGAGGTATATGCAGATTTTTTATGAGGGTTTTGGTTATTGGTGATGAAATCTTATGAGTTCGGCATTTTAGGATGATTAAATGCATTATTTAGTAAAGTATAAACAATTAAAATAAATTGTTTATAAGCTTAATAAATATTATTCTTTCAATATCATTATACCGAAATATTGGTATGTATTTTATTGTGAAATTTCTACATTTTTGTGTCGAGTTTACTATTCATGAGTTACTATTCATGAGTTACTATTCACGACAAAATTGGTTTCTTTTTCTAACCAAATTATAGTTGGTTTATGAATATTACTCTTGAGATTAAATCTATATGTTGATTATATTAATTTTATTGTCATATATAACATTTTTATAACCCTGATATTGAAATTCTCTTTCACTTGAGTGTAAAGATGGGTAGATTATTGGTATGATCATGACTTTGGGTTCTCTTTGGCCAGTAGTGCAAAGTTGAATTATTGACTAGTATGATCATGACCATAGAATTTATAATTGAATATCTCCAGCTTAAGTGCAAAGGTGAAATGATCAACATGGTTATAATTATTGTTTATATAAATGATTATATATTTCTTTGAGATATTAATATATTTGGCCTGTAGTGCAAATATGAACTGTTGATGAATATATTTGGCCGTAGTGCAAATATGAACTGTTGAGGAATATCTTTGGCATGTAGTGCAAAGATGAAATATTGATGAATATCTTTGGCCTGCAGTGCAAAGATGAATTGTTGATGAATATCTTTGGTCGTAGTGCAAAGATGACATGTTGTTGAATATCTTTGGCCAGTAGTGCAAAGATGAACAGATGTTGAGATAAACATGACCAACTGGTGATACAAATGAATATATTTGGCCGTAGTGCAAAGATGAAGTTATTAGTATGATTATGAACAGGAAATGCGATTTGGTGTAACCATGATCTTTGATGTTTCAAGTAAAGATAGGTGATGAAAATTATCTTCGTCCTGGATGAGAAGAGGAATTTAGAACTACAGTTATGATTATGAGTTATTCATATGATTGTGGACCAGAATTATTGATTGATGTTACAGGGATAAAATATTGTTGGTGGATTTTTAACATTGAGAAGATAATAGACTTTATAGTCTATTTGATTCTTCTAATGGATTGCTCGTTCCGCTGTAACTATGGTTGAAATTTTTATCATTTACCATATGTTCTAAATCTCTGATTTATTATTGATGAAGGCTATTGATAATTTAATTATCTTTAGTCATGATATTCTTTACTGAGCTAGTTGTGCTCACCCTTTTGCTTCACAATTCCTTTCAGGTAATAAGAGTGTAGCTGGGTCGAGCGAGGGTAACGGGAAAATAGAACGGTGGTCTCTAGCTGTGGATGTTCTCCCGAAGTAGTATAGAAAAGTTCATTTAGTAGTTTTATTTGGTGAATCCAATAGGGTAAGGTGTACCCAACGTTGGAAGGGTGGTTTGCCACTATCATACAAGATGTCTAACGACATATAACCTCGTGTCATCATAAGACATGGATGTGCTCATCCACTTGCTGAGTATATATACGAGCACTACCTATATAATCTTGGTGTTTGTTTGAAGTATAATTCTCAATTAGAGACAGTAGAGATAATGATATGTCAAGAGAAGACTCACCATTGGGAAGAATATAATAGTAATCTTCTCGTTTTTCTTTGAGGTCTATTGGGTCAACCAAGGATAATTCTGTGGCCATATGATATCTATCATAACCTAGACGCATGGCCTCCCATGTACGAGGGTTTCCTTGAGCACTTCCCAAAGATTCTAATTTCTAAAACAGTTTTTGACTATACCTTTATGTAAGGTGTCATTGCGAGGTGTTGTCCACGGTTGGGACATGAGTCACAGTTGGTATATATTTGTATCCAAACTCACATCATATGTGTTGTTGTATTTTGCACGACAATTGTTGTAATAAATTTGTAGTTGTTATCTGTACCATGTATTTGGTGACTCAAAATGGGTTGGATGGAATGAACCTATTTTGGGGTCGTTACAGCCTCCATCATGATTCTATGCTTCAAGTCAAAATCGTTAGGAACACAAAGTCTGGAGTTGACTCGAAGTATTTCTTCTTCATCGATTCTTGCTTCTAGAATAGCACCTTCTTGCACTTTCTTCTTCATACGCATCAGCTCCATGTCCGTAGCTTGAGTAGCTTTAACTTTATCGATTAAAGTCGGTTCTACTCGTATATTTGATATCATCATGTGGGTACTTGGAGCATTCATCTCTATCTCCATCCTTTACAAATCATACAAAATGGGCCTTTGCGTTAACAACATTGCACTCGTACCCGCATATGATCTTCTACTCAATACATCAGCTACTACGTTCGCTTTTCCAGGATGATATTGGATGGTATGATCGTAATTTTTCAACAGCTCGAGCCAACGTCGTTGCGGCATGTTGAGTTCCTTTTGGGTGAAGAAATATTTGTGACTTTTATGATCCGTATAGATCTCCACTTTCTCCCCATACAGGTAGTGTCTCCAAATCTTCAACGCGAAAACGACTGCTGCCAACTCCAAATCATGAGTAGGATAATTCCTTTCATATTCTTTGAGTTGTCGCGAGGCATAGGCTATGACTTTCCCATGTTGCATGAGAACACATTCTAACCCTTTACCTGAAGCATCGCTGTAGATAACAAATCCATCCGAACCAGATGGTATTGTCAGAACAGGTTCCAAAATGAGTCTCCTCTTGAGTTCTTGAAAACTCTTCTCACAATCCTCGCTCCAACCGAATTTTGTATCCTTCCGAGTCAGCTGAGTTAACGGAGTAGCGATTCTAGAAAATCCTTCCACGAATCTCCGATAATATCCAGCTAAGCCCAGAAAGCTACGTACTTCGGTCACCGACTTTGGTTGCTCCCAACTTTGTATTGCTTCAATCTTCGCCGGGTCAACAGATACTCCATGTTTTGACACCACGTGCCCAAGGAATGCTACTTCCTCAAGCCAGAACTCACATTTCTTTAGCTTGGCATATAGCTTGTTTTCACGAAGCCTTTGCAGTACCAGCTTCAAATGGTGCTCATGATCTTCACGTCTTTTGGAATAAATGAGGATGTCATCAATAAAGACAATAACGAACTAATTCAAATATTCTTTGAATACACGGTTCATCATATCCATGAAGGCAGCAGGAGTATTAGTCAATCCAAACGACATGACTAAGAATTCATAATGCCCGTACCGAGTTCTGAAATCAGTCTTTGGAATATCCTCAGTTTTAATCTTCAGCTGATGATATCCAGAACGAAGATCGATCTTTGAAAAGAATTGTGCTCCTTGCAACTGGTCGAACAGGTAATCAATGCGAGGTAGCGGATACCTATTCTTGATGGTGACATGGTTCAATTCTTGATAGTCGATACAAAGTTGCATACTCCCGTCTTTCTTCTTTACGAATAAAACAGGAGCACCCCAAGGAGACGTACTAGGACGAATGAAACCGATGTCTAATAATTCCTGTAATTGGACTTTTAACTCCTGAAGTTCAATAGGAGCCATTCGATATGGGGTTTTAGAAATGGGCTTTGTACCGGGTTCAAGGTCAATAAAGAATTCAACTTCACGTTCTGGGGGTAGACCAGGAAGTTCTTCAGGAAATACGTCAGGAAATTCACTAACAACAGAAATATTATTCAAATCTGACGTGTTTTTGTTCAAGTCCATAACATGGGCTAAGAAAGCTTGACATCTATTTTTCAATAAACGAATGGCTTTATGGCTTGATATGACAGCGATTGATTTTATTGGCTTGGTTTCTTGAATTCGCATAACAGGTTGGTTAGGAATATGAAAACTAACAACCTTACGAAAACAATCAATTTTGGCATGATGAGTAATTAACCAATCAATTCCTAAAATCACATCAAAAGCAAGTATCTTTAAAGAGATAAGGTCAACAGGTAATGTGATTGTGCCAACTTGGATTAAGCAAGATTTATAAACTATAGATGTAATGAAAGTTTCTCCTAACGGAGTCTCCACAGATAGGTCAAAGTCTAATTTCTCCGGAGTCAAGTTTAAACGTTGAGCACAAGTAGGAGAGATAAAAGAATGGATAGAACCGGTATCTAGTAAAGTATAAACTTCGCAAGAATTTAAGATTAGCTTACCCGTGATCACCTCGTTCGGGTTTCTCGCGTTTTGGCCAGTCACGACAAACGGTCTTCCAGGAACCGCTGATTTCGACTTATCCGGGACAGCTTTTGGAGTCACCATCCCCGCTGAACTTGGTTTTGCTATAGAACACTCTCGAGCTATATGACCCTCCTTTCCACAGTTATAACATACCTTGGATTGTTGTGGGCAGTTTGGGCTGATATGTCCCTCTTTCCCGCATTTGTAACATACGACCGGTGGTTGTTCTCCTCCCCTAGAAACAGTTGATGTTTGTGCTGACGTCTTCACATTATCATTGTTGTACCTTCTCTTCTTGAAATCTCCTCCCGACTCGCTCCTTCTATTATTACGGCCACGATTACCACCAGATTGGTTACCACTTTTGTCCGAATGCTTTCCTCCCTGCTGGTTTTTATTGCTCTGATGACTGTCACCACCGGTATATCCCTGGTTGTGGTCCCTCGGTTGAACATACTCATTATCTCGCTCTAATAATTGAGCCCTGTTTACAATATCTGAATATAAAGAAAATTTATGAGAGATAAGATATTGCCGAATCTCGGGTTTTAAACCTCTCTGAAACATCCTTGTCATTCGTTCCTCATTCTCCACCAAATGAGGTGCAAACCTGGATAACTCTGCAAACTTTGTCTTGTACGGGGACACCATCATGTTATTTTGTTACAGTCTAATAAACTCTACCTCCTTCATATGATGAATACTTTCAAGAAAGTACTTGTCATTAAATAGTTTTTGAAACGTTTCCTAAGACATGTTGAGTGCGTCAGGCTGGGTACGCTTCACAGACTCCCACCAGTAGTCTGCCTCACCGCGGAACATAAAGGTGGCAAATGGAACCTTCTGTTCCTCCGTGCATCCCAAAACATCGAATATCTTCGTAATTTGCTTGACCCACATTTCTGCCTTGATCGGATTCGGCTTTCCCTGAAAGTCTGGTGGTCCCAACTCTTTAAACTGCTTGGCCGTGACAAACTGTGCGTTGTTATCATTTCCACCCATATTCTGCACACGAGTCTCCCTCGTCTGATTTTGTATGAACTGTAAAAAGCACATAAACATTCCATCATTCATCGTTTGCTCGGTAACGTTGTTTACAGGAGGAATATTGTCATCCTGTTGCACATTCTCCAGATTGGTAACTAAAGGTGTTTCCACGGTCTCATACACTCCATTGTTAGCGTTCTCAGCAGCCATTCCTAAATACTGCCATAAAACAAGGGTTAATTAAACAAATTAACATATCACATAATATCCATATATTATGACCAACCAACAAATAAGCTTAGGTAGGACACACTAGCGAAGGATTTACTCGTCTCTCCCCTCCTAGTTTTATTCCCCGATCTTCGCCAGAGACCATATCCCTAAGCTCTGATACCAACTGTGACGCCCCCAAAATAGGTATACATCACCCATTCTGAGTCGCCAAATACATGGTACAGAAACAAATACAACTTCATTAAAATAATTGTCGTGCAAAATATGACAACACAAATACTGTGAGTTTAAATACAAATATTATCTTCTAGACAATATTCACACTCAAATAAGTCCTCATTACAATTATTGAAACACTATTTTACAAAATAGTGAGGACTGCTAACACAACTGACTAGAAACATCACTCCACATCCCGACTAGTTCCCGCTATATTCTCGCCTCCTGAGAAAAATAGAACAAAAAGAAAAAGGGTGAGCTCAACTAGCCCAGTAAAGAATATTATGACTAAGATAATAAACAACAACTTATCATTAGTCTTCAACAGGGAAAAATCTGATAAAATATAATAGACAACAAGTTTTAGATCAACAACTGCAGCGGAAACAGCAAACCATTAGAAGAGTCAAGTAAAGAATGAATTCTACTATCTTCTAAGATTTAAAAGTCCATCAACGATATTTCATTCCTGTAACATCAATCAATAACCATCTTTAATCAAATATTCATCTTTGTACTACAGGCTAAAGATATTCATTTGTAACACCAGTCGGTCATGTTCATCTCAACACCTGTTCATCTTTGCACTACGGGCCAAATATATTCATCAGTTAATCATTCATCTTTGTACTACAGGCCAAAGATATTTAGTAATATCATCATTTAAGACTGAGGATGATGAAAAATTATCTTTAAAAAAATGAATCCAATGAGACAGAAGGACAAATATTAGGGATTCGTATTATAGTTTATCCAAGTGCAATAATACTCCATAATAACCAATTGTGAAGGAGAATTAAAAAATAAAGATCAAAACATGGATACAATCAAAGATAGTAACCATAATAGACATCTTGAACAAAAAGAAAAATTTTTATTTTTCGGTGAATAATGTCGTATTCGTGAATAGTGTCGTATACGTGAATAGTACTGTATACGTGAATAGTAACCCCGACACAAAAAGTTTCAAATTTTATAAAAAGTTCATATCCATATTTCAGCATAACGATATTGAAGAAAATAATATCATTTAAGAAGAAAATAATATCCCTTACCTCAAACGAACAGTACTTCTGATCAGAATATCGTATATGAGGTTGAATGAAACTTGTGCTGAATAGCAACTCTCAAAGTATCAAAATACTCACAAAATACGCTCGAGAATATAGAGAGAGAAAGAGAGAAAACTTATGAATCTTGGTGTGATTTTCAATTCTAACTTAGCCCTCTATTTATAGAAAAATGTTAGCACGCCGAAGCAGACTTGACCTGCAACCTGATGGCTTTAACTGCTACTATTCCCACCCACCACATTTGAATAAAATTTTCAGCACATTTCTCACCAACCAAAAGTGGGGCCCACCAATTCTAGAGTTTTCCACCAAAATAATAAATTCTGAAACTTCAAAAATTTTTGAACCAGTCATTTCTTAAAATTTATAACAAAGCATACGTTCATTTTTAACGGTTCAAAATTTGTGGACATATACTCAACTTATATATGTATAACATATCCAAAAATCACAACGATCCAACGGTCGGATTAAAAATTATAACTCACACAATATAACTAAAAAATACTGGTTTGATTTTTAATACCTCCATTCCGGCAAAAATACTAATAAAATAACTCAGTATTAATTCCTTCATTTATAACCATAAAAATATATCCCTCATTTATATTCACAAAAAAAAAAATTATTATCATATAAATTAATAATAATTATTCACAAATAATATCACAGAATCACAATTATGACAACCAGGCCGTTCCCAGGAAAGATGTGACTTTTCAATAAGGATTTCTCCTTACTGGCGCGCAATTAGATGACCAAACCTCTCCTTAGACAGAACTTTCTAGACATTGCCAATAATGCTATCTAATAATATTATTCAAATAATATGAATTATTGATCTGATAATGGAAAATATTGTGCAGCGACAATTATTGAAACAACAATAATATAAAATATCAACGTAGCAATTATTGAATCAATAAATAAATTATTGAACAGTAATTACTGTAACAATTATTGAGTAGTGTCTTCTTACGTAAGAATCAATAATTGGTGCAATACCGTGTGCTACTGTGTTTTAACCACCGGGTATTCCAACAGTATTAACGGTAACAACTACGCCGTTATTTATAAACAACCTATACTTATCGTTTTCTTCATCCAATCGTTTTCCGTTATGAGGCCCACACAAAGTTGCGCCGTCATACGAATATTCCCCGATAGCAGGAATGTTCCACGACCAAACGAATATTCACCGACAAAAATGAATATTTTATAACCACTTGCTTATTTTATAAAATTTGCACATTTTACTCATAACTACAGCATTATATTAAATTAACACCTTATTATTCAAAATAATAATTAGAGGAAATTCTATTTTATTAATAATAAGATGGGGTCTTACAAAAGACAAGAACAGAAAGGGACAAATAAAAATCTTGACGTCTACAGGTGGCGACTCTGCTGGGGACACTAGTAAGAGGGCTTAAGCCGCTATTAAAAAATTTTCAAAACTTTTATCTGCTTGTGTGTGGATGTTGCATTTACATTTGAATGAATGTGTACTAATGCATTTACTTACTGCACTTAGTGCTTCACACTATATCTTCCTGTGATATTAGTGCTTCGCACATGTCATCATTTTCATACGGTGAGACGCGATGTATGTGAATGTATGTTGTGTGGTCCCTCCACCAGGAGGCTATTCTGTCGGTGTTTGATTACTGGACTCGTAGGGAGACTAATTCCAACGAGGCTCAGGAAAGGCACCACCCATGTGACGCCCCCAAAATAGGTATACATCACCCATTCTGAGTCGCCAAATATATGGTGCAGAATACAAATACAAACTTAAATATACAACATGAGCTGTGAGTTTCAATATAAATATTGTCATCTAGACAATATTAAAACTCAAAATAAGTCCTCAATACATTTATTATCACACTATTTCATAAATAGTGAGAACTACTAATGCTATCATCTGGACCGTCACTCCGTTCCCCGACTAGTCCCTGCTACGTTCCCATTTTCTGAAGAGAACAATGAAAGCAAAAGTGTGAGCTTAACTAGCCCAATAAGAAATATATTGACTAAGATAATGCTGAATAATTTATCGTTAGCCTTCAACAATGTTAAACTGATAAAATATAACAAACATCAATTTTAACTGCAGCGGAACAAGCAATCCATTAGAATAGTCAAGTAGAGAATAAAATCTACTATCTTCTATGATTTAAAAGGTTTTTCATCACTTTTATCGCTGAGACTCAGCTTAATAAATAATCCACATCATCCCTGCACTACGGCCAATGATATTCATTAGTATCACGACCACAAATTATTCATGCACTACGGGACAAGGATATTTGTGTATTTATCAATGGTCATGATCATTCCAACAACTGTCCATCAATGCACTACGGACCAATGAGGATTTTTACCACATCATTTGTAACATTACGGTCATGATTATACCGAATAATCCCTGGTCAGAATCATACCAAGTCCATTTATGCACTACAGGCCACAGATGACTTTCAACATAATATAAACATGAGGATGATGACAATGATATAAGAATTCAATAAAACAAGTTCAAGGATAAATTTTAAAAATTTATAATTTAATTTATCCAGAATTCAATAATGTCCAAATTGTCAACATGATACTGCTTTGTGGAGTACAATTCAAGAATAATATTATATCAAAAATGATTAGGACCGGAAAGAAATTAATTTTTATCATGAATAGTACCCCGGGTGAATAGTAACTGAGTGAATAGTACCCGTGAACAGTAACTTCAGGAATAGTAACCCCGTAAATAGTAACCCGGCATGAAAAAGTTAAAACTTATCAAGAATACTCAGAATAATATTTTCATGAAAAGATACTGGATGAAGCGCAAATATAAAGGATATTCTACTAATTTCATGGAGCATAGAAGCCAACATTTTAATAAAACGAGTATAGAATTCAGAATCTGAAACGAAATAATATTACTTATATACTACAGAGTACCGAAATAATATCTCTTACCTTGAAAAGAAGAGTATTCCAACTGGTATAGCGGGGATAATCTTGAAGAAAACTTTCATTGATTTTTACGCTCAAAGCTTTCTAAAACTCTAAAGAAATACGCTCAAGATTATAGAAGAAGAATTCTCTGATTCTTGTGTGATTTTCAATGGCAAAAAGCACTTTTTGGTCACTGTGGTTATAGTGATTTAACGAATTAGCCACTGTACTTTTAAAATATTCAATTAGCCCATTGAACTTTTTAAAAATGTACAATCAACCCATTCCGTCTATTTTGAGTAACAGACGTTAAAAAATCTGATTGGGTTGCTTACGTGGCGTTTTGAAAAAAAATAAAAATGACGTGTATTTGCTGACTGGCTTTTTATTTTTAAAATTAATTCCAAATAATAAAATAATATTAAAACTTTTTAATAACTAAACATAAAAAAACAATCTCTTTTTCTTTCTTTTAATAATTATTTTTATTTTAAAAATTAATACTAATATATATTTTAATGATATAAAAAAGATAAGTATATAATTAACATAAAATAGAAAATTTAATACAATTAACAAAAATTAGTTAAACAAATGACATAAAAATTAAAATTATTTATACAATCAAAATCACATTACCCAACACCATATCAAAATAAAAAACAGCCGACTGTTCATCTTCTGTTCATCTTCTTCCTCAAACCCCTACTATTCATCTTCTTCTTCACCAAAATTGAAACCCTGGAATCTGTCGACCCACCCACCACCAGTCCACCAGTCGCCTACCCAAAGCCATAGAATCCGGTCAGAACAATACCCAACACCATATCAAAATAAAAAACAGCCGATTAACCAAAAGGCGGCATAGAAAAGAGAGAAAAGGCGGCAGCAGCTGTGAGATTAGAGATTTAGAAAGACAAGACTGAGACAGAAGGAGAGAGAAACCGATGGAGGAGGAGAGGGTTGGAACAGAAAAGGCGGCAGCAGCTGCGATTGCAGATAATAATGGAAGCTCTCCTCCTAAGAATAATGAAGCCCAGCAGAAGAAGATTCAAGGAGAAGGCCCCACTTCGAAGAAAGCAAAATCGTGCAAAGGATGTCTCTGATTTTTCTCTAATTTTTCTTTGATTTTGATGAGGAGGACGAGAATGGAATTGGGGATTTGGGGATTTGAATGAGGGATTTAGTATTTGGAGGATTTGAATGATGAGATATTTTGATTATTTGTATTATTTAGAAGAAAGGAAAAGAGATAAATGGAAAAAAAAAATTATAAAAGTATTTTTAATTTTATTTTTAAAATAAAGCATACATATTATAAATATTATAATATTAATTTTTATTAATATTATACATATTATACATAATCAAAATACCAATTAATTTTATAGCTAATTAATTTTATGGCCAATTAATTTTGATTATTTGAGTTATTTAGAATTAAAAAAATTAAAAGAAAGGAAAAGAGATAAAAGAAAAGAAAAAATTATAAAAAAATAATGTGATTTTGATTGTATAAATAATTTTAATTTTTATGTCATTTGTTTAACTAATTTTTGTTAATTGTGTCAAATTTTCTATTTAATATTAATTATGTACTTACTTTTTTTATATCATTAAAATATATATTAGTATTAATTTTTAAAATAAAAATAATTATTAAAAGAAAGAAAAAGAGATTGTTTTTTTTTATGTTTAGTTATTAAAAAGTTTTAATATTATTTTATTATTTGGAATTTATTTTAAAAATAAAAAGCCAGTCAGCAAATACACGTCATTTTTATTTTTTTTTCAAAACGCCACGTAAGCAACCCAAGCAGATTTTTTAACGTCTGTTACTCAAAATGGACGGAATGGGTTGATTGCACATTTTTAAAAAGTTCAATGGGTTAATTGAATATTTTAAAAGTACAGTGGCTAATTCGTTAAATCACTATAACCACAGTGGTCAAAAAGTGCTTTTTACCAGTTTTCAATTCTAACTTAAGCGCCTATTTATAGGAAAATGCTAGAACGCAATAGGAGACTAAATAATAAAATAATAATATTTCTTCACTTCATTCTACGCATACCAACCTTGGAAAAAATCAAAGCCAACCATCTTGGAAAATTTTCAGCAGCCTATATGTTTTAAAAACCAAAAATGGGTCCCACACACAATTTTAATAAAAATATTTAATTTCTGAAACTTCAATAATTCATAATAAATAGCCATTTTATCAGAAAAATTCGAATCTCATGTCTATTCCATAAGAAATTAAATTCTCTACAACTTTGTAAGTTTAAGTTTTTCTAAATTTCAGATAGAAAATATCTGAAATCCACAAACGGATAATTTTCAATACCTCATAAAATTCATAACAAATCATACGTTAATTTTTAACAGTTCAAAATTTGTGGACGTATACTCAATTTATATATGTATAACATATCCAAAAATCACAACGATCCAACGGTCGGATCAAAATTATAATTCACGCAATAGAACTTTAAGAACACTTATTTGATTTTTAATACCTCTATTTCGACAAAAATACTGATAAAATACCTCGACATTAATTCCTTCATTTATAACCACATAAAATAAATATTTTCATATCCATCATTTATGTCCACATAAAAATTTATATTTTCTTATCATATAAATCAATAATTAATTATTCATAAATAATATTATAGAATCACAATTATGACAACCAGGCCGTTCCCAGGAAAGAGGGGGCTTTTCAATAAGAATTTCTCCTTATTGGCACGCAATTAGGTGACCAAACCTCTCCTTGACATAACTTTCAAGACATTACCAATAATGTTATCTAATAATATTATTCAAATAATATAAATTATTGATCTGATAATGGAAAATACTGGCAGTGACAATTACTGAAACAACAATAATATAAAATATTAACGCAGAAATTATTGAAACAATAAAATAAAATATTGAATAGTAATTACTATAATAATTATTGAGTAGTGTCTTCTTACGTAAAAATCAATAATTCAAAAATACTGTGCAATACCGTGTGCTACTGTGCAACAACGCGTATTACTTTACTTTACCCACCGGGTATTCCAACAGTGTTAACGGTAACGATTACGCCGTTATTTTATAAAAAAATATTTTTGTCGTTTTCTCAATCTGACAATAATTCCGTTGTGGGGTCCACCAATGATTGTGCCGTCGTATGAATATTCTCTGTTAAAACGAATATTCCCCGACCAATCGAATATTATTTAACAACTTGCGAACTTTACACAATTTATAAATATTACCCACAACTATAACATTATATCAAATTCACTCTATAATATTCAAAAATGATATTTATAGAAAATTCATTTTTATTCATAAAAGTTGGGGTCTTACAACCTAGATTCACTCCAGTTGAAACACCGGATTAACTTCCCGTCGAGTAGATTGCGATGATCTGGGAACCTTCATGCCAAAAAACCGCGAGAGTAGCCTAAGATAGGTCAGCCTCTGATAAACCAAACGCGGAGGGAAGTCTTTTCATGCCTTCCCCTTTTCAATTACCAGTAATTTCAATTACTTATAATTTCATTTCCATGTCAATCTCAATGTAATGGAAAATATAAAGGAGTATGTGAACATGCATTCCTTTTCATATCAAAACCTGTCATGCTATGTTGTCATTAAAACAACTGACATCCGTTTTGCAGGATAATAATCCTAAAAAATGGACACATTACATAGCATGTAACATTTCCACATTTCCATAACACTAAACTACATAAGTCTTTTTGTAGGGAAGCAATTGATCCCGTTGCCCGTTCAAAATTCAAAAAAGTAGTAAGCCCACCGTCAGGCATGGCTACAAGTGCCCAACCTGATCCTACTTCTGTTTTCCATGAGGAGTTCGAAGGATTAAGGAATCAAATAGCAGAATTGGTTGTCTTTCTAAAATAACAAAGTAAAAACACTCGGGCCCAGAAAATGCCTACTCAATCAGAGTCATTCACTCAAGGGGGCAGTCAGGGTATTGACAGAAAGATGGAAACCCAGATACCTAAACCTCATTCCAATAAAGGAACCAACAAAACCTCTGAAATCATAAAACTCAGCGATGATCGAGAAACTGGGGATATAAGAAAGAAAGTCCAACAAATGGAGAAAACCATCCGGTCAATCAAAGGGACTGGAAACTATGGAAGTGTCACCTATTCAGATCTCTGCATATTCCCAAGGACTCGATATCCTAACAAATTCAAAATCCTAGAGTTTAAAAAATACAATGGGGCATGCGGTCCCTATACACACCAGAAGGTGTACTTTGGCGAACTGGGGTCTTATGCTGAAGGTGTACTTTGGCCCACGCCTTTCTAAATCAATACAGTTTTTAGTCACAAATGGCATCGGATCGATACCAAGTGACTAAAGTCAGAAAGCAAAGTACTGAGTCTTTTCAGGAATATGCCCAAATGTGGAGAAGTCTGGCAGCGCAAGTCATTCCATCAATGACAGAAACTGAAATGGTGATGACTTTCATAGACATTCAAGAGGCGCCTTACTATGAGAGAATCCTAGCAGGCATAGGAAAGCCATCCTCAGAAATGATCAAGCACGGCGAAATGGCAGAGATGGGCCTGAAGGTAGGCAAGATTAAAGACTTCACTGCTTTGGAAGTAGTCGCTAAGCATATACAGACTGACGAGTATGCGAACGATCCCAAGAGGATACTCGATAAAGGTAATGAAGATGCATCCCTTGTTTCACAGGGGAAAGCTAGGAGACCAACCTATAGTCCCCCCATTTAGAAAAAGCAAGATAATCTGCCATTTTAACAACAGGCTGCATTCAACCAATGCTAAGACAGGAAGAGAAAATTTGAAAGAACAAAAAATCGGATGTTCACTCCACTGGGCGATTCCCTTGAAAATATATTAGTAATGTTAATGGATCACAAGAAAATTACCGAACTGGCTCCACCTTTGGAACTAGGGAGCAAAAGATACAATCCAAGCCAGAGATGTGCCTACCACTCAAGGTCTCCTGGACACGGCACACAAGATTGTTGGTCCTTAAAGCAGAAAATTCAAAATCTGATCGAAAGTGGCAGTATTGTGGTCTAACGAACCGACCAACAAAATGTCAACACCAACCTTCCGTTGCAGCATGATACGGAGGAAGTAAACATGATCGAGTCAGGAAGCGCTAAAATGTATCCAAATCGTAAATACATACGAAGGATGGAGGAATACCCCTAAAGGCACAAAATAAATGTCCTAGAATGGGAAAACTCGGAGGAGGGTATGACAGTAATGCAAAAATTAGAGACGATCCAGAATCAAGTAAATCTACTAGCTAAGCTGATAGTGCACCAACATCAGGAAACAAGGCAGTTTTTCACTCAACTATCAGAAAGCCAAGAGAAAAAAGAGGTTAACCATAATGTAAGCCCATATCTCTCTAGGATGAGCCAGCTAAATGAAGAAGATCAAAGCAGGCTGAAAGGAAAAGAAAAGGGGGATGATAAAATTGCTAGAAGATCTTGCCAGCAGAAAAATCGCTCGGGGGAATGCAAATTCTCAAAGAAGAAAGATTAAACAACCTCCAAGAGAGCCTGAAAATTCACCCTCTAAGCAAATCAAATGAAGAAAAATGAAGAAATGCTACACTTTCTAATAAGCGAAGGAAGGATTACTGAGTTGCTGCCTCTTATAAATTCCAAGATAAAGAGTTATGATTCCACCAAGATATGTCTCTACCATTCTAACTCACTTGGACATGTGACTGAGGATTGTTGGTCTTTGTGACATAAAATCCAGGATCTCATTGAAAATAGAGAGCTGAAGATAGAATCCCCCATGACCAGAAAAGGAGAAAAGGAAATCAAAAGCTTAAGTTGTCCACTCGAGACAGGCAGTTCAAAGGAGTTGAAGGCTATGAGGACCAATTCTGGCAGAACATAAGGTGGACTAATCCTAATATAGGGAATGACAGAGGAGACAAAAGAATCCCCAAAGGAGATTCCTCCGCCAATATCAAACATCCTGTGGCCCAAAGATAGTAACAACGTTCCGGATTTTATCATCTTGAATGATGAGGAGGAAATACTAATTCTCTCCAAAGAAGAAGAAGCCAAAAAGGAAAGTTCCTTGTAAGAAATGCAACAACAGTTCGAGGGAGATTTCATGGTCGAATCCTCTCAAGCCAGGAAAAAGGTGAAGGAACAGATGAAGGAAAATGTGGTGAGGTTGTCGGGGAAACCAACCCATCGAAGAATCAGGAGTTCATACCTTTTTGTGATGGGTCCAATTCAAGCGTCCCTGAGGAAGGAATTGAATCGGGAAGCGATCAAGTTATGGCCATAAATGAAGATATCCATAACCAAGAGGTAACCTCTATCGCGAGCCTCGAAGGCAACATAACCACTGATGACTGGACTATCAGGCCTCAGCTAGCCAAGAAGATATAGATTCAGAGGATAAAGTTGTGAGTTCCAGGAGATGTTGGGACGGTATCACTTTCTTCACAATATGCCTTTTATTTTCCATGCATGTAAAAAAAGTCAAAAAGTCAAAATAAAAAAATCAAGCTAGTTAGGTCTCAGCCAAAAGCCTGAACTACGAAGCACCTGATCTCTCCTCATCAATGGAAGTACGTAGGCAGCCATTTATGGTGCGGTTAAACTAAACAAAAACCCAAAAAATCCAAACAAACACTTCCTAAACCGTTTATCTTATAAAGCATAAAACTACGTAGACCTGATCTCCCACACACACAAGAGTACGTAGGCAGCCATCAGTGGTGCGGTCAGACCCTTAAAAGAAATATCCAAACCCAAATAGCAATCCTAAGACAACCAGCAATAGGGATGAAATGACCATCAACATAAGATGCAACTCGTCAGCAACTCATCGCTCCTGAAGTGCGAGAAGTCGTGATCTCTTATGACCTCCAGCAATACATGGGCAACCATCGTGGCAAATTCTATCTTATACTTGACGACCTGTTCCCCCTGATCAAGATAGCAAATCAAACCTTGCAGAACAAATCAAACTTGGGTGAAGTTATCACCAACCAAGCTGAGATCTTTGGGGACAATTTAGTGTAGTCCGAAGGCCTCTCGACATCAATCATCAAAGTTATAACAACAACAAAGCGATATATCAATCATGATCATCAGCAAGGACCTTTAAAGAATCGACACCCTCAATCACAAGCCTTCATCAAATGAGAAGAAAATTATCAAGGCCGATTGCACAAACAAGTCAGGAACAATTATTGAGGGCATCAAAGCCCAAGTCCACTCCTGTTCACCACATGGTATAGAGGTAAAAGTCTCTTGTGATCTCGATATCTTATCAACCTATCTTTCAAAACAACTATCCCAGAAAACAAGCAAGGTTGGGCCAATTTCAAAATTGGTGACAAACCGATATTGGGACCCTTACAACAAGATTGGGGGCAATCTCGAAAACAGTGACAATTCAACACTGGGGCATTTATCAACCATCCTAAAGAGGAAAATGCACCAGTCAACACCATCAGCATGGTACATCATCATCAGAGCTTCCCTCACATCATCTCACTGGCGATTCAGTATGATCATTTGGTCTTTTCCAATCATACTATTCTCAGAATGAATAATCCACATGTGAGAATATTACTCACTCGCGACTTGGTCAACAAAGAGAGTTTCTCATATAAATCCCCGACAACAACATACGAAAGGACTGGGGCATTTTTTCGATTTTAGGAAATAGAAGGAGTTTAAGGCGGGATCAAGCCTCTCATCAAAAGAAAGGGGAGAACTCCTGAAAGAAATCATAGCGACATTAGCTTGCCCCTATAAAAGAAGGGGAAAATTCTCAGGAAAGTCCTTAACTCAAAAGCAGAAGCCCAATGACAAAAGGTCTAGCAAATAAAATCCTCATCATCAAATGTGCCAACCGACATCAAATCCTCACAAGTCGGGGCCTCTACAGTGAAGTTCAAATCTGAACAGCGAAAGAACGGGCTGCACCCTCAAGGGATGTCAGCGGCATTCAGGTCATCAGTTTAGTCGGGTTGCGAATCAAAAGCTCAAGGAAATGGGGAACATGCACCCAACAGTGAAAAGAAACTCCAAAATGACCTCAAAAAGGGTGAGGTAAAATTCTACTCTAGACAATTTAAAATGTGCATCAACCTAGGACAATAAACTCCTAAGGATAAATCTAGATCATCACATCATGCATGATCTGCACATGTACAAATGTGCTACACCAACGTATATCTCTATCAAGGTTTAGCATGCATGTCCAGTAGATTTAAATATGCGTGCACGTTAAATGCCTAGATTAGAGAAAAATTTCATCGTAGGCATCAATTGGTTGTCATCAATCCAGCGTAACATCAGGTAGAGTCTGGTGAAGCAAACCTTTGAATATTACTTCAGTGAAGGTATCGGAAGATCCGGTATTCGAAACTATTGGCATCAATTCAGTGTAACATCAAGACAGTTCAGTGATGAAAGCTTTGTACACCACCGTTCGAGTGGGAATCGAAACAATTTGGTGATGTCAGCACAGTCAACTACCAGCAGGGTAGGATCAGTTGTCAAACTACCATCAGGGTAGGCACAATTGTAAACTGCCAGTGTATACATTAGAATGGTTCGGTGATTACAGAATGTGATCCCCAGTAGAGATGTAGAAAACATCTCAACTTCTCTTCATCAAACAGGCATCGCCAACACCAATAAAAAGCCAAATCGTTCCAGTCAACACCAGCATAGGCATCAGTAATAACCGATAAAGGTAAAGCGATTTGCAATTTGCTATTTGCGAAATGCGATGTGCGAGTTGCGAAGTGCGATTGGCCAAAATCAAAGTGTGAAGTGCGATTTATGAAAGTATTTTAACATTCATCATAACATTCATTACATTGCAATTTGAATCATTAAGAATACCTCATCATATCTCAAGTGTCTAGTAATCTTTATCATGGTCATTCCATTGCATTACATAAACATGATAAAGAGAGACATCTATAAACACTCAAAATTTTATTTTCCTGTTACTAACTATGCAGGAGGACAAAAACTTCTTTTTTACACTCCAGAGATAACCCTAGAGGACTACAACATCAGTTCCAACCCTAGAGATAACCCCGAGGAATCAAGTTCAAAGCCTAGAGATAACCCCAAGAGGTCAAACAAATCTCAGAGATAACCCTGAGGATAGTCAGAGTCAATAGCAGGCCAACCTCAAAGATAACCTTGAGAAAAGACAGCTACAACTGCGCAAAAAACTAGATATAACCCCGGGAGGGGCAGAATGGTTATTTTACCAACTCAACTTCAAATCAAATTAAATAAACTCATTTTAACTCAATTTACTTCAAAAGAAGTCCCACAAGAATCATATCTTAACTTTCGAGCGCAAACTACACAAAACAACTCAACAGACTGCTTGACAGAAACCTGGAAATGCGATTTCGGTAATGGACCCATCCTTTCAGACTCGAAAAAGGGCAAATCCTATGTCATTGCGTAGCTCTCGGAAAGAGCTTTTTGGAATGGTATAACACGCTTCCATCGGACAACGCGTTGTCTAAATGCACGTACTTCGAGACGGTGGGATCCACATGGCTCGGGGCACCCCGGGCAGCCGTAGGTAGACCTGAGGTTGTCGCAGGTCTGCCTATTTTTAAGAGGGCTTGTGGTGGCCATTTTTAAGAGAAAAAAAAGGCGATGAAGCCCTTTCTATTTTGCTTTGTACACACTTTAAACTGAGTGCTTTCTTTTTCCAAACACCTGTGAGGTTGTGTTTTGCTATATTTTACCGGTGAAAACCAAGTATTCATTCATTTAAAGCTATCTAAAGTCTTCTTAGCAGCCCACTGCAAGACATCTCAAATTTCTTTCAGCTTTTCTCCACTTCCATCTACACATACTTATTCACGTTAAAAGTCGTGTTGCATGTGTATCCCTGAATCGTCGATCCGTTGCTTTTATTACTTTTATATATATATATATATATATATATACTATTATCGAACTCTGTTCGATTGAGCCTGAATTTGAGCCTGAATTTACCTCCGATGCGTTTACTGCTTTTATATATATATATATATATATATATATATATATATATATATATATATATATATATATATATATATATATACTATTATCGAATTCGATTCGATTGAGCCTGTGTGTGATATCCGGTGTGTTTACAGCTTATATATATATATTTACATTCTAGTCAGGCCTGGAGATCACTACGTGGCCTTTTACAACTTTATATATATATATATATATATATATATATATATATATATATATATATATATATATATATATAACTATTTACAGCTTTTGTACATATTGCATCATCATGTGAGTCTAGGAATCATGTGATCACAGATTCAATTTTTGAATCTTGATTCGGTTCCCGTGATGGACATTTTCAGCTGCAATCAGCTTGTAAATTATTCACTGTGTCTGAATTTCCTTAGATGGCTCTTATACCCACAAGGATTTCGGCGCTGCTATGTACCTTATTTTCTCGAAGATGCCTTGCATCTCGAAAATAATAAAAGCAATCAAGCCGAACACATAATAAAATAGAAGTATCAAAGGCCTCATTTACTATTGAGCACAAGGGTTTGAGAAACCTATTCTACAAAACATCACTGTCATATCTCGTTAAAATTGAACTTTTATACAAAATTCAAACCCTTTGTATATAGGTGCAAACGAGGCATAACACTACTTCCAAATAACAACACATTGACCTACACACACACACATTCAGATAAAAGTTTAAATTAAAAAGTGGCGGTAACCGTGTCACCACGGAAGTCGAGGGGTTCCTAACACCTTCTCTCCGCTTAATCAAGCCCCCAGACCCTAACGAATCTCGGTTTCACAAACCAGTTAAGCAGTGTCACATCACTAGGTCTTTGTGAAAACCTTTTCTCGGTTAAGTTGGTGCAACCATTTAAAAATATCAACTAGCGACTCTTAAAGTCCAATCGTCGACATATACATGTCAGACCTTTTCACAACTTATTTTTTCAAACAAATCTCACCTAACATTAGAACACCAAAAGACAAGAACAGAAATGGACAAATAAAAATCCCGACGTCGACAAGCACAATATAGCTAATTTTGCTAAGTTACGAACATTGGCTTTTGAAAAATACTTAATTAAAAGGAAAACTTCCAAAAAAATTATTTTTTTGTGTGGAATATATGTAGATATGTGTGGCCAGAAAAGAAAAAAATAATAAAATGGTTAAGGAGGCTTAATGGGGGATTTAGGCTTCCAACGGATTAAAAACTAATAATTATCAGGAAGTCGGGAATTATCGAAAAAATTCTTAACGACTGGAATGTGTTAAGATGTGATGTATGAGTCTATATATATGCTAATCGAATATTATTATGGAAATAATATATGTATGATGAGAAGGAACGTTGTGTTTAGATTAAGTCGGAATGGTGTTTACCGAGTTAGGTTAGAACAGTCACTGTCGGTAAGCCTTAAAAGGTGACGTACGATTACCTTTATTAAGAAAATTCTTATGAATGTTGTTGGTAAAAAATTATAAAGGATTATTCGCATACTCAAGGAAGAGATACTAAGTCAGGCAAGTCTTTCAGTTTCTATGTACAGTATGAACTTGACATTGATTATATATAACCATTAGTGCAATATGAATGAGATCTTCATGAATATGATAAATTATATAGTATGTTCTATGAATTGTGAAAGTCAATATATGACTAAGTTTATTGAGTTATGGAACTCAATATTTATGTGGTATGTGAAAAGCTAGATATATGAAATTGTATTGTTTAGAATATGAAGCATGTATGATATGCATAATAGAATGTTTATGATATATAAGCTGAGCATGAAATTTTATGCTATGTGAAGCATGAAAACTGTTGGATTTGCTGAGCTGTCGAGCTCAATCTTGTAAAAATAAACTTTTTGCAGGATAAGGATTCAAAGCAATATTATCTGCCATCTGGACAATGAAGATCAGAAGTAGAGCAAGGGAATAAAAAAATTTTAGCTAGAAATTGATTTGAACCATGCTAATGGTTTTCAATATATGTAGTTAGCAATTATGTGAAACTATAATATATTCTATAAATAAAGAATATTTGTTCTGAATGTGTTGTAATGATTACTTTATAAAATTAAGTGATATAGTAATATTATTATAAAAGAAAGAATTAGTATGGAGAATGGAGTTGTATATACTTATTATTCTGATAAGATAAATAGTAAAATAAATATGATTCTCAAATAAATGTAATCGTAAAGGTTGCGATTCAGGGAACGAAAGAAAGACATGAAGAAGAGTTTTTTTTTATTTATCCGTATTTTTAGATGTTATAGCATTAAATAATGTTATAAAGTTAATTCAAGATAATATCTAACGCACAAGATTGAGATTAAGTTAGTCCTGATTATAAATTAAGTTGGTCCTGATTTTAGGGACATTACATGTAATGCAAGCGCTTGCCTCAGTACTTCTCATTCCTAGGTAATTGATTATAGGGCTTCTAATCATATGACAAGTAATTCTAATAATCTTTCTTCCTTTCAAAAAGTATCAACCCATGGTGGTGTTACTCTAGCGGATGGTTCATAGTCAATGTTAAAGGAATATGCACTGTTTCGTTGAGCCCTTCTCTCTCTTGAATCTACCTTACTTCTACAAAAAAAATTTGTTTAAACTAATTTCTGTTTGCAAATTGACAAAAAAAATTAATTATTAGTTACCTTTTATCCCGATTCTTATGTTTTTTCAGTATCTTACAACAAAGAAGATGATGGTAGAGGCCGCACATTAGGGAGCCTATATTTGTTTGATGAGTCTGCATTTAGAGTGTTAAAATTAGTCGCTTGTTCCGCTGTTGCATCACCTCTTCAAGTTCATTATCAATTAGGGCATCCCTCTTTATCTAGCCTGAAGAAGTTGATGCCCAACTTTCATTAATTGTCTAGCTGTGATTCATGTCAATTTGGGAAGTATCATCGGGTGCCTTACTGTCATGACACCAAATTCGGATTCCTTGAACCTCACATATGGTGCTGATGACACATCTTCTTTCTTATCCTTTATAACATTCAACATCAGTATATATAACCAAAATTTGATTAAGTAAAACTTTACAGCTTAATTTCGGACTATTCCACTCCCGATCTTCTGCGTTAAAATATAACTTTATTCTAACTCCATGTCATTAATCAATAATATAATTGATAAAACTTATAAATTTAATAACTTTTTCAAACTTCATTCAATCCCTAGAATCGTAATCATTACAATTCATCTTACTATCAAAATCAAATATGTTATGGTTCATCTTAATAAGTTAACCATGAGTATACAAAAACTCAACCTTCAACACTTAAATCTTCCTTTTATACATCCTTCATTGTAATCCAATAGCTAAATGTATTATTTAACAAACTAGATTCTTATACAGCAAGCTGAATTTCTAATACAGCATGACACATACATAACATATGCAACCTCTTCTATAGTATTTCAATCGTGAAATCTTACTTTACATTAATAAGTGTTAAGTTTACAACTCAATTCTCAACGAATATCTGTTATTCACCATTTTAAAGTTTATTATGACTAATTTTGGTTTTATTACAAGAAGTAGTTCAGACTTGATACATATTCGACCAAGGAAAAATGATAAACGCTTGCTTTCGAAATGCACTTGAAGTCTTTGCAACTATAATCATCTGATGATTCTTCTTCTAATCTGCAAATAAGATATTTGTAAAAAAGAGTGTGGTGGCTCAACAAGTCTAATAGTTAACACATTTCATGCTTCACGTATTATACATGCTCTACATATTGTTCATGTGTCATATATTTCATGTTGTGCATTTTATAATGCAACATACTTCTCAAGCGGTGCATTTTGTATATATATGGATCATACCAACCAAATACCAATAATTATCCTAATTCATTAACTGAACATCATTAGTTATAATCACGCAGTTGCACAGAGTGTACACTTTAATCATGCTCACAAGTAATTCACATAATACTAACTATTTTGCACATAATTGATCTATTAGTTCATGCGGAGAGGATCAAGTGCATACCCCTTTATTTAACATACATTGCACACCACCTTTAGCGACGGACCGGGTGACAGTTCGGTCCATCGCGTATATTAGAGAACCGTCGTCTTAGCATTTAGTGACGCATCGAACAGTCGCCATAACATATAAACCGTTTATCTGTTCTATAGCGACGGACCAAACGGTCGCCCGGTCCGTCGCTAAAAGTGGTGAGCAGGGTATGTAAAATAAAGGGGTATGCACCAGAAATGGACTGTTAGTTCATCCATATCAACGATTTCATATTTAGTTCATATATACTCAAAGAACTTGTTTGTATCCTTGTTCATCATTTTACATCGAACGTCCAGTGTATAAGTTATTGGTTAACATCCTCCGTACATTACTCTTCGTCGTATAACCTTTTGTCATTTATGTTACTGTCTATAGTTGTTTATGCTAACTCGTAACATTACCGCGTGTCGTATAACCTATGTAATTAAGCCACATTACTAAATAGTTAAAACATATCACACGTTTACAACTTTTGCTAAAAATGTTATATAGATTAATTTTCTAATCTTTAATTAAATTTCCAAATTGGTTTCATCATTCCATATTTAGGTTGGTGTAAACCTTAATATGTTTATTAATATTTTAAGTTGTGAAATTTATATATATAATGCATCAAAACTCCAATAATTAAAATAATTATTTTCAAAAACAGTAGCTTCGGGCCATAAACTATGCTTGGGGTGGCGCGACCACACCACACTGGCAGAGAGCTTCCTTAGATTCTATAGTTTGTTCAAGCTCTACAGAATTTTAACTTCTTGACTTTTTAACCTACTTTGAGGAATTTTAACTCGTTCGTTATAACTCCAATTATCATCATTCTTGGACATAACCAAGATCATACTGTGAAACCCCGGATTTTATGAATAAAGATTTAATTTTTTCGAAATATTTTTTTAAATATTATGGTGTGAATTTGAGATAATGTTATAGTTGTGGGTAGTATTTATAAATTTTACAAAGTATGCAAGTTGTTGTATTATATTCGATTGGTCGGGGAATATTATTTTTGTCGGGGAATATTCATACGACGGCACAATTATTGGTGGACCCCACAACGGAATTATTGTCGGATTGAGAAAACGACAAAAATATTTTATTAAAAATAACGGCGGAAGTTTTACCGTTGATAATGTTGAACTACTCGGTAGTAAAAGTACAGTAATACGTGTGGTTGCATAGTAGCATACGGTATTGATTATTGAGGTTTATGTGATTAGTCACTCAGTTTGATTCAATTATTGTCAATTAATAATATGAATTATTTAGCGATAATGAAGTTTTGTTTTATTCGTATTATTAACGTAATAAAACAGAAACATCTTTTTATATAAAACAGAATACTTTATTAAAGTTTTTCTATAAATAGAATATATTATATTTTATTTAAAAGATTTTTCTTTAAATATGGACTGTCAGATTAAAGTAAATCAATCTGGACCGTTCATGGATTAGTTACTATGCATTCCATTTTCCTATAAATAGAAGCTCATTCCTTCATTATTTTCTGACGAATTCACTGAACTCTAGAGAGAGAAACTATAGAAAGAAAGAAGAAAAGTATTCTGCTACTTAACTACTTCTTTAAAACGGTAAGGGATATTATTTGTTGTACTCGTAAGGGATATTATTTGTTCTACTCATAAGGGATATTATTTGTTGTACCCGTAAGGGGTGTTATTTCTTTTGTATTCATGAAGAGAACTTCTGTTATTCTATTTTTTATTATTCTGTTGGAATAACTTGTTTATGCGAAGTACCGCATACATGGTGAAATTCTTCTAATATTCTATTCTTTATTATTCTGTCGGAATATCCTGTCTGTGCGTTTAAGCCGGACCTGGTTCTATTATTTATTATTCTGTCGAAATATCCTGTCTGTGTGTTTTACGTCAGACCTAGTTCTATTATTTATTATTCTGTCGGAATATCCTGTCTGTGCGTTTTACGCCGGACCTAGTTCCGTCTTTATTATTCTGTTGAAACATCCTGTCAGTGTGAATTTCACCTGACCTGGTTCCATTATTATTATTCTATTGGAATAACCTGTCTATGCGAAGTACCGCATGCATGGTGATTTCTTTTGTTATTCCATTCTTTATTATACTCAGTTGGTTAAAGTTTTGACTTCTATACTCCATGAAATTAGTGGAATATCCTTGATATTTACGCTTCATCCAGTATCTTTTCATGAAAATATTCTTCTGAGCATTCTTGAATTTTACTCTACACAAAAGTATCATGTTGACAATTTGGACGTTATCAGTTCCTAGATAAATTTATTCTTGAACTTGTTGAATTGAATTCTTATATCATTGTCATCATCCTCATGCTTATATTATGTTGAAAGTCATCTGTGGCCTGTAGTGCATAGATGGATTTGGTGTGATTATGACCAGGGATTATTCGGTATAATCATAACCGTAATATTACAAATGATGTGAAAAAAATTCTCATTGGCCCGTAGTGCATTGATGGACAGTTTTTGGTATGATTATGGCTATGGATTCTCTTTGTCCGTAGTGCAGAGATGAATTATTTTATGGCATGATCAGGACCGTTGATGAAAACATGATTATCTTTAGCCGTAGTGCATGAATAATTTGTGGTCGTGGTACTAAAGAATATCATTGGCCGTAGTGCAGGGGTGATTCGATGATGTGGATTATTTTTTAAGCTGAGTCTCAGCGATAAAAGTCATGAAAAACCTTTTAAATCATAAAAGTTAGTAGATTTTATTCTCTACTTGACTCTTTTAATGGATTGTTGGTCCCGCTGCAGTTAAACTTGATGTCTATTATATTTTATCAGTTTAACATTGTTGAAGACTAATGATAATTTATTTTGCATTATCTGAGTCATAATATTTCTTACTAGGCTAGTTGAGCTCACTCTTTCTTTCATTGTTCTTTTCAGGAAATGAGAACGTAGCTGGGACTAGTCAAGGAACAGAGTGATGGTCCTAGATGATAGCATTAGTAGTCCTCACTATTCTATGTAATAGTGTGATAATAATTGTAATGAGGACTCCTTTTGAGTATGGATACTCTCTAGAAGATAATATTTGTATTCAAACTCACAATTTATGTTCTGTCGTATTGACGACAGTTGTATTATTAAGTTGTATTTGGATTTATGTACCATGTAAGTGGTGACCCAAGATGGGTGATGTATGCCTGTTTTGGGGGCGTCACAGTTGGTATCAGAGTTTAGGGATATGATCCCTGGCTGAGATGTGAGACAAGAACTAGGAAGAGAGAGACGGGAAATTCCTTCGCTAGTATGACCTACCTAAGTTTACTTATTATTTAATTGGTCGGTCAGAGTATAGGGATAATATGTGATATGTTAATTAACCCTTGTTTTGTGGCAGTATTTGAAAATAGCATCTGAAAATGTTGAGATAAGCAATGGAGCACAGGAGACCGTTGAGTCTCCACAGATCAATAATCAGGAAAATGTGCAACAGGATGGCGATAATCCTCATGTAAACAACAACACTGATTAATTGACGAATGACGGTAAGTTTAGGAGTTTTTTAGAATTCATACAACATCAGGCGAAGGCGGCTCCTTTTCATAATGCAGGTAAAAACAATGGCAACCCACGGTTGGTCACCGCTAAGCAATTCAAGGAGCTGGGACCACCGGAGTTTTTGGGAAAGCTAGAACCACTTAAGGCAGAGACGTGGTTAAAGCAGATCACCAAGATATTTGATGTCTTGGGATGCTTCGAGGAGCAAAAGGTTCCCTTTGTCACCTTTATGTTACGTGAAGAGGCAGATCACTGGTGGGAATCTGTAAAATGTACCCAGCCTGACGCACTCAAGATGTCTTGGGAGAAGTTCCAAGAGTTTTTCAATGACAAGTACTTTCTCGAAAACATTCGTCACATGAAGGAGGTGGAATTTATCAAGTTAGAGAAAAACAACATGACCGTGTCGCAGTACGAAGCCAAGTTTGTCGAGTTGTCCCAATTTGCGACCCACTTGGTGGATAATGAAGAGTAAATGACGCGAATATTTTTGCGAGGTTTGAAGCCTGAGATACGTCAATATCTTATTTCTCATAAACTGTGTTTGTATTCAGATGTTGTAAATAGGGCTCAGTTAGTAGAGTGCAATAACGAGTCAACGCAACCAAAAGAGAGCAGCCGACAAAATGATAATACCGGTGATAACAGTCATCAAAGCGGTGACAATAAGCATGGAGGGAATCAACATGCCAGAAATGGTAACCACTTCGGTGGTAATCATGGCCAAAACAATAAGAACGGACATTTCAAGAAGAGAAGGTTCAACAATGACGTGAAAACGTTGGTACCAGCACCCGTTTCAAAGGAAGAAGAACGACCACCAGTCGTATGTTTCAAATACGGACAGGAGGGACACATCCGTCCAAACTGTACGCAGCAATCCAAAGCGTATTTTAATTGCAGAAGAGAAGGTCACCTAGCTCATTTTTGTCGTATGGTGAAGTCAAGTCCAGCTGGGATAGTGATGCCAAAGGATGTCCCAGACAAGCCAAAGCCGGTAGTTTAAGAGAGAACGTTTTTTTTTCGTGACGAGGAACCTGAATAAAATTATCACGGGTATGTTAGTCATAAACTCTTTTGAAGTCTATACCATGTTAGATACCGGTTCTACTCACTCTTTTATTTCACCTAGTTGTGTTCAATATTTCAACTTAACTCCGGAGAAGTTAGACTTTGATTTATCTGTTAAAATTCTGTTGGGAGAAACCTTCGTTACCTCCACTATTTATAAATCTTGTTTGATTCAAATAAACACTTTCACGTTACCTGTCGATCGTATCTCTTTAAAAATACTTGCCTTTGATGTGATTTTAGGAATCGATTGGTTAACTACTCATCATGTTTTTTTTGTAAGGTTGTTAGCTTTCATACTCCTAACCAACCTGTTATGCGAATTCAAAGTAACCAAACCACTAAAGTCAATCATTGTCATATCAAGCCATAAGTAAAGAGTCTCAATCCTTTTGTTGTTGACTTCCTTGTGTGGAATGCACTAAAGCCAGACTTTCTGTAGGCGACGTCGTGAATGGCGATGGCAAGTTGATAGGTATCAATGTGACGTGCTATCCAAGTCTTGGATGAGGATCATAGTTTTGAACGATATTTCTATTGTTAATAAATTTCCTGACGTATTCTTGAAGACTTCTTAGCCTACCCCAGAGCGTGAAATCGAATTTTGTATTGACCGCGGTATAAAACCCATTTCTTAAACCCTCAAATATTTCTTCAACTAAAATGAACGTATCATGCGCCAAAGATGTTGGCTCGAGCTGTTGAAGATTACGATCGTACCATTCAATATCATCGTGGAAGAGCGAACGTGGTAGCTGACGTGTTGAGTAGAAGATCGTATGCGTTTACGAATGCGATGTTGTTAACACAAAAACTCTTTTCGTATAACTTACAAATGATGAAGATAGAGTTAAAGACTCTAGGGACCCACATGAAGATAACGAATATACAATTAGAATCGACTTTAATTGATAAAGTTAAAGCCATGCAATCTACAGATCCGGAGCTGATGAATACTAAGAAGAAGGTTCAAGAGGGCGTTATTTTAAAAGCAAGAGTTGCTAAAGAGAGGAAATCTCAACCCTCGATTTAATTGGCTCATTTGAAATCCTCGATTAAGTAGGAGCTGTGGCTTATAGACTCGTTTTACCGCCAAGTATGTCGTGTGCTCATAACGTTTTTAACGTATCGATGTTACGACCCGAACCACATTATTAATTTAGAACCGGACGAGATAACGGATGATTTAACGTTTGAGGAGATACGTGTTAAATCTTGGATAAGAAGAATCGTATTCAACATTCAAAGGTTTTACCTCAAGAGTTAGAATCTGACGAAGTGTCCTCATCTGTTCGGCATACGAGGTACGTACGTAAATTTCGAGGGCGAAATTTCATAAGGAGGGGAGATTGTGAAACCCCAGATTTTATGAATAAAGATTTAATTTTCTCGAAATATTTTTTTAAATATTATGGTGTGAATTTGAGATAATATTATAGTTGTGGGTAGTATTTATAAATTTTATAAAGTATGCAAGTTGTTGTATTATATTCGATTAGTCGGGGAATATTATTTTTGTCGGGAAATATTCGTACGACGGCACAATTATTGGTGGACCCCACAACGGAATTATTGTCGGATTGAGAAAACGACAAAAATATTTTATTAAAAATAACGGCGGAAGTTTTACCGTTGATACTGTTGAACTACTCGGTAGTAAAAGTACAGTAATACGTGTGGTTGCATAGTAGCATACGGTATTGATTATTGAGGCTTATGTGATTAGTCACTCAGTTTGATTCAATTATTGTCAATTAATAATATGAATTATTTACCGATAATGAAGTTTTGTTTTATTCGTATTATTAATGTAATAAAATAGAAACATCTTTTTATATAAAAACAGAATACTTTATTAAAGTTATTCTATAAATAAAATATATTTTATTTTATTTAAAAGATTTTTCTTTAAATATGGACCGTCAGATTAAAGTAAATCAATCTGGACCGTTCATGGATTAGTTACTATGCATTCTATTTTTCTATAAATAGAAGCTCATTCCTTCATTACTTTCTGACGAATTCACTGAACTCTAGATAGAGAAACTATAGAGAGAAAGAAGAAAAGTATTCTGCTACTTAACTACTTCTTTATTTCAGTTCTTCTTTAAAACGGTAAGGGATATTATTTGTTGTACTCGTAAGGGATATTATTTGTTGTACTCGTAAAAGATATTATTTGTTGTACCCGTAAGGGGTATTATTTCTTTTGTATTCATGAAGAGAACTTCTGTTATTCCATTTTTTATTATTCTGTTGGAATAACTTGTTTATGCGAAGTACCGCATACATGGTGAAATTCTTCTATTATTTTGTTTTTTATTATTCTGTCGGAATATCATGTGTGTGCGTTTACGCCGGACCTGGTTCCATTATTTATTATTCTGTCAGAATATCTTGTCTGTGTGTTTTACGCCGGACCTAGTTCCATTATTTATTATTCTGTCGGAATATCCTGTCTATGCGTTTTACGCCGGACCTGGTTCCGTCTTTATTATTCTGTTGGAACATCCTGTCGGTGTGAATTTCACCTGACCTGGTTCCGTTATTATTATTCTGTTGGAATAACATGTCTATGCGAAGTACTGCATGCATGGTGATTTCTTTTGTTATTCCATTCTTTATTATACTCAGTTGGTTAAAGTTTTGACTTCTATACTCCATGAAATTAGTGAAATATCCTTGATATTTGCGCTTCATCCAGTATCTTTTCATAAAAATATTCTTCTGAGCATTCTTAAATTTTACTCTACACAAAAGTATCATGTTAACAATTTGGACGTTATCAGTTCCTAGATAAATTAATTCTTGAACTTGTTTTATTGAATTCTTATATCATTGTCATCATCCTAATGCTTATATTATGTTGAAAGTCATCTGTGGCCTGTAGTGCATAGATGGACTTGGTGTGATTATGACCAGGAATTATTCGGTATAATCATAACTGTAATGTTACAAATGATGTGAAAAAAATCCTCATTGGCCCGTAGTGCATTGATGGACAGTTTTTGGTATGATTATGGCTATGGATTCTCTTTGTCCGTAGTGCAGAGATGAATTATTTTATGGCATGATCAGGACCGTTGATGAAAATATGATTATCTTTAGCCGTAGTGCATGAATAATTCGTGGTCGTGATACTAAAGAATATCATTGGCCGTAGTGCAGGGGTGATTCGATGATGTGGATTATTTTTTAAGTTGAGTCTCAGCAATAAAAGTCATGAAAAACCTTTTAAATCATAAAAGATAGTAGATTTTATTCTCTACTTGACTCTTTTAATGGATTGTTGGTCCCGCTGCAGTTAAACTTGATGTCTATTGTATTTTATCAGTTTAACATTGTTGAAGACTAATGATAATTTATTCTGCATTATCTGAGTCATAATATTTCGTACTGGGCTAGTTGAGCTCACCCTTTCTTTCATTGTTCTCTTCAGGAAATGAGAACGTAGCTGGGACTAGTCGGGGAACAGAGTGATGGTCCTAGATGATAGCATTAGTAGTCCTCACTATTCTATGTAATAGTGTGATAATAATTGTAATGAGGACTCCTTTTGAGTATGGATACTCTCTAGAAGACAATATTTGTATTCAAACTCACAATTTATGCTCTGTTGTATTGTACACGACAGTTGTATTATTAAGTTGTATTTGGATTTATGTACCATGTAAGTGGCGACCCAAGATGGGTGATGTATGCCTGTTTTGGGGGCGTCACACATACTACAAGGTATTTTATAAAAAATTTGTTTGACTCAAATAAGTTCCTTAATATATGAATTTAAAGCCTCAAAAATTTATGTTTGCCAACATTCAACACATATACTAGTTTGTTAGAAACTTTTCAAAACTAGTTTGGACTTCTTTTGAAATACTCATACAACTTAAGTTAATTCATAACTCATGTACGTACAATAATTCATAAATAATATCAACTAATTCTCATGTTTTAGAAAAATAACCTCATTAGGGCATCTTATCAAACATCTTGTATGCATGCTTTAAAAACTCAGTTTTTCTATGAATTTAAAGCATAAACTTCAACTCCATAACACATTCCATCCTTATTCTCCTGAATCCTTCATGATTCATCAACAAAACCAGCTCCCGCAACTCAATCATACATGTATTAGAAGAAAAATACAAAGCTAATTATTTTAACTTATGGTTAAGAATACTTCTAACCTTAGCTTAAAGATTGAGTGGTGAAACTCCTTAATCAATACTTGATGAAGCTTTCTCTTGACAGAGTTTGCTTTATTACTTTCTTCAATCTTAATAAGCTAACTCATTTCATTCCACTAACCCAATTTCAGAATACCAATATATGTAATATTAATAAATCACAATTTGGTATATTTATACACATAATAATAGGTATAAATCTTTCCATTAAATAAGGAATTAACCAAATGCAAAATTAATACTTTTAGTATAACGAACCAATAATTAATATTTACTTCATTAGTTATTTTAAATAGCTAATTTAATTTATACAAGTTACATTGTACAATTAAATTTAATTTCATTATTCTTTCCATAAATTATTTTCCAAACAATTTATTTATATATTAAATATATTTATTTCATTTAATACAATACAATGTACTATCTTTGATTTATTAAATCATTAAATCTATGTTACATATAATATATGTAATATATTGAAATAATGAGTTTAATTAACTCACTCATTATACATACATTAATCCATTATTTTAATTAAGCAAATTAACTACCCCATTTATGAAATTTAATTCGTTGCCACACAACGTATAATATTCAAATTATTTTAATTCATAATATAATTTTATTTAACCTCAATTAATTAATATAAATTAATTAACTTTAATTCTTGGCTTCCTTATTTTATTCATAGTTAATTCAAACAATTAACTTAATAGTTAAATTAACTATTAAATCTTTTTTTTTCAAATATATGTATATATTTCACACACACACACACACACACACACACACACACACACACACACACATATATATATATATATATATATATATATATATACATCACATATATTTATTCTCTCCAGAACATTATTAGAATTTTATTTACAAAATTCATATTTAATTATTATTAAAAATAATTTCTAAAAATTCGAGTTGTTGCATTCTTCCCCCTTATAATGATTCCGTCCTCGGAATCACAATTACCGAAACGCTCTTTCTCAGTCTCTATTTTTCAGATACTAGCTCAAATAAAACAATATGTTCCTCACTTACTATATATATATATATATATATATATATATATATATATATATATATATATATATATATATATATATATAACTGGTTTAATACATAACAACAACCCATATTTTATGTAAGCAATTTATTTTTACTTTTCACCCAACTTCTTCTGATGAATTTCCTTAATTCATCCCCTACAAACTTATTTTGATTTTATATCATTACTATCTTCTTTACTATTCAAATTCCTAATATTCAACTAGATCAACCATATTAGGTTCTAAACCTTTAATCATATTCAACTTCAAGTCTCACCCTTCCAAATCACTTTTTAAATCCATCATAATTTCATTTCATACAACCTTAATTGTCTCTATAAACTTCAGAACATTATCTCTTCATTCCCTACAACTTCTCTTTGTCTATTCTAGACATTCCATGATCAATTTTAATTAACACCTCAAAATATTTTCGTGTAATGAGTGTCTTAACTTACAACTATATCTAAGTTTATTTCCTTATTACTTCACGGCTTTTTCTCAGGTCATATCCTAAGGTATTCCTACCCTAGATTTATAACCTACTGCTCTGATGCCGAATTGTGACGCCCCCAAATTCTCTACATTTACTATAGCGGATTTGGTGCTCACATAAATATTCCATGATATAATAATTTCTATCAATCCAAAATTCACAGTATCCCCTAACAGATAGTAGTTCTCGTCAAAATAATTACTGGGTTTAGATACCCTCACTTGAATGAATAGGTTTATAATCTCTCGGATATTTCTTTCGTATCAACAATTCTTATCTATCTGACATTCAAAGTATTAATGCTAGGATTATTCTTGGAACTGAGGGTCGCGACTTCAATGCATCAGAGAACTCCCAAGATCTTTCAATACTCTCATTCAAATGTATAGTTCATATAGATACTATACCTCTTTCTATCTTCTTAACATTATAAATCTAACATTTGACAAACATATGACATATTATCCAATTCGGTCCAATTGTTACATCAAAGTTTCTAATACAAAATCAAGTTTCAATATTATAACTTTAAAACTAGAAGAGTCCTTCTATCCACAGAAGTGAGTACATGAGCATCTGGAATCAGTATTCGATACTGCAAAGGAAAAATAATATTTACAGGGATGAGCTACAGAAAGTTCAGCAAGTTTTAAACAAGATATACTTTATACTCACACTAAATCTGAAATGAATGAACATATAGTTCAAGATGTATTTCCACATATATATATATATATATATATATATATATATATTGAGGTTTGTTTGTCAAACCACACACAATACGGGTTTCTGTCAGTCGACATGACTTAACAACTCGGGTTGATTCGGTCAACCACACCACACTCCTAGCGGTCATAAAGAGTTAGGAGCTCTGTTCAGATATCTCATAGGTGATTAGCCTAATCATATCGTAGAAGTATGCATATATCATCCTACCATGAGTGTTTTAGACACCCCAAATAGGTCAGTGCTACAACTGCCTATAACCACAGGTTAGTGCTATAATTGTCGTTTCCAAATAGTATCAATATATGTATCTGTACCAAATAATATTGGTTTTATCATAGTTTATGTTTTGATATCAAATCAAAACCAATTTACACAAAATAATAGTTCATTTCCTTCGGTTATGCTTGAACAATAAGTCATAACCTTCCAACAATAGATAACACGAACAGAGTATACAATCAAGTTCGTACAATAACAATAGATGACTTGCATTTAATACAAAAGTTAAATGATGTAGAAAAACTTGCATGCTCAAAGAATTTATGTTATTTGAATATGTCTACGCAACCTAAATATGTTACCACATAGTTATAATTGTCGTTAGAATATATAATAACTATTATCTAATCAAACTATTAGAGTCTAGGTTGATTTTGGTGTCTAATCAATGTTTTATTGCTTTATTGATTAATTATCAAATTGATCTCTCGATGAAACTTTATTTAAAAGCTTCACTACTATTTTGGATAATTTAATTATCACTTATAATACTTTCTAGAAGCTCATAATGATTTTTAAATGATTACTATTATTTTTAAATAATTAATTATCATTTATAATGATTTTTAAATCACTAATATCATTTTTAAATGATTTATCATTTGTAATGATTTTTAAATAACTTATCTTTATTTATAATGATTTTTAAATCATTAATATAATTTTTAAATAATTTATTTTTATTTATAATGATTTTTAAATCATTAATATCATTTTTTAAATAATTAATTATTCTCATTAATATTAAAATATTAATTAAAATTTTGTCAAATTATTAAAAAATATTTATTATAATTTAAAATGCATTTTCAAATTAATTATTAATTATTTATTATTTATTTACTTCTATTTATTTTAATTGTTTTTATTAGTTTTATTAGAAACTGTCGCTAAAGGTTTTAGCAACAAAAAGTGTCGCTATAGCTGTTCTTCAGCCCATAAAAAACAGCCTGATCAACTTATTGGACCCTACTTTGACCACCTTTAATTTGTAATTGGTTCTATTTCTGGGTTTGTAAATGTATCCATGTTGTAATTTTGATGTAATACTACATGTTTAAACTTATTTTACTACCTAAATTAATCATAATAGAGATCTACAAGTGGTCAAACCACCTACCCACTCTGTTTTCCAGTTTCTGGGTTCCCCAGAATGGTTGGGTTAGTGTCGGTCAACGCCTTTTAATCGCTAATAACCTCTAATCCGTGCACTTTTAGGTGTTTTAATGGCTCATAGTTGTAGTAGACATGTCAAGGTTCAAAAGTGTGACAGTGGTTGAACATAAAGACTTAATAAGTGAAAGATTTGAGCTATTGAAACTGTTGTCAAACACCTGTCAAGTGTTCTTCACCATTTCTGGAATTTCTAGAATTGCATCCATGACCGTTCAATGACTTTTAACCTTTAATAACTCATTTCCTAGTGATGTAACAAGTGATCGACTGTCATAGTGTTGTAGTATATACATCAAAGTACAAAACTATAACACTTAGCTAACCTAAACACACTTCAGTTTGAAGATCTAAGCCGGTCAAACGGTTGTCAACACTTGTTCTTACGATTTTCTGAAAATTCCAGAAACCAAAATTTGTGATCGGTCAAAGATGTTTGACAATCTATATCTAACAACTCATTGATCCAATTAGTATGCTATCACTTCCCGGTTACTAACAACATAACATACTATAACTACAATACATTAACTAGTTCAAACAATTAACATATTAGGATCTAGAGGCTCTGACATTTAACTGTCAGACCTTATTTTTAAGGTTTGATCAGTTTGTTATTTTCTTCATTTTGATGCATTTAAATGTTGTGGATTCAAGTTTAATCAACCCAGATCACTAAATAACATTATTTTTAACATCTTTAAACATTAAAACATAAAATCCAATGATACTTAAAGGATCTAGCATGGATTAGGGTTTCTTACCTTTTTAAACCAATCTTTGATTTTTACTTTCTGATTCTGATCTAGACTTGTTATGCACTATTTGAGAACTATTATATGAAGTGTATGAAGTATAAAATTCGGAGGTTTGCTTATGATAGACTTATCTTAGGCATAAAAATATTAGCGAGCTCTTTGGTCCATTTTCTTTGACAAGTGGCTTAATTCCTTGCATGGTCTGATGTTAGGTGTCAATTAGAGGCTTGATCTGGTTAGTTTTTTATCACATGGTGATATCTTGGGTGATGAGTCACCAAGATTTGATCCTATCTTTTGTTAAAGGATAAGCTTAAGGGCATTTTAGTCTTTTTACTCTTACTAAGGGTAATTTGGTAATTTCACAATTAATTCTAAGGGCAATTTAGTCATTTCACATGATTTTCTACACTTTAAAATTTATCCATTAAGTTTGGCCATTAGGGTATTGTTAAGTAAAATTAGGATTTAATAAGTACCATTAGGGTTTAATATTTAGAGTTAGAGTTTACTAATTCCTAAATTAAGGTTTCCTACAAAAGTTTTAACAAAATCTATATCTCAATTACTTTCATATACAAACATAATACACATAATCTTATATATCTTATAGCATTAAATGTATTAATAATTACAAATTCTATTTATAATCCCGATTATGGTTTGGATTATTACCGTACATGTATTTTAAGAATCTTGACTGATAATCCTTATTAAGATTTGAAATTATGATTATTCACAATATCTACTATCCATCATATATACACATCCTTCCAAGTACAATTATATTACTCATATATTAATATTCATAATCTCTATTAATAATCCTAATTAGAGTTCGGATTATTACAGTATCATCATAGTTGGGGGACTCATCCGGAATTTTCGTGGAGCCATAATAATCAAGTTCAAAATTTTGCTCCAAGCCAATAATACACTTCAGGAACAAGCTCCTACTTAAGAAGAAAGGATGTCAAACTTGGAGGAACTTCTTTCCAAGTACATGGTTTTGATTGAGGAGCAGACGAATAGTTAAGAGATGTTGATTAGAAATCTTGAGAACCAGATGAGACAACTTGTAAACGCCTTCAACAATCGCCCTCAAAGTGCACGGCCCAACGACTGTTAGGTTTGTAATATACGCGAGCATACAATCAAATTGCATAAATAGAGCGGAAGCGAGCATCACCATGATCTTTCCTTGTACTCAATTATCAATTATACGAAAGAGATAGAGAATCAAAATCATACCCTCGTAGAATCGTGCTTCCTCAAGTACGAGTTCAACTCCAAATCCTTCGCATTGTCTTTGAATTTACCGGTTAGATTCCTTCTTTTGATCAACGTTAGCCACCCAAGTATTTAGCCTCTAGAGGTTATTCACCAAGGAATAATATGTATTCAAGAAAATGGGTGTTGATAAAACCCTAGTTTTCTCAATCTAGAGAATATGTCAGTACTCTCCCAACAATTGGAAAAAAATGTTGTGTAACTCAATACCCTTACCCATTATAAGACTCATCTTATTTACAGATATAGGTAACCCTCCTAAACTATTTAGGAATAGGGTTTTATTTAATTAATTAGACTCTTTTAATTAATTATACTCTTAATCCAAATAGGAACTTATGAGAGTACTTTTATTAATTAATTCTCAAACCCTTTTAGGAATTAAATAATAGAAAATTGATATTTTCACATGACTTTTTGATATTTTCACATGAAAATCGTCGTTATAGATCATATAGCGACGGTTTTTACTGTTGTTATACATCTATAACGACACTTTTCATGTGAAAATATCAAAAAGTCAAGTGCAAATATCAATTTCCTAAATAATAATAATAATAATAATAATAATAATAATAATAATAATAATAATAATAATAATAATAATAAGACTCATCTTATTAATTTATATTTAATATTTTTAAAATATTAATAATAAATATTAATTTATTTAATTTATTCTATCACCATAGAATAATTAAACATACTTAACTTATTATTACTATTATACCATTTACTTCTTTGAATAAATATTTTTTTTTTGCAGTGTGATCCTTTAGATTCTTCATATTAAATCGGTTGTCAATAAATTAATTAGAACAATTCTAATATTATTTAAATAAATAAATTAAACCATTTAATTTATTAAAATAAATAAGATTTATTTTACAATAAGGGTAAACCCACTTAGCGATCAACGACTTTTCAAATAATATAGATTTCAACATTAATCATAAAAGAATATTTCAGTAAATAATTATCATACAATTCAATCATTCTACCATACAATGTCTCAATTAAATATAAGATATGGAATTACTGTCAAGTTTTATTTAATTTAATTATATGTATTTCGATTCTCAAATGCATAACTCTAAATAATGTAAATTAGAAACTCATTTCTAATTTTATTCTACCTTGGTCAAGGATTACTAAATCATCATATATCGAATCATATAAGATATTCTCTCATTTTGCTAGAAGTAGTAGATTATTTGTTGATCATTCACTATCTCTATGTACAATCTTATTATACCCAAGTATATCCTTTGATATACCCTAAGGGTCTTAAGGAACATGTCAAAACATAACTCATCATACACAAGATACTATAATGATCTCAAGTCCAAGGATCACTTGTACTACTATCACTTAAGGAATTTCTATTGACAGGTGAGTAAAACTCCATAAGTATTCCTTTAGCGAGCCACATTTAGTGAGCTTATTATCTAATAAGCACCTACATACTTACTTTATTGTCTCAACACAAATGATTATGAGATCAATCATCCTCTTCCTAAGAGCAAGCAAAATATGTATCAATCTATCCGGATTCACTAATCCCCTTTTTAGTAATCCAACAATTAGGATCAATTTTAGTTTTAAGCTATCTAAGAATTTAGATCTCATTAGCATGTACATCATCATGATTCTAAAAGTACTGCTTAAAACTATGTGTTTATCACATTTAATATAATAGTACTATGTAGATAAAGTAAAATGCCTTTAATAAATTATTTTTATTATTAATAAACGAATAAAATTATAAAGTATATATAACATCATATTAAATATGATTGGCTTACGTGCATACTACTTTCAATCTCTCACTTGCAGTAAAGTCAATCGTTATGGTATCTAATACGCATCTTCTCTAAGTGACGATCATCTTGTTGTTGGATAAAGCTTTAGTAAATGAATATACAATGTTGTTCTTGAGATTCTATTATCTCTATAGTGACTTCTGCTCTTTCAATAATTCTCTAATCAAATGAAAGTGCTGCAATACATATTTAGATCCAAGATGAGACTTAGGAACTATTCCTAATTCTGTAATGAATTTTTCATTCAAACAACCAACTTTGCACACTACCAAAAATCTGGGCATCTGAGACGGAAAAATCCGTCTTAAATATAGCAGAATCCTTTGTGTCAATAAGTCGTGTCGCTAATCTGTCTGTCTCAAAAAAAAACTTTAAATATGGAAAAACCGTCTCAATTCCGTCTCAAAATTGACCAATGGGGAGCTGAATTTTGAAACCGATTTTCCCGGTTTCAAATTTGGCGGGCTTTTTATAGCACACTTAATTCAGACAGAAAAATCTGTCTCAAAATTGACAACAACTATTTTCATATTTTGAGACGTACATCATCCTTCTCAATTCCGTTTCAACTTTGGCGCCAGTATCGCACATTTTTTGAGACGGAAAGAAGTCGTCTCAAAATTTGTCTCAATATATTTATTAACAACAAAGTACAAATATTTTCATAATTTAATTTCAAAATTTAAATGAAAGAAGTTACTGCCATAAATATAAAATTGTATTCAACAATCTTGATAATGAAAATAACAACAAAGTAATCTCTTTCTTGAATTCAAATAACTTTTCAACATCAAAATTGTAATTATAAAACTCTTGTTACATGAAGCCTAATACAAACACAAGGTTCACACTACCTAATCAAAGAAAGACAAGGCATATTTAAGAATCAGCAATGGTATCCTCAACCTCAACACCAAGTTCAATGGTAATGAAAGTAATCTGCTTAACAACATCAGGAGAGCTGAAGAGGTCAATCACAAGTTTGTCGATGCATGTGTTGGTTCCTGGACATTAAAAGGGAAAGGTTTCAAGCAAGATTAATTTCAATTATTAAAGCCAAACAAGCAAGCCCTACTATTAGTGAGAATTATACTACTTTTACAGATTAAAAACATTTAGCACAGAAAATTTCAAAGCATCAAAATATAGCGACAATGGAATTGAAACAATCATTGTACTCCTCAAAGCGACGGGATATTAGAACACCCATTTCTTTGGCCAGTTAAAAAAATTTTCCCTTCATGGTCAATCCCAATAGGTAATTGCAAAAACTCTGCGCTTCACATGGTAATAGGATATGACACACCATTTCCTTTAAGAGAAATAGTCCTTACTCGTTGAAGAGTAAAAGGTTCAACCACTAAGCATGAAAGAGAGCTTGATCTGTGATGATTTTAGGAATTTGCAGATATTTCCTCCCACCAATTCATTGCATGGTAGGTGCCATCTCCATTTGCCATAGCCATTTTCTGCAATCGAACCTAGCAGAATAAAGACATTGTTACTATTTCTTGAGACTAATATAATCCTGAAAGCATAAAGTTAACTCATCTTCCCTGTAAGTTAGTTTTTTAGTTGAACTACGAGAGACTATCGTACTTGGGAAGAACAAAAATTTGAGGTGGTAACTATATAAAACAAGATCATCAAAGAGACAACCTAGAACAAAAGAACACAGAAGACTATGCTTAATCAAATTGTAAATCATTTACATGTGATAAGTACACAGCTACTTACAATCCCAATGCAACCACAGCAGCAGGGGAGTTCAACAAGAACATTTTGAGATAGTCAATATATAGATTACTGTACACCTACAAAACATATATTAATGAGAACTAATATACCCATGCCATTTTGCTAACATATGCATCCACCCAAACATATCCACACTGTTTTAAAAATCACCGTCTAGGTCCGCCTAGGCGCTAGCCCTCTATTGGCGCCCCGTCTAGGACCTAGGCCCCCCATTGGCGCCTCTAAGTCGCCCAGGCGCCTCACCTAGGCCCAAGGCGACAAAAAAACTCATCTAGGAAATTAGGCGGGTTCTAGGCGGAGAGATTTTTTTATTTTAATAACTACCCAAACCAAATTGTAGCATATCAAATCACAACAAGAAGTGAACAATATCAAGTCAAAATGGATAATTTTATTATAGTTGTAATTTTTTAAACTTGTACCAACTTCAAATTATATAAATGATGATACATTTATAATATTTAGTTTAATTCAGTTTTATAATTCTTAAATTTATGTTTAGTTTCTTAAATTTTAATATTGAATTAAATTCTTGAAATTTTAAATTTTATTATTTAATAGCAATCTTGTTTATAAATAAACTAATACGTTAAAAATATGTTTAAACTTTGAACAATTGCATGTTTGTGTTTGAATTTTGACATTAGCAATATGGATATGTGTTTGAACTTTAAAAAATGACTTTATTATCTTTATTATAGATTGTTTTGCTTTATGTTATTATTTGGTTTGGATAAATGTAAAATAAAATATTAAAATTGTCTTAGAATAAAAAATCACGTCTAAGCTCCCTAAGCGCTAGGCCCCCCTCGGCCGCCCGTCTCCCACCTAGCGCCTAGCGCCTTTTAGAACATTGCATATCCATGAAGTTTAACATGAAGGTAGACAACTTTAATCAATTACTGCTAATCATAAGAACATCAACTATTTTTATATACGTTACGACTAAATAATCAAATCAATCAACTATTTTTTTAAATAACTTACAACTTAATAATTAAATCCTAATTAATGCCAAAGTTAAAAATTTTGCTGACAAATCCGGAACTCAAAACACAAATTCACGTTCTTTAATCAGTTAACTTGTCTGACATAGATTCCGAAACTCTTTCGATAGTACTGCAAATGTGCAATTAATTATGAACTCCTCATTGACATGAAATAACAAAAACTTAGACTACCCTACCCAAAAAATGCCAATCGACTATATGAATTTTATTCGCTGTAACAATATCATGGACGGTTGTAGACTATAGAAGTTAACTTGGGATACAAACATTTTTTTTATAAGTAACTTGAGATGCAAACATAAGATTGAAATGTATTACAAGCTTAGCATTTTATGTTGCACCAAGCTTAAACCTAGTGACATGATTGAAAGACACCATATGATTGAAATGTGTTGGGACACATTTCAGATGCATCTTAGGTGTAGAGAAGACCAGCATCTCAGGTTGTTGATAATCCCACATGGCATATACAAAGACATGAAAAAGTTTCACACCTTTTCTAAACTTTAGATATTTGTAGCATAGGTTTTGATGAAGTTATTTCAAAAAGGAGACTAACTTGCGCAAATGAAAGACAGATTGAGAGGGGGAGACACAGAGGGGGGAGGAAGAGAGACAGAGATTAACTTATGTAGAATAATGCTAGAGACACAAATTATTTTACAAACATTTTATAAACTGCTGATGTGGCATATTCCACCTCAACATATTGTGTGGGACCGAAGACTACATTGAAACAATTTGTTGATCAATACGCTGAGGTGGAGTATGCCACATCAGTAGTTTGTAAAATAGTTTGTGTTTGTAGCACTACTCAACTTATGTAAATGAAAGACAGATTGAGAGAGATTGTAATATCAGTTTCCATCCGTCGGGAAACGAGAATATACTTGTAAGCATATGCAATAGAAGGTCATATAGAAGAAGAAATAATAAAAAAACAGTAGGACTAGTGGCATAAGGTTATACTCTCCCCCGTCCACTTTGGATATCAAAATTTCCACTCTGGGTCGGCCAATAATGGATGTCATAGTTAGGATTTAATACATTAATAATTATATGGACCTACTCTATAGTCTATACCACTTAACTCTCCTCTGATAAAAGAGAAAGATCAAGATTATTGTACCAAATTTTTTTGATTTTCATATTTAAAAAGGGTCAAAATCTCAACTATCACATCCATATTGGGATGGAAGGAGTATGATATACTTCTTTCCTTTAAAAAGAAACACGCTTTAAAAAGATCAAGCATGGCTGAAATAATTCATGTGCCCAAGATTTTTAAAGCACGAACATATAAACAAAAATTAACATGAATATTCAGGTTGCTAGCAAACCCTAGTCACGTCTTTGGCAAATTATGTTGAATAAATTATACAGGAACGTGTTATTGCATAGAATAAATAGAATCAATTAATCATAATATTAAGTACTTACATGAATTGAGAGAAGTCATCTCGTATGTATCACGCTTTCGCTACGCTTACGGGTGAAGGTCTTCAATTGTCTCTCTCAATCTTAGGATGGATGTATAGGTGTGTATAAAGTTCTTGAGACGACAACTGGGACCAAACCCTAACTGTTTTATTTATATAATAACTAAGGGTCAAAATCGTCCATCAAGATTATGAAACCCTAGGGCCCATTACGCCAAATATTATTAGGAATATTATTTATAGGCCACATAATTAATTACCAAACTCATAAATAAAGTTATTAAATTAATACAATATGTAAGCCCAATAATTACATAAATAGTAAAGGTCACATAAGGAATAAAATATTCTAACATTCTCCCACTTGGCCGAAATACTATTTATATACAAAACATAACGCTTACAATTATTAATTTGGCCAAGTATTAATTTAATGTCTACATCCTGTTCAAATAAAATTACCAATGCGAATTAATACAATCTTTGTGTCACTATTAACACAAGATCCCCATTAGTTACACAATTAGTACTTTTATTAAAACAAAGATTAACATTAAGCATAACAAGTATGAATAAAGTTTACATAAGTGGTAATAGATTAAACTCATTCATATGGTCCAAAACATAACCGTACCGTTTGCTCACAAGATCTCAAGTGTGCACAATAAAGAGAATAGCAAAACATAAAGTGAAGTTCAAAACAACGAGCTCAAAATTGTTGTCTTACATAAAATAACTCACTAATTAAGACTACCAGTTAAACCCATGCCGGCAACATGCTCTAAAAAGAGCTTGGGTGGTAAGCCTTTCGTAAGTGGATCCGCTAACATATCATGCGTACTAATATACTTAATGACAACGCTTTGATCTTCAACTCTTTCCCTGACAAATAAGTACTTAGTGTCGAGGTATAGTCCAGCACCACTCGAACTAGTGCTATTGGAAAAACTAATAGCAGAATCATTATCACAAAATACTTTCAATGGCCTTGAAATGGAATCTACAACCTTAAGTCCTGAAATAAGATTCCTCAGCAATACAGCTTGACAAGTAGCATGATAACAAGCCACATATTCTGTCATCATCGTGGAAGTGGTAGTTAACTCCTGCTTATGACTTCTTCACGAAATAGGGCCTCCTGAAAGCATAAAAATGTACCCTGATGTAGATTTCTTTTCGTCTTTACACTTAGCAAAATCAGAATCAGAATAACCAACAACTTCAAGGTTATCTGTTTTTCTGAATGTAAGCATAAAATCCTTGGTACCCTGTAAGTAGCGTAAAACCTTTTTGGCTGCTTTCCAGTGATCCAAACCTGGATTGGACTGATAACGTCCAAGCATGCCAGTTACATACGCTATATCTGGACGTGTACAAACTTGAGCGTACATAAGACTCCCAACCACAGAAGCATAGGGAATAAGATTCATTTGATCACGCTCAAGTTGATTCTTAGGGCATTGATATAAGCCAAATTTGTCACCCTTAACAATAGGTGCAACAGTAGGAGAGCAATTTTGCATGTTGTATTTGTTAAGAACTTTGTCAATATAAGCTCTTTGGGACAATCCTAATATCCCACGAGACCTATCTCGATGAATTTCAATACCTATAACATAAGAGGCTTCACCGAGATCCTTCATATCAAAATTTCCAGAAAGAAAACGTTTGGTCTCATGCAACATGTCTAAGTTATTACTTGCAAGTAGTATATCATCAACATACAAAACAAGAATAACAAATTTACTCCCACTGACCTTCAAGTATATGCATTGATCCACTATATTTTTCTTAAAATCAAAATTACTCATCACCTCATGAAACTTAAGATACCATTGTCGAGAAGCTTGTTTTAACCCATATATGGACTTCTTAAGTCTACATACCATATGTTCCTTGCCTTTAACCAAAAAACCTTCTGGTTGTGCCATATAGACATTCTCATGCAAGTTACCATTAAGGAATGCAGTTTTAACATCCATCTGATGTAACTCTAAATCATAATGAGCTACTAAAGCCATGACTATTCTAAATGAATCTTTCCTGGATACTGGAGAGAAAGTTTCATTATAATCCACACCTTCCTTTTGAGTGAAACCTTTAGCAACCAATCGAGCTTTATACCTTTCAACGTTCCCTTTAGGATCTAATTTGGTCTTATAGACCCACTTACAACCAACAGGTTTAAAATCTTTTGGTAATTCCTCAAGATCCCAAACGTTATTAAGCTCCATTGATTTCAACTCATCATTCATGGCTTCAAGCCATTGAGCTGATTGAGCACTCATAATGGCTTCTTTATAGGAGATAGGATCATTAATCTTACTTGAATCATAGTCATTCTCATTAAGATAGGTTATAAAATCATCAAAATTAATAGGCTTTCTAGGTCTTTCGGACCTTCGTAAAGGCTGCACAATTTTAGGAATATGATTTTCAATAATGTGAGGTTCAACATTATGTGGTGGCTCAGCTATCTCAGGGGTATCATTCGCCTCAATGGGAGGTTGTGCCTCACCTTCTTGAATTACAGGATTAGAAACATAAAACCTGTTTTCTTCAAGATCAATTTTTCTAGGCTCATCACTCCCGCTTAAATCACCATTCTCTAAAAACTCTGCATGCCTAGTCTCAACAATTCTAGTGGTATGAGAGGGACAGTAAAATCGAAAACCCTTAGATCTCTCAGGATATCCAATGAAATGACAACTAATGGTTTTAGAGTCAAGTTTCTTTATTTGTGAATTAAAAATCTTAGCCTCGACTGGACAACCCCACACCCGTAAGTATTTTAAACTAGGTTTTCTACCTGTCCAAATTTCATAAGGAGTGTTAGGGACAGATTTGCTAGGAACCCGGTTTAAAATATGAACAGCTGTCTTTAATGCCTCAGTCCACAAAAATACAGGTAAGCTAGAATTGAATAACATACTACGTACCATATCCATAAGGGTACGATTTCGCCTCTCAGCTACACCATTCTGCTGCGGTGTACCAGGCATTGTATACTGAGTGACGATTCCATTTTCTTGACAAAATAAGGCAAATGGGCCAGGACTATGGCCTGTATCGGAGTGTTTACCATAATACTCCCCGCCTCTATCTGATCTCACTACTTTAATTTTTCGCTCAAGTTGATTTTCAACTTCAGTCTTGAAAACTTTAAACATATTTAGTGATTCAAATTTTTCATTAATCAGGTACACATAAGTATAACGAGAATAGTCATCAATGAACGTAATGAAAGATTTGTGTCCACCAATTCCTGGAGAAAATGGTCCACATATATCAGTGTGAATCACCTCAAGAAGTGCACTACTTCTAGTTGCTCCTTTCTTATTACCTTTCATAAATTTTCCTTTTATACATTCAATACAATGGTCAAGATCAGAAAAATCTAGTGAATGAAGAATTCCATCCTTTACAAGACGTTGCATTCTGTCTTTTGAAATATGACCTAAGCGTTTATGCCACAATTTTGAAGAATTCTCATTATCTAGTTTTCTCTTAGTTCCACTTTTAGAGGTATTTTCTGTCACATTCATTGTTAATAAGGATTCAGCAAAGACATTATCCAAATTTATCTTATAGAGGTTTCCCTCTAAAGAGCCAGAACCAATAACATGAGAGTAATGATAAATAATTATTTTATTATTCCCAAACTTAAACGAAAATCCATCAACGTCGAGTTTAGATACAGAAATTAAATTATGTGTCATACTGGGAACATAAAGAGTATCATATAAATACAAGGTGAAACCACTCTCCAAAACTAAAGGAAGAGTTCCTACAGCTTCAACTTGTATAGACTCTCCATTGCCAACTTTAATGGTTCTTTTCCCCTTTTGGAGCGTCTTCTTTGAAAGGAATCCCTGCAATGAATTAGTAATGTGAACCATAGCACCAGTGTCAAGCCACCATGTATTAGAAGGAACATCAATTAGAAAGGATTCATAAGTTACATAATTGAAGGACGATATACCTTTCTTTTCAAGCCATTCTCTAAATTTAGGACATTCTTTCTGAATATGTCATTGCTTCTTACAGAAGTGACATTTAGGACCTGCCTCAGAGTTGTTACCTGAATGATTTGCCTTATTTGTTTTGGTAGAAATTTGCTTATCCTTATTGTTAAAACCTTTGCCATTTTTGTGAGCCTTCTTCTTATGAGATCTAGTGGTAGTTAGATGAGCAACATTAGGTTTTTCAATCTTAAGCATTTCTTCTTCTTGGACGCACATGGCAATTAACTCACTCATTTTCTATTTTTCTTTCTGCGTGTTATAATTGATCTTAAATGGATCAAACTGTGCAGGAAGAGAAGTCATAATGAAGTGAACAAGAAAACCCTCAGAAATCGCCATGTCCATACCCTTTAATTTAAAGGCCATGTCGTTCATCATCATAATGTGCTCGCGCACTCCACTAACCCCATCATACCTGCTAGTGAGCATTTTCAAAATAAGGGTACTTGCATGAGTTTTAGAAGAACCCTTAAATTGTTCCTCGACTGAAGTTAAGTACTCTTTAGCATTCTCAGAGTCAGGAATGGCTCCTCGAATAGCTGTCGTGATAGAGTTTTTCATAATCATAAGGGACATGCGGTTGGATCGCTCCCATTTTTCATAAATAGATTTTTGCTCAATTGAGCTTGTATCTGTAAGTGGAGCAGGATGATCAACTCGTAATGCATAGTCCAAATCCATAACGCCGAGAACAATTTTCACTTGCTCTTTCCAAACAGTAAAATTAGTTCCATTCAAGGCTTCAATTCCAGAGAGATACCCAGAAATACTAGTTGGAGTCAATGCTGAAATATAATCAAGCTCATAAGCATGCTTACAAAAAACTAAAAGAAATTCACAATGTACAACAATAATTAATCATAATAAAAACCAATTGTAAGGCAAGTAGTTAGTTATATAAAATATATTTACAACACCTAAAAATAGATTTTAATGAGATGTTGGTGCATAATTATTAATTTTTCGTTGGTCCAATTAATAATATACTAATAACATCCCCATAAAATAATGCACAACACATTTATCCACGTATCACCGTTGGGCAGAAAACGAAATAAACATGTTACTTATGCAATAAAATTCTATTTAAAAAATTCTAATTCTAATTTTTCGTTGGGTAAAATTAAAATATTCATTTATTAAATGTAACATTATGTGACTTTTCTTAATCTTTAATTGTTTCAATTAATAACCCTCCGTTGGGTTGATTATTAATTTTAACAATAAAAGAGTCACGCATACACGTAAATTATTATGATCAAACTCAATTTTCTTTAAACGTATTAATCAAGTTTGAAAATTAACATTATTTAAATTTTACATGTAACAACTTAAAAGCCCTAATATTTATCACACCATGTTCAAAATTTTAAATTTAAAATTAAAATATATAATTATGAACATGAATTGATTGTAAAATAATCACGTAAATTTTAAACTAAATACATGATGAATTGATAATATTTTTATAATCAAAATCCATAAATTATGATCACGAGTATTCAATTGCAGTAGCATTAATGCATGAACCCTTTTCACAAATACCGCATATACATGAATTTGATAGAATGGAAAGCCCACTAACACCTTTGCACACATTGTTTTTTTTTTCCTAGAGGGTGACTCACTGCATTATGATGAAGATGATTTTTTCTTAAAGTAGTACTGCATATATATATATTAACGTAATATATATATATATATATATATATATATATATATATATATATATATATATATATATATATAACGAGATTATGCGGAATTAAAATTCATAGCATAATAACATAAATAATTTATTCTATACAATAACGTAACCTGGCTCTGATACTAGATGTTGAATAAATTATACAGGAACGTGTTATTGCATAGAATAAATAGAATCAATTAATCATAATATTAAGTACTTACATGAATTGAGAGAAGTCATCTCGTATGTATCACGCTTTCGCTGCGCTTAAGGGTGAAGGTCTTCAATTGTCTCTCTCAATCTTAGGATGGATGTATAGGTGTGTATAAAGTTCTTGAGACGACAACTGGGACCAAACCCTAACTGTTTTATTTATATAATAACTAAGGGTCAAAATCGTCCATCAATATTATGAAACCCTAGGGCCCATTACGCCAAATACTATTAAGAATATTATTTATAGGCCACATAATTAATTACCAAACCCATAAATAAAGTTATTAAATTAATACAATATGTAAGCCCAATAATTACATAAATAGTAAAGGCCACGTAAGGAATAAAATATTCTAACAAATTACTCATTCCATACCATACTAAATTGATTAAATAAAGATAAATTTGAGAAAAGTAAGCATCTCTTAGTACTGTTCCTTTCTATAGACATGATAAGTTAATCCTTTTTTTTGTTTTGTTTTTTTGTAACTATATAGACCAGATAACTAGTATCAGAAACAAAATATTCATCCAAGCAAAAGATTATAATAGCTACAGTTTCACCCTTGCTCATAGATAAAATCATCAATAACACAACACTATTGTGGCACTAACAATCCTGAACTAATTAGCAATGTTACCCAGTATATAATTCAGATACAATCACCTCCCCTCATAAATCGGATGCACAGAAACATGTCGGCCTGAGTCATTACATATATGATACTACACTACAATTTTGACCATAGTTTCATTCAATTTCAAACACGAAAATAAGGATTTTTCAACAAAAATTAGATACACCTGTTTTGTGGAAGAACGTGCATACAAATGCGAAATTGTGAATACAACTATTTTATGGAAGAATGTGCATACAAATGCGAAGGCACTCAGACCTTTAATTGCAGCTTTAATTTATCATACTCCTTATCAGTCAGTATTGGATTTCCGGATACATAAGCCATGGAAGCTTCCAGGAACTTCTTCTCATCAGAGCCTACATTGTAAATGACTTAATGTTATGGCCAAAAATAAACCGATGAAAAAATCTGTGTTGTACAAAAGTAGGTAAAGGTCACATATGTTGAAGGCATACGTACTTGGCATGACAACACTGCTTCCTTCCCACATTAGCTTTTCCTTGAGGTTATCAAATTCCTCATTTGACATAATAGCCTTTCCTTCATAATAGAATGACTGCAGCAGAAAGCTGAGAGAGAAACTTTATATGCTACATTAATTATTTAGAAAAATTGAAAAGATTTATGCAGCATAAAGGAAAACCATAATAATATGAAACCATAGCATTTTTGTCAATAATCATACATGTAAAACTCAACAGAAATATTCAAGCAATTGAACAGAACGTATTTGAGCATAAATCTAAACAGTTAGGTGGCAGTTTTGGCAAGGCTGTATCCTTTTCCATAATATGACAGTATTAGATATCTTTCACTGCTTCCTCTTCTAAAATAGAAACATCTGTTGGTTGGGTTGACATGTCTGTTACGATTTGTTCATAAACATCTCCTTTTTCTTTCTACTACTAGGGATAGAAGGAAACAAAAGCTTTATGCTGAATAGTAACAATTTCCTCATCTTTCCTGTAAGTTCTTCCAGCTGCTTGCTTTGTCTATTGGAGTCTTTAATCTTATCCAGCTTCTGGAAGCCATTTCTATGTCCATAAAATAAAATGAGAACGAGGAAGTCAAGTGTCTTGATCACTCTATACATCTATTGAATTAGTGTTAATGAACAAAAAAATGTTATGCAGAACCATAACAGATAAGACTAACTTCTAGCATTAAGTAACACTCACAACTAGACTAAGGATAGCATAACAAGTTCTGAAAGGTATATGAAATTCAATGAAGAAAAAAACATGATTATCTCCCATTGATGACATCGTATTCTAAGGTACCGCAGATCAAAATAAGTGACAATAATTTGTAATTGACTTGAGGAATCGCTAAGTTAATTGCTACAAACACTGAAGGACACTCTGTCCATAATGCCAAGTAGAATTAGAAGCACAATAGTCCAAGTTCTGCCAACTTAACCATTCATAGGCAAACAAAAAATTCCTTGTTAATTTATAACTCCTTGTATTAATCCATATTATATCAAATAGTGATGTTTTCCTTCATCCATCAAATGCTGAATACATAAAATTGAGCTTAGGTTATTGCGTTGTCGAACACAAAACTGGTTTACTATGTGATGGTTTGGTGAAACAAATAGAACTATAAAATTTTTATATCAAGTATTTTTTATGTATATATATGAATAGACCTTGGGATATAATTGGGTGATTCTGTATAGTTCATACAGACCAATGCTGCATGTTTGCTTCTCCCCAATTTTCTTGAATATTGCAGCCAGTTCTTGCTTTATAATCATAATATACAAGAAAGTTTTAGATCAGCCAAAGAGTGATTAGTTTAGATAAACAAATGTACGCACAATAATACCTTTAATTGGGAGTCTACAGACTGTGTGGCAGGAGATGGATTGTTTGCTGAATCACCCCAGTTACTTTGGCCAACAGGCCCCGATGGAGTTAAAATTCTCGCGGCTGCCAAAGTTTGATATGTGAAATAACACAAAAGTATAAATCAATTCTATACAAACCCACAACTGGGTGCGTTCTATATAAATCATAATAAAATAAAAGAGATTGTGGATGAATGTTGAGTGCAAAACATAAATAATTGGAACAAGGAAAGTATAAACTAAGAGTAAAAAACACTAAGTAAGAAACTAAAGAATGTCGATTTTCATTTATTTTCCGAATATAATAATCTAAAATAACGCGGTTCATAAGGCTCAAATCAAATTGTCTATAGTAACTAGTAAATAGCCTGTGACTTTGAAGTGACCATCAGTTTCACTTGATCAACATTCATCCACAATCTAGAGCTGTGTGTTTACCTAACATCCATCAATTTTTACCTAAAAGACTGAAAGAGATCATTAGTTATCTGCAGAACATAAATTGTTATACAACTATGAGGAACTATAAAGCAAAACTAATACAGTTCAAGAACCAATTGGATTATTAACCAAAAAACATTAAATGAAACAACTCCTCAACCATATTCTTGATCAGAAATTGAGATTACAGTTAGCTAAAAATGATATTTTAGGGTGTTTGTCCAGTAGCCAAAAATTAGGAATAAAAAAACAGGTCAGACATTCAAGTTGTAAAATGTTCTTAATGAAAATCAACTACACTAGCTAACCACTGAGTTCTTAAGACCGTGTAAACAGTGTTTAGTAGATACCTTCTCCTAATTTCTTCCATTCCTAGATCTTGCAGGTGTACATGGATGCTTTGAAAGATGTGATTAAGGTCAACATCATATATGGTACTCTGAAGAACCTGCAACGAAATAAAACACATCTAATATATATCCAACCATACCGTTAAAACAAACCATTATCATATCACCATACTGTGCCTTGCTGCAAATCTTTGGTAGGAACAGAGTACTTAAATTGATCTAGAACTTATGTTACAAGAAGAAACATTATAATTTAGGTTTCAAGTCACAACATAGCATACTATATGCTTAAACTTGATGAAAAATGATGATTATATGGCTAAAGTAAGAGAAGTAAAACAGAGTACTTAAATTGCCGCAAATTCTAACAAAATGAAGTCCTACCCCAATTATCTTGGGAAAGATCGACTGTTTAACAAGAAGACTGCACATAAAGCTCTACTAATGTTTCCATTGTGGTCTGATGATTAACGGTCTCCATGTTTGATATATTTAATCAATTCTGACATAGAGTACGACTTTAGAAGGACGACCCTCAAATTCACCTCTTTTGAAGCTCGAGAGACATTGATTATAAAGTCCAAAAAGCCATGATTTGTTTAATACATATAATTGGCAGCTTCTCACATTTTGCAAATTTTCTTATGCTTGATATTACTAAAACTTAGAAAAGAAAATATACAGTTGAGATTCAATGAAAACCAAATCAAGGAGAATGGTGGACAACATTATATATTGAAGAGTGAAGATAAAGTGTACCTGGGCAAGATCTTTTTCAGTAACCACAACAATACATGCAGACAGGTAACGAGTGGCGGAACCAGAACGTTTTTATAAGAGGCTCAAAATATATCAGGAAAAAAAATTTATTTATTGACGCTTGAAGTGCGACTAAAAGGAGGCAACTGTATCATGCGAGTCTGCAGTTTGAAAACGTCTCAAAATTTGTTCGTTTTCAATTGTTTAAAAAAATATAATAATTCAATGTATTTGTAAAATTGTGGGAATATAGAAATGAACATATTTGATTGAATCTCTTTACAAAGATTTCTTGATTACATATTAACTAAAGGTTAACGTGGAGTTTCTCCTATGAAAAATACATGTAAAAATTGAGATGTTTATTATATCACCTATTAATTAATTTAAAGGCTAATTTGGAGTTTCTAATGCATCAAATAAGAAAGGAATTGTGTTTTCACCGGACTTTTAATTGATTTTGACTATTGAGAGTATGTGCCTCAAAATTTTTAAAATTAAAAAAATTATATTGATTTAGAGTTTAAAAATATCATAATTTGACTTTAAAAAATTCATAATAATTTTATATTGAACAAAACAAAATTGTCTCCTATTTATTAGTATTCATAAACGAAATAACTAATCAAGATCAATCGGATATTCCTGAAACTCACAAATAAATAAATAAAAAAAGTGAGTTACAAAAAAAAAAAAAAAGAAACTCTCCCATATTTCTATATTAATTATTACCTCTGTTGACAAGACAAAAAGAGTATTCGACGTTAGTAAGTACTTATCTTTTCTAGTGTGAATATTCAATATATATATTATATTACTTACTAGCTGGCACACTCACCAATTATATTAAAAAATTTACTGTCTAGCACACTCACCTAGATAAAAGTTAAAAACTACCGTTCCCTCTCCAACCTTCTACAAATCCGCCGTAGTGGGTGGCCTGAGAGGCTCACTTTTGGGCGGTTGGCAAAGAAAATTCGCTGTCACTGAACACAACAAGGCGACCAAGACGAGGCTAACGTACAAAGACGTGGTTAAGAGCGAGACCCAAGTCGTCGCCGGCACCAATTTCCGGCCGGGCAGGGGCAGCACTGCAGCAACAGTGTACTCTAGCCTCTAGGGAGAGACGCCGGTACCAGCCTACAGGGGTCAGTTGCCCCCCCTAGTTCCGCCTCTGCAGGTACCGACACAGAATTGCCGTAAAATTGAAACCAAGCATCAGTAAGACAATATCACACTTAAATCGAGCTCCTCCGTCAACAGCTGCAACCCACTTTACAAGATCCTAGAAGATCCATAAGACAATGTCAAGACTAGTAGTTATTAAAGAAACATTTCCTTTACGAAACAGCACTTTAAAGTTTTAATGTGCTTATTCTAATTCAATAAAACACATAGAAAATAAATTAACACCACCAAAGTAAACAGATAACATAATGTAGTATATTTCAAATAATACAAGTTCTGAGAAGATAGATTATGCAGAGGACATAAGGTACAGTACAATTGAGGAACTTAAAAATATCATTCTATCACCACCTATGCAGCTTGTTGAACACACCAGCAGGTACAAGGAAGACCCAACTTAGATAATAAACCCGATTAACAAATATTTTGTTGAATAAATTTACTTTGTAGTAAGATATAGGACAACAATATTTATGTCTGAATCGAATGATTCACCACTCTTTCCTTAAACTATATTCGCCCCTTATTTTTGCTACACAGGGTTATTGCGAATTAGTCTCCCAAGATAAGACAGACCCAAATTTTATTATGTACTAAAATTTGTTACGTAGGAACAAATCTAGTGTTAAACTATAAAATAAAAGAAGAAAATTATAACAAAAAAATATATAGAATAATAATTTTTCTTAAGCACTTGAAAAGGATTAAATCATTTTCAGTTAATCATTTCGGTGAATTTGTGCTATTTATAGGTTGTCCGTATCCCAATTCTGATGTTGGGTCGTATCCCATCCCAATTATGGGATATGCTGTATCCCAATTCATAGGATATGTCCAATTCCAATGTCGGCGCCAAGTTGGAAATATTACCGTTAATATTACGGTTAGAAATATTACCGACTTACCGTTGGAAATATTACCATTGTTGGCTTACACTGTTGGCCTTTTATAATTTTATATTTAATATATATATATATATATATATATATATATATATATATATATATATATATATATAATATTTGAACTCAAGTCCTTAATATCAACACATCTGTCTTATCCAACTGAACCAATATTAATTGTTGGTTACGTGAATAACATATAATATATTTATTATATACTTTTAGATAATGAAAATATCCAACAATCCTCCCCTATTTTCATAATCTTCCAGTCCTTTTCCTTTGACATTCTTCTTTCTCTTATTAAATATAGTATACATAAATAAGAGGTGGCTTTCGACTTGAACCTTTACATAGTCTATTTCACAAAATATATGAATTTTTAGTAGCATTAGATTTGAACTAAAAAATCTTAAAGTGATATCTTGCTTTATAGACATATATTATATCTCTTATAGTTTAAGGAAAACCAACACATTTATGGCCTTGTGTTTACCTCTTGGATTTTGTAAGTGACTTAGAGATAAGCCTTATATCTCGCAGAAGCGGCCCACTTCCTTCATTTACATAGGTGAATCTAATTAGATGTACTTGTATGACCTGCATCCTCCAAACCGGACATATATTCATTAAAGGTTTACCATACCCTCTTTGTTCTCCATACAAGCATACATTATCTTTGAGATGATTTTGAAGAATTTTGTAAGACCCCAACTTTTATGAATAAAGATTAATTTCTCTAATTATCATTTTGAGTAATAAGGTGTGGATTTGATATAATGTTATAGTTGTGGTTAATATTTACAAATTTTACAAAGTAAGCAAGTTGTTATAAAATATTCGTTTGGTCGGGGAATATTCGTTTTATCAGGGAATATTCGTACGAAGACACAATCATTGGTGAACCGCACAACAAAATTACTGTCAGAGTTAGAAAACGACAAAAATATCTTTTTATAAAAATAACGGTGAAAGTTTTATCGTTAACTGTTGAATTACCCGGTGATAAAAGTACAGTAATACGCGTGGTTGCATAGTAACATACGGTATTGTACATTATCTTTGATTATTGATGCTTACGTGAGAAGTCACTCAGTTATATTCAATTATTGCCACATTAATTACTGCATATTATCTCACGTTATTGATTCAATTATTGTCACGATATTTATATTGTTAAATCAATAATTAAGACGACAAAGTTATTCATATTATTATTTTTATTATTGACAATGTCTAGAAAGTTCTGTTGAGGAAAGGAGTTTGGTCACCTAATTGCGCACCAATAAAAAAGAATCCTTATAAGAAAGCCCCCTCTTTTCTGGGAATGATCTGGTTGTTAATATTGTGAGTTATAATATTAATGATGAATGTTATATAAAATATATTTTGAGAAGCCAAGTGAATTGAGATAAATAGATGAGTATTTTATGAAGTATTTGTTATAAATTTTGCTTATTACATGGACCCCCACTTACTTATTTTTCAAAACTGTCGGTAAAAAGTTATCTCAATTTTGTTTTATATATATATATATATATATATATATATATATATATATATATATATATATATATATATTATAAAGTTTTTATTTTATTAGATTATAAATAGAATATATTATATTATATATAAAGTTATTTATTTTACTTGAATATTATATTATTATTTTAAAAATTAGATGTCTGAAATTTTTTTTTGTGATTTTGCAATTGTTGCGTCCGTGATTTTTTTCTTAACAGTGCCCATGCCATTCTCCTATAAATAGGATGCTTAGTTTAGAAATAAAAATCACACTAGAATCAAAGAATTCTTCTTTTATAATATTGAGCGTATTTCTTTTAAGTTTAAGAAAGCTTTAAGTGTAGAAAACAGTGCAAGTTTTCTTCAAGAATATCTCCGTCATACCAGTCAGAGATACTCTCTTTTTAAGGTAAGAGATTATTTTTGTTCAATATTCGTAAGAAATAATATTTTCTTCCATACTCTGTAGTATGTAAGTAGTATTATTTCTTTTTAGATTCCGAATTCTACACTCATTTTGATAAGTATTGCTTCTATACTCCGTGAAATTAGTAGAATATCCTTGAGATTCGCGCTTCATCTAGTATCGTTTCACAAGAATATTTTTCTGAACATTCTTGTTAAATTTTAATCTTTTCATACCGGGGTACTATTCACAAAGTATTATTCACTCGGGTACTATTCACCTGGGGTACTATTCATGATAAAATTTGATTTCTTTTCCGTCTAAATTATTTTTGATACAATATTATTCTTGAATTTTACTCCACAAAGCAGTATCATGTTGATAATTTGGATATTCTTGAACTCTAGATGAATTGATTTATAAATATTTAAAATTTATCCTTGCTCTTACTTAATTAAATTTTTATATCATTGTCATCATCCTCATACTTATATTGTGATAAAAGTCATCTTTGGCCCGTAGTGCATAGATGGATTGTTGATTGGTATGATTATGACTATGTATTGGTATAATCATGACCCGTAATGTTATAAATGATGTGGTAAAAGTCCTCATTGGCCCGTAGTGCATTGATGGATAATTGTTAGCATGATCATGACCATTGGTGATAATAACGAATATCCTTGGCCCGTAGTGCATGGATAATTCGATGATGTGAATTATTTATTGAGCTGTGTTACAGTGATAAAATATTGATGATGAACTTTTAAATCATAGAAGATAGTAGATATCATGCTCTACTTGACTCTTCTAATGGATTGCTTGTTCCGCTGCAGTTAAACTTGTTGTCTATTGTATTATATCAGTTTAACACTATTGAAGGCTAACGATAATTTATTCTGCATTATCTTAGTCATAAAATTCTTTACTGGGCTAGTTGAGCTCACCCTTTTGCTTTCATTGTTCTCTTCAGGAAATGAGAACGTAGCCGGGACTAGTCGGGGAATGGAGTGACGGTCCGAGATGGTGTCTGTAGTAGTCCTCACAATTCTATAAAATAGTGTGGTAATAATTGTAATGAGGACTTTATTTGAGTTTGAATATTGTCTACGAGATAATATCCGTGTTAAAACTCTCAGCTTACGTTTGTCGTATTGTGTAAATTAAGTTTGTATTTGAATTCTGTACCATGTATTTGGTGACTCATAATGGATTGTGTATGCCTATTTTGGGGGCGTCACAGTTGGTATCAAAGCTTAGGGATATGATCCCTGGCTAAGATGTGAGACTAGAACTAGGAGGGGAGAAACGGGTAAATCCTTCGCTAGTATGACCTACTTAAGCTTAATTGTTATTTAGTTAGTCGGTCAGAGTATAAGGATAATATGTGGCATGTTAATTAACCCTTGTTTTGTGGTAGTATTTGAAAATGACATATGAAAATGTCGAGTTAAGCAATGGAGCATATGAGACCGTTGAGTCACCGTTGATCAATAACCAGAATAATGTACATCAGGAAGGCAATAATCCTCAGGTAAACAACAACACCGACCGAATGATGAACGATGGGATGCTCAGAAGCTTTATGCAATTTATGAAACATCAGACGAGAGAGACTCCTGTTCAAAATACAGGTGGAAACACTGGTAACTCTCGGATGGTCACCGCTAAGCAATTCAAGGAACTGGGACCACCGGAGTTTTTGGGAAAGTCAGAACCACTTAAGGCAGAGACATGGATAAAAGCAGATCACCAAGATATTTGATGTCTTGGGATGCTCCGAGGAGCAAAAGGTTCCCTTTGCCACCTTCATGTTGCGAGGAAAGGCAGATTATTGGTGGGAATCTGTAAAACATACTCAACCTGCCGCACTGAAGATGTCTTAGGAGAAGTTCCAAGAATTGTTCAACGACAAGTACTTTCTCGAAAGTATTCATCACATAAAGGAGGTGAAATTCATCAAGCTGGAACAAAATAATACGACCGTGTCGCAATATGAGGCTAAGTTTGTGGAGTTATCTCGGTTTGCATCCCATTTGGTTGATAATAAAGAGAGAATGACGTGAATATTTCTGCGAGGTTTAAAACCCGAATTACGTCAATATCTCATTTCTCACAAACTTTGCTTGTATTCAGATGTTGTGAATAAGGCTCAATTATTGGAGCGCGATAATGAGTCAACCCAACCAAGAGAGAGCAGCCGGTAAAACGATAATACCAGTGGTAGCAGTCATCGAAGCGGTGACAATAAACGTGGAGGAAATCAACATGCCAGAAATAATAACCACTTCGGTGGTAATCCTGGCCAAGATAATAGAAGTGAAAATTTCAAAAAGAGGATATTCAACAATAATGGAAAGACAGTAGCACCAACACTCGTTTTTAAGGAATGAGAATGACCACCGGTCGTATGCTACGAATGCGGATAGGAAGGACACATCAGTCCAAACTGTACGCAGTAACCCAAAGTGTGTTATAATTGCAGAAAGGAAGTCATTTAGCTCGATTTTGTCATGCCGCGAAGTCAAGTCCAGCTAGGACGGTGGCACCAAAGGCTGTCCCAGACAAGTTAAAGCCGGTAGTTCAAGGGAGAGCGTTTGTCGTGACCTCCCAAAAAGCGAGAAAACTGAACGAGGTTATCACGGGTAAGCTAATCATAAACTCTTGCGAAGTCTATACCTTATTTGATACCGGTTCTACCCATTCTTTTATTTCTCCTACTTGCGCTCAACGTTTAAATTTAACTCCAGAGAAATTAGACTTTGACTTATCTGTTGAAACTCCGTTAGAAGAAACCTTCATTACATCCACTGTTTATTAGTCTTGTTTGATTCAAATCGGTACCCTCACGTTACCTGTCGATCTTATCTCTTTGAATATACTTGAATTTGTTGTGATTTTAGGGATTGATTGGTTAACTATTCATCATGCTAAAATTGATTATTTTCATAAGGTTGTTAGCTTTCATATTCCTAACCAACCTATTATGCAAATTCAAGCAACCAAATCACTAAAGTCAATCACTGTCATATCAAGCCATAAAGCCATTTGTTTATTAAAAAATGGATGTCAAGCTTTCTTAGCCCATGTCACGGATTTAAACAAAAATACGTCAGATTTGAATGATATTTCTATTGTTAATAAATTTCCTGACGTATTCCCTGAAGAACTTCTTGGCCTACCCCCAGAGCGTGAAATCGAGTTTTGTATTGACCTTGAACCTGGTACAAAACCTATTTTCAAAGTCCCATATCGAATGACTCCTATTGAACTTCAGGAGTTAAAAATCCAACTGCAGGAATTGTTAGACATCAGTTTCATTCGTTCTTGTACGTCTCCTTAGGGTGTTCCTGTGCTATTTATAAATAAAAAAAGATAGAAGTATACGACTTTGTATTGACTATCGGGAGTTGAATCATGTCACTGTCAAAAATAGGTACCCATTGCCTCGCATTGATGACCTGTTTGACCAGTTGCAAGGTGCCAAATTCTTTTCAAAGATCGATCTTCGTTCTGGATATCATCAGTTAAAGATTAAAACTGATGACATTCCAAAGACTGCTTTTAGAACTCGGTACGGGCATTACGAATTCTTAGTCATGTCTTTTGGATTGACCAATACTCCTGCTGCCTTCATGGATATGATGAACCAAGTATTCAAGGAATATTTGAATCATTTTGTGGTTGTCTTTATTGATGACATCCTCATTTACTCCAAAAGCCATGAAGATCATGAGCAACACTTGAGGCTGATACTCTAAAAGCTTCGTGAGAACAAGTTATATGCCAAGTTGAAGAAATGTGAGTTCTGGCTTGAGGAAGTAACATTCATTGGGCACGTGATATCAAATCACGGAATATTTGTTGACCCAGTGAAGATTGAAGCAATTCAAAGCTGGGAGCAACCTATGTGATGCCCCCAAATTCGGGTCTCTTCCAACCCGACATATGGTGCTCCACGGTGCTACAGTTTACACAAACATTCAATTGAAATGCCTCAAGAGAACGAATATGTCTTCTATATATATTCCAAAACAATACTAACATTCCCCAGGTTCTTTATAACCGTTACATTTGTTCTTGTCATAATATCGAATATTATCATTACAAACCTATACTATTATATAGGTAATCTACAATTTCTCTTTAGCCTTCTCGTTATCCTTGTCGAATCCTTCGGTCCATTCAGTCTAAGCTGCATTCATATGGTTCAAGCAAGAGTGAGCATAACAAGCTCAGCAAGTACAACAATTTCCTTTTAAAAGCATGCTTGAAACATAGGAATTGTATATCTTCAATAACTGGATAGTAGTTACGAAGTACTATCAATAACTCAAAATAGCATTCCTTTTCCTTCAAAACGTTTTACAATGACAATATTCATTAATACATCAATTCTGGTTCAAGACGTGAACGTCTTATAGTTTCTTTGAAAAGGATAACCCGGCACGAAGTCCGTAAGTCCGACATATCTTACGAGCACTTCTAGGTGATCAGCCTATAGTACTCTATGTTGATCAACACTACATCCATTAAACGTGTGTACGTTTAAGTTGTGGCAACCTCACGTACCCATCGAATACTCAATGAAAATACATTTGTTTGTTCATAGACAAACTTACCTTTGAATATGTACCAAATACTTGGCGTATGATAGCACTAGCAATTCTATATTAAAAGAGTTATAAATCAATCAATCTATCACGATTACTCTAGCCGAGTTAAAGCTGGCATCGACTCTTTCTTTAAAACTATACATGCATCTCATAACTTGAATCATTTTGAAAACCTGGCTAACACGAAGGTTAGACAAGCGTTTAAGAAAAAACTTACCTTCAACGTCTGCTATAGTATAATTACGTTTCCTTTGAGTCTTTACGGTCTCTACAACACATAATCAGATAACATACCACATTAGGTCATGAATGAACATACATGGTTCTTAATGAATCTTACCCTTCTTCTCAATCTAATCCTGTATTAGATTTTTTATTTATTGGTTCTGGCTTCCTTCATTCTTTACATCATTCTTACCAACTTCGTTCTTTTCTATTACTTAATGGAATTTATTTCATTATCACAACTCGTTTTCGAGTTAAACATCTTTCCTTACGGCTTACTGACATCCTTACGTTATTAATCGTAACTTGATTATCATTGGTGAAGTACCAACTTTGAATACCATTCATGGTTTACTTAATTACCCCTCACGTTCTTCGTTCCCGCTCAATTGATTATCTTCGACCTTTAGTGTATTACTTAAGGTTTATAACATTCTTAGCGATGCTACATTAAGTTAATTATGGATTTAATTTATCCTTCATTCAATTCTCCTTTACTTCACATTCAAAAACCTTTTTTCTCTCGCTATATTCTAGTGCTTGCGCTGCGACGCCAACTTTTGTATTGCACCTCGCGCTGCGGCGTCACCCATTAGGGCTTGGAGATCGGACTCGGCGCTGCGACGCGAGTCTTAGTGTTATCGGCCGCGCTGCAGCGCCAAACTTCAGTAGCTCACAGCCCTTTGTGGCGCTGCGGCATGACTTAATTTGCCTTCACTGGCGCTGCTGCGCCAGTGCTCAGCACCAGAAAAATTTGATAGACTTTTTCATTTTGTAAGATTCCCGGACTCGTAACTTCTTCGTTATAAGTCCGAATTGGTTCGTTCAAGAGCCTATGGCTCACAAATCACGTACTCTACGTGGTCATGCAAGAATTTTATCTATTCGACTTTGTTTGCTAAAAATTCACCTATTAGTCCATTTTTAACGAAAACGATAAACGTTCGTGAACGTTCAACGCTCGTTTCTTCGTTCTAAGTCAGAATCCGGCCATTTTTGAGTTCGCAACTTTATAATGCCAAATAAAACTTATCTCCATTGAAAACTAACGTTTCCAAGATCAATATCAAAATTTGACTTCCATTCCGAGAATTTCACGAATTCGACAATTATCGTCCAATCGTGTTAATTCCGGCAAAACTTCGTTACTTGAGATTTTTAAACCATTTCAATTGGATTCAATCCATTATACTAACATCTGTACATACATGCTTTATTAACTTATAAACATAATAAGTTAGTACTTATTCTTTGTAAGTTTATAACTTATAAAAGTATAACCTCCTTATGAATTTACTTTGCATGACTTTATCATAGCTTAAATCTTTTAACCATCATCCTTGCTTCTTATTATCATACAACCTCATTATTACAACATAAGACAAGTTCCTACAAATTCTTCCTTGTTTCATAACTTATATGATTACAATTAGCTTATTCATGACTTAAACGACTTAAATCCATTAATTAATCATTCTTATCATTCCTTAGTATACATGTTCTACCATTACCCCCTTCTCTAACAATTGAAGAGAAAGAAAATTACGGTTTAAGTTCTTACCTATGAAGATCACTTGCCTAAGCTTTAATCTCCTTCTTGCTTCTTGAATTCTCAAAGGCTAACTTGTTCTAGCTTTTGTAACTTTTTCTCTCTAACCAATAAGCTATAAGTTATTGGATGAAAAGCTAACAACTAACAAATGAGCTAGCAAGCTTCCTATTTATAGGAAAGTCTAAGTTAGGGTATAATGGTCATAAGGCCACTCCACCTCCTTAATCACCTCCTTACTATTCATTACCTAGGCATGAAGTTAACTTGCTTACCACATATACTTGGCCCTCACACTTACTTAATCATCAAGTCTACTTGTTAATCACACATAAGCACTTTTCTTGTCCACCACACTTACTTAACTATTAAGCTACTTGCTTATTACTTAGCTTATCTCGTGCTTAGCACTTAAGATTAGTTGCTCCTTACTTCCTTTACTTGGTCATCACATTAATGCCTTGGTCATTACACAAAATGCTTGGTCACCAAGATTATCCACATGATCATGGGTTGCCCCATGGATCACCTTAACTCATTGGATCTTAGCTTGGGCTTAGGTTTAATTAACTTAGCTTAATCTTTGGGCTTGCACCTTAAATTACTTTGGGCTTCACATTACAAACACTTGGGCTTGCATATTAATTTCTATTGGACTTTCATATTAAATCATATTGGACTTGTACATCCTACATAATCTACAAGTCCATCTACCAATGGCTTAAAGCCTTAGAACGTATTATATATGTATTATTATCGTATTCTAACTCGTATACCAGTTCATGATATACGATATACCATCGTTCATACATACTCGTATAATACCTCGTATCATACTCGTATTCATTACTTCGTACAATACCTACATATTATACGATCATTGCTTAATTCATTATACGCGTTTAAATTCCTTCTCGAAAGTCACTTTTCCTAAACGTTAGGTTTTAAGTCCGCAGGCGAAAAACTGCGTTTTTCATAACTAAAATATTATTGGATATTCCATCTCACCTTGATATTCTATCATTACGTATTTCAAAAATAATTCCCGAGCAGAAATGCGTGAATAGTATTTTTCAAAAAATTTCTCGAAAAGCTTTTATTTTCGTCTTGGAAATTCAAACACTTTAATTCTGTCAAGTAGCCAAAATCCTACGACGTTTCGATATGTTTAGGTCATAGAACGACCTTCAATTAGCTTACTCCCTTAAATAATCAATTAAATTCATTTAATCCTCATAATTAAATAAAATTTAATTCTCCTAAAAATTTGATTTTCTGGGGCGTTACAACCTAAGTCAGTGACCAAAGTACGTAGCTTTCTGGGCTTAGCTGGTTATTATCGGAGATTCGTGGAAGGATTTTCTCGAATCGCTACTCCATTAACTCAGCTAACTCGAAAAGATACAAAATTCGGTTGGAGCGAGGAATGTGAGAAGAGTTTTCAAAAACTCAAGAGGAGACTCATTTTAGCACCTGTTCTGATAATACCACCTGGTTCGAAGGGATTTGTCATCTACAGTAATGCTTCAGACAGAGGGTTAGGATGTGTTCTCATGCAACATGGAAAATTCATAGCCTATGCCTCACGACAACTCAAAGAATATGAGAGGAATTATCCTAATCATGATCTAGAGTTGGCAGCAGTTATTTTTACGCTTAAAATCTGGAGACATTACCTGTATGGGGAGAAAGTGGAGATCTATACAGATCATAAAAGCCTTAAATATTTTTTCACCCAAAAGGAACTCAACATGCGATAACGACATTGGCTCGAGCTGTTGAAAGATTATGATCATACCATTTGTTAGTTCCCAATAGGCACACAATAGATCTAGAAGGGGGGATTGAATAGATCCTTTTAATTTCAAAAACTTTTCTCGTTTATTTTGTATTGCTAATAACTTAGCATGTGACAAACATAAGAATCTTTTCAAGCACATCGAAATAAGTAAAAGATCCCCTTCATTGATATAATCATGAACATACATACGTTGTTCGTAGAGTTAGTTCAATTATAAGCAGTTAATACATACATAGCATTTATAGCAGTTAGGTACATAATATAAATGACAGTAAGTAAATGACAGAAAGTAAATGACACAAGGGATTTTAAGTGGTTCAGAGACTCAAGCTCCTAATCCACTCTTCTGCTTTTAACTAGCAGGATTTTCACTAAGGAAGGGCAGCACCCTGAATCACTAAGATTCCTTCAAGGTCAGCAGCCTTGGAACTTCAGTTCACTAAGAAATCTTCAAGCCCAGCAGGCTTGGAACTCCTCTAGTTTCCTAAGAACTCTTTAAGTCCAGCAGGCTTGAAACTTCATTTATTCTCTCCGGACAAGAACTCCTCAGGCCCTGGCTACTCGTTGTTGTTGTCGCTGTTATTGTTGTTGGTGCCTTGCTGCTAAGATGTCTTTAAGCTTGACCATCTTCTGTACTTAGCAGCTTGACGTGGTCCTCTTTGCATTCTGCTTCGAGTCTGGACCACATCTCTTCTGGTGCAGCTGATCTTCATTCTGTTCTGCTCATCTTCATCCGATGTCAGTTGTGCACCATCACCATTTGGGTTTGCTAAGTGTTTAAGCTTTTGGTAGACTTCGTCTGATACTTAGCATTCCCTGAACCCTTCTTGACTGGTTTGTAGACATGGTTTTGCTCTTGTTCTGTTTCAGATTTTGGTTCATGGTGATTCGTAGAGTGGCTCTCTGGATCTTCTTTGTGCTCTGCCACTTTTCTGAATGCTATCTTCTTATCCTTCTCGGCTCTCAGCTTAGCTGCCATCTTCAGTGGTATTCTCATCTTTATTGAGTGAAGCTTTAGTCTGTTCAAGTCCTTCTTCAAAGCTGCTTCACTTTCACCTTTGTAGTCTCACTGTCACTGAGACTTGTTCTATTTAGCTCTGGTGGAACTCGTAGAGTCAACAATAGCATTCCAATAACTCAACAATTCTGCAACTTTAGCAACTTCTGATCTTTAAAGCTCTTGTTGATTTATACTCCTTCACAACCTTCCCGTTGGAATGTAGCTGTTGGGAGCTGTTTGAATTGCTTCGCAGATCTCGAGTTATTTGATATAGACTACAGATGTGACACGACAACTCTTTTATGACTTTCTGACACTGCAGTCTACTGTTTCACCTACCCCGTCAGAGATGTCACTTTGATGTCTCGGGTAGGTAGTCAACTTTATTTCCTCCTTCTGATTTCTCGATTAGAACATCAAAGGTCTTTTGCATCAATGCTCTCAATAAGTTATGTTCGAATATCAATCTTTAGATTGAACCTTTGCCAATGCTTTAATCTTCAGATGACCGAACTCTACGATTCTGGTGCAGATGGACCTGATCGTAGTGTGTCTTGTTGAATGTTTCTCATTGACGGGTTGAGACAACACTACGATCCTGAAGAGTGTTCATTGGATCTTCAATGTAGAACACCTCTTCCTTCTCTTGTGTAGTGCTTCAACACTTCTATTTGCTTCGACTAATCTTAGGAACTGATAGCTTGACTCCTTGTTCTGGCCTCTTCTGAATAGCAATACACTTTAGATTTGTGGCATGCCCAGCTTGCTTTCTCCTTGTGATCTCCTGTTCACTTATCATCAATGGACTGACTCAATACTTAATCACTTTAGCCTTGTTCTTCATAAGCTGACCAGTATCTCTGTGTATACTTCATCAGTTCCTGATTTGTTTAGCAAACACTACGATCCTGATTAATCCCAAGATCGTTGTCTTCTGTTCTCTTGACAGCTACTACATTTGCTGACTTTCCTTAGTCAGTTACTTTTACTGAAGTCTTCTTCTGATCAACTTGTGGAAGACTTCATCTTGAATAGCTTCACAACTCAATCTGGATGTTGATTGGGTTAGTGCTTAGATCTTCTGTTAGCTTGCAAGCCATTAGTTGAGTGCTCTCTAGTTTCCTTTAGGTGGAATGTACCTTCGCAGCTCAGACCAGAGGCTTCATATTTTGGATATCCTAGGAGTGCTCATTTGTTGAGAATCATGTTTACTCTACGATTCTACCTTGGCGTTGTGAGCACCTCTGTTGAAGCCTTAGTTCTGCACTGTACGATTTAGCTTTGGTTCTGTAGACACTACGACTCCGAGATCAGATCTTGACACTCTATGATTTCTATCTTTATGCTTGTCGTCTTCATCTGATCTTGCTCGACTATGATCTTTGCCTCTAATGTGATCAGTAGACTTTACGACTCCGAGTGTGGTCTATGATTCTTGACTTGGCTTCGGCAGATGCTTGGTCGTCTCGTAGACAAGTTGTCTCTACGATTCTGAACATGACTTCCTCAGCAGATTACGGCTCCGAGGAAGTTCTTCTCGACACATTACGATCCTTCCTCGTCTCTCCTGGCAGTCTACGAACTCCAAGATCTACCATCTTGTAGACTATGATTCTGCTTTGATAGTTCTTAAGTTTTCCTCGACTCTCCTGGTAGACTACGATTTCTGGTGCAGTGCTCGACGATCAGACAAGCCTATCTATTACATTATAAGATCAACCTAACAAACTTGATCTTTCTATATTTATAGTCCTTGTACATCATTTCTTTTTAAGGACTTTACAAAGCTGTTTTGCTTATGTAGGATTAACCTAACATATTTGATCAATTCATTCTAAGTCCTTGTACATATGTTCCTATTATCTATCAAATAACTTTTTTGCTTTTCTTAATGCAATCATACTTACATATTCATTCATTTATATCATAATCAAATCATACATAAATAGGAATATCATTCACATGCTTATTCCTTACACCATTCAATACCATCCTGGAAAAGCGAACGTGGTAGCTGACGCGTTGAGTAGAAGATCATATGCGGGTACGAGTGTGATATTGTCAACGCAAAGTGTGACGCCCCCAAATTCAAGTACTTGAAACTCGAATTCAGTGCTTCATGATACCATTTCTTTGAGCGGAATAATAATAATATTGTCATAAATATCAAACTTAATTTACATATCAGAGTTGTCTAAATCCCAGGTACGCGACCTTAAAACATTCATTACATGATACTTAATAAATATCATCATCTTATTTAAGTCTAGCTATTACATATGATAACACAACTTATTTTGACAGCTTTCCTTTCCCTTTGTTCCTGGCAGAGCCCTCTGGTTGATCATACTTAACTGAAAACATTTAAATTAAGCAAGGATGAGCAGTTGAGTGCCCAGCAAGTAACAACAATTATAAATATTAGCTGAAAGGATTAAATATTTTCTTTGTACTACCCTTCTACAACGAATCAATAGTTGTGAAGTAATCTGAACCGATAATGGTAACATAACAACTTTCTATCAAATTTTTGAAACTACGTACTGACTATAAATAGGGTTAAGGTGACATACTATGAACATTGTTTTCAATTTTCGAATAGGTTTAGCAGAACTTCATCCGCAAACAGTCATAACTTACGGGCACGGGGGTGATCAGCCCGTTATGCCCTGTATTGATCAATACTACATACCAGAACGATATTCTCGTTCATCATATCCGCCTCAGGCGCACAAAAGTTTTTCTATATTCGGGATGTTCATACTTAGTCGGGAATCCGAACCAAAACAATTTGATTGGATACAAAAAGGTTTTATCATGTTCAACAATATTTCTAAATCTGTGTCTAGCTGATCAAATAGCTTAGATGACTTTTACTTATTGTATACATACTGGTGATAGGTATATATATATATATATATATATATATATATATATATATATATATATATATCAACATGTGATTAAATACAATGATTATCCAAGTGGGGACACTTGTATAACCATATATATAGAAATTAACGAACAGAATATATATCTGAAATACAATATAATAACATGTTGATAATCAATGATCAGATATATTATATATAACAACATGGTTAATAATCTGGTACAATAATAATATAATTATAAAACTTCTTACTTCTGTTCATTGCATAAAGAAAATGCAAAGATAGGATACTAGCTCAATAAAAGTAGAGTTCAAGGAACTTGCATTCAAAGAGATAAACTTACGATATTCATTGAATAAAGTAAAGCAAGGATTTATGATACTTGCACAATGAAATTTGAGTACAGTTAGGAAACTTGCTCAATATAGATTTGAGTAAGGTTAGAGAACTTGCCTTAAGCGTAGTTTACCAAGATATTGCTTAACAATACTCTTTCGAATCCTAACATAATATAATACGCGTATAGGATATTCATTAGTGACATATGCTCATACATGATATATAAGTGTAAATGCATACATAACCGTCTAAGTTAGTTGTATACTCCTTACACATAGCCTATACTTATATTACCATATTAGTTATACAAGTTCAACATGTACACCTATTATCTTAATTTACTATCATACACAAGTAAAATTTATCAATGCTAACATATAGTGCTAGTCTTCTAGTCGCATAATCTTATACGCATGTCATCACATGAAAATTAGTTTATAATACACCATGTCATAGCTGAAATCACAATTTGACTTTAAAGTGGTAAACACTTATTCATCACAGGATCTTATCAACAACATGCTTATTAACACATGAGTACTACACTGGACATGTATTAAAGATTAGAGTAACAACTTAGGTATTTATGAAACCACAGAACAACTACACAAATTTGATCCTACTTCAGGGTTGCGCGGCCGCGCCTGATTTGTACTAAGGAGACACGCGGCCGCGCGGCTCCCAGTTCAAACCAGGGATGAGAAATCCCTTACTTGGCCTAGCTTGCCCATCCTAACATACATAACATATATTAACAGGTCAGGGGTCCTTTCGTATTTTTCAAGTTCAATCTAGGTCCCTTGTTTGCATAATATGGTTCTAAGTTGGTCATATCAATAAGTTAAGGCCATTCAAGGTTATGGAACCACAAAGTCTAACATGATTGATTCTTAAACATATAAGGTAGTCTTATAACTCATATTAGGCATGCTTGTGAGTATTCATATCACATATGTTCAATTAGCATCGTTTTGTTTTAAAATATGCTTTGTTTATTCTTTACATGAATTACGATACCTAAGCATAATGATATATATATTTAGGATACATGAGTGAATCTAAGAGTATCATCCCACATGTTCATAATTATCAGATGTTAACTCTCAAAGTAGTGTATAAACATTCACGTTCAAAGTTCGTATTATCATTAGTAAAGCTTACTAATAAGTCCAATATGATCATGTTTCATTACGAAATCCATATACGTAAGTTAGTATGTCCGACATGTATTTCAAAATCATACTATTATGCTTGCAAGATCAGAATATCAAACTGAATATAATAAGTCAATGTCCATTTTGAAACTCTAAGTTTCCATTAGCATGTTATCAATGTCATTTAGCATGTTAAACTACTTCACTTACTATACATCCTACTGGCATGCTTACGTACAAATGAAATCAGACCACACTAATATATCTTCAAGTTAGAATGTTAAGGTACACATGGTCTATTGAGTTTACACATTGAAAACTCAAATTTCCTTTTGAAATCAAGCTAGGTGAGTGATTATATGAAAGGCAACATAACCAGTATGTCAAGGACTAAAATAAGCTTAACTAAGTTGTATTAGCATGCTCCATAAACCAATTATTATAACAAAACAACCAACAAAATCTGCAGAGGGGCGCGAGCTCGCGCCATTTGTACTAAGGAGCCGCGCGGCTCCCGTTCCAGTCCAGAGACTTCCCAACCGCGGCAGGTAAGAAGCCAACTACCAAATTTTCTTCACGAATTCGACTGTAACCAAGCCGCATTGCATACTAAACATGTTAATAAGCCTATAAAACAACTACATAAGTGTTCTACAACCCAATTACAATTCAACTTGGCATAATCAAGAAATTTGTAATTCAAGAACTCAAAAATTCATTTTGGCAGAGAATGAAAATGGAAAGCAAGGAATAGGGCTTATACCTCTGCAAATGTGAAGTGAACTTGCTCCAAAATGAAATACTAGTATGCTCTTAATCTCACATTTAACAATCTTCAGCAATGGCATTTGGAAAGGAAGAGTTCATACTTAAAGAAAAATTCTTACATAGACATAGCAATTTTCCATTGAATCAAACTCATGGATTGAAGGATTGCATGAAGGTTAACAAGGAGTTGGTAGATGGTTGTTGAAATTCATCATAATCTCCACTCCCCCCATAATCATCTCCTAGAAAGCTTGGAAGGAAGAAAAGTAAATAGGCCTTAGCCTCTATGTGATTCACGTGGCTGAGAAATGAGCAAATGGGACACTAGTTTTGGGACAAAATGAAAAACTCAGCAATCTTGTTATCTAGGCTTGGTTTGGTCTACTTAAATCCCATAATGAAATCTTAATGTACAGTTGTTACCATATTAGGAATTTAGGGATTAATTATATACTCACATCCTATAGTCTATGTACATTAAATATACGTAATAAAATAATGCAGTCAGATATTATTGTCCGGGTAGTTCCATAATTATCTCTATCACTCATATAACCATATAATAACCTTATTATATTAATAACTTATTTATTTATGTTAAATAAATAAATTTATTCCTTCCCTTTATTAATTATCACTTAATATATTACAGTTTCATATAACTTAATATATAGTCACACAATGTCACACTACACTATATAGTATAGTCGTATTATTGCTCTCACACACATAACCGTTAATCTAATATTATTATATTAATAACTTGCTTATTTTATGCCAAATAATTTATTCACTTTCTCGATTAATTAACACCAACATTAATTAATCCGTTCCTCATTGATTAATGTAATTATGGATCTTTATAACAATTAATTATCTATAACATTCTTATTATATTTATAGACATATTACTAACAATAATAATCATTAAACAATTAGTCAATTTTCTACAATAACAATTAATATTAATTAATTGCTCACTTAATAATTCCTTCGTCGATTAATATTATTATTAATATTTCCCACCACCGCACCACACAAGGCTTTCTACAAGTTTGTTACAACTCCACATTAATCACTTTAATATAATTGAGTTAACTCGTCACATAGCATGAAATCATTTATATCCAAATAAATATTTATTTCATCAGTGTATTCCTAAGACATGAAATTTCTCGGGTATTACACCACTTATCATAATAATCCTAACAATTATATCCTATATACAATAATCATATATTTACAGAAGATAACTAATACTATTATTATTAATTTATTATAGGAATATAATCTATAACAATCAATAATTCCTAAAAAGAAATTATTTACAATTATTCATCTAAATCATTTTATTTATCACATATATACATATACTTTACATTGCACATAATCCCACCTTTATATATATATATAAAAAAATTTATAACCAAAATTTCTTATTTAAAATATTGGGTTATTACACAAAGGCCCATTTGGTATGACTTATAAAGGATGGAGATAGAGTTAAAGACTCCAGGGACCCATGTGATGATGTCAAATATACGAGTAGAACAGACTTTAATCGATAAAGTTAAAGCTACTCAAGCTAAAGACCTGGAGCTGATGCGTATGAGGAAGAAAGTGTAAGAAGGTGTTATTCCGGAAGCAAGAATCGATGAAAAGGGAATACTTTGAGTCAACTCCAGAATTTGTGTTCCTAACGACTCTGATTTGAAGTATAAAACAATGATGGAGGCGCACAACATACCATTTGTAATCCATCTTGGGAGTACCAAAATGTATCATGATCTTCAACATACATTTTGGTGGAGCAATATGAAAAGAGAGATCGCGGAGTTTATCTCAAGGTGTCTAACTTGTCAACGTGTCAAGGCGGAGCATCAAGTGCCAAAAGGTCCATTGCAACCACTTAAAATTCAAGAATAGAAGTGGGAGCACATTACCATGGATTTTGTTACTGGTCTTCCCAAGGTTTCTCAAGGCATATATGCGATTTGGGTCATTGTCGATTGATTAACCAAGTCTGCTCATTTCTTACCTATACGAGAAACTTATTCACTTGACCGTCTTGCTCGTATATACATAAATGAGATTATAAGAGTTATGCTGATCTTCATCGAAGGGACGTGGAATTCAATGTTAGAGATCATGTGTTGTTACGTGTTGCTCCATGGAAGGGAGTTACAAGATATGGAAAGAGAGGAAAGCTCAATTCTCGATTCATTGGCCCATTTGAAATCCTCGATCGAGTAGGAACTGTGGTCTATAGACTCGCCTTACCGCCAAGTATGTCTCGTGTTCATAGCGTTTTCACATATCTATGTTACGTAAATATGTGAAAGACCCGAACCACATTATTGAATTAGAACCAGATGAGATAGCGGAAGATTTAACGTATGAAGAGGTATATGTTAAAATCTTGGATAAGAAGGAACATATTTTACGCTCCAAGGTTATTCCTCAAGTCAAAGTTTTGTGGAGAAACCACGATATTGAGGAAATGACCTAAGAATTAGAATCTGAAATAAAATCAAGGTATCCTCACCTCTTCGACATACCAGGTACGTACACCAATGTTGAGGATGAAATTTCATAAGAAGGGGAGGTTGTAAGACCCCAACTTTTATGAATAACGATTAATTTTTCTCTAAATATTATTTTTGAATAATAAGGTGTGGATTTGATATAATATTATAGTTGTGGGTAATATTTACAAATTTTGCAAAGTAAGCAAGTTGTCATAAAATATTCGTTTGGTAGAAAATATTCGTTTTATCAGGGAATATTCGTACGACGGCACAATCATTGGTAGACTCCACAACAGAATTACTGTCAGAGTTAGAAAACGACAGAAATAACTTTTTATAAAAATAACAGCAAAAGTTTTACCGTTAAACTATTGAATCTCATATTATTGATTCAATTAATGACACAATATTTTATATTATTAAATCAATAATTGAGACGACAGAGTTATTCATATTATTATTTATATTATTGATAATATCTAGAAAGTTCTGTCGAGGAAAGGGTTTTGGTCACCTAATTGCTCGCCAATAAGAAGAAGTTCTTATCGAAAAGCCCCCTCTTTTCTGGGAATGACTTGTTGTTAATATTGTGAGTTATAATATTAATGATGAAAAAATATTATTAAAAATGTGTTTAGTTAAGCCAAGTGAATTGAGATAAATAGAGGGATTTTTATGAAGTATTTGTTGTAAATTTGACTTATTACATGGACCCCTCTATTTACAACAAATACTTCATAAAACCTCTCTATTTTTCTCAATTCACTTAACTTCACTAAACATATTTTTTTATCATAAATATTATAACTCACAATATTAACAACCAGATCATTCTCAAAAAATAGGGGGCTTTCTGATAAGGACTTCTCTTTATTGGCGTACAATTAGGTTACCAAACTCCTTTTCTCGACAGAACTTTCTAGACATTGCCAGTAATACAAATAATAATATGAATAACTTTGTCGTATCAATTATTGATTTAATAATATAAAATATTGTGACAATAATTGAATAAATAATGTGAGATACTATGCAGCAATTACTATGGCAATAATTGAATAAAACTGAGTGACTTCTCGCATAAACATCAATAATCAAAGATATTGTACAATACCGTGTGCTACTATGCAACCATGCGTATTACTGTACTTTTATCACCGGGTATTTCAATAGTTTAACGATAAAACTTTTACCGTTATTTTTATAAAAAGTTATTTCTGTCGATTTCTAACTCCAACGGTAATTCCGTTGTGGGGTCGACTAATGATTGTGTTGTCGTACGAATATTCCCTGATAAAACGAATATTTCCTGACCAAACGAATATTTTATGACAACTTGCTTACTTTGCAAAATTTATAAATATTACCCACAACTATAACATTATATCAAATCCACACTTATTATTCAAAAATAATATTTAGAGAAAAATTAATCTTTATTTATAAAAGTTAGGGTCTTACACTATTTCTTCAGTAGATGTAGTAAGTTTCATTTTATCATTTGTTCCATGATGAACTGTTTCTTGATCCTCTTTATCAGTGTCTTCTCTTGACCTTTTCCTAAAGAAAGAATTCTCAAAGAACTCAACATCTCTAGACTCCAAAATTATATTTTGGCTAACAGAATTTGTGGATTCCATGGTCAAGAATTTATAGGCTTTGCTATTTTGTGCATAGCCTATAAAAGCACACTCGATTGCTTTAGCACCAAGTTTAGGCCTTTTAGGATCAGTTAACCTTACTAATGTTCTACATCCCCACACCCTTAAATGGTCAAGAGAGCATTTTCTCTTTTTTCACAATTCATAAGGTGTAATATTAGTTTTCTTATGGGGTATACGATTAAGTATATAACAAGCAGTCATTAATGCTTTCCCCCATAAATTTTTAGGCAAACCAGAAGTAAGAAGTAATGCATTAATCATTTCTCCAAGTGTCCTATTTTTTCGTTCTGCCACTCCATTTTGTTGAGGACTATAAGGGGCTATACAATAAAACTCCTATTTAGGAATACTCTATATAAGAATAACCTCTACAATATTATAAAAAAATTTGGTCCCAATTTGGGCCAGTTATAAATAGAAATAACCTCTAAATTGTAATATGTTATTAAGAAACTATACATCTATATAGTAATAATTTCATATATATATATATGAGAGAGAGAGAGAGAGAAAGACAATATTAATTTTAAAAGACTACATTTTTTTTATAAAAGATTACATTTCCTATAAAGGACTACATTTTCCTATAAAAGATTATATTTCCTATAAAAGACTATATTTAACTATAAAAACTACATTTCCTATAAAAGACTATATTTTCCTAGTTTGAAAATCTAAATAATTTATGCGGGAGTTCTTATTGATATTGCTGTTAAAGTGGATATTTTTGAATGTTCGAAAAATATTTTGTACTAATACCTCTATTTAGTAATAACCTCTCAATTAGAATACAAATAGTTTGGTCCCAAGTTTATTCTAAAATAGAAGTTTTACTGTAGTTTGATGAATTATACCAAAATTCTCACAAAAAATCATAATAAGAGAAGTATTCCCCTCCTCTATCCGATTTAAGAATTTTAATTCTTTGATCTAATTGATTTTCAACTTCAGCCTTGTAGATTTTAAATTTTTCTAAAACCTCATCTTTAGTCCTTAACAAATAAACTTGAGTATATCTAGAACAATAATCTATAAATGTTATAAAATATCTTTTACCTACCCTAGTTAATATGCCCTCAAATTCACAAATATCGGAATGAATTAATTCTAATAATTGTGATTTTTTTCCTACTTTTTTAAAAGGCTTTTTGGCAATTTTAGATTTAACACATATAACACATTTTTCTAAATCAGAAAAATTAATCTTAGGAATTAAACTAAGATTACTCATGCTATGCATACTTTTATAATTTACATGTCCTAATCTAGCATGCCAAACATCAAAAGTAGAAATCATATAACCAAAAGGTGAATTTTCATTAATAACATTTAGTTTGTACATGCCATTAGATTCATATCCTTTTCCGACATACATACCACCCTTAGACAATATAAAACAATTAGCGTCAAACAAGACTTTTATGCCATATTTGTTTAAAAGACTAACAGATACAAGGTTTTTCCTAATTTCTGGAACATGAAGAACATCATTAAGAGTAATTGTCTTCCCGGATGACAACTTGAGAACCACCTTGCCTTTTCCCATCACTTTTGCAGTTGATGAATTTCCCATGAATAGTTCTATACTATCCTTCATAGGTTCATAGGCTTTAAATATTACTTTATTCTTGGCAATATGCTTGGTTGCTCCAGAATCGATCCACCATTCCATGTCATTTTCAACAATGCTAGTCTCCATGATCATAGCAGCAATATCCTCATTGTTTACCATATTTGCTTGGTCATTCTTTGGTTGACTTTGTTTCAAGTACAAAATATATTATTTCTTGAAATGTCTTGACTTACCACATTTCCAACAAATACCTTTCGATTTTTTATTTCCAGAAGTGCTATGTTGACCACCACGCTTTCTTTTATTGTTGCCCCTTGGTTTAAATGCATTTTCTATGACAAGAGCTTTAGCACTTTTGTTTTCTATTTCCAATTTATCCAAGTTTCGAGAATTTTCTTCAACTTGGAGAAATTTAATAAGTTCTTGCATAATCATTGCAAATTTTTTTTTTCAATTCCTTTCGACAATCTTTCCATGAAAATAGTAACTTTGAAATGATTGTCGATACTTAAAACCCTTCGTCATGGCTATGGCCTTCCGACACAATTTGATTCATAATAATTTTAAGTTCATGTACTTGGAACATAACAGATTTATTATCTATCATTTGATAATCAAATAATGAACTTACTAGAAATTTTTTATTTTCGGCGTCCTCAATTTTGTATTTGTTGTCGAGATCCTCCCATAATTTCCTTGCTGTCTTTTCCATGAATTTGGCTTCATAAACATCGTACAACGAATTGGATAGTGCATTTAAAATTTACCCTTTACACATAAAGTCATCTTGTTCCCATTTTATTCGATTCTTCAGTTCTGCCGGTGTCTCATTTTCCTTTTCTTCAATTTTCTTCTCATTTAGCACATGAGAAATTTTTAATGTCGTTAAGCAAAAATACATTTTACTTTTCCAACGTCTGAAGAATAATCCATCAAACTTCTCGAGTTTGTTAATTTAATTCAAGCTATTTTTTGAATTGTTGTCCTCCATGGTAATATAGTCTTAAGATTGTTGAATAAATTTGCTTTGTAGTAAGATATAGAACAACAATATTTCTGCCTGAATCGAATGGTTGACCACTCTTTCCTTAAGACAATATTCGCCCCTTACTTTTGCTACACAGGGTTACTACAAATTAGTCTCCCAAGATAAGACAAGCCCAGATTTTATTATGTACTAGAATTTATTGTGTAGGAACAAATCTAGTACTAAACTATAAAATAAAAGAAGAAAATTACAACAAGAAAAATATATAGAATAATAATTTTTCTTAAACACTTGAAAAGGATTGAATAATTTTCAGTTAATCATTAAGGTGAATTTGTGGTAGGTTGCCCGTATCCCAATTCTGATGTTGGGTCGTATCACATCCCAATTATGGGATATGTCGTATCCCAATTCTGATGGTCGTATCCCAATTATGGGATATGCTATTTAATATTTTTGGCACGTATAATGTCGGCGCCAATAATATTACCGTTGGAAATATTATCATTAATATTACGGTTAGAAATATTACCAGCTTACCATTGTTGGCCTTTTATAATTTTATTATATATATATATATAAGAATGTTGTTGCCATGACTTTAACCCAAGTCCTTAATATCAACATATTTCTCTTATCCAACTGAACCAATATTAATTGTTGGTTACATGGATAACATATAATATATTTATTATATACTTTTAGATAATGAAAATATCCAACATATTTTAACATGTTCAAATGACCTAAAGCAAAGCTATCAGAACACGCAGAAATCATAACGGCTTACAAGATCTCATTACACAACAAGACCTTTAACACCACCACCACCACCCCCCCCCCCCAAAAAAGAAGAAGCCAATTTAACTTGAATTAGGCGAATTGTCTTGCCTATTAAAACCAAAAACACATCAAATAAGAGGAAAAAAAAATTAAAATCTCAAGACATAATCAGTTAAAATCACATAAAACCGTAACATGCAAAAAAGAACCAAACTTTAAACAAACTCATATATTCACTGTTCAATTCACGCACAAGTACTATTAACAAACACAAACTGTTACTACAGTAAAAAAATAATGAGCTAAAGTCCAAAACCCTAGGAAAAGGGGTAATTAAGTAGTGAACATATAGAAAGGAAATCAGAAACAGCCACCATAATCCACAACAAAATTGACTATAACAACCATTGATCTGAAAGTGAAGCAGAGTATTCCATATAAACAAAACTCAAGTTACTGAAAATTACTAAAATTAAGCTGATCACATATTCTTAATTAAGCACAACCTAGTATACAACAATTCATTCAATCAATCAATCAATCATTTGAACCACATAAATTAACAAAAAATAGAATTGAATTAACGAAACCCACATGCTCTGAAACTACAGTAAAAATTAAAGAGGTAAAGAAGAAGAAAATTTTCTATTTATGTGAAAAGAATAAACTATGTGTAAACCAATCTGAAGAAACATTATGATGAGGACATGCCATGCGTGGACTCAAACAAGACTAAAGGGACGCGGGGATCAAGTAAAGCTAGAACTAAGAGGTTCAAATCCAAGATGTTTGGGCTGAAGCTAACGCAAGAAAACCCAAAGAGAAGGATGAGACACAACAAATTACATGCAAAAGCAAGGATTATTAGATTTTAAAATTCTATTATAATTTAGATTTATTATTAGTTAAGAATTATTTTTTTAAAATAAGTTTATATCGATTTATGGAAACAATGGATTTCTATTTCACATTGATTTGCAATTCCTATTAGGATTAAAATAATTTGTTCGTATTGTTATTAAGATTTGGATGGATTTCTATTTCACATTAATTTGCAAATCCTATTAGGATTAGAATAATTTGTTCCTATTTTTATTAGGATTTGAATTGTTTTGAGTAGTATAAATAGAGGTCCAAGTTGATGTAATCAAACATATTATTCATTATTCAATATATTTGTGAGGTTATTCTCTATGTTTGGTTCTTTAAAGAATTCTTAAGTAATTCTTAGTTATTTCTTTGATATTCAATTTGACTTATCATACAAGAATTCATAGTTGTGTGTGACGTCTTCTACCGCATCAATCGTCGATTGTACCGAGATTATCGCTTCAATATAAGCGGGGGTCTAGGTATCGTTGGTGTCCATTCAACGTAGATTTCCGATCACGAGCAATTATACCAAGATTACGGTCTACATATAGACGAAGGGTTAAGGTGTTGCAAGCAATTCACCCAAGAACTGTGCTAGAAATGATCCGGGCGACGACCACCTCACGCAAGCGTATCGTGGAGTCTATCATTTGTTATCAAAACTAAACCTTTCTAGCGAGTTACTTATCTTTAATTTTTTGTCGAAATATATATTAACAAAAAAGAAAAGAAAAAAAATCAGATTATATTTCTATTGTGCTAACCAAACTTGTAGCACACCATCAAATCATCAAATTCCAACCAAGAGTTCATACCGTTCCTTCATCATCAATTCTGAAACGGAGCTATAATTTACAAATTTGAAGCATATAAGAGGAGTACAAGGCAATCAATCGGTGATTTTGTGGTATTCTGATAGTCATACCATCTATATTTTTGTTTCATGATAAGTAATTTTTGAATTGATTAGTAAAACCAAGAATTTTGCTAGGGAAATTCCAGAAGAACCTATTAGAGAGATTATTTTGAGGTAAAAGGCTTAGTGGCGAGATTAATCGAGGGTAAAAGCCAATTTATTGAGAGTATACATGAGTGAACCATTGATTCGAGTGAAACATGTTAGGGAGTGGTGAGAAAAATGTTTTCTACTAACCCTTATTTTACAGGAAATATGTCTAACTCGAAAGATAAAGGAACTTATGAGGAACAACCCTCGACAGTTGAATTGAAATTCCAGATAGAAGCCATGTATAAAGAATGAGATCGAAGATTGAGAAAGACTATGAAGCAAATGCAAGAACAATTTGAAGAGATGAGGGTGTCTATGGCTGAGCTATCCCAAAATACTCATGTGATACATAACAAGACGAGAACACAACAAACTGATGCAAGAAAGGAAGACCCTTACGGTGAGGACAGTAGTGCAATGAAAGATCGTGAATCTAGTTTCCTACATCAAAGACACGGAGGTTCTAGGGAAAGAGGAGGTAGGGATAGAGACGATGGTAATTAAGATAGCATAAAAATGAAAATTTTAGCTTTCCAAGGCACGGGTAATCCTGAGGCTTATTTAGATTGGGTAACCAAGATGAAGCAAATCTTTGACTATCACAACTATTTAGACCTTAAGAAAGTCAAACTAGACGTTACGGAGTTTTTTGGGGATCAGTTGATGGCTAATCAGAGAAGGTGTGAAGAGCGGTTGATTACAACTTGGGTGGAAATGAAAGCTATCATGAAAAAAGAGGTTTGTACCAGTATATTATCAACGGGAGATCATTCTTAGTTTACAAAATCTTAAACAAGTAAGTTAGAGTGTGGATGAATATTACATGGAAATGAAAATGTTGAAGGATCAGGCTAATTTAATTGAGGATAATGAAACAGTGATGGATAGGTTCTCGGCAGGATTGAACTAGGAGATTGCAGACTTGGTTGAACGGCAATATTATTTGGAGTTAGAAGAACTGGTACAAATGGCTACTAAGATAGAGAAACAACTCAAGAGGCGAGGATGACAACGAGGACAATCTAATGCTAGTTCATCATGGAAACCTAATTTGGCAAAGCGAGAGGAAAAAATAGCTGCGATCAAACCAAAGGTGGAACCTAAGCAAGGATCGACTAGTCGAGATATACAAGGTAAAAATGAACAACCTTCTTTTGGGTGTAATTGGGATATTATATGCTTTAAGTGTCAAGGCAGGTGACATATTTCTAGCCAATGTCCAAATCAGAGGAAAATATTGTTGCTTGAATATGGAGAGGTGAAAACCGAGGGGGAAGAGAGTGACACTGATTCTATGCCACCATTAGAGGAGATAGGTGAGGATGCAATACATGGTGAATGTTTGGTTACAAGAAGAGCACTTAGTACGCAGGTTAAGGAGGAGAGCAGTGAACAACGGGAAAATCTATTTCATACTCGATGTCTTGTGAATGGGAAAATCTGTTGTGTAGTCATAGATGGAGGCAGCTGTACAAATGTGGCAAGCACTACGATGGTGGAGAAATTGAGGTTACCTACTACCAAATATCCACAGCCGTATCGTTTGTAGTGGCTCAATGATAATGCAACCATTAAAGTAACCAAAAAGGTGTTAGTTCCATTTGCTATTGGTCGGTATGTTGATGGGATATTGTGTGATGTGGTGCCTATGCAGGCAGGGCATATGCTATTGGGTAGACCATGGCAGTATATTCCTTTGTTCATGACAAGAAGAAGATTTCTTTGCGTCCTTTGTCACCACAACTGTAACGTACCCAAATCTACGGCTTTGATACCAACTGTAATATCCCCAGATCTTGGTCCTAATCACCACGAATTTGGTATATTAATTCTATAACTATTGCAGAAGATATAAATATAAATTGTTTATACATTAAACTTACACACTATCCCCAAGGTTGAGAACCTCCACATAATACATGTATCAATACCTTATCGACATACGATGTCACTTGCTTCTCTTATTTCTGACATATTCGTCTTAATCTGCAATGTTTATCATGATATAGCAAGGGTGAGCAATAAGATTGCCCAGCAAGTATAAGTTTAATTAATGATATATCATGATTGAAAGAATTGAACAAAAAGCTGGCTACGTTCAACAATATAATAATTGAGAACTAGCAGGAATCAAATTTCATAACTGAACGAACATTGAACATAAACAATTTAATTAAACCAGATGGTAATGAAGGTGATCAGCCTTTTATACCTGATGAACACATGCAATATTCATAGAGTGCGAATCAATAATTCATAGACATGGTAATCAGCAATGATTAACCATAAACATATTTGAATGAACAACTCGAGGTCGAGTTAGAGAAAACTTGCCTTTATCACCGACTACTGGTACGCAATCAATATAGCTTTATCCGAAGACCTAATATTAAATATATCGATCTCCAATATTAGAATAATATCATCAAAGTATAATAATGTTATACAGTTATAAAATAACCTAAACACATTACACATATTCATATCAGTCCACAAACTACCTAAGACTCGGTATCAAGTCAAACTATTTCAGTCTGAGTTGAGTCTGGTATAATTTCGACATCCTGACGTTCTAGTCGGACAATTATCGAGCCTATTTTCCTTAAGACTCTACTTAAAAGCTTGATTATTATCTTAGATAATTTATTAATTAGTCAAAATATTTTTCAAATGCTCATAATAATTTTTAAGTAATTATTACCATTTATCATGATTTTTCAATCATTAAGATCGTATTTCTATAATATAAATACCATAATATTCTCTTATCAATAATATTTATTTAATATCAAATATTAATGAAATTTATAACATAATATTATAATATATTTATAATATCTCAAAGTATTTTTAATACCTTAATATCACATTTAAATGATTTTAATATATTTAAAACCATTAATAAATAATATCCATTAATATTAAAATATTAATATTTTTCATGACAAAATATCAAAAGTTATATTTTATAACTTAAAATATTTTTATAACCTTTAAATTATTTTTATATGATTTTTAAACCATTATTTCTATTTTTCACAATTTATTTAATACATTTATTAAATAAATTAATTACCATTAATATTAATTTATTAATGAAATTCTTCACAAAATATTAAAAGTCATTAAAAATAACTTAAAATATTTTCTAACACATTATTATAATTTTAAATGATTTTTCGAGTATTAAAATTATTTTTAAGTAATTTATTTAATATAATAATTAAATAAATTAATTGCCATTAATATTCCAAAAATATTAAATATTAATGAAATATTCTCTAAATTATTAAAAATCCATTTTTGTGACTTAAAATAATTTTTAGAAATTTATTATGAATTTTTAATAATTAAAGACTATTTTTCTCTATTTATTTAATAAAAATAATAATTACACAATTAAAGTGTCATTAAAGGGCCCTATAGCGACAAAATTGCCGCTATAGGTGTTCTTCAGAAAACTCAGACATTTATAAGCAGTTACCAGGGTCCTAGTTTGACCACAATTAATTTCATGTTCTTGATGCTAGTTGGGCTTGCAAAGATGTTAATGTTGTATTACTGATGTAGTACTACAACCCTAAACAAGTTCCATGGCCATCCAACAACAAAATCTGAAGTTATAAGCTCACAAATATCATGTCAGAGATTGTTTTTCATTTTTGGGTTACCCAGAAATGAAGAACAGTTCATGGGGCTACTTTCTAAGCCTTGAATATTTGATTTCTGGGCTTACTTTGTATGATCTAATGGTTCAATCATGTAGTATAAATTTCAAGGAACATGTATAATATACTAAGTCAGTCTAACAACAACACAAGTGAGAGATCAAGGTTGGTCAAACCTTGTTAGAAAACATGTTCTTGAGTTTTCTGGGTTTTCCAGAAAACTCATCCTGGTCAACCCTAGTTTGACCCTCTATAACTTTGATTCTCTTAAGCATCTGGGTGATCTAAAGGTATGGATGCGTAGTCCATATGTCAGACTACATGTCCTAAACAACAACATAACTTAACTACTAAAACACAACAGGATTAAAGCCTTCAAAAATGGCTATCAGACTTTCTGGGTTTTTGGGTTGCCCAGAAACCAGTCTCTCATGGTTGGTCAACTATGTTTGACCACTTATATCTGGAGATCTAGACATGGTATGGACTTGATTCCACTTCTAACCTACTATCCTCATGATAGAGAACAAGTCTATAACTTAAAACACAACAAATCATTAACATACAATGATCTATAAGCCCTGACATATGGCTGTCAGGCCATATTTTAGGGTTCTTGATCAGTTGCTAAAAATTTGATTTTCTTGCATCTAGATGTTATGAATCCTTGATGTAACATCTTAAATCACTATATAACATCATTATACACAACTCTAAACATCTAACAACAACATATAACATAAATCATATGATTTTTAAAGATTAGGGATTTTACCTTTCTAGCTTTGATTCTTCATTCTGATCTTTGTTGCTGATCTTGGAGAGTTAAGATATGATATTATCTCAACTTATCACTCCCTCTCACTCTATATTTTCGAATTTGTAGAGAGAGAATGGTTTTGGATAGAATGGTAAGTAAAGTAAGACTTTTTCTTACTTTTAATCTTTTATTTTGGATTCAATGTATGTAATGTTGCTAGGTGGCACACCAAATCTGATCTTGGAGAGTTATATAACACATGGCATATCAATTATAGTGAGTCACCAAGATTTTGAAAATCTTTTACTTAAGTTTTAAGTAAAAGGGCATTTTGGTCATTTCACGCCTACTAAGGGTAATTTGGTATTTTCCCCTATAATTTGAAGGGAAATTTGGACATTTCCCATTTATTCCATAACATTTAACACTTAAGATTTTATACTTAACATTTACGCTCCCGAATTTGGGTTTTCAAATTCTGAATCAGAGTTTCAAATTCCCGAAACACAAATTAGGGTTTCCAATCGTATCGTTAGGGTTCCTAACCAGTTGTAAGGGTTTTCTCACTGAACATTGATGTTCTTAATATATCCTTAGGATTTGTCACTAATATAACTTATCCAATCAATAATTGAACCTTATCCACAAACTGTACACATAAAGCCATTGTACACAGATTCATATACCCTTAGACACTTAACCTTGATAATTCTCCACGAAAAATATTAAATCCTCTAAAATCCTTAACAAAAATGTCAAATTCATACACTTATTTTCTGTCTAGGTCTATTATTGAACCTTTAATGCATCATTTTAGGATTTTAATAATTGTCTAAATTCTCGAGTTTTCACAACAACAAGTATATGAGGATTAAATTCATTTGCAGAAAGATCATGTACAAAGAAAAGAGAGTGAAGAGAAGAAAAATCAAGAAGAAAGAGAAAGAGAGAAAAAGAAAGATGAGAGAAAAATAAATATGCTGGTAAAAAAGAGTGATGTGAGAAGAGCTTTAATTTCTAAACAGCCTATGATTTTACTTCGGTAAAAAGAGGCACTTTTGAATAGTAACACTAATGAATCTTTGCCTAGTGTTGTTTCATCTTTCTTACAGGAATTCAAATATATCTTTCCCAATGAGCTTCCTCATGGACTACCACCTATTCGGAGAATTGAGCATCAAATTAATTTTGTTCCCGGTGCAACCATTCCAAACCGTCCGGCTTATCAGAGTAATCCCGAGGAGATGAAGGAGTCACTACAAAAAAATTAGCCTTTAGCAATGATTTTTCGGGCAACGACTTTATAAGTCGTTGCTAAAAGTATATGTTTAGCAACGAAATTTGTCCTTTGTTGTAGATTATGTCAGACTTTCACTTTTTGCAACGAAATTCATAAGTCGTTGCAAAATTTCGTTGTTAATTCATTGTCGGGAAAAAAGTTCGTTAGAAATTCGTTACAAAATTTTCGGCCACTTGATTTCTCGTCATCGTGGGCAACGAAAGTTGTTTTGTTGCTAAAAATGGGGCTTTAGCAACAATTTTTCAGGCAACGACTTTATAAGTCGTTGCTAAAAGTGTATGTTCAGCAACGAAACTTGTCCTTCGTTGCAGATTGTGTCAGACTTTCACTTTTTGCAACGAAATTCATAAGTCGTTGCAAAATTTGGAAACAAAATTCGTTAGAAATTCGTTGCAAAATTCCTAACCACTTGATTTCTCCTCATCGTAGGCAACGAAAGTTTTTTTGTTGCTATATTTCATTGCCTAATATGGACCACATTCATTGGCAACAATTTTTATTTTCGTTGCATATTTTATACAACTTTTTACATCGACTATTAAAATGTTGTCTTAAATTAAGATAATCCCAATAAGCATATTTTTGTAAGACCATATTCGGTATTAGGAGAATTGTCAAAAAATATTCGTATTTAGTATTTAAAAATTATGTCCAAATGCGGAACATATTCAAACCTATGACCTATCATTTGGAACTTTGGTCATTTGACCACTGGAGCAACACAAGTTATCTGTTAATATCTTGCAAGGATTAATATTTATATCAAAAGATGAGATTTCCTCCATATATTCATTTCTTCTCCTTCACTACATACCATTAATATAATATCAGGAAGTTATATACTACAATAATAATAATAATAATAATAATAATAATAATAATAATAATAATAATAATAATAATAATAATAATAATAATAATAATAATAATAATTTCTGCTTATATATGACAAATACTTACAAAATTATGATATTTATCTTACCTGTTCTTTAATTTATTTATTTTGCCTTGGAATATAGTATAAGTTATTCTTTTCAATTATCTTCTTCTTTTGCAGTAAATAATTAATGGGCGATCGAACACTTTTTTGATGGAAATTGGTAATGAAATAATTAAATGACATATTGATGATCATACATGATCAATATATAGAAGATTATAACGTAAATTAATAACCAAGTTAAGTAATTAGTTCTTTAATATTGGACATTTTAAAATAAGGAATAATTAATGCCATTGTTTCCCAAAAATCTACTGCTTTTTTTATTTTGTAAAGAAAAAAGAATTGATATAATAATTAACGCTTGTGGAAAAAAGAAAAAAAAGAAGAAGAAGTCAAACATGTCTTTCCATACTAACGATCTTATATATCACAGAAAAAAACGACAAATTAGTGTGTTATTATTATAAGATAATATATTTGTATTTCATTTATAAATTGTTGTACAAATTATAAAACGTATAACCATATATATATGGATCATATGTTATGTATGCATGAAGTAACTTTTATGTATGCATCGAAAGCCAATGAACTTTTATTTTTATAGTAACATTGTAAATAGCCATGGTCCTATTTTATTTTTATTATTTTTATTTATTATTATTAATATTATTATTATTATTGTTATTGTTATTATTATTATTTTAATTATTATTATTATTATTATTATTATTATTATTATATATCTTCCTGAGATTATATTAATGGTATATAGTGAAGGAGAAGAAAGGAATATATAAGGAAAATCTCATGTTTTGATATAAATAATAATCCTTGCAAAATATTAATAGATAACTTGTGTCGCTCCAGTGGTTAAATCACCAAAGTTCCAAATGATAGGTCATAGGTTCTAATATGTGTACAAGTAATTTTTGGAAAAAATTCAAAAGACATGCCACGTCAGCAGCGGACACGTGTCAATTTATAATATTAAATACCACGTCAGACCTGCCACGGCGCCATATTACCACAACTTCATAAACTTACAATATGAATATTTGAATATAAATATAATATTTGTTTATATGAATATATGAATATTACCTCAACTTCATAAATTTATATGAATATTTAGAGATAAATTTATATATATATATATATATATATATATATATATATATATATATATATATATATATATATATATATATTATATTCATAATTACGTTATATAAATATTCATAGTTACTTTATATATATTTAGTTTAATGTGAAGATTTAAGATGAGTATATATATATAGATGGTAATAGAATTTATCTAATACACAAAAAATATAATATTAATTTAATTTAATGTGGAGATTTATAGATATATATATATATATATATATATATATATATATATATATATATATATATATGGGCATAGAATTTATCTAATACACAAAAAATATAACATAAGAACATATTTTTAAGTCTAAAAATATTATAAAATTAAATTATAATACTATCAATTTTAAGAGAAAATATAAAAAATGAAGAAAAATTTATTATGTTTTATAAACTAAAACATAATAAAGTTATTTAATTTTATAAAGAGAAAGTACCAAGTGGCAAGTAGTACTAACTTATTATCAAAAACCAAAAAAAAAAATTAAACAATATTATCAACCCACTCACAGATCAGCATAGAGTCCATATGTTCCAGAACTCACCGCCCTCCTCTCTCAATTATGAATGTCGTCGCTCCAGTCACTCCTATTTCCACTCTCTTCATCACTCCAAACCCTCACCCTATAAAATTTTACCCATCAGATTCTCTCTTTACATCCGAAACGACTGATCGAACAATGCAGCAATGGCCCAGTACAGACAATCGGGATTCGACAGAGTTTTGGGTCGAAACGGCGGCTCCGATCACGTTTCCATCGGGATTCACGCATCAAATCCGCCGCACAAGCAATCTCAAACTGTCCATCATCGGTGGTTCAAGGGCCAGAAGATCTCCATTGGCGCTCTAGTTCTGATTCTCTTTGTTGCTTTTGTCGTCTCTGCCTTAGTTTTTCTATATCTCTCCAGCGATGAAGGTTAGTGATTTTCTCAATTTGGGGATTTTTTTATAACTTAGATTTGATTTGCTTGTTTGTTTGGTGGCTGTAAAGTGTTTGATTTAGTATTGGGGATTTTAGTTTATAAATCTGGATGCCATAAAATCTAATTATGATCACGTTGATATTATACTATTACTCAATTGAAGGTTATGAACTTACTAACTTAGTAAGTTCATTAATCTTCCTTTATAAGCATTTTTTCAGGCACCAAACGGAGGGGTTTACCATTTATTTTGCTACTTAAATCTTTTAATTGAATTGGGTCTGCATTTGGAAAAGGATGTCTGTCCAAAACTTAAAATTGTTTTGATAAATTTAAGGGGTATAAGGACAATGATATGAAGATTCCAAAATTACCTTTCTTATCTGAGAAAGAGGGGTGTCTGTATAATTTAAAGCTGAAACTGCAGTCTTATCAGCCTTGGGGGCTGCCGGAGAACCATCCTTTCCACGAGAAGCTATATGAAAGGGGGAGTGTAAACAAATAAACAATAATCGATAAAAACTTAGTAAATTATTCATAACCCAACCAATTGACTACTGCAAATGAACTATAACTTTTGCTAACTCCTCGTGGTGGGGAATTTCATAGGGGACAATTTTTTCAACCAATTTACTGGTTTATGTCAATTTTTTATATTCTGAATATACCCATTTGCTTATTCATGGAATTTCTGATTGTGATACAGAGTTAAATGTTTTTTTCCTAGGGTCTGGGTATGGTTAAAATAAGGAATTACTTCTGATCTTTAGATTTTCTGTTCCATTTTGAGTTGTCATATGAATATTTTGGAATTGCTTAATTTAACATTTGTGTTGAGTATTGAGCTGAAAAGGATAGTTAATTATTGAGTGAATGCAGCCAAAAAGTGTTAGGTTCAATGTATGACACTTAACAGTAAAGCTTTAGATGAGAATCAATCTCATCTAATTACTTTGATATGGAAAAGGAATAACTCAAAAAAGAAAGTGGTAAAGCAGGTGATATTAAATTAAAAGAATCAAACTGGGGAAAATATAAAACCAACAAGCAGTAATGCTCCTATGGCCAACGATGCTTCTTAGTTTCATAGGAATATGCGAACTTATCTTTCCTTTCTAGTTTCTTATTTTGCAAGTTGCCTTTGACTCCACTAAATGTATTGCTTTTCTTGGTTAATTTATACTGTATATGGCAGTTGCAGCTATTCCTCCGGAGTTGCATTGACTCAGTCATACTGGTTCCTCGTTTCTTTTTGTTAGGGTGCAGTATTTCCTAGTGCAGACATTTATTTAATCAAAAACTCCTCCATCTTCTGTTGCTATCATTTCATTTTCGTTTATAAAGAAAGGTGGTTTCAATGGGTCAACTTGTTAGATTAATGTTCACTATGAGATAACCATAATTGAAGGATCAAATTGTTTGAATGAGGACAATACTTCCACACAGTTCACATAGATATAGTAATAATAATTTCATCTGTCTGGCCTTATTTTAGCTCGTGAGACGTGGAGAAGGATTAGTAGATAATAGATATCTATGAATTTCCAAAGTTTAGATGTCCATGCCACTTCTGAAGCTTTCAATTGATTCTGTTTAGTTTTCTCATTTTTGACAAGTGCTTCTATGCTTTTATTGCTTCTATTTTGTTAGACGGATCAAGTTTGTTGATATTTATTTAAAAGAGTCTTACTTTGACTTATAATAATATATGTGCAAACACCGTATCTAACTATCACTATGCATTTTTGGGGCTATTCTTTTTTCTCTCTTTTTTAAATTTGGGAAGCATATGTTTTTTGGTTAAACTGATTTGCTAGTTTTAATGCACCATAGGGCCCAGTTATTCTTGTTTCACACCTTTTATTTTTAATTGATTTGCTAATTTCCATGATTTTTCTTCTTCAGTTATTAACTAGGTTCCTTGAATGGTTAAATGGCTATAACTATTATCCTGTCAATGGAATATAGTTAATACGAATTTTTTTTTTGAACTGGATTAGGAACTTAAAGTTTTCCTCTTAAATTTTTGTATCTGCAGATCGAAACATCTAGTATAAGCAATGGAACTAGATACTATTTAATGGTTGTTTCTCCTACACGACTCTATTCTTTCACTAGAATTGGGTTACTAGATGCAAGTCCCTATCCAGCTTTTGTTTTTTTGTCACTGTTTACTTAATTTGTTGACTCTTTTGCAAATTAACATTTACATGCGCCTTCTGAACTTGTTAAATGCTTGAATTTGAAATTTTGATATATATGCTCATATATCAACTGGTGACAATTCTGTACCTGAAGCTCATTCCGGATTGTTAACTTGAACTTGACCATGAAAGTAACAAGTGTATGAACTTGACTTTCTTTTACCATATAATATACTTGTATTAGTGTGTCAATTTTTTAGGTGGAGCTCATAAATAAGTATTTAGTTAATTAAAATATTTGCTTTTTTAGGTGAAGCTCATATAAAGTATTTAGTTAATTTTTTAAGATTGTGTGATGCTTGTAGTTGTTGAATGTGACTGAATTCTGACTTGAGGTCAACATATAATAATAATCTACAAGTCTTGTAACAGAAAATATGTTTACCACTATGCTTACTGAAATTAATTCATAAAATGGCCGATTAAGATTCCAATTTTTTCTTGTAAACATATTTATCATAGAGTCGCACTGTTCTTTTTCTATTTGGATTTGAAGCAAATGATATTGTGATTGCCCATTTGTCTTTTTTTGCTTATGAGCAATACGGTGTATATTAGTACTACGTAACAACTCTAATGTCTTTATGTATTGATTTTGGCACTAAGTGCCTCTGGTGACCTATTTGCTTCATTTTCCTGACTTGCTATTATTTTTAAATGTGCAGGAAGACTGCTTCTACGACCTTCCTTACAATACTGGGTATCAAATTCTCGTGCTACGTTTACGGAAGACAAGGGACGAAATTATGAAGTGTACTCTCTTTATATATGTATATATATACTTTGATTAAAGAACTGTGGTAGCTTTAGATGGTTAATTGTAAAGATAATGAATGATTATGTAGTGGATGATTTTATTAAGTTAATAATATTTTAGTTTTTTGTATTTTTGCCATTATTTGCTATGGGGACATTGAGTCAGTCAGGTACACAAAAAGAATGTCAAACTTTGATTTGCCAACAATATAATTCATTACCAAAGCATTGAAAAAGTTTTAATATAGCAACAATTTTTTATACATTTAGCAACAAATTTTCGTTGCTAATGGCATTAAAAATATAATATTTGGCAACAAAAAATTAACCTAATAACAACGGAGATGATATTATTGCTAATACTAAAATAAAAGGCAACATTTTTTATCGTTGTAAATCATATCAACTTTCATTGCACATATAAAGAAACAGCAACATATAATGTCGTTGCTAATCGACGACTTTCGTTGCTATTGAAAAATAAACAGCAACAAACATTTTCGTTGCTGATTCAGCATAATGTCGTTGCCAAATAATATAATCAGCAATGAAAATCGTTGCTAAAAAGTTTACATTCCGCAACGAAAGCAAGCTTAGGCAACAATTTTCATAATTTACTGCAACGAAAAATGTCGTTCCAAATGGTGTCAAATGCAACGAAAATGTATGGTCGTTGGAAAAAAAGAGAGTTCATTTCGTTGCCAATTAGCATGCTTTTGCAACGAAATGGGGTTTTTAGCAACGACATTTTAATTATTTTGTAACAATACATTTTGTTGCTAAATGATCGATGTCTCTGTACGAAAGCCAAATTTCATTGCAAAATATATTACTTTTGGCAACGAAAAAAATACATTCGTTGTGAAACAATTAGCAACGCTCATTGTGCAACGAAAGACGCAACGACAGTAAAGTCGTTGCCAAAACCCTTTAACAACGAAATTTGGCACTTTTAGCAACGAAAATCGGTTGTTGCTGAAGCCCTATTATTTTGTAGTGAGTTACAAAGGCAAGTTGAAGAGCTAATGGGGAAAGGATTCGTGAAAGAAATTATAAGTCCGTGTACAGATCTGGTGATTCTAATGCCAAAAAAGGATGGAAAATGGAGGATGTGCATCGATTGTTGAGCGATAAATAACATTACAGTAAAATATCGACATATCATTCCTCGTTTAGATGACATGTTAGATGAATTACATGGGTCTTGCATATTTTCAAAATTTGATTTAAAAAATGGTTATCATCAAATTAGAATGCAAGAGGGTGATGAATGGAAAATAATGTTTAAAACTAAATATGGTCTTTATGAGTGGTTAGTATTACCTTTTGATTTAACTAATGCACCCAACACTTTCATGAGATTAATAAACCATGTTTTATGTCTATTCATTAGAAAATTTGTCGTAGTTTATTTTGATGATATCTTGATTTATAGCAAAAACTTGGAAGATCATGCATTGCATTTAAAATCTGGTTTAGATGTACTTAGGAAAGAAAAGTTATTTGCTAACATGGAAAAATGCACGTTTTGTTCAGATAGAATTGTTTTTCTTAGCTTTGTTGTGAGTTCATAGGGAGTCCAAGTTGATGAGGAGAAAATACATGTGATCCGGGATTGGCCGAGTCCAACCAATGTGAGTCAAGTACGAAGCTTTCATGGACTCGCAAGTTTCTACCGACGCTTTGGTCGGAATTTTAGTGAGATTACAGCACCATTGACCGAGGTCATCAAGAAAAGTGTGGGCTTTAAGTGGGGGTGATGAACAGGAAAAAACATTTAACTTGATAAATGATAAATTAACAAATGCTCATTTACTTATTTTGCCTAACTTTGCTAAAACTTTTGAGATAGAGTTATATGCTAATGACCTTGATTTTGGTGAAGAGTTTAAAACTTGTGAAAAGAATGTTGTGGGTAAATAATTTAGAATTGATGGATTCTTGTTTCGTGAAAATAAACTATGTATACTTGCATGTTCTTTGCGTGAGTTATTGATTAGGGAATCACATGGGGGTGGTTTAATGGGACATTTTGGTGTTGACAAAATTCTTGTTGTTTTGAAAGAACATTTTTATTGGCCTCATATGAAACGAGATGTGGAAAGAATATGTGATAGATGTATTACTTGTCGCCAAGCTAAATCTCGTATTCAACCACATGGATTATATACACCATTGCATATTCCTAATGAACATTGGATTGATTTGTCTATGGACTTTGTGTTGGGTTTACCTAGGTCTAAGCATGGTCAAGATTCGATATTTTTAATCGTGAATAGATTTTCAAAAATGGCACATTTTATTCCATATCACAAAACAGATGATGCATCTTATGTAGCTGATTTGTTCTTTAGGGAGATTGTGCATTTGCATGGTATTCCTAAAACTATTATTTCTGATAGAGATACAAATTTCTTAAGTTACTTTGGGAAGACTTTGTGGTGTAAATTGGGTACTAAACTATTATTTTCAACAACTTGGCATCCACAAACTGACTGTAAGACCCCAACTTTTTATAAATAAAATTAAATTTTCTCTAGTTATTATTTTGAATAATAGGGTGTTAATTTGATATAATGCTTTGGTTATGGGTGAAATGTGCAAATTTTATAAAATAAGTAAGTGGTTATAAAATATTCATTGTTGTCGGGGAATATTCGTTTAGTCGTGGAATATTCTTGCTGTCGGGGAATATTCGTATGATGGCGCAGCCATTTGTGAGCCCCATAACGAAAAACGGTCGGATGAAGAAAATGACAAGTTTGAGTTTTTACAAATAACGGCGTAGTAGTTACCGTTAACACTGTTGAAATACCCGGTGGTTAAAATACAGTTGAAAGTAGTATGCACACAAGCCAATCATATTTGATGATAAAGCATATACTTTGTAACAATCTTATTCATTTATTAATAAAAAGTATTAATTTATTAAAGGCTTTTAATTATCTACATGATACTGTTTTATAATATGTGATAAACCCATAGTTTTAAGCAATGCTTTTAGAATAATGATGATGATCATTCTAATGAGATCTAAATTCTTAGAAAGCTTAAAACTAAAATAGTTCCCAATCGTTGGATTACTAAATTGGGGATTAGTGAATCCGGATAGATTGGTACATACGTTACTTGCCCATTGGATGAGGATGATTGATCTCATGATCATTTGTGTGGAGACACTAAAGCAAGTATGTAGGTGCTTATTAGAGAATAAGTTCACTGAACGTGGTTCGCTAAGGAATACCTAATGGAGTTTTACTTGCCTGTCAATAGAAATTCCTGTAGTGATAGTAGTACAAGTGATCCTTGGACTTGAGATCATCATAGTATCTTGTGTATGATGAATTATACTTTGACTTATTCCTTAAGACCCTTAGGGTATATCAAATGGTATGCTTGGGTATAATAAGTCGTACATGAAGATAATGTATGATCAATAAAGAATCTACCACTTCTAGTAAAAGAAGAAAAATGTCCTATGTGATTCGATAAATGATAACCCAGTAGTCCTTGGCCAAGACAGAATGAAATTAGAAAGGAGTTTCTAATATGTATTATTTGGAGTTGTGCATTTAAGAGTCGAAATACATATAATTAAATAAAATAAGACTTGACAGTATTTTCATGTCTTATATTTAATTGGGACATTGTATGGTAGAAGGATTGAATTGTACGGTAGCTATTTACTCAAAGGTTCTTTTATGATTAATGTTGAAATCTATATTATCTGGAAAGTCGTTGATCGCTAGGGAGGCTTATCCCTATTGTAGAATAAATATTATTTATTTAAATAAATTAATAGTTTAATTTATTTATTTAAATAAGATTAGAATTGTTCTAATTGATTTATTCACAACCGGTTTAATATGGAGAATCTAAAGGGTCACACCATAAAAGGAAGGATAATTATTTAAGAAGTTAATGACATAATCGTAATAATATGTTAAGTATATTTAATTTAATCTATAGTGATAGAATAAATTAAATAGCTTAATATTTATTATTTAATATTTTAGAAATATTAAATATAAATTAATAAGAGGAGTCTTATTAATATTATTACAATTATTATTATTTTAATTTCTAAAAGAGTTTAGGAATTAATTTAATATATGTACTCTTATTTATTCCTAATAGGATTAGGAGGAAAAATTAGTTAAAGGAGTTTAATTAATTATCCCTAATAAGATTAGGGAGCCCATTTAATTAAAAGAGTTTAATTAAATAAATAATACCTTATTTTTAATAAGGTTACTTGATATCTTTATAAGAGGAGTCTTATATCAGATATCAAACATACATTATTCCAATTGTTGGAGAGTACACTCCTTTTCTATAGAGATAGAAAAAATTAGAGTTTTGTCAAACACCCATCTTCTTGGATCACCTCTAGTGGCCAAACACTTGGGTGGCTAACGTTGATCAAAAGAAGGAACCAAACCTGGTGGATTCAAGTTGGACGCGAAAAGGATTGGAAGTGAATTTGTACTTGAGGAAGCTCGGATGTTCAAGGGTATGATTCTTGTTCTTTCTTTTTCGTTTAATTAATAATTGCACATAAAGGGTGATCCGGGTATATAGTTTGTAAAATTTTAAACTCTGATTTTTCCACGTTTTCGCTATTTTGTGCAATTTGATTGCGTTCATGAATATTACAAACCTAACAGTGGCATCAGAGCCAAACTTTTATGCAAATTATTAATTGTTTTAATTTGATATGTATATTGATATGTGTTTAGAACAATTTAATTGGGCATAATTTTGTTGTATAAAATTTATTAAAAAAAAAAAACGTTCGCGAATCCTGTTTTTTATTTTTTATTTTGGCTGAACTCGTGGTTGATTTGACTGATCGGTGTTGTTTGGCTGATTTAATATATATTATATATTCGCATTTTAATGGGTCCCTGAATTATTAAGGGATGGCCATCCAAGCTTCACGAATTGCTCCTGTTTATGATGGATTGAGGGGAGAACCGGTACTAAATGTACCGGTTATTACTACGGTACTAATTATGGACCGTTAGATCTTTTAAATCAAATCTGATGGTTATAATTATTTCCCACAACCCCTACTTTCCTTCCACCACACATGACACATCATTTCTTCTTCTTCTTTCTCTCTCCTCCATAACCACTTTTAAATGCTAGCTCCAGCCTTGAGAAGATCGATCACAATCATCAGCCATTGTTAGGGTCATGGACGGAAGAATCAATTGGTTTATGAATGAGCAAGAAGAGTATGATAATTCACCGGAAAATAGCAGAGATTCACCGCCTTCTGCCATGTTTAGTGACACCAAGATGGCTTCCACTTCCTCTCCAAATTTTTAAAAACAAATTTGGCCTTTGCATTCCATACCCACATCCAAAATTGTTATTTGCTCCTCTCTTTTTTTCTTTTCTTTCCTTTTTTTTAAAATTTATTATTATTATTTGAATGTTGATCAAATTAGGTTTTGAGGGAAATCGGAATCTCCCAAAGTCCTCGATTGAATTGAAGCAGCAAGGAAACAGGAGTGGAAGTAAAGTAAGGGTTGGGGAAAATAATTGTGACCATCAGATCTATTTTAAAAAATCTAACAGTCCACAATTAGTACCGTAGTAATAACCAGTACATTTAGTACCGGTTCTCCCCCCAATCCGTTTATGATTCCACCAAATCTATCTTATATATATATATAAGATTCATTTGAATAAATGAATGTTGAATACGTGAATTTTTTTTCAAAACAGATACGGATTAATATATATATATATATATATATATATATATATATATATTATTCTTAATTATTTTATAATTAAAATAAAAAGTTTATTTTAATTTTAAAATTAAATTTTATGCTAACTAATTAGAGTTGGAATTGGATTCTATGATAACTAATTAGAGTTGAAATTGGATTCCATATTTTCTTAAATAAAGGAGTTTATTTAGATATGAAATAAGATTTCATATTATTCAAAATAAAAAAGTTTATTTGTGAATAGGAAAAAGAATAAGTCTTTCCTTAAATAAAGGAGTTTATTTAGATATGAAATAAGATTTCATATTATTTAAAATAAAGGAGTTTATTTGTGAATAGGAAAGAGAATCCGTGTTTCCTTTAATAAAGGAGTTTTTTTTTACTTGGAATTGGATTCCATAATTAATTAAAATAAAGGAGTTTATTTTGATTAAAATAAAATAGTTTATTTTATTCAAAATTGGATAAATTAAAAAAAAAAGGTTTATTTTGATTTAAATTTGGATTAAAATAAAGGAGTTTATTTTGATTCAAAATTAGATTTTATGCTAACTAAATTTGCCCATTAAATGATATCAATATATATATTAAATGTTTATTATTCATAAGATGAATGTTATTTATTGATGCATATGGTGATGTGTATGATAATAAATGAGATTGATTATGGACTATTGACCAATGTGATTGGATTTTATTTTAGTTGGATGCTTGAATGTATCTGTTTTATTAAATGGGGTCTGCGTACCTCGTCTTCTCTAATTTTTTCTTAATATAAATTCTAACTCCCTCCTATGTACTCTCCCTTGACTGCTGATCAATGTTTCTATTTATTTTAAATAGTTTTGTAATAGGAATAATTAGAATTAATTTTGAAGAATTAGAGATCAAGGAGCAAGGAGTGCTTGAAGACCCGTTTGTAATGGAGCCCGGATTTAAATGTAATAGTTATATTTAAATATTAATTCTTGCACCCCTAGGGTTTGAACTTTTGGTTCACTTAGTGGCTCTAGTGAACCAACCTAGAATAAAGTCCATAATCAATCCAAGTAGAATATAGTATTCTATATGTGCATGTTTATACTATATATATTATATAATATGCAAACATGCTTCGCATGTTCATTAATATGATGCGTATTTTATATATATATATATATGTGCATGCGCACTAAACAAGATGAGACAAATTAATAACAAATCCCTCAAATTTTTTATATTAAGTCCTAAGCATTCAAAGATATTTGGAATATTGAACGTCGCCTTCTAGCATGATAAAATAATAGAGTATCAATTAATTATTATAAGTTTGTTGTGTCACCACAAGGCTTATCTTAATTCATTGAGATGTTAATTTTATCACATTTGATGCTTATAAAGAAAATTGAACAATATTATTTTGTTGTGTCACCACAAGGACAATATTTTTCTTTTTTGAATATATGGAGTGCTAGGTTGGACTTAACTTAAATCATATTAGTTTGGATGTGCACACACTTGACCATTATGATTTAAGAGGCAAAATACAAGGAGTTGCATAGTTGATGTAATTGACAAGAGTTGTCTACCTATTTATTTATATATAGTTTGTTGTGTCACCACAAGGCTATATACATTTGAAATGAGATCCTTATTCTCACTAGCATATCTTTAATTAGATATTGTCGAACTATATATATTGAGGGTAATATAGTTTGAAGAAAATAGTGGGACATACCAATTTAAAACAAGACCTAATTTATTTTGGTAATTAATAAAAGAATGTATGCTAAAATATTGTTAATTACAAATTCATTTACAGAATTTTACAATGTCTAAATTACTATCACTGTGAAGCATATTAGATGCTATTTAACCAGTTCGTATTAAACGGATTGGTTAAGGAAATTGAGAAAAGTTCTCACGGCTGAAAAGCTATCTTATATCCTTAATACGCTTATCCCTGCAATGGTTGCAGACAATGCCTCTGAGGAAGAGATTGCTACTTTTAGAAAGTGGCAAGATGATGTACAGTTGGCTCAATGCATCATGCTCGCATTCATGAATAATGAGCTTCAGCGTCAGTATTAAACTATGGATACTCTTACTATATTCCTGCACATCAAGTAGTTGATGGTGAGAAAAGTAGGACTAATATATATCAGATATCTAAGGAGCTCTTCCGATCTAGAATGACCAACGGCACTACAGTAAAGATAAAAGTCCTTAACATTATCAATTTGATTGATCAATTAGGACAACGGGTTTTGTCATGGATGGAGAGTTGAGTCAAGATTTGATTTTTCACTCACTCCTGGACTCCTTTCACAATTGTTGTGAATTTTTCATATGAACAAGCTAGATATCAGCCTCGCTGATTTGCTTAACATGTTGAAAAATGTTGAGAGTCACTTTCCAACCAAGAAAGGCTATGTCTTACTGGTAAGGGCCAAAGGATCTTCTACAAAGAAGAATGATTCAAAGAAGGTAAATAAAAAGGCAAAAATAAAGGATAATAAGAACAAAACTGATACGGATAGGAAAGGAGTTTGCTTCCACTATAATAAGCCTGGACACTGGAAAGAAACTGCAAGAAGCATCTTGCAGAGGCTAACCAGAAGAAGCTTAGTGAAGCTTCGGTTACAAATACAGTTTTGTTCATGAATGAAATAAATTTTTCTTTAAGTCAAGGTTCTACTTAGGTATTGGATACCGACTTTTGTTATCATAAATATAGATTTATGAATGTACCAAGCAGAAGTAGAAAGCTAAACAAAGATAAGTAATCCTATGTGTGGAAAATGAAGCAAAGGTTGCTACATTAGCCATAGGAATTTATAGTTTAGCATTGCCTACGGGCAAGTCTATTAAGTCAATAAGTTGTTATTGTATTCCAGTTCTTGTTAGAAATATTATTTCTATTTTGTTGTTGGACAATGAAATCTTTGGTATTATATTTAAGAACAATTATTGTTCTATTTATAATAATAATATTTTGTATAGAACTGGAATATTACTTAATGGATTTTGTATACTTGACTTAATTTAAAATAATTTTGCAGATTGAACAAACTAGTATAAGAAAAAGGAGATGATCATTCAAAGAGTTGAATGCGTGTATTTGCTAAAATACAAGTGTGAATTATTTGAAAGGTTCAAATAATTCAGAAGTGAAACAAATTAGCAAAGTATTAAGATTCTTTGATTAGATCAAGGAATAAATACTTGTGCAATAAGTTTCTAGATCATCTCAAATGGTTTTCTCATAATGGACGCCTCCTGATACACAATAATTGATTGATGTATCTGAAAGGAAAAATCATACCTTGTTGGACATGGTACGGTCCATAATAATTTTACCGACATTCCAGTATCCCTCTAGGGTAATGTCCTAGAAATAGCTGCATATCTACGAAAAAGGTAACCTCAAAATTCGGCCCCAAGACTCCATAAAAGTTATGGACAGGGAGGATTCCTAATCTTAAGTATGTTAAGATAAGGGGTTGTCCAACTTATGTGAAAAAGATTTCAAAAGGATAAGTTTGGGACAAGATTTGACAAGTACAAATTTGTGGGACATCCTAAAGTAAGTTTAGGGTATATATGTTCTATAATCCTACTTAGCAAAAGGTGTTTGTTGCGAAACACGCTACCTTCTAAGATAAAGGTGTTTATCATTGAAGGGGCTAGTGGGAGGATAATAGATCTTGAAGAGTTCAAGAACCACAAAATATTATAAGTCAAATAAGAGGAACCTGTAGATAGGCCTATTGTACCACAACCGAATCGTAAATCTAGAATAGTACCAAAGATACCTAGGAGGTATGGATTCATCATAGATGTTGATGATGAGGTACACATCATAGAAGATGATGATCCAGTTATATACAATGAGGTAAGAGTTGTAGACACTCAGAGAAATGGATTGAAACAAGCTTCTCAAATTTGGAACATTTGTTTTGATGAAACAATCAAAAAGGTTTGATTTTATCAAAAACAAGAATAAACCTAGTGTGTACAAAAGGGTTAGTGGGAGCGTTGTGACATTTCTAGTATTATATGTTGATATACTACGGATAAAGAATGACATACTAATGCTACAATCAGTAAAGATAAAATTATCTAAACATTCCTCCATGAATGATTTGGGAAGTGTATTGAAATTGGGGATACAAATCTATATAGATAGATTTAAGAGGATGCTCGACTTAACCCAAGGAACGTATATTCATTTGATGCTAAAGTCGTTTAGTATGACAAACTCCAAGAGATACCTCATGTTGATGAGTCATGGAGTGAATCTCTCTTAATAGTCCCCATAGACTCTTGAAAAGAGAGATCGCATGAGTGAAAATTATGTATACAATAAAATGTACGAGACCTGATGTTGATCAGCCATATTCTGGAGAAGTTCACTACGAGTCAGTGAAAAACATCTTAAAGTACTTAACCGGTACAAAGGATGTGATCATATTTATGGTGGGTCTAAATTAAAACTAGAGGGCTTAACAGACTCAAGTTTTTCAGACAGACCAAGACACTAGAATATCCACTTTAAGGTAAATCGTTACCTTGAACGGTGGTGCAGTGAATTGGAAAACTTTCAAACAGCAAAGTGTTGCTGGTTTAGTGATAAAGACAAAGTATATAGCTATAAATGAAGCTGCAAGTTGATTGTTTGGATGAAAAGTTCATTACAGAACTAGGAATAATTCCTAAATCTCATCTTGGATCTAAACATGTGTTGTAGCACTTTCACTTGATTACATGAATAATTGAAAGATGGAAAATCACTATAGAGATAGTGGACTCTCAAGAATAACATTACATATCCATTAACTAATGCTTATCCAACAGCAGGATAATCGTCACTTAAAGAAGAAGGGTACGAGATACCATGGCGATTGGCTTTAGTGCAAGTGGGAGATTAAAAGTAGTATGCATACAAGCCAATCATGTTTGATGATAAAACATATACTTTGTAACAATCTTATTCATTTATTAATAAAAAGTATTAATTTATTAAAGGCTTTTAATTATCTACATGATGCTATTTTATAATATGTGATAAACCTATAGTTTTAAGCAATGCTTTTAGAATAATGATGATGATCATTCTAATGAGATCTAAATTCTTAGAAAGCTTAAAACTAAAATAGTTCCCAATCGTTGGATTACTAAATTGGGGATTAGTGAATCCGAATAGATTGGTACATACGTTGCTTGCTCATTGGATGAGGATGATTGATCTCATGATCATTTGTGTGGAGACACTAAAGCAAGTATGTAGGTGCTTATTAGAGAATAAGTTCACTGAACGTGGCTCGCTAAGGAATACCTAATGGAGTTTTACTTACCTGTCAATAGGAATTCCTGTAGTGATAGTAGTACAAGTGATCCTTGGACTTGAGATCATCATAGTATCTTGTGTATAATGAATTATACTTTGACTTATTTCTTAAGACCCTTAGGGTATATCAAAGGGTATGCTTGGGTATAATAAGTCGTACATGAAGATAATGTATGATCAATAAAGAATCTACCACTTCTAGTAAAAGAAGAGAAATGTCCTATGTGATTCGATAAATGATAACCCAGTAGTCCTTGGCCAAGGCATAATAAAATTAGAAAGGAGTTTCTAATTTATATTATTTGGAGTTGTGCATTTAAGAGTCGAAATACATATAATTAAATAAAATAAGACTTGACAGTAATTCCATATCTTACATTTAATTGGGATATTGTATGGTAGAAGGATTGAATTATGCGGTAACTATTTAATCAAATATTCTTTTATGATTAATATTGAAATCTATATTATTTGAAAAGTCGTTGATCGCTAGGGAGGCTTATCCCTATTGTAGAATAAATATTATTTATTTAAATAAATTAATAGTTTAATTTATTTATTTAAATAAGATTAGAATTGTTCTAATTGATTTATTCACAACCGGTTTAATATGGAGAATCTAAAGGGTCACACCATAAAAGGAAGAATAATTATTTAAGAAGTTGATGGCATAATCGTAATAATATGTTAAGTATATTTAATTTAATCTATGGTGATAGAATAAATTAAATAACTTAATATTTATTATTTAATATTTTAGAAATATTAAATATAAATTAATAAGAGGAGTCTTATTAATATTATTACAATTATTATTATTTTAATTTTTAAAAGAGTTTAGGAATTAATTTAATATATGTACTCTTATTTATTCCTAATAGGACTAGGATGGAAAATTAGTTAAAGGAGTTTAATTAATTATCCCTAATAAGATTATGAAGCCCATTTAATTAAAAGAGTTTAATTAAATAAATAATACCTTATTTTTAATAGGGTTACTTGATATATTTATAAGAGGAGTCTTATATCAGATATCAAACATACGTTATTCCAATTATTGGAGAGTACACTCCTTTTCTATAGAGATAGAAAAAACTAGGGTTTTGCCAAACACTCATCTTCTTGGATCTTTCTTCTTCCTTGGTGGATCACCTTTAGTGGCCAAACACTTGGGTGGCTAATGTTGATCAAAAGAAGGAACCAAACCCGGTGGATTCAAGTTGGACGCGAAAAGGATTGGAGGTGAACTTGTACCTGAGGAAGCTCGGATGTTCAAGGGTATGATTCTTGTTCTTTCTTTTTCGTTTAATTAATAATTGCACATAAAGGGTGATCCGGGTATATGGTTTATAAAATTTTAAACTCTGATTTTTCCACGTTTTCGCTATTTTGTGCAATTTGATTGCGTTCATGAATATTACAAACCTAACAACAGTAATACGCGTGGTTGCACAGTAGCACACAGTATTGCACAGTATTGTTGAATTATTGATTTTTACGTAAGAAGGCACTACTCAATAATTGTTACAGTAATTACTATTCAATATTTTATTTTATTAATTCAATAATTTCTACGTTGATATTTTATATTATTGTTGTTTTAATAATTATTACTGCACAGTATTTTCTATTATCAGATCAATAATTCATATTATTTGAATAATATTATCAGATAGCATTATTGACAATGTCTAAGGAAGTTCTGTCTAAGGAGAGGTTTGGTCACCTAATTGCACGCCAGTAAGGAGAAATCTTTATCTAAAAGTTCACTCTTTTCTGGGAACGACCTGGTTGTTGTGATTCTGTAATATTATTTGTGAATAATTAATTATTGATTTATCTGATAAGAAAATATTTATTTTATGTGGATATAAATGATGGATATATTTATTTTATGTGGATATAAATGAAGGAATTAATGTTGAGGTGTTTTATCAGTATTTTGTCGGAATGGAGGTATTAGAAATCGTCCGTATGTAGATTTCGGGGATTCTGTTTGGATTTTAGAAAAGTTTTCTTCTACAAAGTTATAGAGAATTAAATTTCTCATAAAAAGAACATGAGATTCGAATTTTTTTGATAAAAGAGCTATTTATTATGAATTGTTGAAGTTTTAGAAATTAAATATTTTTTTTTAATTATGGGTGGGATCCACTTTTGTTTTTTTTAAAACATGTGGGCTGCAAAATTTTTCCAAGATGGCATGCTCTGATTCAAAAGGTGTGGGCGTGGAAGGAAGAAAATATATATATATATATATATATATATATATATATATATATATATATATATATTATTTTATTAATTTAGTCTGCTTTGGCGTTCTAGCATTTTCCTATAAATAGGGTGATTAGTTAGAATTGAAAATCATACCAGAAATAAATTTTTTCTCTCTATATTATCGAGTGTATTTTGTGAGTATTTAGATACTTTGAGAGTTGCTATTCAGTGCAAGTTTTCTTCAGCTTTACATCCGATATTTCGATCAGAAATACTGTTATTTTGAGTTAAGGGATGTTATTTTCTTCGTAAATGATATTATTTCTTTCAATATCATTATGCCGAAATATTAATATAAATTTTATTGTGAAATTTCTACCTTTTTGTGTCGGGATTACTATTCACGTATACGGCACAATTTATGTATACGATACTATTCAAGTATACGGCACTATTCACCGAAAAATAAAATTTTCTTTTTTTTGTCCAAGATGTCTATTATGATTACTATCTTTGATTATATCCATGTTTTGATCTTCATTCTTAAATTTTACTCCACTATAGTTTATTATGGAGCATTTTTGAACTTGGATAAACTGTAATATGAATCCCTAATGTCTCACTAGATTCGTTTTGTTTAAGATATTTTTCATCATTCTCAGTCCTAAATGATGATATTACTGAATATCTTTGGCCTGTAGTGAAAAGATGAATGATTAACTGATGAATATCTTTGGTCCGTAGTGCAAAGATGAATATGTGTTTAGATGAACATGACCAACTGGTGATACAAATAAATATCTTTGGCCTGTAGTGCATAGATGAATATTGATTCAAGATGTAAATTGATTGATGTTACAGGGATAAAATATTGATGATAGAAATTTAAATCTTAGAAGATAGTAGAATTCATTCTCTACTTGACTCTTCAAATGGATTGTTGTTTCCGCTGCAGTTGTTGATCTAAAACTTGTTGTCTATTATATTTTATCAGATTTTGTTCCCTGTTGAAGACTAATGATAATTTGTTGTATATTATCTTAGTCATAATATTCTTTTCTGGGCTAATTAAGCTCACCCTTTTTCTTTTTGTTCTATTTTTCTCAGGAGGAGAGAATATAGCGGGAATTAGTCGGGGTGTGGAGTGATGTTTCCAGTCAGTTATGTTAGAAGTCATCACTATTTTGTAAAATAGTATTTTAATAATTGTAATGAGGACTTATTTGAGTGTGAATATTATCTAGAAGACAATATTTATATTTAAACTCACAATTTATGTGTTGTCGTATTTTGCACGACTATTATAGTAATGAAGTTGTATTTGTTTCTGTACCATGTATTTGGCGACTCAGAATGGGTGATATATACCTATTTTGGAGGCGTCACACTGACGGTCAAACTGAAGTAGTAAATAGGACTTTATCGGCATTGTTACGAGCTATCATTAAAAAGAATATCAAGCAATGGGAAGAATGTTTTCCACATGTTGAGTTTGCGTATAACTGTTCTGTTCATTCTGCTACTAATTTTTCTTTATTTAATTTTTCTTCATTTAAAATTGTATAAGGTTTTAATCCCTTGACACCGTTGGATTTATCACCATTACATGTTTCTGAATATACTAACATGGATGGAAAGAAAAAGGTTGATCTTGTTAAGCAGATTCATAAAAGCCAGGCTCAATATTATAAGGAGGACGAAACAATACATTAAGCACTCAAACAAGGGACGACATCAAGTGATTTTTGAGCCTGGAGATTAGGTGTGGTTACATATGAGAAAAGAAAGATTCCCAGTTCAAAGACGTTCAAAATTGCTTCCAAGGGGAGATGGTCCATTTCAAGTTCTCAAGTGTATCAATGACAATGCCTATAAATTAGATTTTCCAGGTTTGTATAATGTTAGTGCCCCATTTAACGTTACTGATCTAAGTTCGTTTTATGTAAGTGACGATTTGAGGATAAATCCTTTTCAAGAGGAGAGGAATGATGAGGGCATGGCATGCGTGGACTCAAACAAGACTAAAGGGACGCGGGGATCAAGAAAGGCTAGAACTAAGAGGTTCAAACAAGGTCTCAATAGATTGATCCAAGATGTTTGGGTTGAAGCTAACGCAAGGAAACCCAAAGAGAAGGATGGGACACAAATTTAAGTCAATTTGATTCAAACCCAATTCTAATAATTCTAGTAAAGCCCACGAATTACATGAAAAAGCAAGGATTATTAGATTTTAAAATTCTATTATAATTAGGATTTATTATTAGTTAAGATTTATTTATTTTTAAATAAGTTTCTATCGATTTATGGAAACAATGGATTTCTATTTCACATTGATTTACAATTCCTATTAGGATTAGAAACATTTGTTCTTATTGTTATTAGGATTTGGATGGATTTCTATTTCACATTGATTTGCAAATCCTATTAAGATTAGAATAATTTGTTCCTATTATTATTAGGATTTAGATTGTTTTGAGTAGTATAAATAGAGGTTCAAGTTGATGTAATCAAACACATTATTCATTATTCAATATATTTGTGAGGTTATTCTTTATGTTTGGTTCTTTGAAGAATTCCTAAGTAATTCTTAGTTATTTCTTTGAGATTCAATTTGACTTATCATACCAATAATTCATAGTTGTGTGTGGCATCTTCTACCGCATCAATCGTCGATTGTACCGAGATTACCGCTTCAATATAAGCGAGGGGTCAAGGTGTCGTTGGTGTCCATTCAACGCAGATTTTTGAACGCGAGTAATTGTACCAAGATTATCGTCTACATATAGATGAAGGGTTAAGGTGTTGCAAGTAATTCACCCAATAACTGTGCTAGAAACGATCTGAGCTACGACCACCTCACGCAAGCGTGTCGTGGAGTCTATCACATTAACATAACCCAAAGCCCTAATAAAAAGTCAAGATAAATGTGGAATTTATCAAACATGTGGTCTTTGTTACCTAACAACAATCGACGAAGTAGTAGCAACCGAAGGAATAGAAGGAGTAGCCAGAGTAACAACCACGGAGGGAAGGATGAAGAAACCAAGAAATTGATGAAGGGAGAAGGAATGGTTATGAAATCTGCAGAATGGCATGGTGGTTGATGGTGGCGGCAGTGGTTTATGGTAGGAGGGAGAAATCGATGGTGGAAGGAGAAAGGGAAAGAGAAATCGACGGAGAGGAACAATCAATTCGATCGAGCACATAGAGAGAGAGAGAACATATCCACAAATTAGTGGTTCTATTTATATCTACTGAGACCAGGTTTTTTTTATATAGTTGCATGAAATTATCAGAGGGAAAGGAAAAAATTGAGACGAACTATATTTGTCTCTAATCCGTCTCTAAAATGAGTTTAAAACTCTTTAAAAATAATCAATTTTGAGACGACTATATCCTTCTCTAATTCTATTTCCAAAATAAAGAGGGAATTGGAGACTAATATTTGGAGGGGAAATAAAAGTCTGAGACAGAAATTTTGGTTTCTAATCCGTTTCAAACATAAATATTTATTTCTTTTTATTATTATTAATCTGAGACGAGCACAGTTGGTCTCAAATCTGTTTCAAAAATAAGTTTAATTTTTTTTAAAATACTTAATTACTGAGACGACTAAATCTGTCTTTAATTCCGTCTCTAGAATTTGAGACATCACTTGCGGTTCCAAAATTCGTCTCAATTTTTTATTTCCAAAACATTTAGAGACATAGCAGAATATTAGTTTCTAAGTCCGTATCAAATTGCTAGAATTAGATAAGGAACTTAGTCCGTCTCTAAAAATCGGTTTCAGATGCCCAGATTTTTGGTAGTGGAAACTTCATTTACAACTATATACATTGTCTTTATTACTAAATCAACAATTCTTTGCTATTTGGAACCTTTTTGATTCACTGCACCACCATTCAAGGTAACTATTTATCCTAAAGTGGATTTGTTGTCGTCCTTGTCAATTTGAAAAACTTGAGTCGTTATAGTCCTCTAGTTTTTAATCAGATCCACTATGCATCCTTAGTTCCATTAGAGTACTTTAGGATGTTTTTTAGAGTCTTATACTGATTTTCTCCAGAATATGACTGATCAACATCAAGTCTCGTATATTTTATTGCATTCATGATAGCAACTCATGTTATCTCTCTTTCATTGGGGACAATTTAGAGAGATACACTCCATGGCTCATTAACATGAGACTTCCCTTGGAGATTGCCATGCTAAACCTTCTTAGCATCGAGTGAATATATATTCCCTGGGTGAAGCCGAGCATCCTTTTAAGTCTATCTATATAAATCTATATCCCAAATAAATAGGATGATTCTAACAAATCATTCATGGAGGAATGTTTAAACAACGTTACCTTTACTAATTGTAGCATTGGTATTTCATTCCTTATAAGTAGTATATCACCATATATATAATACCAAGAATGTCACAACGCTCCCACTGACCCTTTTGTACACACTAGATTCATTCTCGTTTTTGATAAAATCAAACTCTTCTGATTGTCTTATCAAAACGGAAGTTCCATCTTTGAGAAGTTTGCTTTAATCCAAAAATGGATTGTTGTAGCTCATATACAAGATTTACTTCAATCATTGAAACAAATTCATCTGGCTGTATCTGTAAGACCCCGAATTTTATGAAATAAAAATATTCAATTTTTCTTATAATTACTATTCAGTAAATGGTTAAATTGATAAATGTTAAAGTTAAGGGTGAAATATGAATTTTTTTCAAAATAAGCAAGTGGTTATAAAATAATCATTGTTGTCGGGGAATATTCGTTTGGTCGTGGAATATTCTTTCTGTCGGGGAATATTCGTACGACGGCGCAGCTATTTGTGGGCCCCATAACGAATAACTGTCGAGTGAAAAAAATGACAAATTTGAGTTTTTACAAATAACGGCGTAGTTGTTACCGTTAACACTGTTGGAATACCCGGTGGTTAAAATACAGTAATACGCGTTATTGCACAGTAGCACACGGTATTGCATAGTATTTTTGAAATTATTGATTCTTACGTAAGAAGGCACTACTCAATAATTGTTACAGTAATTACTGTTCAATATTTTATTTTATTGATTCAATAATTGCTACGTTGAAATTTTATATTATTGTTGTTCAATAATTGTTGATGCACAGTATTTTCCTTTATCAGATCAATAATTCATATTATTTGAATAATATTATTAGATAACATTATTGGCAATGTCTAGAAAGTTCTGTCTAAGGAGAGGTTTGGTCATCTAATTGCGCGCCAGTAAGGAGAAATCCTTATTGGAAAGCCCCCTCTTTCCTGGGAACGGCCTGGTTGTCATAAATGTGATTCTGTAATATTATTTGTGAATAATTAATTATTGATTCATATGATAAGGAAATATTTATTTTATGTGGATATAAATGAGGAATATATTTTTGTGGTTAAAAATAAAGGAGTTAATGTTGAGGTTTTTATCAGTATTTTTATCGGAATGGAGGTATTAAAAATCAGGGTTTTTGAGATATTTTGCGGGGGTTATAATTTTTAATCCGACCGTTGGATCGTGGTAATTTTTGGATATGTTATACATATATAAGTTGAGTATATGCCCACAAATTTTGAACCGTTAAAAATGAACGTATGATTTGTTATGAATTTTAAGAGGTGGCTGATTCAGAAATCAGGTTATAAATCATTTTTGGTGGAAAATTCTAGAATTGGTGGGCCCCACTTGTGGTTGGTGAAGAAATGTGCTGAATTATATTTCAAATGTGGTGGGTGGGAATAGTAGCAGGTAAAGCCATCAGGTTGCAGGTCAAACCTACCAAAATTTTCCTATAAATAGAGGGCTAAGTTAGAATTGAAAATCACACCAGAAACATAAGCTTTCTCTCTTTCTCTCTCTATATTATGAAGCATATTTTGTGAGATTTTAGATACTTGGTGAGTTGCTATTCATCAGTGCAAGTTTCCTTCAGCATCATATCCGATATCCAGTCAGAAGTACTGCTCTTTTGAGGTAAGGGATATTAAGGGATTTTAAGGGTTGTTATGATTTTCAGTTTCGTAATTTTTCTGATCTTCAAAAATTCTGGAAAAATTTGAAATGATATTTTGATGAGTTTTCTTGATTGTATCCAAAAATGGTGATTTTTGGATGTATAAATTGAGAGTTATGAATTTTATGAGAAAAGACTATTTTAAAAGTAACAGCTTATAATTCCTTGTGGTTAACTCCAAAATTGATGAAATTTTTATTGGGAGTACATGTATATGATAGAAGTATACTCTGTAAATTTTAGAATTTTTAGACAAAAGTATAATTTTTGATAAATGTCTAAATATTCGGCTATTTTGGCTATATGAAAAATAGTAAATGACTTTTAAAAATTCTGAGAAAAATATATGTTCACTATGGGACTATATTATGCTAAATTCCAGAAAAAAAAATATTTTTGGAACTGATTTGGTATTTTTCATAAAAATGGTCTAGTTATGAGTAAATGAATTAAATATATTTTGTGAAGAAAGAAAATTGGAAAATAGGATTTTATGGCTTGAGAATCCTATATGAGGTATATGCAGATTTTTGATGAGGATTTTGGTTATTGATGATGAAATTATAAGAGTTGGCATTTTATGATGATTAAATGCATTAATTAGTAAAGTGTAAACAATTAAAATAAACTGTTTATAAATTTAAGTAATGTTATTCTTTCAATATCATTATACCAAAATATTGGTATGGATTTTATTGTGGAATTTTTATCTTTTGTGTCGGGGTTACTATTCATGAGTTACTATTCACGATTTACTATTCATGAGTTACGAATATTACTCTTGAGATTAAAACTATATGTTGATCATATTATTTTTATCATCATATATAACATTTTTATAACCCTGATGTTAAAATTCTCTTTCACTGGAGTGTAAAGATGGGTAGATTATTGGTATGATCATGACTAGGGTTCTCTTTGGCCTGTAGTGCAAAGTTGAATTGTGACTGGTATGATCATGACCATTGAATTTATAATTGAATATCTTAAGCTTAAGTGCAAAGGTGAATTGATCAACATGGTTATAATTATTGTTTATATAAATTCTGAAATGATTATATATTTCTTTGAGATATGAATATATTTGGCCTGTAGTGCAAATATGAATTGTTGATGAATATCTTTGGCATGTAGTGCAAAGATGGCCTGTTGATGAATATCTTTGGCCTGTAGTGCAAAGATGAACTGTTGTTGAATATCTTTGGCCCGTAGTGCAAAGATGGTTTGTTGATGAATATCTTTGGCCCGTAGTGCAAAGATGGATTTGTTAGTATGATTATAAACAGGAACTGTGATTTGGTATAACCATGATCTTTGATGTTTCAGGTAAAGACAGGTGATGAAAATATTCTTCGTCCTGGGTGCGAAGAAAAATTTATAGTCACAATTATGATTATGAGTTATTCATATGATTGTGGAAAAGAACTGTTGAGTGATGTTACATGGATAAAATATTGTTGGTGGATTTTTAACATGGAGAAGATAATAGACTTTATAGTCTATTTAACTCTTCTAATGGATTGCTCGTTCCGCTGCAACTATGGTTGAAATTTTTATCATTTACCATATGTTCTAAATCTCTGATTTATTGTTGATGAAGACTATTGATAATTGAATTATCTTTAGTCATGATATTCTTTACTGAGCTAGTTGTGCTCACCCTTTTGCTTCACAATTCCTTTCAGGTAATAAGAGTGTAGTTGGGTCAACCAAGGATAATTCTGTGGCCATATGATATCTATCATAACCTAGACGCGTGGCCTCCCATGTACGAAGGTTTCCTTGAGCACTTCCCAAAGATTCTAATTTCTAAAACAGTTTTTGACTATACCTTTATGTAAGGTGTTATTGTGAGGTGATGTCCACTGTTGGAACATGAGTCACATTTAGTATATATTTGTATCCAAACTCACAGCATATGTGTTGTTGTATTTTGCACGACAATTGTTGTAATAAAGTTGTAGTTGTTTTTTGTACCATGTATTTGACGACTCAGAATGGGTTGGGTGGAATGGACCTATTTTGGGGTTGTCACAGGTGGTATCAGAGCTTAGGGATATGATCTCTGGCGGAGATCGGGGAATACAACTAGGAGGGGAGAGATGAGTAAATCCTTCGCTAGTGTGTCCTACCTAAGCTTATTTGTTGGTCAGTCATAATATTGGGATATTATGTGATATGTTAATTTGTTTAATTAACCCTTGTTTTATGGCAGTATTTGAGAATGGCAGCTGAGAATGCTAATAATGGAGTGAATGAGACTGTGGGGATACCTCTAATCACTAACCGTGATAATGTGATGTCAGACGAAGAAAGAATTAGAGATATCGATGTGGTGAGTGAAGAATTGATAGTTATACCCGAGATAGTCGCAGAGGTAACAGCTGAGACTGAGGAAGAAGAGGAAGAAGAAGTACCAGAGGAGAGTTTATTAGAGGTATTATATGATCAAAATGTAGAATTTCAAAATCGTATTCATGAGTTAGAAGAGCAGGCAGAAGAACGACAGGCGGTCGTGGAACAAAAGGATGCAACAATTCAAGCTTGTGTTACCCGATATGTGATGCTTGAACAGAAGCATTCTTTGGCAGAGTATAAGATGATAAAAATAGAATCTGAGCTGAGAGAAGAAAAAACTGAACGAGTGAGAATAAGTGATGCATGGGCAAAAGCCGCACGACACGTGGATATTGTGGAAAGAGATGTTCGATCTAAGAAGGCTAAAATAGATGATATGAATTTCTCTTTTTGGAAAGCAATTGGGAGAACCCAACATCGAGTTTTGAATTACCCTGTACATAGCGGTCAACCTGAATCCGATATGGATCGAAGATTGATGATTCAGATCATGAATGAGGAGTACGAAGAGGCAGTTGAGGGAGGAATATGTCCTATTGAAAGGTATATTCCAACGGTAATGATGACGCCAAATGCTGCTCCAGACAAGTCAAAGCCGAGTAGTTCGAGGGATGGCGGTTGTCATGACTTCCCAACAAATGAGGAACCCAAATGAAGTTATCATGAGAGATGACCAATGGAGAAATCATGATGATCTGAGAGATAGAATCTGAAATAGAAGCAAGGTATTCTCAACTCTTCGAAATACCAGGTACGTAAATTTCGAGGACGAAATTTCATAAGGAGGGGAGATTGTAAGACCCCGAATTTTATGAAATAAAAATATTCAATTTTTCTTATAATTACTATTCAGTAAATGGTTAAATTGATAAATGTTAAAGTTAAGGGTGAAATATGAATTTTTTTCAAAATAAGCAAGTGGTTATAAAATAATCATTGTTGTCGGGGAATATTCGTTTGGTCGTGGAATATTCTTTCTGTCGGGGAATATTCGTACGACGGCGCAGCTATTTGTGGGCCCCATAACGAATAACTGTCGAGTGAAAAAAATGACAAATTTGAGTTTTTACAAATAACGGCGTAGTTGTTACCGTTAACACTGTTGGAATACCCGGTGGTTAAAATACAGTAATACGCGTTATTGCACAGTAGCACACGGTATTGCATAGTATTTTTGAAATTATTGATTCTTACGTAAGAAGGCACTACTCAATAATTGTTACAGTAATTACTGTTCAATATTTTATTTTATTGATTCAATAATTGCTACGTTGAAATTTTATATTATTGTTGTTCAATAATTGTTGATGCACAGTATTTTCCTTTATCAGATCAATAATTCATATTATTTGAATAATATTATTAGATAACATTATTGGCAATGTCTAGAAAGTTCTGTCTAAGGAGAGGTTTGGTCATCTAATTGCGCGCCAGTAAGGAGAAATCCTTATTGGAAAGCCCCCTCTTTCCTGGGAACGGCCTGGTTGTCATAAATGTGATTCTGTAATATTATTTGTGAATAATTAATTATTGATTCATATGATAAGGAAATATTTATTTTATGTGGATATAAATGAGGAATATATTTTTGTGGTTAAAAATAAAGGAGTTAATGTTGAGGTTTTTATCAGTATTTTTATCGGAATGGAGGTATTAAAAATCAGGGTTTTTGAGATATTTTGCGAGGGTTATAATTTTTAATCCGACCGTTGGATCGTGGTAATTTTTGGATATGTTATACATATATAAGTTGAGTATATGCCCACAAATTTTGAACCGTTAAAAATGAACGTATGATTTGTTATGAATTTTAAGAGGTGGCTGATTCAGAAATCAGGTTATAAATCATTTTTGGTGGAAAATTCTAGAATTGGTGGGCCCCACTTGTGGTTGGTGAAGAAATGTGCTGAATTATATTTCAAATGTGGTGGGTGGGAATAGTAGCAGGTAAAGCCATCAGGTTGCAGGTCAAACCTACCAAAATTTTCCTATAAATAGAGGGCTAAGTTAGAATTGAAAATCACACCAGAAACATAAGCTTTCTCTCTTTCTCTCTCTATATTATGAAGCATATTTTGTGAGATTTTAGATACTTTGTGAGTTGCTATTCATCAGTGCAAGTTTCCTTCAGCATCATATCCGATATCCAGTCAGAAGTACTGCTCTTTTGAGGTAAGGGATATTAAGGGATTTTAAGGGTTGTTATGATTTTCAGTTTCGTAATTTTTCTGATCTTCAAAAATTCTGGAAAAATTTGAAATGATATTTTGATGAGTTTTCTTGATTGTATCCAAAAATGGTGATTTTTGGATGTATAAATTGAGAGTTATGAATTTTATGAGAAAAGACTATTTTAAAAGTAACAGCTTATAATTCCTTGTGGTTAACTCCAAAATTGATAAAATTTTTATTGGGAGTACATGTATATGATAGAAGTATACTCTGTAAATTTTAGAATTTTTAGACAAAAGTACAATTTTTGATAAATGTCTAAATATTCGGCTATTTTGGCTATATGAAAAATAGTAAATGACTTTTAAAAATTCTGAGAAAAATATATGTTCACTATGGGACTATATTATGCTAAATCCCAGAAAAAAAAATATTTTTGGAACTGATTTGGTATTTTTCATAAAAATGGTCTAGTTATGAGTAAATGAATTAAATATGTTTTGTGAAGAAAGAAAATTGGAAAATATGATTTTATGGCTTGAGAATCCTATATGAGGTATATGCAGATTTTTGATGAGGGTTTTGGTTATTGATGATGAAATTATAAGAGTTGGCATTTTATGATGATTAAATGCATTAATTAGTAAAGTGTAAACAATTAAAATAAACTGTTTATAAATTTAAGTAATGTTATTCTTTCAATATCATTATACCAAAATATTGGTATGGATTTTATTGTGGAATTTCTATCTTTTGTGTCGGGGTTACTATTCATGAGTTACTATTCACGATTTACTATTCATGAGTTACGAATATTACTCTTGAGATTAAAACTATATGTTGATCATATTATTTTTATCATCATATATAACATTTTTATAACCCTGATGTTAAAATTCTCTTTCACTGGAGTGTAAAGATGGGTAGATTATTGGTATGATCATGACTAGGGTTCTCTTTGGCCTGTAGTGCAAAGTTGAATTGTGACTGGTATGATCATGACCATTGAATTTATAATTGAATATCTTAAGCTTAAGTGCAAAGGTGAATTGATCAACATGGTTATAATTATTGTTTATATAAATTCTGAAATGATTATATATTTCTTTGAGATATGAATATATTTGGCCTGTAGTGCAAATATGAATTGTTGATGAATATCTTTGGCATGTAGTGCAAAGATGGCCTGTTGATGAATATCTTTGGCCTGTAGTGCAAAGATGAACTGTTGTTGAATATCTTTGGCCCGTAGTGCAAAGATGGTTTGTTGATGAATATCTTTGGCCCGTAGTGCAAAGATGGATTTGTTAGTATGATTATAAACAGGAACTGTGATTTGGTATAACCATGATCTTTGATGTTTCAGGTAAAGACAGGTGATGAAAATATTCTTCGTCCTGGGTGCGAAGAAAAATTTATAGTCACAATTATGATTATGAGTTATTCATATGATTGTGGAAAGGAACTGTTGAGTGATGTTACATGGATAAAATATTGTTGGTGGATTTTTAACATGGAGAAGATAATAGACTTTATAGTCTATTTAACTCTTCTAATGGATTGCTCGTTCCGCTGCAACTATGGTTGAAATTTTTATCATTTACCATATGTTCTAAATCTCTGATTTATTGTTGATGAAGGCTATTGATAATTGAATTATCTTTAGTCATGATATTCTTTACTGAGCTAGTTGTGCTCACCCTTTTGCTTCACAATTCCTTTCAGGTAATAAGAGTGTAGTTGGGTCAACCAAGGATAATTCTGTGGCCATATGATATCTATCATAACCTAGACGCGTGGCCTCCCATGTACGAAGGTTTCCTTGAGCACTTCCCAAAGATTCTAATTTCTAAAACAGTTTTTGACTATACCTTTATGTAAGGTGTTATTGTGAGGTGATGTCCACTGTTGGAACATGAGTCACATTTGGTATATATTTGTATCCAAACTCACAGCATATGTGTTGTTGTATTTTGCACGACAATTGTTGTAATAAAGTTGTAGTTGTTTTTTGTACCATGTATTTGACGACTCAGAATGGGTTGGGTGGAATGGACCTATTTTGGGGTTGTCACAGGTGGTATCAGAGCTTAGGGATATGATCTCTGGCGGAGATCGGGGAATACAACTAGGAGGGGAGAGATGAGTAAATCCTTCGCTAGTGTGTCCTACCTAAGCTTATTTGTTGGTCAGTCATAATATTGGGATATTATGTGATATGTTAATTTGTTTAATTAACCCTTGTTTTATGGCAGTATTTGAGAATGGCAGCTGAGAATGCTAATAATGGAGTGAATGAGACTGTGGGGATACCTCTAATCACTAACCGTGATAATGTGATGTCAGACGAAGAAAGAATTAGAGATATCGATGTGGTGAGTGAAGAATTGATAGTTATACCCGAGATAGTCGCAGAGGTAACAGCTGAGACTGAGGAAGAAGAGGAAGAAGAAGTACCAGAGGAGAGTTTATTAGAGGTATTATATGATCAAAATGTAGAATTTCAAAATCGTATTCATGAGTTAGAAGAGCAGGCAGAAGAACGACAGGCGGTCGTGGAACAAAAGGATGCAACAATTCAAGCTTGTGTTACCCGATATGTGATGCTTGAACAGAAGCATTCTTTGGCAGAGTATAAGATGATAAAAATAGAATCTGAGCTGAGAGAAGAAAAAACTGAACGAGTGAGAATAAGTGATGCATGGGCAAAAGCCGCACGACACGTGGATATTGTGGAAAGAGATGTTCGATCTAAGAAGGCTAAAATAGATGATATGAATTTCTCTTTTTGGAAAGCAATTGGGAGAACCCAACATCGAGTTTTGAATTACCCTGTACATAGCGGTCAACCTGAATCCGATATGGATCGAAGATTGATGATTCAGATCATGAATGAGGAGTACGAAGAGGCAGTTGAGGGAGGAATATGTCCTATTGAAAGGTATATTCCAACGGTAATGATGACGCCAAATGCTGCTCCAGACAAGTCAAAGCCGAGTAGTTCGAGGGATGGCGGTTGTCATGACTTCCCAACAAATGAGGAACCCAAATGAAGTTATCATGGGAGATGAGCAATGGAGAAATCATGATGATCTGAGAGATAGAATCTGAAATAGAAGCAAGGTATTCTCAACTCTTCGAAATACCAGGTACGTAAATTTCGAGGACGAAATTTCATAAGGAGGGGAGATTGTAAGACCCCGAATTTTATGAAATAAAAATATTCAATTTTTCTTATAATTACTATTCAGTAAATGGTTAAATTGATAAATGTTAAAGTTAAGGGTGAAATATGAATTTTTTTCAAAATAAGCAAGTGGTTATAAAATAATCATTGTTGTCGGGGAATATTCGTTTGGTCGTGGAATATTCTTTCTGTCGGGGAATATTCGTACGACGGCGCAGCTATTTGTGGGCCCCATAACGAATAACTGTCGAGTGAAAAAAATGACAAATTTGAGTTTTTACAAATAACGGCGTAGTTGTTACCGTTAACACTGTTGGAATACCCGGTGGTTAAAATACAGTAATACGCGTTATTGCACAGTAGCACACGGTATTGCATAGTATTTTTGAAATTATTGATTCTTACGTAAGAAGGCACTACTCAATAATTGTTACAGTAATTACTGTTCAATATTTTATTTTATTGATTCAATAATTGCTACGTTGAAATTTTATATTATTGTTGTTCAATAATTGTTGATGCACAGTATTTTCCTTTATCAGATCAATAATTCATATTATTTGAATAATATTATTAGATAACATTATTGGCAATGTCTAGAAAGTTCTGTCTAAGGAGAGGTTTGGTCATCTAATTGCGCGCCAGTAAGGAGAAATCCTTATTGGAAAGCCCCCTCTTTCCTGGGAACGGCCTGGTTGTCATAAATGTGATTCTGTAATATTATTTGTGAATAATTAATTATTGATTCATATGATAAGGAAATATTTATTTTATGTGGATATAAATGAGGAATATATTTTTGTGGTTAAAAATAAAGGAGTTAATGTTGAGGTTTTTATCAGTATTTTTATCGGAATGGAGGTATTAAAAATCAGGGTTTTTGAGATATTTTGCGAGGGTTATAATTTTTAATCCGACCGTTGGATCGTGGTAATTTTTGGATATGTTATACATATATAAGTTGAGTATATGCCCACAAATTTTGAACCGTTAAAAATGAACGTATGATTTGTTATGAATTTTAAGAGGTGGCTGATTCAGAAATCAGGTTATAAATCATTTTTGGTGGAAAATTCTAGAATTGGTGGGCCCCACTTGTGGTTGGTGAAGAAATGTGCTGAATTATATTTCAAATGTGGTGGGTGGGAATAGTAGCAGGTAAAGCCATCAGGTTGCAGGTCAAACCTACCAAAATTTTCCTATAAATAGAGGGCTAAGTTAGAATTGAAAATCACACCAGAAACATAAGCTTTCTCTCTTTCTCTCTCTATATTATGAAGCATATTTTGTGAGATTTTAGATACTTTGTGAGTTGCTATTCATCAGTGCAAGTTTCCTTCAGCATCATATCCGATATCCAGTCAGAAGTACTGCTCTTTTGAGGTAAGGGATATTAAGGGATTTTAAGGGTTGTTATGATTTTCAGTTTCGTAATTTTTCTGATCTTCAAAAATTCTGGAAAAATTTGAAATGATATTTTGATGAGTTTTCTTGATTGTATCCAAAAATGGTGATTTTTGGATGTATAAATTGAGAGTTATGAATTTTATGAGAAAAGACTATTTTAAAAGTAACAGCTTATAATTCCTTGTGGTTAACTCCAAAATTGATAAAATTTTTATTGGGAGTACATGTATATGATAGAAGTATACTCCGTAAATTTTAGAATTTTTAGACAAAAGTACAATTTTTGATAAATGTCTAAATATTCGGCTATTTTGGCTATATGAAAAATAGTAAATGACTTTTAAAAATTCTGAGAAAAATATATGTTCACTATGGGACTATATTATGCTAAATCCCAGAAAAAAAATATTTTTGGAACTGATTTGGTATTTTTCATAAAAATGGTCTAGTTATGAGTAAATGAATTAAATATGTTTTGTGAAGAAAGAAAATTGGAAAATATGATTTTATGGCTTGAGAATCCTATATGAGGTATATGCAGATTTTTGATGAGGGTTTTGGTTATTGATGATGAAATTATAAGAGTTGGCATTTTATGATGATTAAATGCATTAATTAGTAAAGTGTAAACAATTAAAATAAACTGTTTATAAATTTAAGTAATGTTATTCTTTCAATATCATTATACCAAAATATTGGTATGGATTTTATTGTGGAATTTCTATCTTTTGTGTCGGGGTTACTATTCATGAGTTACTATTCACGATTTACTATTCATGAGTTACGAATATTACTCTTGAGATTAAAACTATATGTTGATCATATTATTTTTATCATCATATATAACATTTTTATAACCCTGATGTTAAAATTCTCTTTCACTGGAGTGTAAAGATGGGTAGATTATTGGTATGATCATGACTAGGGTTCTCTTTGGCCTGTAGTGCAAAGTTGAATTGTGACTGGTATGATCATGACCATTGAATTTATAATTGAATATCTTAAGCTTAAGTGCAAAGGTGAATTGATCAACATGGTTATAATTATTGTTTATATAAATTCTGAAATGATTATATATTTCTTTGAGATATGAATATATTTGGCCTGTAGTGCAAATATGAATTGTTGATGAATATCTTTGGCATGTAGTGCAAAGATGGCCTGTTGATGAATATCTTTGGCCTGTAGTGCAAAGATGAACTGTTGTTGAATATCTTTGGCCCGTAGTGCAAAGATGGTTTGTTGATGAATATCTTTGGCCCGTAGTGCAAAGATGGATTTGTTAGTATGATTATAAACAGGAACTGTGATTTGGTATAACCATGATCTTTGATGTTTCAGGTAAAGACAGGTGATGAAAATATTCTTCGTCCTGGGTGCGAAGAAAAATTTATAGTCACAATTATGATTATGAGTTATTCATATGATTGTGGAAAGGAACTGTTGAGTGATGTTACATGGATAAAATATTGTTGGTGGATTTTTAACATGGAGAAGATAATAGACTTTATAGTCTATTTAACTCTTCTAATGGATTGCTCGTTCCGCTGCAACTATGGTTGAAATTTTTATCATTTACCATATGTTCTAAATCTCTGATTTATTGTTGATGAAGGCTATTGATAATTGAATTATCTTTAGTCATGATATTCTTTACTGAGCTAGTTGTGCTCACCCTTTTGCTTCACAATTCCTTTCAGGTAATAAGAGTGTAGTTGGGTCAACCAAGGATAATTCTGTGGCCATATGATATCTATCATAACCTAGACGCGTGGCCTCCCATGTACGAAGGTTTCCTTGAGCACTTCCCAAAGATTCTAATTTCTAAAACAGTTTTTGACTATACCTTTATGTAAGGTGTTATTGTGAGGTGATGTCCACTGTTGGAACATGAGTCACATTTGGTATATATTTGTATCCAAACTCACAGCATATGTGTTGTTGTATTTTGCACGACAATTGTTGTAATAAAGTTGTAGTTGTTTTTTGTACCATGTATTTGACGACTCAGAATGGGTTGGGTGGAATGGACCTATTTTGGGGTTGTCACAGGTGGTATCAGAGCTTAGGGATATGATCTCTGGCGGAGATCGGGGAATACAACTAGGAGGGGAGAGATGAGTAAATCCTTCGCTAGTGTGTCCTACCTAAGCTTATTTGTTGGTCAGTCATAATATTGGGATATTATGTGATATGTTAATTTGTTTAATTAACCCTTGTTTTATGGCAGTATTTGAGAATGGCAGCTGAGAATGCTAATAATGGAGTGAATGAGACTGTGGGGATACCTCTAATCACTAACCGTGATAATGTGATGTCAGACGAAGAAAGAATTAGAGATATCGATGTGGTGAGTGAAGAATTGATAGTTATACCCGAGATAGTCGCAGAGGTAACAGCTGAGACTGAGGAAGAAGAGGAAGAAGAAGTACCAGAGGAGAGTTTATTAGAGGTATTATATGATCAAAATGTAGAATTTCAAAATCGTATTCATGAGTTAGAAGAGCAGGCAGAAGAACGACAGGCGGTCGTGGAACAAAAGGATGCAACAATTCAAGCTTGTGTTACCCGATATGTGATGCTTGAACAGAAGCATTCTTTGGCAGAGTATAAGATGATAAAAATAGAATCTGAGCTGAGAGAAGAAAAAACTGAACGAGTGAGAATAAGTGATGCATGGGCAAAAGCCGCACGACACGTGGATATTGTGGAAAGAGATGTTCGATCTAAGAAGGCTAAAATAGATGATATGAATTTCTCTTTTTGGAAAGCAATTGGGAGAACCCAACATCGAGTTTTGAATTACCCTGTACATAGCGGTCAACCTGAATCCGATATGGATCGAAGATTGATGATTCAGATCATGAATGAGGAGTACGAAGAGGCAGTTGAGGGAGGAATATGTCCTATTGAAAGGTATATTTCAACGGTAATGATGACGCCAAATGCTGCTCCAGACAAGTCAAAGCCGAGTAGTTCGAGGGATGGCGGTTGTCATGACTTCCCAACAAATGAGGAACCCAAATGAAGTTATCATGGGAGATGAGCAATGGAGAAATCATGATGATCTGAGAGATAGAATCTGAAATAGAAGCAAGGTATTCTCAACTCTTCGAAATACCAGGTACGTAAATTTCGAGGACGAAATTTCATAAGGAGGGGAGATTGTAAGACCCCGAATTTTATGAAATAAAAATATTCAATTTTTCTTATAATTACTATTCAGTAAATGGTTAAATTGATAAATGTTAAAGTTAAGGGTGAAATATGAATTTTTTTCAAAATAAGCAAGTGGTTATAAAATAATCATTGTTGTCGGGGAATATTCGTTTGGTCGTGGAATATTCTTTCTGTCGGGGAATATTCGTACGACGGCGCAGCTATTTGTGGGCCCCATAACGAATAACTGTCGAGTGAAAAAAATGACAAATTTGAGTTTTTACAAATAACGGCGTAGTTGTTACCGTTAACACTGTTGGAATACCCGGTGGTTAAAATACAGTAATACGCGTTATTGCACAGTAGCACACGGTATTGCATAGTATTTTTGAAATTATTGATTCTTACGTAAGAAGGCACTACTCAATAATTGTTACAGTAATTACTGTTCAATATTTTATTTTATTGATTCAATAATTGCTACGTTGAAATTTTATATTATTGTTGTTCAATAATTGTTGATGCACAGTATTTTCCTTTATCAGATCAATAATTCATATTATTTGAATAATATTATTAGATAACATTATTGGCAATGTCTAGAAAGTTCTGTCTAAGGAGAGGTTTGGTCATCTAATTGCGCGCCAGTAAGGAGAAATCCTTATTGGAAAGCCCCCTCTTTCCTGGGAACGGCCTGGTTGTCATAAATGTGATTCTGTAATATTATTTGTGAATAATTAATTATTGATTCATATGATAAGGAAATATTTATTTTATGTGGATATAAATGAGGAATATATTTTTGTGGTTAAAAATAAAGGAGTTAATGTTGAGGTTTTTATCAGTATTTTTATCGGAATGGAGGTATTAAAAATCAGGGTTTTTGAGATATTTTGCGAGGGTTATAATTTTTAATCCGACCGTTGGATCGTGGTAATTTTTGGATATGTTATACATATATAAGTTGAGTATATGCCCACAAATTTTGAACCGTTAAAAATGAACGTATGATTTGTTATGAATTTTAAGAGGTGGCTGATTCAGAAATCAGGTTATAAATCATTTTTGGTGGAAAATTCTAGAATTGGTGGGCCCCACTTGTGGTTGGTGAAGAAATGTGCTGAATTATATTTCAAATGTGGTGGGTGGGAATAGTAGCAGGTAAAGCCATCAGGTTGCAGGTCAAACCTACCAAAATTTTCCTATAAATAGAGGGCTAAGTTAGAATTGAAAATCACACCAGAAACATAAGCTTTCTCTCTTTCTCTCTCTATATTATGAAGCATATTTTGTGAGATTTTAGATACTTTGTGAGTTGCTATTCATCAGTGCAAGTTTCCTTCAGCATCATATCCGATATCCAGTCAGAAGTACTGCTCTTTTGAGGTAAGGGATATTAAGGGATTTTAAGGGTTGTTATGATTTTCAGTTTCGTAATTTTTCTGATCTTCAAAAATTCTGGAAAAATTTGAAATGATATTTTGATGAGTTTTCTTGATTGTATCCAAAAATGGTGATTTTTGGATGTATAAATTGAGAGTTATGAATTTTATGAGAAAAGACTATTTTAAAAGTAACAGCTTATAATTCCTTGTGGTTAACTCCAAAATTGATAAAATTTTTATTGGGAGTACATGTATATGATAGAAGTATACTCTGTAAATTTTAGAATTTTTAGACAAAAGTACAATTTTTGATAAATGTCTAAATATTCGGCTATTTTGGCTATATGAAAAATAGTAAATGACTTTTAAAAATTCTGAGAAAAATATATGTTCACTATGGGACTATATTATGCTAAATCCCAGAAAAAAAAATATTTTTGGAACTGATTTGGTATTTTTCATAAAAATGGTCTAGTTATGAGTAAATGAATTAAATATGTTTTGTGAAGAAAGAAAATTGGAAAATATGATTTTATGGCTTGAGAATCCTATATGAGGTATATGCAGATTTTTGATGAGGGTTTTGGTTATTGATGATGAAATTATAAGAGTTGGCATTTTATGATGATTAAATGCATTAATTAGTAAAGTGTAAACAATTAAAATAAACTGTTTATAAATTTAAGTAATGTTATTCTTTCAATATCATTATACCAAAATATTGGTATGGATTTTATTGTGGAATTTCTATCTTTTGTGTCGGGGTTACTATTCATGAGTTACTATTCACGATTTACTATTCATGAGTTACGAATATTACTCTTGAGATTAAAACTATATGTTGATCATATTATTTTTATCATCATATATAACATTTTTATAACCCTGATGTTAAAATTCTCTTTCACTGGAGTGTAAAGATGGGTAGATTATTGGTATGATCATGACTAGGGTTCTCTTTGGCCTGTAGTGCAAAGTTGAATTGTGACTGGTATGATCATGACCATTGAATTTATAATTGAATATCTTAAGCTTAAGTGCAAAGGTGAATTGATCAACATGGTTATAATTATTGTTTATATAAATTCTGAAATGATTATATATTTCTTTGAGATATGAATATATTTGGCCTGTAGTGCAAATATGAATTGTTGATGAATATCTTTGGCATGTAGTGCAAAGATGGCCTGTTGATGAATATCTTTGGCCTGTAGTGCAAAGATGAACTGTTGTTGAATATCTTTGGCCCGTAGTGCAAAGATGGTTTGTTGATGAATATCTTTGGCCCGTAGTGCAAAGATGGATTTGTTAGTATGATTATAAACAGGAACTGTGATTTGGTATAACCATGATCTTTGATGTTTCAGGTAAAGACAGGTGATGAAAATATTCTTCGTCCTGGGTGCGAAGAAAAATTTATAGTCACAATTATGATTATGAGTTATTCATATGATTGTGGAAAGGAACTGTTGAGTGATGTTACATGGATAAAATATTGTTGGTGGATTTTTAACATGGAGAAGATAATAGACTTTATAGTCTATTTAACTCTTCTAATGGATTGCTCGTTCCGCTGCAACTATGGTTGAAATTTTTATCATTTACCATATGTTCTAAATCTCTGATTTATTGTTGATGAAGGCTATTGATAATTGAATTATCTTTAGTCATGATATTCTTTACTGAGCTAGTTGTGCTCACCCTTTTGCTTCACAATTCCTTTCAGGTAATAAGAGTGTAGTTGGGTCAACCAAGGATAATTCTGTGGCCATATGATATCTATCATAACCTAGACGCGTGGCCTCCCATGTACGAAGGTTTCCTTGAGCACTTCCCAAAGATTCTAATTTCTAAAACAGTTTTTGACTATACCTTTATGTAAGGTGTTATTGTGAGGTGATGTCCACTGTTGGAACATGAGTCACATTTGGTATATATTTGTATCCAAACTCACAGCATATGTGTTGTTGTATTTTGCACGACAATTGTTGTAATAAAGTTGTAGTTATTTTTTGTACCATGTATTTGACGACTCAGAATGGGTTGGGTGGAATGGACCTATTTTGGGGTTGTCACAGGTGGTATCAGAGCTTAGGGATATGATCTCTGGCGGAGATCGGGGAATACAACTAGGAGGGGAGAGATGAGTAAATCCTTCGCTAGTGTGTCCTACCTAAGCTTATTTGTTGGTCAGTCATAATATTGGGATATTATGTGATATGTTAATTTGTTTAATTAACCCTTGTTTTATGGCAGTATTTGAGAATGGCAGCTGAGAATGCTAATAATGGAGTGAATGAGACTGTGGGGATACCTCTAATCACTAACCGTGATAATGTGATGTCAGACGAAGAAAGAATTAGAGATATCGATGTGGTGAGTGAAGAATTGATAGTTATACCCGAGATAGTCGCAGAGGTAACGGCTGAGACTGAGGAAGAAGAGGAAGAAGAAGTACCAGAGGAGAGTTTATTAGAGGTATTATATGATCAAAATGTAGAATTTCAAAATCGTATTCATGAGTTAGAAGAGCAGGCAGAAGAACGACAGGCGGTCGTGGAACAAAAGGATGCAACAATTCAAGCTTGTGTTACCCGATATGTGATGCTTGAACAGAAGCATTCTTTGGCAGAGTATAAGATGATAAAAATAGAATCTGAGCTGAGAGAAGAAAAAACTGAACGAGTGAGAATAAGTGATGCATGGGCAAAAGCCGCACGACACGTGGATATTGTGGAAAGAGATGTTCGATCTAAGAAGGCTAAAATAGATGATATGAATTTCTCTTTTTGGAAAGCAATTGGGAGAACCCAACATCGAGTTTTGAATTACCCTGTACATAGCGGTCAACCTGAATCCGATATGGATCGAAGATTGATGATTCAGATCATGAATGAGGAGTACGAAGAGGCAGTTGAGGGAGGAATATGTCCTATTGAAAGGTATATTCCAACGGTAATGATGACGCCAAATGCTGCTCCAGACAAGTCAAAGCCGAGTAGTTCGAGGGATGGCGGTTGTCATGACTTCCCAACAAATGAGGAACCCAAATGAAGTTATCATGGGAGATGAGCAATGGAGAAATCATGATGATCTGAGAGATAGAATCTGAAATAGAAGCAAGGTATTCTCAACTCTTCGAAATACCAGGTACGTAAATTTCGAGGACGAAATTTCATAAGGAGGGGAGATTGTAAGACCCCGAATTTTATGAAATAAAAATATTCAATTTTTCTTATAATTACTATTCAGTAAATGGTTAAATTGATAAATGTTAAAGTTAAGGGTGAAATATGAATTTTTTTCAAAATAAGCAAGTGGTTATAAAATAATCATTGTTGTCGGGGAATATTCGTTTGGTCGTGGAATATTCTTTCTGTCGGGGAATATTCGTACGACGGCGCAGCTATTTGTGGGCCCCATAACGAATAACTGTCGAGTGAAAAAAATGACAAATTTGAGTTTTTACAAATAACGGCGTAGTTGTTACCGTTAACACTGTTGGAATACCCGGTGGTTAAAATACAGTAATACGCGTTATTGCACAGTAGCACACGGTATTGCATAGTATTTTTGAAATTATTGATTCTTACGTAAGAAGGCACTACTCAATAATTGTTACAGTAATTACTGTTCAATATTTTATTTTATTGATTCAATAATTGCTACGTTGAAATTTTATATTATTGTTGTTCAATAATTGTTGATGCACAGTATTTTCCTTTATCAGATCAATAATTCATATTATTTGAATAATATTATTAGATAACATTATTGGCAATGTCTAGAAAGTTCTGTCTAAGGAGAGGTTTGGTCATCTAATTGCGCGCCAGTAAGGAGAAATCCTTATTGGAAAGCCCCCTCTTTCCTGGGAACGGCCTGGTTGTCATAAATGTGATTCTGTAATATTATTTGTGAATAATTAATTATTGATTCATATGATAAGGAAATATTTATTTTATGTGGATATAAATGAGGAATATATTTTTGTGGTTAAAAATAAAGGAGTTAATGTTGAGGTTTTTATCAGTATTTTTATCGGAATGGAGGTATTAAAAATCAGGGTTTTTGAGATATTTTGCGAGGGTTATAATTTTTAATCCGACCGTTGGATCGTGGTAATTTTTGGATATGTTATACATATATAAGTTGAGTATATGCCCACAAATTTTGAACCGTTAAAAATGAACGTATGATTTGTTATGAATTTTAAGAGGTGGCTGATTCAGAAATCAGGTTATAAATCATTTTTGGTGGAAAATTCTAGAATTGGTGGGCCCCACTTGTGGTTGGTGAAGAAATGTGCTGAATTATATTTCAAATGTGGTGGGTGGGAATAGTAGCAGGTAAAGCCATCAGGTTGCAGGTCAAACCTACCAAAATTTTCCTATAAATAGAGGGCTAAGTTAGAATTGAAAATCACACCAGAAACATAAGCTTTCTCTCTTTCTCTCTCTATATTATGAAGCATATTTTGTGAGATTTTAGATACTTTGTGAGTTGCTATTCATCAGTGCAAGTTTCCTTCAGCATCATATCCGATATCCAGTCAGAAGTACTGCTCTTTTGAGGTAAGGGATATTAAGGGATTTTAAGGGTTGTTATGATTTTCAGTTTCGTAATTTTTCTGATCTTCAAAAATTCTGGAAAAATTTGAAATGATATTTTGATGAGTTTTCTTGATTGTATCCAAAAATGGTGATTTTTGGATGTATAAATTGAGAGTTATGAATTTTATGAGAAAAGACTATTTTAAAAGTAACAGCTTATAATTCCTTGTGGTTAACTCCAAAATTGATAAAATTTTTATTGGGAGTACATGTATATGATAGAAGTATACTCCGTAAATTTTAGAATTTTTAGACAAAAGTACAATTTTTGATAAATGTCTAAATATTCGGCTATTTTGGCTATATGAAAAATAGTAAATGACTTTTAAAAATTCTGAGAAAAATATATGTTCACTATGGGACTATATTATGCTAAATCCCAGAAAAAAAAATATTTTTGGAACTGATTTGGTATTTTTCATAAAAATGGTCTAGTTATGAGTAAATGAATTAAATATGTTTTGTGAAGAAAGAAAATTGGAAAATATGATTTTATGGCTTGAGAATCCTATATGAGGTATATGCAGATTTTTGATGAGGGTTTTGGTTATTGATGATGAAACTATAAGAGTTGGCATTTTATGATGATTAAATGCATTAATTAGTAAAGTGTAAACAATTAAAATAAACTGTTTATAAATTTAAGTAATGTTATTCTTTCAATATCATTATACCAAAATATTGGTATGGATTTTATTGTGGAATTTCTATCTTTTGTGTCGGGGTTACTATTCATGAGTTACTATTCACGATTTACTATTCATGAGTTACGAATATTACTCTTGAGATTAAAACTATATGTTGATCATATTATTTTTATCATCATATATAACATTTTTATAACCCTGATGTTGAAATTCTCTTTCACTGGAGTGTAAAGATGGGTAGATTATTGGTATGATCATGACTAGGGTTCTCTTTGGCCTGTAGTGCAAAGTTGAATTGTGACTGGTATGATCATGACCATTGAATTTATAATTGAATATCTTAAGCTTAAGTGCAAAGGTGAATTGATCAACATGGTTATAATTATTGTTTATATAAATTCTGAAATGATTATATATTTCTTTGAGATATGAATATATTTGGCCTGTAGTGCAAATATGAATTGTTGATGAATATCTTTGGCATGTAGTGCAAAGATGGCCTGTTGATGAATATCTTTGGCCTGTAGTGCAAAGATGAACTGTTGTTGAATATCTTTGGCCCGTAGTGCAAAGATGGTTTGTTGATGAATATCTTTGGCCCGTAGTGCAAAGATGGATTTGTTAGTATGATTATAAACAGGAACTGTGATTTGGTATAACCATGATCTTTGATGTTTCAGGTAAAGACAGGTGATGAAAATATTCTTCGTCCTGGGTGCGAAGAAAAATTTATAGTCACAATTATGATTATGAGTTATTCATATGATTGTGGAAAGGAACTGTTGAGTGATGTTACATGGATAAAATATTGTTGGTGGATTTTTAACATGGAGAAGATAATAGACTTTATAGTCTATTTAACTCTTCTAATGGATTGCTCGTTCCGCTGCAACTATGGTTGAAATTTTTATCATTTACCATATGTTCTAAATCTCTGATTTATTGTTGATGAAGGCTATTGATAATTGAATTATCTTTAGTCATGATATTCTTTACTGAGCTAGTTGTGCTCACCCTTTTGCTTCACAATTCCTTTCAGGTAATAAGAGTGTAGTTATCTTTACTGAGCTAGTTGTGCTCACCCTTTTGACTATACCTTTATGTAAGGTGTTATTGTGAGGTGATGTCCACGGTTGGAACATGAGTCACATTTGGTATATATTTGTATCCAAACTCACAGCATATGTGTTGTTGTATTTTGCACGACAATTGTTGTAATAAAGTTGTAGTTGTTTTTTGTACCATGTATTTGACGACTCAGAATGGGTTGGGTGGAATGGACCTATTTTGGGGTTGTCACAGTATCACACATACATTATCCTCTAATCACCATTGAGGACGAGCGTCTCCACGTCCATTTGCCAGATTTAGTAATAATAAACTACAATCGCAAGTAAAACCCAAATGGACCTAAGCATTTCTACCGGTAATAAGGTTTTACCACAGTCAATTCTTTGACTTTATTTGAAACCTTTTTAACCAGTCTGGCCTTATAGGCTCCATCTTGCCATTTGCTCCAATCTTTTTCTTAAAGATCCATATACGCCCTTTAGGCTTTATGCCCACTGAAAGTTTAACCAAAGTCCACACTTAGATATCATACATAGAGTCCATTTCGGATTTTATAGCCTTCTGTCATTTCTTTAAGTGTCTACAACTCTTAGCTTCAACGTATATAACTGGATCATCATCCTCTATGATACGTAAATCATCATCATCATCTATGATGAATCCATACATCTCAGGCATCTTCAGTACTTTTCTAGATTTACGATTCAGTTGTGGTACAATAGGTCAATCTATAGGTTCCTCTATTTGACTTATAATGCTTTATGGTTCTTGAACTTCTTCAAGATCTATTGTCCTCCCACTAGCCCCTTCAATGATAAACACATTTATCTAAAAAGGCAACGTCTTTCGTAAAAAACACCTTTTGCCTAGTAGGATTATAGAACATATACCCTATACTTATTTTAGGATGTCCCACAAATCTGCACTTGTCAAATCTTGTCCCAAGCTTAACCTTTTGAAACCTTTTCACATAATCTGGATAACCTCTTATCTTAACATTCTTAAGATTAGGAATCCTCCATGTCCATAACTCATATAGAGTCTTGGGCCTAAATTTTGAGGTTACCTTATTTTGTAGATATGTACTCATTTCTTGGGCATAACCCTAGAAGGATACTGGAATGTCGGTAAAATAATTATGGACCGTACTATCTCCAACAAGGTACGATTTTTCCCTTCAGATACATTGTTAGTCGATTTCGCAATCAATGAATACATGCAAGTATACACGGTCAACAAGTAATAAAGTTATAGGTAGAGTGTCGTTCCCATAAAGAATTATTTAAAAATAATTACAAAATAATAACTCTTAACCAAATTCATTTTATTTAAACAATTAATTAAGATTATGAATTTTGGAAATAAATTAAACTAATTAAACTACTACTAACCACCACAAGTTTGAATTCAGATATTAAAGGCTTAAAATTAACATTTCCCTTAATTTTTCACTTAAATTAATACACTTCCTGTTAACTTATGCTAATTACGTTGGATTGTTAATCGAGAACTCATAAATATTTATGACCATCTCTAGACGTATCATAAACGAATCAACTTAAATCCACAAATGAGAGAATTAAGGTGAACACCCTAGTTAACTAATTCACTATATCTCTATATGAATTACAATTAAAAAGGATTTAATACACATGTTCTCTATCAGATTACATGCGGCTTATATGTATATCTCTATCCTAGACACAAATCATGAATTTCATCGCCATGTAGAAAACAAAATCACATGCTATTATGATTATATCTAAATCCATAATATGTCTCTTAATTTCATATAGATTATCACGGTAATTAGTGATCAGACAATTAAGCAATAATCACAAACCATAATAGACAATCCAAAAATAATCAACAATAATTAACAAAGAAGAATATCAATGTAAGCTACGCAAGAAGTTCCATGATAATCTTAAATAGAAATTAGTTCATGACTAAATCAAAATTCGTAATCCACAATTGAAATAACATTCCAGAATAGAAAATAGGAGATAGAGAAGAGAATAAAATCTGTTGAAGTAGTCTTTGAATCTCTCATGTAGCTCTTAAGTTGAATCTTTTGTGCTCCTTGAATTGCTTCAAGCCTTCCAATCTTTCTCCTAAACTACGATTTTAATCCTAAAGCTAATGGAATCTAATACAATTGAATTCTCTAAATATACTAAATAATAACAACTATTTATAGTCTCTAACATAAATCCAAGTTCTATTAGAAATTAGGGAATAAAAATTCGCACTCTAATTGATTACAAGTCTAAAAGTCAACTCTGGTCAACCCCCGAAGTAGAGCGATCGCACTGGAAATAGCTTGGAATTGGGCGCGGCCGTGCCCAAGTGGCAGAGAGCATTTTCTAAGTCTGGGAAGTAGCGCGACCGCGCTCAAAATGAAATAGAAATGGGCGCGGCCACGCTCAAAATTTTCCTCTAGTTAGCCTCTGCAAGATACTTCTCGCAGTTTTTTTTCAATGTCCAGGCTTATTGCAGTGGAAGCAAACTCCTTTGCTATCCGTATTAGTTTTGTTCTTATTGTCATTTGTTTTTATCTTTCTTTTTACCTTCTTTAAATTTTCTTCCTTACAGAAGATCCTTTGGCCCTTTTCAACATCCTGAAAGAGTTATATATCTGCCAGTAAGACTTGGTCTTTCTTGGCTGAAAAGTGACTCTCAACAGTTTTCAACATGCTAAACAACTCAGGCAGGCTGAGATGTAGCTTGCTCATGTGAAAATTCACAACAAATTGTGAAAAAGAAGTCCAGGAGTGACTGCAAGATTAAATCTTGGTTCAACTTTCCATCCATTACAAAATTTAGTTGTCCTAACTGTTCAATCAAATTGATCATCTTATGGACATGTGCGTGTACTTTAGTGTCATCGGTTATTCTAGATCAGAAGAGCTCTTTATATATCTGATATCTCGTAGTCATACTTTCCTCACCATTCAATTCCTTGAGGTATAGGAGTATATTAGGAGCATCCACGTTATCGTGTTGACGCAGAAACTCGTTACTCATGGATGCGAACATGATGCATTGAGCCACAGTTGCATCATCAAATCACTTTCTAAAAGTAAAAATCTCTTCCTCAGAGACATTGTCTGCAACCATTGCAGGGACAGGCGTATTAAGGACATAAGATATCTTTTCAGAATTGAGAACATTATCAAATTCCTAAATCAATCCATGTAATTCGGTTTAGTTAATTAACATATAATATGCTCCGCAGTGATATTAATTTAGACGTTTGTAAAATTTGTAAATGAATTTGTAATTTAACAACATTATAACATTCATTCATTTTTTTAATTACCAAAATAAATTAGGTCTTTATTTAAATTGGTATCTCCCACTATTTTCATCAAACTATACTACCCTCAATATATAGTTCGACAAATCTAATTAAAGATTTGCCAGTGAGGATAAGGATCCCGTTTCAAATGTATATAGCATTGTGTGACCACAACAAACTATATATAAATAAATATGTAAACAACTATTGCCAATTACTTCATCATGTAACTCTGTGTATTTTACCTCTTAAATTATGTGACACATTCGAATCAAATATTATCCAAGTTAAGTCTAACCTAGAACTTTCATATATGTGAAGAGAAGAATATTGTCCTTGTGTGACACAACAAAATAACATTGTTCAATTCCTTAATAAACATCAAATGTGATAAAACATCTCAAAAAATTAAAATAAGCTTTGTGTGACACAACAAACTTATAATGATTAATTGATACTTTATCGTTTTATCATGTTAGAGGCGACGTTCGATATTATAAATATCTTTGAATGTTTAGAACTTAATATAATTTGTTTGAGGGTTTGTTATTAGTTGTCTCATCTTGTTTAGCGCGGATGCACACATATATAAAAAATACGCGTCATATATATATATATATATATATATATATATATATATATATATATATATATATATATAGTAAGCATGCACATTTAGAGTATTATATTCTACATGGATTAATTATGGACTTTTATTCTAGTTTGGTTCACTAGAGTCACCAAGTGAACCAAAAGGTCAAATTTAGAGTGTAAGAACAGAATTTAAATATAACTATTAGATTTAAATTCAGACTCCATTACAAATGGTTCTTCAAGCGCTCCTTGCTCCTTTGTCTTTAATTTTTCAAATAATTATAACTAATCCAATTATATAACTATTTACAATAAAAAGAAACCTTGATCAACAGTCAAAGGGAAGTACATATGAAGGAGATAGAATTTACATTAAGAATGATTAGAGAAAACGAGGTACGGAGACCCCATTTATAAAACTCATTCATTCATGCATTCTCATAGAATAAAATCCAATCATCCATTGGTCAATAATCCATAATCAACCCCATTTATTATTATATATATCATCATATGCATAATTAAATAACATTCATATCATGAATAAGAAAACCATTTCATATATGCACTGATATCATTTAATGGGCAATTAAAGTTTATTAGAAGTCCAATTTTGAAACAAAATAAACTCTTTTATTTTAATCAAAATCTAAATCATAATAAACTTATTTATTTTATTTTATCCAATTTTGAATAAAAATAAACTCCTTTACTTTTAATCAAATTTCAAATCAAAATAAACTATTTTATTTATTTTAATTAACATGGAATCCAATTTCAAGTTCAAAATAAACTCCCTTATTTTAACCTTAAAATTGCTAGAAAAATAAAATTTGTGGAATCCAATTCCTTATCAAAATAAACCTTTTATTTTAGATAACATGGAATCATATTCCATATTTAAATAAACTCCTTTATTCAAGTTAACGTGAAATCCAATTCCAAGTTAAAGTAAAACTTTTATTTTTAAACATATTCCAATTCAAAATAAACCTTTATCTTAATTGAAATAAATAAATAAAAATTTAAAATCTACAGACCGACGCGACTGCGTCCAGATTACACTTGGAACTGGCGCGGCCTCGCTGCAACCCTAGAAACGTTTTCTAGGTTTGGTCGCGGCCGCGCTGCATCACAAATATAGAAAACTTAGTTGAAAATTTGACCCAATCACATACCCATACACATGGAATCAACATAATCGATAATTAGCACAATGTTTGACTCTAATACCACTGTTAGGTTTGTAATATACGCGAGCATACAATCAAATTGCATAAATAAAGTGGAAGCGCGATAAAATTGGATTTTAAAATTTTATACAAACCATCACCATGATCTTTCCTTGTACTCAATTATCAATTATACGAAAATGTCAATACTCTCCCAACAATTGGAAAAAACATGTGGTGTAACTTGTTACCCTTACCCATTATAAGACTCCCCTTATTTATAGATATAGGTAACCCTTCTAAACTATTTAGGAATATGATTTTATTTAATTAATTAAACTCCTAATCCAATTAGGAACTTATGAGAGTACTTTTATTAACTAATTCTTAAACCTTTTTAGGAATTAAATAATAATAATAATAATAATAATAATAAGACTCCTCTTATTAATTTATATTTACTATTTCCAAAATTTTAAATAATAAATATTAAGTTATTTAATTTATTCTATCATCATAGAATAAATTAAACATACTTAACTTATTATTACGATTATGCCATTTACTTCTTTAAATAAATATTTTCCTTTTGCGGTGTGACCCTTTAGGTTCTTCATATTAAACCGCTTGTGAGTAAATCAATTAGAACAATTCTAATCTTGTTTAAATAAATAAATTAAACCATTTAATAAATTTAAATAAATAATATTTATTCTACAATAAGGGTAAGCCCCCTTAGCGATCATCGACTTTCTAGATAATATAGATTTCAATAGTAATCATAAAAAAAACTTTCAGTGAATAGTTACCGTACAATTCAATCCTTCTACCATACAATATCCCAATTAAATATAAGATAAGAAATTATTGTCAAGATTTGTTTTTATTTAATTATATGTATTTCGATTCTCAAATGCACAACTCTAAATAATACAAATTAGAAACTCATTTGTAATTTCATTCTACCTTGGCCAAGGATTACTGAGTCGTCATTTATCGAATCACATAGGACTTTCTCTCCTTTTACTAGAAATGGTATATTCTTTGTTGATCATTCACTATCTCCATGTATAACTTATTATACCCAAGCATACACTTTGATATACCATAAGGGTCTTAAGGAATATGTCAAACCATAACTCATTATACACAAGATACTATAATGATCTCAAGTCCAAGGATCACTTGTACTACTATCACTTAAGGAATTCCTATTGATAGATTAGGTATTCCTTTAGCGAGCCACGTTCAGTGAACTTATTCTCTAATAAGCACATACATACTTAATTTAGTGTCTCCGCACAAATGATTATGAGATTAATCACCCTCTTCCTAAGAGCAAGAAAAGTATGTATCAATCTATCCGGATTCACTAATCTCATTTTTAGTAATCCAACGATTAAGAACAATTTTAGTTTGTCAGCTATCTAAGAATTTAGATCTCATTAGCATAATCATCATTATGATTCTAAAAATATTGCTTTAAACTTTGGGTTTATCACATTTAATATAACAGTACCATGTAGATAAAGTAAAATTTAATAAATTACTTTTATTATTAATAAACGAATAAGATTACAAAGTATATGCAACATCATACCAAATATGATTGGCTTACATGCATACTACTTTTAACGACATGGCTCTCAAGACTGATGGATTGCCCGAGCCAAAGCTACAACTGGATTTGCCAATAGATGTGGATGCTGGAAAGGAGAAGAATAGTGGGGACTAGGAAAAGAAGGTGGGAGAAGATCCAGCCTTGAATTCCAACACAGATGAGCCAATTTTGATAGTGCCCTATGTTCCTTCTCCACCAAAGCTCAAGGTTCAGGCAGTTATGTAGTCTCGGCCTTATTGGTAGTCATTTCGTTGGCAAAACTCTATATGACATGGGAGCTATCATAAATTTGGAGCTATGGTGGGATGAAAAAGGGTTTCATAAGAAGATAGTCGAAGATTAAATTATGTTTGAGAAGCTTAATTTCATTAATCCTTCCACAGACACAATGGAGCAAACGCCTAGCTATTTTAAGTTCATAAATGAGATTTTATCTTAAGAGTAACGAGTTAGGTGAACTTGAAACAATGACCCTTACTGAAGCGAAGCCCTCAAATTTTACATTGCTATTGATGGATGGAAGGTTCCTTAATTTTCAAAGGGGAATTGGATAGAGAGTTGAAAAAGTCGGACTGACGACTCTAAAATAAGCGCTTATTAGGACGCAACCCATGTTTAATTTTTAGTTTTTATTTTATTAGGTTTCATAGTAGTTAATAAATTTACATTTATTAGAATTTAGTAAACTTTCTTCTCTTGTGTTTACAGATTATTCGAGTCCAATTCAAGTGCGGTGTGTATTCAATCTAATGTGTCTAGCCTATTCTTCAGACTTAACAGACAATGAGGAAAATTGCTAATTTTTTAGGGAAGTCATTTACTTTACTTTTTCCTATCTTAGTCATTGAGGACAATGTCTAGTTTAAGTTTGGGGGTGTGGTCTTATTTTGTTTTATTTATTTTATTTTATTAGGTTTGCATGTTAGATAATATGTTTTTATTATAGATGAGCAATGATTTGATTATATTTGATTATGGCCGATGATAAGAGGGAAAAAATGAGTTTAATGTCTAACTCTTGGGAAATTGAGAATGCATGCCTAGTTTGTAATTTTGACTTATGAGTTGGTTTTACACTACTTGCGAAACTTTTTCACTTATATGCACATATCCACATGTTTAGCTAGTTGGGGCATAAAATGTTTTATTTATATTTTTTGGTTAAATGCTTATGGGAGATATCATTCAAACTCAAGAAATCTTATTTGAGAATCATTCAAAGTGAAAATTAGGCACTCACAAAAGTTTGGGGAAAATCTTGGAGTGTTTTTGAAAAATTGGAACCTTCCCGAGTTGAATAAGGAATCATGTGGTGGGTTGAGATGGAGCATAAAACGCACTCACTCATAAAAACATGCACGAGATGGAGCGTAAAACGCACTCGTTCAATAGGAAGTGAGATGGAGCGTAAAACACACTCACAAAAAAGAGAAAAAGGAAATAAAAGGAAAAAATTTGTGCTTTTGAATTACTTGGAAAGGGATCAAGTGTGCTTAAATATTTTAAATATCCTTTTGATCTTAAAAATTTTATGTTTTGTCTTCAATAGCGGATACCGATGTAATAAGAAGGTTTTTAGAGTTGATTTTAAAATCTTTTATGAGTATTTGGTTATATGATCTTATGTGAGTTATGACTAGTTTGAACATTTGGATGCACACATTCACTTAAAGGGTCATAAGTAGTACGGAACTGATGGTTAGGTTGAAATTTTAGGTTCTGCAGGTTTTTGAAAAAAAAATACTTGTGTTATAATTGGAGGAAATCTTTGAGGCTATTATACAAATTCATATTGGTTCATTTCTCCAGTCGATGTAGTTGCTAGTTAAAATTATTTTTTGTTCTTAGTGTTTTGCTTGAGAACAAGCAAAGGTTTAAGTTGGGGGGTCTTTGATAAGTGAGTTTTATAACTGTTATTTATTATCTTTGAACATGATAATTTTTAGGTTTTTAATTATTTTAAGTTATTTTTATGTATTTATAGTATTTTTATGTTATTTTGTAGGAATAAGCAAGGAAAAGCAATTCAGACATCTTTTGGAGTACAATATGCAAGCAGATGCAAGAAGCAGAGATTGTAGAGCTTTTAACACCAAGTTGGATGCATTTACTTGGCTTAAAACTTGAATTTTATTGTAGATCTCGTTGAGAGCTTCAATTTGATAGGTGGAATGTCCCATAACTCTTTCCGTATCAAAATTTATAACCTTTTTACCAACAGGCGTTGAACCTCAAAGTTTGGAGTTTGCCATTGACATAAAAGCCAATTGAAGCCCAATTTAGACCTTGAACCAGCTAGAATCTCTCAATTATCAAAGAATGAAAGTTGTAGATCTACTTCTTATCTTTCCAGAACATCTTGAATCGTCCCAATCGGAGTTCGGATGTGAGAGTTATGTCTATTTTACCAAAGGGTTTCACAGTAGAAAATTAACCAACGTGGCCGCGCCAGTTTCTAATTCATTTTGGGCCCAATTGCGCCCAACATTAGAGAGGGGTCGCAACCATATTAAGATTTGATGCGTTTTTGCATATTTTTGACTCTAAATTGGATTAAGTTTCCACATAAGCTTGGGATTTGACTTGTAACCTATAAATACATGATGTATGACATAAAATAGAGGTAATTAGAGACTTACAAATTAGAAAATAACATAATTTAGGATTAGAGTAAGAGTAAGAGTAGAATTGCAAAAAAGGCTTTCATTAGATTTGAAGGAAAATTTAAAGGAATTATTGCAAGGATTAAAGGCTAAACTGAATATCACGTATAAATACTGATTCTTATCTCTACTAGAATACTTGGCATCTGAAACCGATTCTTAGAGACGGACTAAGTTCCGTATCTGGTTCTAGCAATTTGATACGGATTTAGAAATCAAAATTTTGCTATGTCTAGACATTTTTGGAAGTAAAAAATTAAGACGAATTTAAAACTGCTAGTGTCATCTCAAATTCTATAGATGGATTTTGCCGTCTCAAAAATTAAGTATTTTTTTAAAAAAATTAAACACGTTTTTGAAACAGATTTGAGACCAACCGTGCTCGTCTCAGATTAATAATAATAAAAAGAAATAAATATCTAAGTTTGAAAAGGATTAGAGACCAAATTTTTTGTCTCAAACTTTTATTTTCCCTCCAAATATTAGTCTCCAATTCCCTCCTTATTTTAGAAACAAAATTAGAGATTGATATAGCCGTTTCAAAAATTGATTATTTTTAATGATTTTTAAAAGCATTTTAGAGACGAATTAGATACGAATATAGTCCGTCTCAGTTTTTTTAGTTTCCCTCCAACAATTCCCTCAAACTATATTATCAAAAACGGAAATAAGACTAAAATAGTCTTAAACAAATGAATAAGGATCGATTGCTTACTCCTTACTAGTAGTCTAGGACTATAAATGCTAACCATCAAATTCGTATTTGTCTTCATCCGTAAAAAACGGACATTATTTGGATTAGAAAAAAATGGATATATCTATATTCGGTTTAAATGTATCTGCAAATAAACAGATACGAATACAGATATAGACGTATTCATATTCGTTATATATACGACTGATAACGGATTTCCAGATTCAGATTCGGATTTGTATCCGTATTCGTATTCGTATCCAAAAACTTATATATATATATATATATATAGGGAGAGGATCAAGAGTAGAACTCTTAAGTAGTAGAACTCCCTTAAATAATAGAATTGTATCAAAACGACGTAGTTTTGATAAGACGCGGTGGCATTTTTGTAAATACGCGGTGGCATGGTATTTACAAAAATACCACCGTGTCTTATCAAAACTACGTCGGTTTGTTACAATTCTATTATTTAAGGGAGTTCTACTACTTAAGAGTTCTACTCTTGATCCTTTCTGTATATATATATATATATATATATATATATATATATATATATATATGTAGACACTTAAAATTTTCTGCATACCTGTTACTAACATTGCAGGAGGGCAGAATCGTCTTTCAGAGATAACCCTGGAAGACAGCTCAGTTCAATCCCAGAGACAAACCTGGGATATTTAGTTATTATCATCTCGGAGATAACCCCGAGACATCCAGCTCAAAACCCGGAAATACCACCGGAAGTTTCAACCTCAACCCCGGAAATAACACCGGAGTTTCAGTTTTAACCTCGGAGATAACCCCGAGGAATACAGTTCAAATACCGAAAATCACACCGGAGAAGACCGTGTCATTTCAGAGATAACCCCGAGATACTCAGTCTCAGTTCCAGAAAGAACACCAAGAGAGATAGTGCCAACCTTGGAGACAACCCCGAGGCATGCAGTTGCAGTTCCAGATATAACCCCAGAAATGCTTGTTTCAAATCCATGCAATCAGCTTTAACACTCGGCAATGGCCCCAAAGCACTCATTCCCTAAGATCGGAGATAACCCCGAGAGGTCAGGCACACCTCAGAAATAACCCTGAGGATGGTCAACACCTCCAGCAGTCCAATCTCAGAGATAACCCTGAGCAACGACTGCTAAATCAGCTCAAGCCGGAGATAACCCCAGTAAAGGGCAGAACCATCATTTTGCCATCCCAACCCCACATTGCGCCGTCTCAACATTCATATATATATATTCTACACATCAATGTCCTACAAGAACCAAAGAGCTCCAATACCGAGTGACTACTGCACAAGATAGCACACTGGATAGAATTTGAAGCTTGAAGACCAAGGGCATGGTCCCATCTTCCTGACTTCGTACAACCTCTAATCCCATGTCATTGTGTAGCTCTCGACAATAGCATTCCGTAAAAGGTCTTATACACCTCGATCGGATGCCCGGATTGAAGTTCTGAAAGTTCAAGCGGACATCACGTTGCACGCGTGCACGTACTTCGAGACGGTAGAACCCGGGGCACCTCGGGTAGCCGCATGTGCATCTGCGGCTGCCGCAGGTACACCTACGGCTCCCCCCTCTATAAATAGAGGGCTTAAGGTAACCATTTTAAAAGAGAAAAAAGGCGAGGAAGCCCTGTCCAATTTGCTATGTACACACTATAAACTGAGTGCTTTCTCATTTTAAACACTTGTGAGCTTATATATTGCTATATTTTTACTGGCGGGAGCCGAGTGTTCATCCCTTTAAAGATATTGAAGTCTTCTTTGGCAGTCCACTGTAAACCTTCTTACACTTTCTAAAGCCTTTCTCCACTACTGTGCACACACAGTTCTTCACGTTGAGAGTCGTGTAGCGTGTGTATGCCCGGACTTCGGTCCGTGGATTTTATTTCTTTTTGTATATATATATATATATATATATATTTATATTTATATTTATATTTATATATATGGACTAACATTATCGAGTTATGCCTGGATTAAGCCTGGATTTTACATTCGGAGCGTTTATTTGCTTATATATATATATATATATATATATATATATATTTATATTTCTTTCAGGCCTAGAGTTTACTTCGTGGCCTTTTACCGCTTTATTTACATTACTGTTAAGCCTGGAGTTTACTTCGTGGCCTTTTACTGCTTTATTTACATTTAGTCCCGCTTGGAGTTTACTTCGTGGCGATTGACCGTATTTATTGTTTTATTTATATATCTGATCCCCCATGGAGGTGCTTCGTGGTGGTTGATCATGTCTCTATATATATATATTTATCGCTTTTATATATTTGTGTTTTCTATCCCCCATAGAGGTGCTTCATGGTGGTTAATCATGTCTGTATATATATATATATATATATATATATATATATATATATATATATATATATATATATATACAGCTTATATATATATAATTGCCTACAGCTTTCATATAAATTGCTACATCATGTGAGCCTAGGAATCATGTGATCATATATTCAGTCTACTGAATCTAGATTCGGTTCCCGTGATGGATATTTTCAGCTGTACATGACTTGTAAATTATTCGCGGTATTTGAACTTCCTTAGATGGCTTTCATGCCCACAAGGAGTTTGATAATGCTATGCATATTATTTTCTCAAAGATGCTTCGCATCTCGAAAATAAAAGCAATCAAGCCGAACATTTAATAAAATGGAAGTATCAGAGGCCTCAATTACTATTGAGCACATGGTTTGAAAAAACCTCTTTTTAAACATCACTGCTATATCTTGTTAAAACTGAATTTTATACAGAAATTCAAACCCTTTGTATATAGGTGCGAACGAGGCATATCACTACTTCCAAATAACTACACATTGACTCACACACACACACACACACACACATTCATATAATAGTTTAATTGAAAAGTTGCGTCACCGTGGCAACACGGATGTCGAGGGGTGCCTAACACCTTCCCTCCGCATAAGCAAGTCCCCGGACCTTAATGAATCTCGATTTCACAGACCTGTTAAGCAGTGTCACATCACTGGGCCAATGTGCAAATCTTTTCTCGGTTTTGTTGGTACAACCATTTAAAAACCCAACTGGCGACTCTTACAGTCCAATCGTCAACATATAAATGTCAGACCTTTTCATAACTTGTTTTTTCAAACAAATCTCACCTAACGTGAGAACACCAAAAGACAAGAACAGAAAAGGGACAAATAAAATCCCGACGTCGACAGGTGGCGACTCTGTTGGGAATTTCCAGTAAGAGGACTTAAGCCGCTATTACAAGCTTTTCAAAACTGTTATATGCTTGTGTGTGGATGTTGCATTTACATTTGATGGATGTGTGCAAATGCATTTACGTACTGTACTTAATGCTTTACACTTTATTTTCTTGTGATATTAGTGCTTCGCACATGTCATCATTTTCATAAACGGTGAGACACGTTGTATATGAATGTATGTTATGTGGTTCCTCCATCAGAAGCCTATCTTGTCGGTGTTTGTTTACTGGACTCGTAGGAAGACTAATTCCAACGAGGCTCAGGAAAGGCACCACCCAAATTCGCTCCAGTTAAAAGACCGGATTAACTTCCCGTCGAGTAAATTACGATGATTTAGGAACCTTCATGCCAAAAAGCCGCGAGAGTAACCTAAGATAGGTCAGCCTCTGATAAACCAAATGCGGAGGAAAGTCCCTTCATACTTTCCATTTTCAATTACTTGTAAAATCATTTACTTGTAATATCATTCCATGCCAATCTCATTGTAATGGGAAATATGAAGAAATATGTGCATATACATGCTATCCTGTATTACAAACAACTAACATCCGTTTTGCAGGATAATACTCCTAAAACGGATACGTCATATAGCATGTAAACATTTATACATTCCTTGAAACTAAACTACGTCAGTTTTACGCAGGGAAACAATCGGACCATTACCCGTTCAAAGTCCAAAAAGGCCACGAGCCTACAGTCAATTATGTCTTCATCTGACCAGGATAATCTTAATCCTGTCTCCCGCGAGGAATTTGACGGATTAAGTAAACAAATCACAGATTTGGCTGTTCTGCTTAAAGAACTACACCAATCAACTCAGGGTACAGGATACCTATACATACTGAATCCTCTGCACATGGAGGAACACAAGGTACGGACAAAGAAGCTCCCGTACCTGATGCTGAGTTGGATACAACCAACAAAATTCATGATACCACCCATCTCAAAGAAGACACCAGTGATATCAGAAAGAAAGTCCTACAGATGGAAGAGATCATCCGTTCTATCAAAGGGATTGGAGCACATGGGAGTGTTTCATATGTCGACCTTTATATATTCCCTAGTGTTCATTAACCAGAGAAATTTAAAACTCCTAACTTTGAAAAGTGTGACGGGTTAGGAGACCCTTATACACATTTGAAGGTATTCATTGGAGAACTTGGATCTTATGCCGAGGATGAGAAGCTCAGGATGCAACTGTTCCAGAAGAGTCTAACTGGAAAAGCCCGTACATGGTATACCAGATTAGACAACTCCAAGATCCATAGCTGGGAGGAGCTAGCTCATGCCTTCCTCAGTCAGTACAGCTTCCAGTCTTAGATAAATTACTAAAGTCAGGAAGCAAACCAACGAGTCTTTCAGAGAGTATGCTCAAAGGTGGAGGCGCCTTGCTGCTCAAGTTGTTCCATCTATGAATGAGTCAGAAATGGTTATGACCTTCATAAACATACAAGAGGCTCCTTTCTATGAGAGGGTTTTAGCTGGTATTGGCAAACCATTCTCTGAAATGATTAAACATGGGGAGATAGCTGAGATGGGATTAAAGTCAGGAAAGATTCAAGACCTAGCTGCTCTTAAAGCTATTGCTGAACACATCCAGTCTGGAAATTATGGAAACAGCCCTCGGAGGGTCCATAAAAAGAAAGAGGAGGATGTTTCCTTGATACTACAAGGTCAGAAAGGCAGTCAAAATGTAAGACCCAAACTTTTATAAATAAAGATGAATTTTCTATAAATATCATTTTTGAATATTATGGAGTTAATTTGATATAATGTTATAGTTGTGGGTAATATTTATAAATTTTACAAAGTACGCAAGTTGTTATATAATATTCGATTGGTCGAGGAATATTCGTTTTAACAGGGAATATTCGTACAACGACACAATCATTGGTGGACCCCACAACGAAATTATTGTCGGATTGAGAAAACGACAAAAATATTTTATTAAAAATAACGACGGAAGTTTTACCATTGATACTGTTGAACTACTCGGTAGTAAAAGTACAGTAATACGTGTGGTTGCATAATAGCACATGGTATTGATTATTAATACTTATGTGAGAAGTCACTCAGTTTGATTCAATTATTGTCAGTTAATAATATGAATTATTTAGCGATAATGACGTTTTGTTTTATTCGTATTATTAACGTAATAAAACAGAAACATTTTTTTATATAAAATAAAATACTTTATTAAAGTTATTCTATAAATAAAATATATTATATTTTATTTAAAAGATTTTTCTTTAAATATGGACCGTCAGATTAAAGTAATCAATCTGGACCGTTCATGGATTAGTTACTATGCATTCTATTTTTTTATAAATAGCAGCTCATTCCTTCATTATTTTCTTACGAATTCACTGAACTCTAGAGAGAGAAACTATAGAGAGAAACTATAGAGAGAGAGAAGAAGAGTATTCTACTACTTAACTACTTCCTTATTTTAGCTCTTCTTTAAAACGGTAAGGGGTGTTATTCTTTCTTATTCATAAAGAGAAATGTTGTTCCATTTCTTATTATTCTGTTGGAATAACCTGTATACGCGGTCTACCCTATACTTGGTGACATTCTTCTATTATTCTATTGGAACATCCTGTCTGTGTGTTTTACACTGGACCTGGTTCCATCTTTATTATTATTCTGTTGGAACATCCTGTCTGTGTGTTTTACACCGGACCTGGTTCCATCTTTATTATTATTCTGTTGGAACATCTTGTCTGTGTATTTTACACCGGACCTGATTTCGTCTTTATTATTATTCTGTTAGAATATCCTGTCTGTGCGTTTTACGCCGGACCTGATTCCATTATTTATTATTCTGTTGGAATAACCTGTCTGTGCGGTCTATCGCATGCATGGTGATTTCTTTTGTTATTCCATTCTTTATTATACTCAGTTGGTTAAGTTTTGACTTCTATACTCCATGAAATTTGTGGAATATCCTTGATAATTGCGGTTCATCCAGTATCTTTTCATGAAAATATTCTTCTAAGCATTCTTGAATTTTACTCCACAAAGCAGTATCATGTTGACAATTTGGACGTTGTTAATTCTTGAATAAATTAATTCTTGAATTTGTTTTATTAAATTCTTATATCATTGTCATCATCCTCATGTTTATAAAATGTTGAAAGTCATCTGTGGCCTGTAGTACATAGATGGACTTGGTATGATTATGACCAGGGATTATTCGGTATAATCATGACCGTAATGTTACAAATGATGTGGTAAAAGTTCTCATTGACCCGTAGTGCATTGATGGACAGTTGTTGGAATGATCATGACCATTAATGAATACACGAATATCCTTGGCCGTAGTGCAGGGGTGATTCGATGATGTGGATTATTTTATTAAGCTGAGTCCCAGCGATCACAATGTTGAAAAATCTTTTAAATCATAAAAGATAGTAGAGTTTATTTTCTACTTGACTCTTTTAATGGATTGCTTGTTCCGCTGGATGTCTATTATATTTTATCAGTTTAACATTATTGAAGGCTAATGATAATTTATTCTGCATTATCTTAGTCATAATATTTCTTACTGGGCTAGTTGAGCTCACCCTTTCTTTCACTGTTCTCTTCAGGAAATGAGAACGTAGCTGGGGCAAGTCGGGGAACGGAGTGATGGTCTGAATGATAGTATTAGTTAGTAGTCCTCACTATTCTATGTAATAGTGTGATAATAACTATAATGAGGACTCCTTTTGAGTATGGATACTCTCTAGAAGATAATATTTGTATTCAAACTCAGTTTATATTTTGTCGTATTGTGCATGACAGTTGTATTAGTAAGTTGTATTTGAATTCTGTACCATGTATCTGGCAACCCAAGATGGGTGATGTATACCTATTTTTGGGGGCGTCACACAAAATATGCCTATCCAAAAGAGAAATTACACTCCCTTTCAAACACAGTCTTCAAACTATCCATTACCTAAAGGTGGGGGAGTCAAACGCACCCGAGTGTTCACACCCCTAGGGGACTCACTCGAGAACATTCTCAATCTTCTGACCACTCAGAAGAAAATTATACATCTTCTTCCACCAGCCAACCCGAATGGGAGGGGTTTCAATGCTACTCGAAAGTGTGCTTATCATGTCGGGGCACCGAGACATGATACTCAAGATTGCTGGGCCTTGAAACACAAGATCCAGGATTTGATCGATATCGGTGAGATTATGGTCACCAAGCCCGATCAACCTAATGTGCAAGATAACCTTCTTCCTCAACATAAAGAAGAAGAGGTCAATATGATTAATTAGAGTAGTGGAAAGAGTTCCAATTTTAATGGTGGATCTTCCCAGACCAGCAAGGATGGTGCTGACAAATGGGATTTTGCAAAGTTCCAGTATACAATGGAACGAAAAATGAATGCTCTACGTGAGCAACTTAACCAATTGGTGGAACTGGTGGTCCATCAGCATCAAGCCACCTGCCAATTATTTAGTCAGGAGCATGCTAGTTTCCTCCCTCTTGTTACAAACATTCCACCGCGCGCTCCAGAAAATAAAACACTAGAGGATAAGATTGCAAAAAGAGAAAATGCCAAAGCCCGTCGAGATCTTGCCAACAAAAGGGAATTTATATACCTAGGCCAACCGATGGAAGAAATACTGCAGATGCTGATAAATGAAGGAAGAATCATAAATCTGCTACCTCCAATCAACCCGCGTTCGAGACAGTTTGATTTCAATGGAGTGTGCCAATATCACTCCCAATCTCGTGGTCATAGCACAGAAGAATGCTAGGCACTCTGCCACCTTATTCAGAATTTAATTGACAGCGGTGTCCTGTAGATGGCAAACGATGATGCTGTGATACTAGAAAGTGAGGACGCATTTCCTACAAAGTGGACAGAAGTCGTAGCAGTCATATCTTCTAAGACAGATGCAGCTACTTCCTTACATACAATCCAACCAATTCGACACAAAGGAGTTGACAATCCTTTGAAAGTGGCTGCGCCAGAGCTAATTATCTTGCCATTCAGACCACAATATCCTATTGTCAGCTTACAAAAAGTTCCATGGAATTATGGAGGGGTTGAAGGATCCACATCTCACATAACTGCTGCAGTGTCGAAGGGTAATCCACTGTATCTCCCTTAACGGGTGATGAAGTCTACCATCAAGTCAAAGGGGAAGATTCACATAGAAAAAGTGGAAGAATTTCTCTGTACTATGGGCCATATTGAAGCCAAGGTGGTTTTAAGCTTAAGAGAAGCTCCACACCAAGTTTCCATACTGGACTTAGTTTTCTCTTCCGAAGATCAGAAGAAGGTATTGCTCAGGGTGTTGGAAGAAGCCCAATTGCCTAAGTCAATAGATGTTGAGAAATTTCAGCATCTGATGGATCACATTTTCAACAACAATGTGATATCTTTCACTGATGATGATATACCTCCCGAAGGGACCGGTCATTGTAAGCCGTTACACATAGCAATTTTATCTTTCGAATACATGGTTGGAGGAGTTTTGATAGACGGAGGGTCATCATTGAATATCTGTTCTTATGCCACTTTGGTGAAGATGAACATCAATCTCAATCGGATCCGAAGCAGCCATACGGTTATCAAAGCTTTAGATGGATCCCGACGAAACTCTGTCGGAAAGATTGAATTGCCAGTTGAGATTGGTCCACATATATTCTGCATGTCTTTTCACGTTCTCAAAATAGAAACATGATACAACCTGCTTTTGGAAAGACCGTGGACTCATATGGCCAGGGCCGTCCCCTCCACTCTTCACCAACAACGTAAATACATTATCAACAACAGCCTAGTCACCGTCGATGCTGAGCCAAAATGTCCTAAATAAGGTGACATACCACTCATCAGTTTCAATTCAGAAGTTGAGCCGGTCAGTTTTCATGCCCTGGAAGTGACCAACACTCACTACCATCCTATTGGGGCGCCACCTCTCATACCCCAGATTTTTGCCAAAGTAATGTCGGTAAGTCAAGAAATGATGTTATTGGATTATCAACCTGGACAAGGGTTGGGCAAAGATCATCAGGGTATCAAGAGCCCCATCTAAGTTCCAAGTCAAACAGGGACAGCCGGACTAGGCTATACTGCTAGTTCCAGTCGCAGGAATCCTTATAAGCATAAATAGATTCCTTTAGCTTCATCCGTACGACGATTATCTCCACCTACAGTTCCTGAGCCTGTACGGTCTCCGGTAAAAGTGCCTGCCCATGTAATGGCCATGTTATTTCCCAAGCCGATACCGACAAATGGAAAAGAAGTCCTAGTTCCACATCCCAAAGTGGAAGAAGATGAACGGAGACGTAAATAAGACATTGCCTGGATGATGTCAAACATACGCATCATTGTCCATGATGAACATACAAATAGATACACCCCAGACGATGATTGTCCAGACGTAATGGTCATCATTCGGGAGAAGGAGGACGATGACATCCTCTCCATCATCACAGTCCATTAGGACTTCACCCTTGATAATTGGAGCGGCACTCCTTTCATTGGTTGACAAGGGTAAAACGGGTAGAAACTCCTTCTGTCCTGTAGATAATAATAATTGCTTACTTTTTTGTACAGTATTAGTAGTTGTTTTGTCAGTACATGCTAACACTTTGTATGATTAAACAGTTCCATATATTAAGTAAAAGCATATTTTGTTCAGGACTCTGAATTTAGATGTGCCTATACTTGCTGATAAGGTACCTTTTCTCCACAAGGATTGTAACTTTGATGAAAAGTTGGACTCAGACTTGATGGAAATACAAGAGGACATTGAGATACCTCAGGAGATCAAAGAATGGGTTGAAGACAAACCTAAACCCAACCTTGATCAAACCACCTCCTTCAATCTCAGAACTTTAGAAAGCCCTAAACTAATCCAGATTGGTACAGACCTCACTCCAAACTAAAGGAATGACATGGTTACACTCTTAACCCAATTTTAGGATGTGTTTGTGTGGTCTCATGAAGACATGGTGGGTTTGTCTACTGACATTGTCATCCATCACCTCCCCATCAAAGAGGGATTCAACCCAGTCAAGCAGAAGCTCAGGCGATTAAAACCTGAGTGGAGTTTAAAGGTTAAAGAAGAAATTATGAAACAATTTCAAGCAGGCATCATCATGGTGTCTACATACCCTAAATGGCTATCAAACATAGTCCCCGTGCCTAAACCAGGAGGGAAGGTTCGAGTTTGCGTGAATTACCGGTGTGACGCCCCCAAAATAGGTATACATCACCCATTCTGAGTCGCCAAATACATGGTACAGAAACAAATACAACTTCATTATAATAATTGTCGTGCAAAATACGACAACACAATTACTGTGAGTTTAAATACAAATATTGTCTTCTAGACAATATCCACACTCAAATAAGTCCTCATTATAATTATTGAAACACTATTTTATAAAATAGTGAGGACTGCTAACACAACTAACTGGAAACATCACTCCACACCCCGACTAGTTCTCGCTATATTCTCGCCTCCTGAGAAAAATGGAACAAAAAGAAAAAGGGTGAGCTCAACTAGCCCAGTAAAGAATATTATGACTAAGATAATTAACAACAACTTATCATTAGTCTTTAACAGGGAAAAATCTGATAAAATATAATGGACAACAAGTTTTAGATCAACAACTGCAGCGGAAACAACAAACCATTAGAAGAGTCAAGTAGAGAATGAATTCTACTATCTTCTAAGATTTAAAAGTCCATCAACGATATTTTATCCCTGTAACATCAATCAATAACCATCTTAATCAAATATTTATCTTTGCACTACAGGCCAAAGATATTCATTTGTAACACCAGTCGGTTATGTTCATCTCAACACCTGTTCATCTTTGCACTACGGGCCAAAGATATTCATCAGTTAATCATTCATCTTTTCACTACAGGCCAAAGATATTCAATAATATCACCATTTAGGACTGAGGATGATGAAAAATATCTTAAAGAAAACGAATCCAGTGAGACAGAAGGACAAATAGTAGGGATTCGTATAACAGTTTATCCAAGATCAATAATACTTCATAATAATCAATTGTGAAGAAGAATTTAAAAATAAAGATCAAAACATGGATACAATCAAAGATAGTAACCATAATAGACATCTTGGACAAAAAAGAAAATTTTTATTTTTCGGTGAATAGTGTCGTATTCGTGAATAGTGCCGTATACGTGAATAGTAATCCCGACACAAAAAGTTCAAAATTTGATAAAAAGTTCATATCAATATTTCAGCATAATGATATTGAAGAAAATAATATCATTTAAGAAAAAAATAATAGTCCTTACCTCAAACGAACAGTACTTCTGACCAGAATATCGTATATAAGGCTGAATGAAACTTGTGCTGAATAGCAACTCTCAAAGTATCAAAATACTCACAAAATACGCTCGAGAATATAGAGAGAGAAAGAGAGAAAACTTATGAATTCTGGTGTGATTTTCAATTCTAACTTAGCCCTCTATTTATAGGAAAATATTAGCACGCCGAAGCAGACTTGACCTGCAACCTGATGGCTTTACCTGCTACTATTCCCACCCACCACATTTGAATAAAAATTTCAGCACATTTCTCACCAACCAAAAGTGGGGCCCACCAATTTTAGAATTTTCTACCAAAATGATAAATTCCGAAACTTCAACAATTTCTGAACCAGTCATCTCTTAAAATTCATAACAAATCATACGTTCATTTTTAACGGTTCAAAATTTGTGGACATATACTCAACTTATATATGTATAACATATCCAAAAATCACAACGAACCAACGGTCGGATTAAAAATTATAACCCCCGCAATATATCTCAAAAACCCTGATTGATTTTTAATACCCCCATTCTGACAAAAATACTGATAAAATACCTCAACATTAACTCCATTTTTTAACCACAAAATATATCCAACATTTATATTCACATAAAATAAATATTTCCTTATCATATGAATCAATAATTGATTATTCACAATTAATATTACAGAATCACATTTATGACAACCAGGCCGTTCCCAGGAAAGAGGGGACTTTCCAATAAGGATTTCTCCTTACTTGCGCACAATTAGATGACCAAACCTCTCCTTAGACAGAACTTTCTAGATATTGCCAATAATGTTATCTAATAATATTATTCAAATAATATGAATTATTGATCTGATAATGGAAAATACTGTGCAGTGACAATTATTGAAACAACAATAATATAAAATATCAATGCAACAATTATTGAATCAATAAAATAAAATATTGAACAGTAACTACTGTAACAATTATTGAGTAGTGCCTTCCTTCGTAAGAATCAATAATTCAAAAAAATACTGTGCAATCTGTGTGCTACTGTGCAACCACGCGTATTACTGTATTTTAACCACCGGGTATTCTAACAGTGTTAACGGTAACAACTACGTCGTTATTTATAAATAACTTATACTTGTCATTTTTTTCATCCAATCGCTTTCCGTTATGGGGCCCATACAAGGCTGCGCCATCGTACGAATATTCCCCGACAGCAAGAATATTCCATGACCAAATGAATATTCCCTGACAAAATGAATATTTTATAACCACTTGCTTATTTTGTAAAATTTGCACATTTCACCCATAACCAAAGTATTATATCAAATTAACACCTTATTATTCACAATAATATTTAGATAAAAAATTTATTTTATACATTAATAAGTTGGGGTCTTACAACCGGATCTGAATAAAGCTTGCTTTAAAGATACCTTTCCCGTGCCCTTTAGCCACATTCTCATTGACAATACTACTCAATACGACATGTACTCCTTTGCTGATTATTTTGCAGGGTACCATCAGATTATGGTTGCTGAAGAGGATCGTGAGAAAACTGCATTCATCACGCCTTGGGGAACCTTTTGCTACAGACGGTTGTCATTCGGCCTCATCAATGTCGGAGCTACCTACCAGCGAGTCATGATGGCTCTTTTCCACGATCTAATGCATAAGGAGATAGAGATCTACGTGGACAACATCATTGTCAAGTCCAAAAGGGAGGAAGACCCACCTAGACCATCTCAGAAAGCTCTTCAACATGTTGCGTAAGTATAACTTGAAGTTGAATCCAGCCAAGTGCGCCTTTGACATTAAGTCAGGCAAGTTACTAGGTTTCCTAGTCAGCCATAAGGGGATTGAGCTGGATCCCACAAAAATCCAAGCTATTACGAAAATGCCCATTCCTCATAGAGAGAAGGAAATACGGAGATTTTTGGGAAGAATCAACTTCATCAACAGGTTCATTTCCCAATTCACAGTAACCTGTGAGCCTATTTTCAAGTTGTTAAGGAAGAACTCCTCCATGAAATGGAATGATGAGTGCCAGAAGGCCTTCCTTACAATCAAAGAGCAGCTAGTCAAAGCTCTTGTTTTGATACCATCCAGGGATGATGTTCCCCTATTTATGTACCTGTCCATAAGTGACAATGTCATGGGCTGCATGCTGGGACAGAAAGACGATAGAGGCCAAGAGCGAGCTATCTACTACCTCAGCAAAAGATTCAACAGCAATGAACACAAGTACACTCTGATTGAGAAGACTTGTTGTGCTTTAGCATGGGCTTCCATGAGGTTATAGCATTACCTCTACGGTCATACAACCCATCTCATATCTCGTGTAGATCCTCTCAAGTACGTGTTCAGTAAACCCATGTTGAACTGCCGACTGTCCAAATGGCAGTTGATCCTACAATAATTTGACATCGTCTACGTGACACAAAAGTCCATTAAAGGTCAAGGAATTGCGGATCAACTGGCCGCCGCACCTTCAGGGGATTTCAAACCCTTGGAGATATACTTCCCCGATGAAGGGGTAATGGCAATTCAGCAACACCATCAGTACGATGCACGCCAATTATGGAGGATGTATTTTGATGGATAGGTAAATATGGAAGGTTCTGGGGATGGAGCAGTTCTAGTATACGTTACGGGGGAGCAGCATCCCATTGCCGTCAAATTGCAGTTTGCCAACACCAATAACACAGCTGAGTATGAAGGCTGTATAATGGAGCTAAAACTTTCCCAATCAATAGGCATCAGACGGTTAACTGTCTTCGAAGATTTCGAGTTGGTAATCAGACAAACCATAAGAATATATCACACCAAAGGTCTACACTTGCTACTTTACCATCGACAGGTTCTACAGATGGCTTCGGAGTTTGAAGAAATATCCTTCCTCCACATTCCTCGGAATAGGAATGATTTTGCGAATCCGCTAGAAACCTTGGCTTCCTTGATCAACATACATGACAAGGAAGACATGCCAACCCTCACATTTACCCAACAAAAGGCTCTAGTCTATGGGAATTACATCGGAGAAGTATCGGATGAGCTACCTCCCATCCAACACCCTTGGTATCAGCATATCAAGGAGTACTTACAAGATGGATCTACACCCGCTGAGGCGAGCCCGATAGAAAGAAGGTGAATCCATCGACTGGCTATGAAATTCTACCTAAGCGGAGATGCACTCTATAAAAGAGATGCTGGATTAGGTCTCCGCAGATGTCTGGACAAGGACCAAGCTCAGAGGCTCATGGATGAGATCCATGTTGGAGTATGTGGCCCACACATGAGCGGCCCTATACTTGTAAAGAAGATCCTACGAACATGGCATTACTAGCTCTCTCTCTTTCAAGGCTGACTGTGAATATCACGTCAGGAGATGTTATCAGTGCCAGATTCATAGGAATGCTATCCACGCCCCTCTAAGGGAGCTCCACAATATGAGTTCACCTTGGCCCTTCTCAATGTGGGGAATGGACGTGATCGGGCCCATCGAGCCCAAAGCCAGTAATGGACATTGGTTTATCTTTACCATGATCGACTACTTCACCAAGTGGGTAGAAGCAGCGTCCTTTCCCAGGGTAACCAAAGAAGTCATCATTGCTTTCATCAGAAATAATGTCATTTGTCGATATGGACAACTAGAGGTAATTATATCAGACAATGCTAAGAACCTCAACAACAGAATGATGGAGGAGTTGTGCAGTAAATTCCACATCAAACATCTCAACTCCGTCATCTATCGTCCAAAGATGAATGGTACTGTTGAAGTGGCTAACAAAAATATCAAGAAGATCATACAAAAGATATCCGCCAACCACAAAGGATGGCCTGACTTGTTGCCTCTGACTCTGTTAGCCTACAGATCGTCAATGTGCATTTCCACTAGGGCAACCCCCTATGCATTAACCTATGGGATGGAAGCAGTGCTCCCCATAGAAATGGAAATGGAATCCCTTAGAGTGTTGATAGACGCTCAGTAGGATGAAGACCAATGGGTACGAGATAGGTATCACCAACAACACAATGGAACTATCAATTTCATCTTTAATCAACACAAACTCATTCATCATTAATATTATAACTCACAATATTTAACAACTAGATCATTTCCAGGAAAGAGGGGGCTTTCCGATAAGGATCTCCCTATTGGAGCGCAATTAGGGGACCAAACCTCTCCTCGACAGAACTTTCTAGATATCGTCAATATTACAAATAAAAATATGAATAAATTTGTTGTCTCAATTATTGATTTAATAGTATAAACTATTGATACTGTGACAATAATTGAATCAATAATATGAGAGATATTATTCAGTAATTACTGTAGCAATAATTGAATATAACTGAGTGACTTCTCACGTAAGCATCAATAATCAATATCGTGTGCTACTATACAACCACGCGTATTACTGTACTTTTACCACCGGGTAGTTCAACAGTTTAACGGTACAACTTTTGCCGTTATTTTTATAAAAGATATTTCAGTCGTTTTCTAACTATGACAATACTTTCATTGTGGGGTCCACCAATGATTGTGTCGTCGTACGAATATTCCCTGCTAAAATGAATATTCCCTGACCAATCGAATATTTTATAACAACTTACTTACTTTGCAAAATTTATAAATATTACCCACAACTATAACATTATATCAAATCCACACCATAAAATTCAAAAATATATTTCGAGAAAAATTAATCTTTATTCATAAAAGTTGGGGTCTTACAACCTCCCCTTCTTATGAAATTTCGTCCTCAAAATTAGGGTGCGTACCTGGTATGTTGAAGAGGTGAGGACACCTCGTTAGATTCTAACTCTTGAGGTATAACCTTTGAGCATAGAATATGATCATTCTTATTTAAGATTTTAACATGTATCTCCTCATACACTAAATCTTTCGCTATCTCGTCTAGTTATAATTCAATAATGTGGTTCGGGTAGTCCACATATTTACGTAAAATCGATACGTGAAAAATATTATGAACACGCGACATACTTAGTGGTAAGGCGAGTTTATAGGCCACAGTTCCTACTCGATCGAGGATTACAAATGGGCCAATGAATCTAGGATTGAGCTTTTCTCTCTTTCCAAATCTCGTAACTCCTTTCCATGGAGCAACATGTAACAACACATGATCTCTAATATTGAATTCCACGTCCTTTCGATGAAGATCAGCATAACTCTTTTGTCGATCTTGTGAGATTTTTATACGTTGTCGGATCATTTGAATCTTTTCCGTAGTCATACGTACCAACTCTGGTCCCAACAACGTTGCTTCACCCACCTCATCCTAGCATACTGGAGAACGACACTTTCTTCCATACAATGCCTCAAATGGAGTCATGTCAATACTTGCTTGATACTGTTGTAGGAAAACTACACTAATGGTAAGAACTTGTCCCAACTTCCTTTGAAGCTAAGGACACAGAGTTTTAATAAATATTCAAGAGTTTAAATAGTCCTCTCCAACTGCCCGTCCGTTTGAGGATGATATGCCGAACTAAATCGTAAATCCGTGCCCATAGCTTTTTATAAACTAACCCAAAATCATGAAGTGAATCTTGGGTCTCGATCAGAAACTATGGATATTGGCATACCAAGCATTCTTACAATCTTGTTTATGTACATATGAGTAAGACGTTCAAGTGTATAAGTTTCTCGTATCAGTAAGAAATGAGCAGACTTAGTCAATCTATCAACAATGACCCAAATTACATTTATGCCTTAAGAAACCTTGGGAAGACCAATAACGAAATCCATAGTAATATGCTCCCACTTCCATTCTGGAATTTCAAGTGGTTGCAATGGACCTTTTGGCACTTGATGCTCCGTCTTGACTCGTTGACAAGTTAGACACCTTGAGATAAACCATGCTATCTCTCTCTTCATATTACTCCATCAAAATATATGTCGAAGATCACGATACATTTTGGTACTCCCACGATGGATTGCAAATGGTGTGTTGTGCGCTTCCATCATGATCTTATACTTTAAATTAAGGTCGTTAGGAACACAAAGTCTGGAGTTGACTCAAAGTATTCCTTCTTCATCGATTCTTGCTTCCGAAATAACACCTTCTTGTACTTTCTTCTTCATACGCATCAGCTTTGAGTCTGTAGCGTGAGCGACTTTAACTTTATTGATTAAAGTCGATTCTAATTGTATATTCGCTATCTTCATGTAGGTTCTTTGAGTCTTTAACTCTATCTCCATCCTTCATAAATTATACAAAATGGGTATTTGTGTTAACGACGTCGCACTCGTAACCGCATACGATCTTTTACTCAATGCGTCAGCTACCACGTTCACTTTTTCCACGATGGTATTGAATGGTATGGTTGTAATCTTTAACAGCTCGAGCCAACATGTTTGGCACATGATACGTTCGTTTTGGGTGAAGAAATATTTGAGAGTTTTAGAAATGGGTTTTGTACTGGGGTCAATACAAAATTCGATTTCACGCTCTGGGTAGGCCAGGAAGTTCTTCGAGAATATGTCAGGAAATTTATTAACGATAGAAATATCATTGAAAAACTGTGACTCTCATCTAAGACTTGGATAGCACATGTAATGAAGGTTTCTCCTAACAGAGTTTCAATAGATAAGTCAATGTCTAATTTCTCCGGAGTTAAATTTAAACGTTGAGCGCAAGTAGGAGAAATAAAAGAATGGGTAGAACCGATATCAAATAAGGTATAGACTTCGCTAGAGTTTATAATTAACTTAACTGTGACAACTTTGTTCGGGTTCCTCGTCACGAAAAATGCTCTTTTTGAAACCACCGACTTTGTTTTGTTCGTATCCGCCTTTGGTGCCTTCGTCTTAACTGAACTTAACTTCGCTATGGAGTACATTCCACCCTCAATTGCTTCGTCGCATTCCTGATCCATGATTTGAATCATTATTCTCCAGTCCATATTGAATTGGGGTTGACCGCTCTGCCCAGGGTAATTCTGAACTCGATGTTGGATTCTCTCAATTGCTGTCCAAAAAGCAAAATCCATTTCATCTATTTTGGCCTTATTGGATCGGACGTCTTTTTCTACAATATGAGTGCGTCGTTCGGCTTTTACCCATGCATCCTCCATTCTCATTCGTTCAGTTGTTTCTTCTTTTATCAGAATTTTGATCATAGAATTCTCAAATTCTAACTCTAATATCTTATACTCTGCCAAAGAGTGCTTCTGTTCAAGCATCGCATATCGGGTAACACAATTTTGAATTGTTGCATCCCTTTGCTCCACGACCGCCTGCCGTTCTTCAGCCAGTTCTTCTAACTCATGAATACGATTTTGCAATTCTATATTTTGATCATAAAGTTCTTCTAATAAATTCTCCTCAGGTTCCTCTTCTTCCTCACTCTCAGCTACTACCTCTGCGACTAGCTCGGGTGCAACTATTAATTCTTCACTCACCATATGGATATCTCTAATTCCTTCTTCTCCTGACATCACAGTATCCTGATTGGTGATTAGTGGTGTCTCCACGGTCTCATTCACTCCATTGTTAACATTTTCAGCTGCCATTTTCAAATACTGCCACAAAACAAGGGTTAAATGACATGTCACATATTATTCCTATACTCTGACCGAACAATTAAATACCAAATAAACTTAGGTATGTCATACTAGTGAAGGAATTCCCCGTCTCTCCCCTCCTAGTTCTTGTCTCACATCTCAGCCAGGGATCATATCCCTAAACTTGATACCAACTGTGACGCCCCCAAAATTGGTATACATCACCCATTCTGAGTCGTCAAGTACACGGTACATAAATCAAATACAAACTTCTTTTATACAATACGACAACAGCATAGCTTAGAGTTTTTACACGAATATTGTCTCATAGACAGTATTCAAACTCAAATGATGTCATCATTACATTTATTACCACAATATTTCATAAAATAGTGAGGACTACTATAACACCATCTCGGACCATCACTCTGTTCCCCGACTAGTCCCGGCTACGTTCTCATTTCTTGAAGAGAACAATGAAAGCAAAAGAGTGAGATCAACTAGCCCAGTAAGAAATATTATGACTAAGATAATGCAGAATAACTTATCGTTAGCCTTCAACAATGTTAAACTGATAAAATATAATAGACAACAAGTTTAACTGCAGCGGAACAAGCAATCTATTAGAAGAGTCAAGTATAACATGTTATCTACTATCTTCTATGATTTAAAAAGTTTTTCATCAATTTTATCGCTGAGACACAACTGAATAAATAAACCACCTCATCGAATCATTCCTGCACTACGGGCTAATGATATTCATGTAATCATCAATGGTCATGATTATACCGAATAATCCCTGGTCATAATCATACCAACAACTGTCCATCAATGCACTACGGGCCAATGAGGACTTTTACCACATCATTTGTAACATTAAGGGTCATGATTATACCGAATGATCCCTGGTCATAATCATACCAATCAACAGTCCATCTATGTATGTAAGCCAAAGATGACTTTTATCACAATATAAGCATTAGGATGATGACAATGATATAAGCATTAATCAAACGAAATCAAGGATAAATATTAAAGACTTTAAATTTATCCAGAGTTTAAAAATATCTAAATTGTCAACATGATACTGTTTTGTGGAGTAAAATTCAAGAATAATATTCACGTATCAAAAATAATTTGGATAGAAAAGAAATATATTTTTTGGATGAATAGTATCCCGTGAATAGTACCCTATGAATAGTACTTCAGGAATAATATCTCGGGAATAGTTCCCCGGCACGAAAAGTGTCCCAAATACCCGAGTGAATAATATTTGAGTGAATAGTTAACCGTGAATAGTAACTCGTGAATAGTACTCTTGCACAAAAAGTATCCCAAATGCCCGAGTGAATATTATTCGAGTGAATAGTAACTAGGTGAATAGTAACCCGTAAATAGTAACTCATAAATAGTAACTCATGAATAGTATTTCGGCATGAAAAGATCAATAATTATCATGAAAGCTCAGAATAATATTTTCATAAAAAGATACTACTGGATGAAACACAAATATCAAGAATATTCTACTAATTTTACATAGTATAGAAGCAATACTTTAATAGAATGAGGGTATAATCAGGAATATTTGACGAAATAATATTACTCACATACTACATAGTATGGAAGAAAATATTATTCCTTATGAATACTGAATAACAATAATATCCCTTACGAATACGAAAGAAATAATACCCCTTACGAATACGAAAGAAATAATATCCTTTACCTCAGAAGAAGACTGGATACTGAAATAGTGAAGTAGCAGACTTCTCTTCTTCTTTCTCTTTATAGCTTCTCTCTCTATAATTGCTGTTGTGAGTCTTAGTGAATTGATGAGAATGAAAGAAGAATGAACTTCTATTTATAAAAAAATATAGTTTCGATAATTGCACGTTTTGGGGCTCGAAATATTATAGTATAATACATTCATCTTTTCCTCCATTTTTAATTTAGTCTTACAAGTATTATCTGTAAGACCCCAACTTTTATAAATAAAGATGAATTTTCTATAAATATCATTTTTGAATATTATGGAGTTAATTTGATATAATGTTATAGTTGGGGGTAATATTTATAAATTTTGCAAAGTACGCAAGTTGTTATATAATATTCGATTGGTCGGGGAAAATTTGTTTTAACAGGGAATATTCGTACAACGACACAATCATTGGTGGACCCCACAACGAAATTATTGTCGGATTGAGAAAACGACAAAAATATTTTATTAAAAATAACGGCGGAAGTTTTACCATTGTTACTGTTGAACTACTCGGTAGTAAAAGTACAGTAATACGTGTGGTTGCATAGTAGCACACGGTATTGATTATTAATGCTTATGTGAGAAGTCACTCAGTTTGATTCCATTATTGTCAGTTAATAATATGAATTATTTAGCGATAATGACGTTTTGTTTTATTCGTATTATTAACGTAATAAAACAGAAACATCTTTTTATATAAAACAAAATACTTTATTAAAGTTATTCTATAAATAGAATATATTATATTTTATTTAAAAGATTTTTCTTTAAATATGGACCGTCAGATTAAAGTAATCAATCTGGACCGTTCATGGATTAGTTACTATGCATTCTATTTTTCTATAAATAGCAGCTCATTCCTTCATTATTTCTTACGAATTCATTGAACTCTAGAGAGAGAAACTATAGAGAGAAACTATAGAGAGAGAAAAGAAGAGTATTCTGCTACTTAACTACTTCCTTACTTCAGCTCTTCTTTAAAACGGTAAGGGGTGTTATTCTTTCTTATTCATGAAGAGAACTGTTGTTATTCCATTTCTTATTATTCTGTTGGAATAACCTGTATACGCGGATCTACCCTATACTTGGTGACATTCTTCTATTATTCTGTTGGAACATCCTGTCTGTGTGTTTTACACCGGACCTGGTTCCGTTTTTATTATTATTCTGTTGGAACATCCTGTCTGTGTGTTTTACACCGGACCTGGTTCCGTCTTGTTATTATTCTGTTGGAACATCTTGTCTGTGTGTTTTACACCGGACCTGGTTCCATTATTTATTATTCTGTCGGAATATCCTGTCTGTGCGTTTACGCCGGACCTGGTTCCATTATTTATTATTCTGTCGGAATATCCTGTCTGTGCGTTTACGCAGGACCTGGTTCCATTATTATTATTCTGTTAAGAATAACCTGTTTGTGCGGTCTATCGCATGCATGGTGATTTCTTTTGTTATTCCATTCTTTATTATACTTAGTTGATTAAAACTTTGACTTCTATACTCCATGAAATTAGTGAAATATCCTTGATATTTGCGCTTCATCTAGTATCTATTCATGAAAATATTCTCCTGATCAGTCTTGAAGTTACTCCACAAAGCAGTATCATGTTGACAATTTGGACGTTATTAATTCCTGGATAAATTAATTCTTGAACTTGTTTTATTGAATTCTTATATCATTGTCATCATCCTCATGTTTATATTCTGTTGAAAGTCATCTATGGCCTGTAGTGCACAGATGGACTTGGTATGATTATGACCAGGGATTATTCGGTGTAATCATAACCGTAATATTACAAATGATGTGGTAAAAGTCCTCATTGGCATGTAGTGCATTGATGGACAGTTGTTGGCATGATCATGACCATTAATGAATATACGAATATCCTTGGCCGTAGTGCAGGGGTGATTCGATGATGTGGATTATTTTATTAAGCTGAGTCCCAGCGATCACAGTGTTGGAAAATCTTTTAAATCATAAAAGATAGTAGAGTTTATTTTCTACTTGACTCTCTTAATGGATTGCTTGTTCTGCTACAGTTAAACTTGATGTCTATTATATTTTATCAGTTTAACATTGTTGAAGGCTAATGATAATTTATTCTGCATTATCTTAGTCATAATATTTCTTACTGGGCTAGTTGAGCTCACCCTTTCTTTCACTTTTCTCTTCAGGAAATGAGAACGTAGCTGGGGTAAGTCGGGGAACGGAGTGATGGTTCGAATGATAGTATTAGTTAGTAGTCCTCACTATTCTATGTAATGGTGTGTTAATAAATGTAACGAGGACTCCTTTTGAGTATGAATACTCTCTAGAAGATAATATTTGTATTCAAACTCACAGTTTATGTTTTGTCGTATTGTACACTACAGCTGTATTAGTAAGTTGTATTTGTATTCTGTACTATGTATCTGACGACCCAAGATGGGTGATGTATACGTAATTTTGGGGGCATCACAGTTGGTATCAGAGCTTAGGGATATGATCCCTGGCTAAGATGTGAGAATAGAACTAGGAGGGGAGAGACGGGGAATTCCTTCGCTAGTATGACCTACCTAAGTTTATTTGCATGGTATTTAATTGGTCGGTCATAATATAAGGATAATATATGACATATCAATTAACTTTTATTTTGTGGCAGTATCTGAAAATGGCATCTGAGAATGTTGAGAATAGCAATGGAGCACAGGCGATTATTGATTCACCACATATCAATAATCAGGATAATGTTCATCAGGAAGGTGACAATCCTCATGCAAACAACAACACTGACCAGATGATGAATGATGGAATGTTCAGAGGTTTTATGCAATTCATGCAACAACAGGTGAAAGCGGCTCCTGTCCACAACGTAGGTGGAAATACTGGAAACTCTCAGGCGGTCACCGCTAAACAGTTTAAGGAGCTGGGACCACCGGAGTTTAAGGGAGAACCCAAACCACTTGTAGCTGAAACATGGATAAAGCAGATCACCAAGATATTTGATGTCTTAGGTTGCTCCGAGGAGCAAAAGGTTCCCTTTGCCGCCTTTATGTTGCGAGGAGAGGCAGATTACTGGTGGGAATCGATAAAGCGTACTCAACCTGCCGCACTGAAGATGACCTGGAAGAAGTTCCAAGAGCTGTTTAACGATAAATACTTTCCCGAGAGTATTCGTCACATGAAGGAGGTGGAGTTCATCAAATTGGAGCAGAATAATATGACCGTGTCGCAGTACGAGGCAAAATTTGCGGAGTTATCCCGGTTTGCATCCCACCTGGTGGATAATGAAGAAAGAATGACGCGGATGTTTTTAAGAGGTTTGAAGCCGGAGATACGTCAACATCTTGTTTCTCATAAACTGTGTTTGTATTCAGATGTTGTAAATAGGGCTCAGTTGGTGGAGCGCGATAACGAGACAACGCAACCAAAAGAGAGCAGCCGGCAAAATGATAATACCAGTGAGAGCAGTCATCGAAGCGGTGACAACAAGCGTGGAGGGAATCAACAGGCCAGAAATGGTAACCACTTCGGTGGTAATCAGGGCCAAAACAATAAGAATGGACATTTCAAAAAGAGGAGATTCAACAATGATGGAAAGACGTCAGCACCAGCACCTGTCGTTAAGTAAGGAGAACGACCACCTATCATATGTTTCAAATGCGGAGGGGAGGGGCACATCAGTCCAAACTGCGCGATGCCGTCCAAAGCATGTTATAATTGTGGAAGAGAAGGTCATTTAGCCCGATTTTGTCGTTTACCGAAGACAAATTCAGCTAGGATGGAGGCACCAAAGGCCGTCCCAGAAAAGTCAAAACCGGTTGTACAAGGGAGAGCGTTTGTTGTGAACTCCCAGAGAGCAAGGAACCCGAATGAGGTCATCACGGGTAAGCTTATCATAAACTCTAACGAAGTCTATACTTTATTTGATACCGGTTCTACCCATTCTTTTATTTCTCCTACTTGCGCTCATCGATTAAATTTGATTCTGGAGAAATTAGACTTTGACTTAGCAGTTGAAACTCCATTGGGAGAAACCTTCATTACGTCCACGGTTTATAAGTCTTGTTTGGTTCAAGTTGGTACCCACACATTACCTGTCGATCTGATTTCATTAAAAATACTTGCATTTGACGTGATTCTAGGGATTGATTGGTTAACTACTCATCATGCAAAAATTGATTGTTTTCGTAAGGTTGTTTGCTTTCATATTCCTAATCGACCTATTATGCGAATTCAAGCAACCAAACCATTAAAATCAATCGCTGTCATCTCAAGCCATAAAGCTATTCATTTATTGAAAAATGGATGTCAAGCTTTCTTAGCTCATGTCACGGATCTAAACAAAAATACGTCAGCCTTGAATGATATTTCTGTTGTTAATAAATTTCCTGACGTATTTCCCGAAGAACTTCCTGGCCTACCCCCAGAGCGTGAAATTGAATTTTGTATCGACCTTGAACCCGGTACAAAACCCATTTCCAAAGCCCCATATCGAATGGCTCCTATTGAACTTCAGGAGTTAAAGACCCAACTGCAGGAATTGTTAGACATTGGTTTTATTCGTCCTAGTACTTCTCCTTGGGGTGCTCCTGTTCTGTTCGTAAAGAAGAAAGATGGGAGTATGCGACTTTGTATTGATTATCGGGAGTTGAATTATGTCACCATCAAAAATAGGTACCCATTGCCACGTATTGATGACCTGTTTGACCAGTTGCAAGGAGCACACTTTTTTTCAAAGATCGATCTTCGTTCTGGATATCATCAGCTGAAGGTTAGAACTGAGGATATTCCAAAGATTGCCTTCAGAACTCGGTATGGGCATTATGAATTCTTAGTTATGTCTTTTGGATTGACTAATGCTCCTGCTGCCTTCATGGATATGATGAACAGGGTATTCAAGGAATATTTGGATCACTTTGTGGTCGTCTTTATCGATGACATCCTTGTTTATTCCAAAAGCCGTGAAGATCATGAGCAACACTTGAGGTTGGTACTCCAAAAGCTTCGTGAATACAAACTTTATGCCAAGTTGAAGAAATGCGAGTTCTGGCTGGAAGAGGTAGCATTCCTTGGGCACGTAGTATCAAGTCGTGGAATATCGGTTGACCCGGCAAAGATTGAAGCTATTCAAAGCTGGGAGCAACCTAAATCAGTGACCGAGGTACGTAGCTTTCTTGGTTTAGCTGGTTATTATCGGAGATTCGTGGAAGGATTTTCTCGAATCGCAACTCCATTAACTTAGCTGACTCGGAAAGATGCAAAGTTTGGTTGGAGCGAAGAATGTGAGCAGAGTTTTCAAGAACTCAAGAGGAGACTCATTTCAACACCTGTTCTAACAATACCATCTGGCTCGGAGGGATTTGTCATCTACAGTGATGCTTCGAGCAAAGGGTTGGGATGCGTTCTCATGCAACATGGAAAAGTCATAGCCTATGCATCAAGACAACTCAAGGAATATGAGAGGAATTATCCTACTCATGATCTAAAGTTGGCAGCTGTTGTCTTTGCACTTAAAATTTGGAGGCATTACTTGTATGGGGAGAAAGTGGAGATCTTTACGGATCATAAAAGCCTCAAATATTTCTTCACTCAAAAGGAACTCAAATGCGACAACGACGTTGGCTTGAACTGTTGAAAGATTATGATCATACCATTCAATACCATCCTGGAAAAGCGAACGTGGTAGCTGACGCATTGAGTAGAAGATCATATGCGGGTACAAGTGCAATATTAACAATGCAAATGCCCATTTTGTGTGACTTGCAAAGGATGGAGATAGAGTTAAAGACTCCAGGGACCCATGTGATGATGTCGAATATACGAGTAGAACCAACTTTAATCGATAAGGTTAAAGCTGCTCAAGCTACAGACCTGGAGCTGATGCGTATGAGAAAGAAAGTGCAAGAAGGTGCTATGCCGGAAGCAAGAATCGATGAAGAAGGAATACTTCGAGTCAACTCCAGACTTTGTGTTCCTAACAACCCTGATTTAAAGTATGAAATCATGATGGAGGCGCACAACACACCGTTTGCAATCCATCCTGGAAGTACCAAAATGTATCATGATCTTCGTCATACATTTTGGTGGAGCAATATGAAGAGAGAGATAGCGTTGTTTTTCTCAAGGTGTCTAACTTGTCAACGAGTCAAAGCGGAGCATCAAGTACCAAAAGGTCCATTGCAACCACTTGAAATTCCAGAATGGAAGTGGGAGCACATTACCATGGATTTCGTTACCGGTCTTCCTAGGGTTTCTCAAGGTATTGATGCAATTTGGGTCATTGTTGATAGATTGACCAAGTCTGCTCATTTCTTACCGATACTAGAAACTTATACACTTGAACGTCTTGCTCGTATGTACATAAACGAGATTGTAAGACTGCATGATATGCCAGTATCCATAGTTTCTGATTGAGACCCAAGATTCACTTCACGATTTTGGGTTAGTTTACAAAAAGCTATGGGCACGGATTTACGATTTAGTTTGGCATATCATCCTCAGACGGACGGACAATCAGAGAGGACTATTCAAACTCTAGAAGATTTATTAAGACTCTATGTCTTTGACTTCAAGGGAAGTTGGGACAAGTTCTTACCATTGGTTGAGTTTTCCTACAACAACAGTTATCAAGCAAGTATTAGCATGGCTCCATTCGAAGCATTGTATGGAAGAAAATGTCGTTCTCCAGTATGCTGGGATGAGGTGGGTGAAGCAACGTTGTTGGGACCGGAGTTGGTACGTATGACTACAGAAAAGATTCAAACGATCCGACAACGTATAAAAACCTCACAAGATCGACAAAAGAGTTATGCTGATCTTCATCGAAAGGACGTGGAATTTGATGTAGGAGATCATGTGTTCTTACGTGTTGCTCCATGGAAAGGAGTTACGAGATTTGGAAAGAGAGGAAAGCTCAATCCTCGATTCATCGGTCCATTTTTAATCCTCGATCGAGTAGGAACTGTGGCTTATAGACTCGCTTTACCGCCAAGTATGTCTCGTGTTCATAACGTTTTTCATATATTCATGTTACGCAAATATGTGGAAGACCCGAACCACATTATTGAGTTAGAACCGGACGAAATAGCGGAGGATTTGACGTATGAAGAAATTCCTGTTCAAATCTTGGATAAGAAGGAACATATTCTACGCTCCAAGGTTATACCTCAAGTCAAAGTTTTGTGGAGAAACCACTATGTTGAGGAAATGACTTGGGAGTTAGAATCTGAAATGAAATCAAGGTATCCTTACCTCTTCGACATACCAGGTACGCACCCTAATTTCGAGGGCGAAATTTCATAAGAAGGGGAGGTTGTAAGACCCCAACTTTTATAAATAAAGATAAATTTTCTATAAATATCATTTTTGAATATTATGGAGTTAATTTGATATAATGTTATAGTTGGGGGTAATATTTATAAATTTTGTAAAGTACGCAAGTTGTTATATAATATTCGATTGGTCGGGGAATATTCGTTTTAACAGAGAATATTCGTACAACGACACAATCATTGGTGGACCCCACAACGGAATTATTGTCGGGTTGAGAAAACGACAAAAATATTTTATTAAAAATAACGGCGGAAGTTTTACCATTGTTACTGTTGAACTACTCGGTAGTAAAAGTACAGTAATACGTGTGGTTGCATAGTAGCACACGGTATTGATTATTAATACTTATGTGAGAAGTCACTCAGTTTGATTCTATTATTGTCAGTTAATAATATGAATTATTTAGCGATAATGACGTTTTATTTTATTCGTATTATTAACGTAATAAAACAGAAACATCTTTTTATATAAAATAAAATACTTTATTAAAGTTATTCTATAAATAGAATATATTATATTTTATTTAAAAGATTTTTCTTTAAATATGGACCGTCAGATTAAAGTAATCAATCTGGACCGTTCATAGATTAGTTACTATACATTCTATTTTTCTATAAATAGCAGCTCATTCCTTCATTATTTCTTACGAATTCACTGAACTCTAGAGAGAGAAACTATAGAGAGAAACTATAGAGAGAGAGAAGAAGAGTATTCTGCTACTTAACTACTTCCTTACTTCAGCTCTTCTTTAAAACGGTAAGGGGTGTTATTCTTTCTTATTCATGAAGAGAACTGTTGTTATTCCATTTCTTATTATTCTGTTGGAATAACCTGTATACGCGGATCTACCCTATACTTGGTAACATTCTTCTATTATTCTGTTGGAACATCCTGTCTGTGTATTTTACACCGGACCTGGTTCCGTTTTTATTATTATTCTGTTGGAACATCCTGTCTGTGTGTTTTACACCGGACCTGGTTCCGTTTTTATTATTATTCTGTTGGAACATCCTGTCTGTGTGTTTTACACCGGACCTGGTTCCGTCTTGTTATTATTCTGTTGGAACATCTTGTCTGTGTGTTTTACACCGGACCTGGTTCCATTATTTATTATTCTGTCGGAATATCCTGTCTGTGCGTTTACGCCGGACCTGGTTCCATTATTTATTATTCTGTCGGAATATCCTGTCTGTGCGTTTACGCAGGACCTGGTTCCATTATTATTATTCTGTTAAGAATAACCTGTTTGTGCGGTCTATCGCATGCATGGTGATTTCTTTTGTTATTCCATTCTTTATTATACTCAGTTGATTAAAACTTTGACTTCTATACTCCATGAAATTAGTGGAATATCCTTGATATTTGCGCTTCATCTAGTATCTATTCATGAAAATATTCTCCTGATCAGTCTTGAAGTTACTCCACAAAGCAGTATCATGTTGACAATTTGGACGTTATTAATTCCTGGATAAATTAATTCTTGAACTTGTTTTATTGAATTCTTATATCATTGTCATCATCCTCATGTTTATATTCTGTTGAAAGTCATCTATGGCCTGTAGTGCACAGATGGACTTGGTATGATTATGACCAGGGATTATTCGGTGTAATCATAACCGTAATATTACAAATGATGTGGTAAAAGTCCTCATTGGCATGTAGTGCATTGATGGACAGTTGTTGGCATGATCATGACCATTAATGAATATACGAATATCCTTGGCCGTAGTGCAGGGGTGATTCGATGATGTGGATTATTTTATTAAGCTGAGTCCCAGCGATCACAGTGTTGGAAAATCTTTTAAATCATAAAAGATAGTAGAGTTTATTTTCTACTTGACTCTCTTAATGGATTGCTTGTTCTGCTACAGTTAAACTTGATGTCTATTATATTTTATCAGTTTAACATTGTTGAAGGCTAATGATAATTTATTCTGCATTATCTTAGTCATAATATTTCTTACTGGGCTAGTTGAGCTCACCCTTTCTTTCACTGTTCTCTTCAGGAAATGAGAACGTAGCTGGGGCAAGTCGGGGAACGGAGTGATGGTTCGAATGATAGTATTAGTTAGTAGTCCTCACTATTCTATGTAATGGTGTGTTAATAAATGTAACGAGGACTCCTTTTGAGTATGAATACTCTCTAGAAGATAATATTTGTATTCAAACTCACAGTTTATATTTTGTCGTATTGTACACTACAGCTGTATTAGTAAGTTGTATTTGTATTCTGTACTATGTATCTGACGACCCAAGATGGGTGATGTATACGTAATTTTGGGGGCGTCACATTATCAAACTTGCATCACCTCCCCTAATAGTACATCATGTGAATCAATAGTTCAGTCATGTGAATCAATAGTTCTATACATGTGAAAAAAATAGTTACAGTATAGTACATTCATCTATACCTCAATTTTTAATTTAGTCATGCAAGTATTATCAATCTTGCACTACCTCGCCTAATAGTACATGTATATGAATCAATAGTACATATTTATGAATAAATAGTTATAAACATATGAATTAATAGTAATTAATTGCTCATTTATCCGATTAATTACCCGATTGGTCAATATAACCTCCAGACATCAATTATTATCGAAATAAATATTGATTTCCACTAACACTAATAATCCCAACATAATAGAACTATCAATTTCATCTTTAATCAACACGAACTTATTCATCATTAATATTATAACTCACAATATTTAACAACCAGATCATTCCCAAGAAAGAGGAGACTTTCCGATAAGGATTTCTCCCTATTGGCTTGCAATTAGGTGACCAAATCTATCCTCGACATAACGTTCTAGACATCGTCAATATTATAAATAATAATATGAATAACTTTGTCTTCTCAATTATTAATTTAATAATATAAAATATTGATACTGTGACAATAATTGAATCAATAATATGAGAGATACTATGCAGTAATTACTATGGCAATAATTGAATATAACTAAGTGACTTCTCACGTAAGCATCAATAATCAATACCGTGTGCTACTATGCAACCACGCGTATTACTGTACTTTTACAACCTGGTAGTTCAATAGTTTAACGGTAAAACTTTCGCCGTTATTTTTATAAAAGATATTTCTGTCGTTTTCTAACTACGATAATACTTCCGTTGTGGGGTCCACCAATGATTGTGTCGTCGTACGAATATTCCCTGCTAAAACGAATATTCCCTGACCAATCGAATATTTTATAACAACTTGCTTACTTTGTAAAATTTATAAATATTACCCACAACTATAACATTATATCAAATCCACACCATAAAATTCAAAAATATATTTCGAGAAAAATTAATCTTTATTCATAAAAGTTGGGGTCTTACAACCTCCCCTTCTTATGAAATTTCGTCCTCAAAATTAGGGTGCGTACTTGGTATGTTGAAGAGGTGAGGACACCTCGTTAGATTCTAACTCTTGAGGAATAACCTTTGAGCGTAGAATATGATCCTTCTAATTTAAGATTTTAACATGTATCTCCTCATACGCTAAATCTTTCGCTATCTCGTCTAGTTATAATTCAATAATGTGGTTCGGGTAGTCAACATATTTACGTAACATCGATACGTGAAAAATATTATGAACACGCGACATACTTAGCGGTAAGGCGAGTTTATAGACCACAGTTCCTACTCGATCGAGGATTACAAATGGGCCAATGAATCTAGGATTGAGCTTTTCTCTCTTTCCAAATCTCGTAACTCCTTTCCATGGAGCAACACGTAACAACACATGATCTCTAATATTGAATTCCACGTCCTTTCGATGAAGATCAGCATAACTCTTTTGTCAATTTTGTGAGGTTTTTATACGTTGTCGGATCGTTTGAATCTTTTTCGTAGTCATACGTACCAACTCCGGTCCCAACAACGTTGCTTCACCCACCTCATCCCAATATACTGGAGAACGACACTTTCTTCCATACAATGCCTCAAATGGAGCCATACCAATACTTGCTTGATAACTGTTGTTGTAGGAAAACTCTACCAATGGTAAGAACTTGTCCCAACTTCCTTTGAAGTCAAGGATACAGAGTCTTAATAAATCTTCAAGAGTTTGAATAGTCCTCTCCAACTGCCCATCCGTTTGAGGATGATATACCGCACTAAATCGTAAATCCGTGCCCATAACTTTTTGCAAACTACCCCAAAATTATGAAGTGAATCTTGGGTCTCGATTAGAAACTATGGATACTGGCATACCATGCAATCATATAATCTCGTTTATGTACATACGAGCAAGACGTTCAAGTGTATAAGTTTCTTGTATCAGTAAGAAATGAGCAGACTTGGTCAGTCTATCAACAATGACCCAAATCACATCTATGCCTTGAGAAACCTTGAGAAGACTAGTAACGAAATCCATGGTAATGTGCTCCCACTTCCATTCTGGAATTTCAAGTGGTTGTAATGGACCTTTTGGCACTTTATGCTTCGTCTTGACTCGTTGACAAGTTAGACACCTTGAGATAAACCCTGTTATCTCTCTCTTCATATTACTCCACCAAAATGTATATCGAAGATCACGATACATTTTGGTACTCCTAGGATGAATTGTAAACTGTGTGTTGTGAGCTTCCATCATGTTCTTATACTTTAAATCAGGGTCGTTAGGAACACAAAGTCTGGAATTCACTCGAAGTATTCCTTCTTCATCGATTCTTGCTTCCGAAATAGCACCTTCTTAAACTTTATTCTTCATACGCATCAGCTCTGAATATGTAGCTTGAGCGGCTTTAACTTTATTGATTAAAGTTGATTCTAATCGTATATTCGCTATCTTCATGTAGGTTCTTTGAGTCTTTAACTCTATCTCCATCCTACATAAATTATACAAAATGGGTCTTTGTGTTAATGATGTCGCACTCGTAACCGCATACGATCTTCTACTCAACGCGTCAGCTACTACGTTCGCTTTTTCCACGATGGTATTGAATGGTATGGTCGTAATCTTCAACAGCTTGAGCCAACATGTTTTGCGCATGATACGTTCATTTTGGGTGAAGAAATATTTGAAGGTTTTAGAAATGGGTTTTGTACTGGGGTCAATACAAAATTTGATTTCACGCTCTAGGGTAGGCCGGGAAGTTCTTCGAGAATACGTCAGAAAATTTATTAACGATAGAAATATCATTTAAAAACTGTGACTCTCATCCAAGACTTAGATAGCACATGTAATGAAGGTTTCTCTTAACGGAGTTTCAACAAATAAGTCCAAGTCTAATTTCTCCGGAATTAAATTTAAACGTTGAGCGCAAGTAGGAGAAATAAAAGAATGGGTAGAACCAGTATCTAATAAGGTATAAACTTCGCTAGAGTTTATGATTAATGTACCCATGATATCTTCGTTCGGGTTCCTCGTCACGAAAAATGCTCTTCCTGAAACCACCGACTTTGTTTTATCCGTATTCGCTTTGGTGCCACCGTCTCAACTTAACTTAACTTTGCTATGGAGTACATTCCACCCTCAATTACTTCGTCGCATTCCTGATCTATGAATTGAATCATTACTCTCCGATCCATATTGAATTGGGGTTGACCGCTCTGCACAGGGTAATTATGAACTCGATGTTGGATTCTCCTAATTGCTGTCCAAAAAGAGAAATCCAATTCATCTATTTTGGCGTTATTGGATCGGACGTCTTTTTCTACAATATCAGTGCGTCGTGCGGCTTTTACTCATGCATCCTCCATTCTTATTCGTTCAGTTGTTTCTTCTTTTATCGGAATTTTGATCATAGAATTCTCAGATTCCAGCTCTAATATCTTATACTCTGCCAAAGAGTGCTTCTGTTCAAGCATCGCACATCGGGTAACATAATTTTAAATTGTGGCATCCCTTTGCTCCACGACCGCGTGTCGTTCTTTAGCCTGTTCTTCTAACTCATGAATACGATTTTTCAAGTCTACATTTTGATCATAAAGTTCTTCTAATAAATTCTCATCAGGTTCCTTTTCTTCCTCACTCTCAGCTGCTACCTCTTCGACTAGCTCGGGTGAAACTATTAATTCTTCACTCACCACATGGATATCTCTAATTCGTTCTTCGCCTGACATCACATTATCCTGGTTGGTGATTAGAGGTGTCTCCACGGTCTCATTCACTCCATTGTTAACATTTTTAGCAGCCATTTTCAAATACTGCCACAAAACAAGGGAATTGACATGTCACATATTATCCTTATACTCTGACCGACCAATTAAATACCAAATAAACTTTATACTAGCAAAGGAATTTCCCGTCTCTCCCCTCCTAGTTCTTGCCTCACCTCTCAGCCAGGGATCATATCCCTAAACTTTGATATCAACTGTGACGCCCCCAAAATAGGTATGCATCACCCATTCTGAGTCGCCAAATACATGGTACATAAATCAAATACAAACTTCTTTTATACAATATGACAACAGCATAGCTTAGAGTTTTTACACGAATATTGTCTCATAGACAGTATTCAAACTCAAATGAAGTCCTCATTACATTTATTATCATACTATTTCATAAAATAGTGATGACTACTATAACACCATCTCGGACCATCACTCCATTCCCCGACTAGTCCCGGCTACGTTCTCATTTTCTGAAGAGAATAATGAAAGCAAAAGGGTGAGCTCAATTAGCCCAGTAAGAAATATTATGACTAAGATAATGCATAATAAGTTATCGTTAGCCTTCAATAATGTTAAACTGATAGAATATAATAGACAACAGGTTTAACTGAAATGGAACAAGCAATCCATTAGAAGAGTCAAGTATAGCATGATATCTACTATCTCCTATGATTTAAAAAGTTTTTCATCAACTTTATCGCTGAGACTCAGCTTAATAAATAAATCTCCTCATCGAATCATCTCTGTACTACGAGCCAAGGATATTCATATAATCATCAATGTTCTTGATTATACTGAATAATCCCTGGTCATAATCATACCAATAATTGTTCATCAATGCACTACAGGCCAATGAGGACTTTTAACACATCATTTTTAACATCACGGGTCAGGATTATACCGAAAGATCTCTGGTCATAATCATACCAATCAACAGTCCATCTATGCACGTAAGCCAAAGATGACTTTCATCACAATATAAGCATGAGGATGTTGACAATGATATAAGCATTAATCAAATGAAATCAAGGATAAATATTAAAGACTTTAAATTTATCTAAAGTTTAAAAATATCCAAATTGTCAACATGATACTGCTTTATAGAGTAAAATTCAAGAATAATATTCATGTATCAAAAATAATTTGGACAGAAAAGAAATATATTTTTTGGGTGAATAATACCCCTTGAATAGTACCCTATGAATAGTTCTTCGAGAATAGTACTCTGACATGAAAAGTGCCCCAAATACCCGAGTGAATGGTAACTGGGTGAATAGTAACCCATAAATAGTAACTCGTGAATAGTACTTCAGCACGAAAAGTGTCCCGAATACCCGAGTGAATCGTAACTGGGTGAATAGTAACCCGTAAATAGTAACTCATGAGTAGTATTCCAGCATGAAAAGATCAATAATTATCAAGAAAGCTCAGAATAATATTTTCACCAAAAGATACTGAATGAAACGCAAATATCAATGATATTCTACTAATTTCACATAGTATAGAAGCAATACTTTAACAGAATGAGGGTATAATCAGGAATATTTGACGAAATGATATTACTCACATACTGCAGAGTATGGAAGAAAATATTATTCCTTATGAATACTGAACAACAATAATATCCCTTACGAATACGAAAGAAATAATACCCCCTATCTCTGAAGAAGACTGGATACTGGAATAGTAAAGTAGCAGACTTCTCGTCTTCTTTCTCTCTATAGTTTCTCTCTCTATAATTGCTCTTGTGAGTCTTAGTGAATTGGTGAGAATGAAAGAAGAATGGGCATCTATTAATAGGAAAATATAGTTTCGATAATTGCACATTTTGGGACTCGAAATATTACAGTATAATACCTTCATCTTTTCCTCCATTTTTAATTTAGTCCTACAAGTATTATCAAACTTGCACCACCTCCCCTAATAGTACATCATGTAAATCAATAGTTCAGTCATGTGAATCAATAGTTCTATACATGTGAAAAAAATAGTTACAGTATAGTACCTTCATCTATACCTCTATTTTTAATTTAGTCATGCAAGTATTATCAATCTTGCACAACCTCCTATAATAGTACATGCATATGAATCAATAGTACATACATGTGAACAAATAGTTATAAAAATGTGAATTAATAGCAATTAATTGCTCATTTATCCAATTAATTACCCGATTGGTCAATATAACCTCCAGACATCAATTATTATCGAAATAAATGTTGATTTCTACTAACACTAATAATCCTAACACAATGGAACTATCAATTTCATCTTTAATCAACACGAACTTATTCATCATTAATATTATAACTCACAATATTTAACAACCAGATCATTCTCAGGAAAGAGGAGGCTTTTCGATAAAAATTTCTCCATATTGGCGTGCAATTAGGTGACCAAACCTCTCCTCGACAGAACTTTCTAGACATCATCAATAGTACAAATAATAATATGAATAACTTTGTCTTCTCAATTATTGATTTAATAATATAAAATATTAATACTGTGACAATAATTGAATCAATAATATGAGAGATATTATGCAACAATTACTGTAGCAATAATTGAATATAACTGAGTGACTTCTCACGTAAGCATTAATAATCAATATTGTGTGCTACTATGCAACCACGCGTATTACTATACTTTTACCACCGGGTAGTTCAACAGTTTAACGGTAAAACTTTCGCCGTTATTTTTATAAAAGATATTTCTGTCGTTTTCTAACTACGACAATACTTCCGTTGTGGGGGGTCCACCAATGATTGTGCCGTTGTACGAATATTCCCTGCTAAAACGAATATTCTCCGACCAATCGAATATTTTATAACAACTTGCTTACTTTGGAAAATTTATAAATATTACCCACAACTATAACATTATATCAAATCCATACCATAAAATTCAAAAATATATTTCTAGAAAAATTAATCTTTATTAATAAAAGTTGGGGTCTTAGAAAAACAATATGACCGTGTCGCAATATGAGGCTAAGTTTGCAGAGTTATCCCGGTTTGCATCCCATTTGGTTGATAATGAGGAGAGAATGACACGAATATTTTTGCGAGGCTTGAAACCCGAAATAGGTCAATACCTCATTTCTCACAAACTTTGCTTGTATTCAGATGTTGTGAAATGGCTCAGTTATTGGAGCACGATAATGAGTCAACCTAACCAAGAGAGAGCAGCCGGTAAAATGATAATATCAGTGGTAGCAGTCATCAAAGCGGTGACAATAAACATGGAAGAAATCAACATGCCAGAAATGGTAACCACTTCGGTGGTAATCCTGGCCAAGATAATAAAAGTTGAAATTTCAAAAAGAGGAGATTCAACAATGATGGAAATACAGCAACACTAGCACCCATTTTCAAGGAAGGAGAACGACCACCGGTCGTATGCTACAAATGCGGACAGGAAGAACACATTAGTCCAAACTGTACGCAGCAACCCAAAGTGTGTTACAATTACGGAAAGGAAGGTCATTTAGCTCAATTTTGTCATGCCGCAAAATCAAGTCCAGCTTGGACTATGGCACCAGAGGTTGTCCCAAATAAGTCAAAGTCAGTAGTTCTAGGGAGAGCGTTTGTCGTGACCTCCCAAAAAGCAAGAAACCCGAACGAGGTTATCACGGATAAGCTAATCATAAACTCTTGTGAAGTCTATACCTTATTTGATACCAGTTCTACCCATTCTTTTATTTCTCCTACTTGCGCTCAACGTTTAAATTTAACTCCGAAAAAATTAGACTTTGAGTTATCTGTTGAAACTCCGTTGGGAGAAACCTTCATTGCATCAACTGTTTATAAGTCTTGTTTGATTCAAATCGGTACCCTCACGTTACCTGTCGATCTTATCTCTTTGAAAATACTTGCATTTGATGTGATTTTAGGGATTGAATTATTAACTATTCATCATGCTATAATTGATTATTTTCGTAAGGTTGTTAGCTTTCATATTCCTAACCAACCTATTATGCGAATTCAAGCAACCAAACCACTAAAGTCAATCACTGTCATATCAAGTCATAAAGTCATTCATTTATTAAAAAACGTATGTCAAGCTTTCTTAGCCCATGTCACGGATTTAAATAAAAATATGTCAGATTTGAATGATATTTCTATTGTTAATAAATTTCCTGACGTATTCCCTGAAGAACTTCATGGCCTACTCCCAGAGCGTGAAATCGAGTTTTGTATTGACCTTGAACCTGGTACAAAACCCATTTTTAAAGCCCCATATCGAATGGCTCCTATTGAACTTCAAGAGTTAAAAACCAAACTATAAGAATTGTTAGACAACGGTTTCATTCGTCCTAGTACGTCTCCTTGGGGTGCTCCTGCTCTATTCGTAAAGAAGAAATATAGGAGTATACGGCTTTGTATTGATTATCGGGAGTTGAATCATGTCACCATCAAATATAGGTACCCGTTACCTCGCATTGATGACCTGTTTGACCAGTTATAAGGTGCCAAATTCTTTTTAAAGATTGATCTTCTTTTAAGATATCATCAGTTAAAGATTAAAACTGATGACATTTCAAAGACTGCTTTCAAAACTCGGTACAGGCATTACGAATTCGTAGTCATGTCTTTTGGATTGACTAATGCTCCTGCTGCCTTCATGGCTATGATAAATCGAGTATTCAAGGAATATTTGGATCATTTTGTGGTTGTCTTTATTGATGACATCCTCATATACTTCAAAAGTCATGAAGATCATAAGCAACACTTGACACTGATACTCCAAAAGCTTCGTGAAAATAAGTTAAATGCCTAGTTGAAGAAATACGAGTTCTGGCTTGAGGAAGTATCATTCCTTGGGCACGTGATATCAAAACACGGAATATCTATTGACCCAGTGAAGATTGAAGCAATACAAAGCTGGGACCAACCTAAGTCAGTGACCGAAGTACGTAGCTTTCTGGGCTTAGCTGGTTGTTATCGAAGATTCATGGAAGAATTTTCTCGAATCGCTACTCCATTAACCCAGCTAACTCGAAAAGATATAAAATTCGATTGGAACAAGAAATGTGAGAAGAGTTTTCAAGAACTCAAGAGGAGACTCATTTCAGCACCTGTTCTGACAATTCCATATGATTCAGAGAAATTTGTCATCTATAGTGATGCTTCAGGTAGAGGGTTAGGATGTGTTCTCATGCAACATGGAAAAGTCATAGCCTATGCCTCACGACAACTCAAAGGATATGAGAGGAATTATCCTACTCATGATCTAGAGTTGGCAGTAGTCGTTTTTGCGCTTAAAATCTGGAGACATTATCTGTATGGGGAGAAGGTGGAGATCTATAAAGATCATAAAAGCCTCAAATATTTCTTCACCCAAAAGGAACTCAAACATGCAGCAACGACGTTGGCTCGAGCTGTTGAAAGATTACGATCATACCATTCAATACCATCCTAAAAAAGCGAACGTGGTAGCTGACGCGTTGAGTAGAAGATCATATGCTGGTACGTGTGCGATATTGTCAACGCAAAAGCATATTTTGTATGACTTAGAAAGGATGGAGATAGAGTTAAAGACTCCAAGGACCCATGTAATGATGTCAAATATACGAGTAGAAGTTAAAGTTGCTCAAGCTAAAGACCTGGAGCTGATGCGTATGAGGAAAAAAGTGCAAGAAGGTGCTATTTCGGAAGCAAGAATCGATGAAGAAGGAATACTTCGAGTCAACTCCAGAATTTATATTCCTAACGACTCTAATTTGAAGTATAAAATCATGATAGAGGATCACAACACACCGTTTGCAATCCATCTTGAGAGTACCAAAATATATCATGATCTTCGACATATATTTTGGTCGAGTAATATGAAAAGAGAGATCGCGGTGTTTATCTCAAGGTGTATAACTTGTCAACGTGTCAAGGCAGAGCATCAAGTGCCAAAAGGTCCATTGCAATCACTTGAAATTTCAGAATGGAAGTGAGAGCACATTATCATGGATTTCGTTACTGGTCTTCCTAAGGTTTCTCAAGGCATAGATGCAATTTGGGTCATTGTTGACATATTATCCAAGTCTGCTCATTTCTTACCTATACGAGAAACTTATTCACTTGAACGTCTTACTCGTATATACATAAATGAGATTGTAAGACTACATGGTATGCCAGTATCCATAGTTTTTGATCGAGACCCAAGATACACTTCACGATTTTGGATCAATTTTCAGAAAGCTATGGGCAGTTAGAGAGGATTATTCAAACTCTTGAGGATCTATTAAGACTCTGTGTCCTAGACTTCAAAGGAAGTTGGGACAAGTTCTTGTCACTAGTGGAATTCTCCTACAACAACAGTTATCAAGTAAGTATTGGCATGGCTCCATTCGAGGCATTGTATGGGCGAAAGTGTCATTCTCCAATATGCTGGGATGAGGTGGGTGAAACAACGTTGTTGGGACCAGAATTGGTATGCATGACAATGAAAAAGATTCAAATGATCTGGCAACGTATAAAAACCTCACAAGATCGACAAAAGAGTTATGCTGATCTTCATCGAAGGGACGTGGAATTCAATATTGGAGATCATGTGTTGTTACGTGCTACTCCATGGAAAGGAGTTATGAGATTTGGAAAGAGAGGAAAGCTCAATCCTCGATTCATTGGCCCATTTGAAATCCACGATCGAGTAAAAATTGTGGCCTATAGACTCGCCTTACCGCCAAGTATGTCTCGTTTTCATAACGTTTTTTACATAACTATGTTACGTAAATATGTGGAAGACCCGAACCATATTATTGAGAACCAGACGAGATAGCGGAATATTTAACGTATAAAGAGGTACCTGTTAAAATCTTGGGTAAGAAGAAACATATTCCACGCTCCAAGGTTATACCTCAAGTCAAAGTTTTGTGGAGAAACCACGATGTTGAGGAAATGACCTGGGAGTTATAATCTGAAATGAAATCAAGGTATCCTCACTTCTTCGACATACCAGGTACGTACACCAATTTCGAGGATGAAATTTCATAAGCATGGGAGATTGTAAAACCCCAACTTTTATGAATAAAGATTTAATTTTTTCTAAATATTATTTTGAGTAATAAGGTGTGAATTTGATATAATGTTATAGTTGTGGGTAATATTTACAAATTTTGAAAAGTAAGAAAGTTGTTATAAAATATTCGTTTGGTCAGAGAATTATTGGTCGAAATCAAATTACACTCACACGCAAGTATACGTGGTCAACAAGTAATATAATAATAAGTCAAGTACTGTCCCCACAGAGAATATCAAGAAATTAATTCTAACAATTACCAGCTTTGTATTAACCCAATTTTATTAAACTAATCGAAATCAATGATTATAATTAATAAAAACTAAAAACTAAAATATCAATCAATCAACAAAATTTAGAAACCGTAATTTCAAGCAAATAATGGAGAATTAGGCTTACAACTTCACTTTAAGTATCATTCCAACTATCACACCTTATTCCAGTTTAATTCATTATATCAGTTTATTAATCAAGAACACTTATGTAGAATTAGCCATTTCTCAGTGCACTAATACTATATTAACTTAAATTCACAAATTAGATAGAATTAAGTCAAACACTCTAATTAACTAATTCACTATATCTTTATGTTAATTACAATTAAGAAGAGTTTAATTCCAAGGTCTTATTAGATTACATACGATGCTAGGTATATCTCTATCCTAACATAAATCAAGATTCCATTCAATCACAAAATTTAAGAACTCATGCTATTGTGACTAGATCTAGATTCATATATCATCTCTCGAATCCATACAAATTCACATAAAATTGGTGATCAAGCAATTCATAAATTAATATAAATCACAATAGATAAATTGAATTAATAATTTATTAAACCCAAATCAAGGCATGATAATTGTCATTCAACACTAAAGATCCATTATAAGCCTAAAAAGTAATTTAATTCATAACTAATGAATTAAATACTAAATAAATAAAAGAAATCGTCATCCCAATTACAAAATTGAAATTAAAGAAGAATAGTGATAAACCACCCTTCTCACCCTTCAAATCTACAATCTTCGTGAATTCACCTCCTTCTTTTGTTCCTCCAAGATTGTCTCTAATTTCTAGCTCTCTAAGTGTGTAAATTATTCGATGTCTCTAGCTCTTCACCTTAGCATAAGTTAAACTCCATCAGCTGAACCCAATCTAATTCTAATCCATCTCAAAGTCATCCCATAAGAATTCTAATAAAAATCAAACTCCTAATTAAACCCAACAAGTTTTTAAACAAAGAATCCCAATTAATATGAAATAACCTCCTTGAAACACTCCTAATATAACCTTATTACATAAAGAAGTTATATCTACTAACACAGCTCAGTTTCCAGCAAAACAAAACAAAATAACTCCTGACCCGTCCGACCTACGCGCCCCACGTCGAGTTCTTCACAAAAGTGGTGCAGCCCGCGCTAGTACATCAGTGTCTTCTTTGCATGCAGCGCGCCCCGCGCAAATTCCTTTATTGTCATGGCGCGCCCCGCGCCGGTGATGAAGAATGTCTAGACTTTACTTGAGCTTTCTTCCAATGCCAGCATTTTGATGTTTTCACCTTAATATCCAAAAACAAAACAAAAACCCATAAAAAACAACATGAAATACTCAAAAACTAACAATATATCAAGCTAAATAAAGATAACTCGTAGGTTAAAAACATACTCATCAAATTCCCCCAAACTTAAAATATTACTTGTCCTCAAACAAAATGATATGCAATGCAACTAACTACTCTACAATTACGAATCCAGTATTAAGACAGAACATAGCCTAATCATACGGCCTCAGAGAAATCAGGTAAACACGATAGTACATCATATCTAAACCAATCAATCACTTCCCAATCAATTATCAAATCTTAAATTATTCTTACTAATATAGTGCGTGTGTGATCAACAACCATACTAACTGATATAATGCTAAATACAACACATAATAGATCTCTTTAAAGGCATCATACAGTGTAAACTCACAAAATTCACGAGCATGCCAGATCCAACCAAAGTCAAACATACACCAAGCTCAAGAGTCCAATCCAGGATACTTATGCTTTATTTTTCATTACGGGGGCTTTTTGCTCTTTTCCCGTTTTATTGTTTTTTTTATACTTATGGCTGTTCAATGTCTTATTCTCTTAAGCTTTTCAATGATACCTTAACGAGCTTTCGACCAACGACTCCCAGACCATTAAGACCTTAGGGCGCTAGGTGTAAAGACAATCCCCTCGTGCTTACCTACTCAAGTAACAAAGGCCACAAAACTAGACAAGCATGCCACAGTGTTTATTCTCTTTTTTTATTATGAACTTATATATCCCAAATTTTTCCCCCCAAACTTAAGCTTTTGTCTAAATCTAGCCATCTCCGCCTATCCATGTCTTTCATTTATTCAAACTAGTATTATCCTTAAGAATTCCATTATGTGCCAATTTAAACTTAATCAATCAACATAATTGTTTATAACGTGCTATCCTGATTATACCAGTTTCAAACAGAAAAAGATTCAATTCATAACAGGAAGTCACATCAAAGCCTAAATAATCAATACTAACTCGTCTACACAATTCCAATCTCATCATTGGCCAAAAATAGACTTTTACTATCTAATAACTGGATTCATGAAAAACAACTACATGCAATTCATTTTTTTTATATATGCATCAATGAATGTATTAAACTAAAAGACATGAAAAACAAACAATTATAAAAACTTATCAAACTAACTAACATGATTTTTAAATCTTCACAAATTAACCAAGCAGAAGCAACCCCCCTCCCCCAAACTTAAATCAAGTAATGTCCTCATTACGACAATATAAAATATATAAAAATATGAAGACTTCCCTGAAAGACGAGACACTGCTCGTCGTCATCCGAATGAGGGTATGTTGGGAGGACAGGAGGGACAGGCATGGCCACTGGACCGACACTTTTATTGCAGCGAGAGAATGCATTAATAAGCGTGTTGAAAGTGTTGGCATTGTACTGATGCATCAGATCCTAACGTTGCGCCAACTACAAGAATTGTTTCCTTGAACCTCGAGGTGGTTGCTCTTCCATTAGAGCAACTGTAACTGGGGGTGAGGGTTGGCGAATCATGATATAATCATCTCCTCTTAGATGTGATCTTGCCCCCTCCCATGCCTTGTACTTCTCAATGGTAGCATGGTCGATTATAGCCATCGGTTGTTGAATAGGTTCAGAGGGATGCCACTACACTCCAACTTTCTGGCACAAATCGGTTATGAGAAATCCATTCAGAAGGCCCCCGTAATACTTCCCCATAGCAACCTGTCAATTGACTCTTGAATACATTCACCCACATCCATATTGTGGAACACAACTGAATTATTCACCCTATAATAGTGGTGTACAATCCCATATAGCAGTCGTGCCCTTTCTTTAGTCACATCATTTTGGTGGCGTGTGGGCATCAAATGGGAACATATGAATGCATACCATGCCTTGTCATACCTACTTAGCGCTCAGTGAGGAAAAATTATCTTTTCATTTATTCCGGCTTGGGTAACCTATTGTGTTCCTGGTTTGCACAATCTTGCAATCAATTCATCCAGGTCAGGCAATCCATCTTCATAGCATCCGTTAGTCAGTGTTTCCAGCCCAAAGTACTCGTTGATGGAATTGGCATGGAAAGACATCGGTTTACCCCGTACCATAACTACGTGGTCAACATGCTCCATGACATTGGCATAAAATTCTTTTACTATGTTGATCACCGCTGGAAGTGGCTGCTCCACTAACTGAAACCAATTGTGTTCCACAATCATTAGCGCCATATCACCATCAAAGTTAGCATCCAGCTTCAATCCTCGTTCTAGCACCAAAGTCTTCTTGTCAATGGACGATTTGAATCTTGCCTCGGCCCCCTCACTAACAAATTTCGTGTGATCATACTGAGCCCGAGCAGTAGAAATGGATGGACGTGGTCTCTTATGTGAAGACATGGTGTTTTTGGTGAATTATATGGAAAAACTTGGTTCAAGAATTTTGTCAAATAGTTGGTGGGCGTGAAGGCTAATACCCCCAAACTTAGCTTCTTTGAACAATCTCTAAGCCAAAATATGAAATAAACCATAACAATCCTTGGGCAACAAATCCTCAAGGTTTTCCAACCAATTGTCACTAACAAGAGAGAAGAAAAACTAGAATGTAGCAATTTGGGATTACCTTCAATAAGAACTTATGTTTCCCCCTTTTTAGTGATGCCCCAATTTGTAAGAATTTATGAAGAAAAGGAATTGGAGTTAGAGTTGCAGTGTATTTCTTATATGTAGAAGGATTGTTGCTAATTGAAGGAGTTGAGTTCATATAGAAGAGGAAAAAGGAACGTGTGTGGGGAGTTGTAGTGATTGTGGGTTAATGGGAGGAGAAGTTGGGAAGGAGTAGAAGAAGTGGAGTAGTAAAATTTTGGAAGTTATGGGAGTTATAGGGGTTATGGTAGAATGGAAGAGTTTGTATTGGAGGAGAATGGAAGTTATTGGGAGTTATGTTGGAGAAGGATACGTCAAGAACACGTTTAGTAACTGGTATCTCTGAGCGGCACAGCCCGCGCCGTGCATAGGCCTTAAGTGGCGCACCCCGCGCTAGTAAGTCAATAACTTTGCTCCAGGATGGCGCGCCCCGCGCTAGTTGGACAGTAATTTCACGTATGATAGTGCGCCCCACGCCTTGATGTAGCATATTGTAGCGCACCCCACGCCAGGTAAATAGAAAGTGGTTGTCAAGGTAGCGCTCCCCGCGCCATGGTGTATGGAATTGTAGTGCGCCCCGCGCCAATAAGTCAGTAAGTTGCTGTGATGGTAGCGTGCCCCGCACTGTTTCCACACTTAAAGTGGTGTGGCCTGCGCCATTGGTGCAGTGACCGAGTGACATCCCTTTTCCTTGATTCCCTACAAGTTTACCCCAATGAAGTCATTACTCTATGAAAAATAAATATCTAAACTATACTATGAGCTAAAATATACTAAATAAATGAGAATAGAAAAGGTTTAGAGCTTGGGTTGTCTCCTAAGTAGTGCTAATTTTAACGTCATCAGCTCGATGGTGCCTCTTATTTCATGGTGCATCGGTAAGTGTAATTGCAATGGCATCATTGTCGATGTCGCCACCCCAGTAGTGCTTTAATCTTTGCCCGTTGACTTTGAAGGTTTCGAGTGGATTTCTGCTGTATAGCTCAAAGGCGCCATGTGGGAAGACCCTTTTAATAGTAAATGGACCCGACCATCTAGATTTGAGCTTTCCGGGAAATAATCTCAGTCTTGAATTGAACAATAATACCGATTGTCCCGGTTCGAACTTTCTCTGCAAAATTTTCTGGTCGTGCCACTTCTTGACCTTTTCATTATATAGCTTCGAGTTCTCATATGCTTGTAGTCTAAATTCATCAAGTTCATTCAATTGAAGTAGCCTCTTTTCTCCTGTAGCTGTTTGATTGAAGTTGAGTTTCTGAATTGCCCAATATGCTTTATAATGTAATTCCACAGGGAGGTGACACGTTTTTTTGTAGACCAACTGGTATGTAGGCATCCCAATTGGCGTCTTATATGCTGTCCTGTAAGCCCATAGTTTGTTGTCTAATTCTAGAGACCAATCTTTTCTGTTCGGGTTTACTACCTTCTCTAAAATTTTCTTCACCTCTCTGTTGAAAACCTCAGCTTGACCACTTGTCTGGGGGTGATATGGTATTGCAACCCTATGATTGACCCAGTATTTCGCCAAAAGAGCTGTAAATGCTTTATTGCAGAAGTGAATTCCCTCGTCACTAATGATTGCTCTTGGTGTGCCAAATCTTGTGAAGAAGTTCTTTTGTAGAAACTTAAGAACAACTTTGGCATCGTTTGTAGGGAATGCTACAGCTTCCATCCATTTTGTTACATAGTCCACAGCAAGTAAAATGTACTAGTTATTGAATGAGGGAGGAAAAGGTCCCATAAAGTTCATTCCCCATACATCAAAACTTCTACTTCCATGATTGTGTTGAGTGGCATTTCATTCATTTTTGAGATGTTGCCCACCCTTTGACATCTGTAACAGCTTTTCACGAACCGGTGGGCATCCTTGAACACAGTAGGCCAATAGAATCCTGATTGAAGCACCTTGGCTGTTGTTCGCTCACTCCCATAATTGCCCCCACATGCAGATGAATGACACTCGCGAAAGATATTTTTTACTTCATTGTATGGCACGCATCGATGAATTAAATATCTTGGTGATCTGCTTTATCCACGTCTCTGCCTTAAGTGGTTTTGGCTCTCCCAAAAACTCTGGTGGTCCCAGCTCCTTGAACTGCTTAGCGGTGACCATCAGAGAGTTGCCAGTGTTTCCACCACTATTTTGAACAAGAGTCTCTCTCGCCTGATGTTGCATGAATTGCATAAAGCCTCTGAACATCCCATCATTCATCATCTGGTCGGTGTTGTTATTTAACTGAGGATTATTGCCTTCCTGTTGCACATTATCATGGGTATTGATCATTGGTGACTCAACGGTCTCATGTGCTTCATTGCTGATCTCAACATTTTTAGATGCCATTTTCAAACACTGCCACAAAACAAGGATTAATTGACATGTCACATGTTATCCCTATACTCTGACTGACCAATTAAATACCAAATAAACTTAGGTAGGTCATACTAGCGAAGGAATTTCCCGTCTCTCCCCTCCTAGTTCTCGTCTCACATCTCAGCCAGGGATCATATCCCTAAGCTTTGATACCAACAGTGACGCCCCCCAAATATGTGACGCCCCCAAAATTAGGTATACATCACCCATCTTGGGTTGTCAGATACATAGTACAGAATACAAATATAACTTACTAATACAACTGTCATGTACAATACGACAAAACATAAACTGTGAGTTTGAATACAAATATTATCTTCTAGAGAGTATTCATACTCAAAAGGAGTCCTCATTACATTTATTAACACACCATTACATAGAATAGTGAGGACTACTAACTAATACTATCATTCGGACCATCACCCCGTTCCCCGACTTGCCCCAGCTACGTTCTCATTTCCTGAAGAGAACAATGAAAGAAAGGGTGAGCTCAACTAGCCCAGTAAGAAATATTATGACTAAGATAATGCAGAATAAATTATCATTAGCCTTCAACAATGTTAAACTGATAAAATATAATAGACATCAAGTTTAATTGTAGCGGAACAAGCAATCCATTAAGAGAGTCAAGTAGAAAATAAACTCTACTATCTTTTATGATTTAAAAGATTTTCCAACACTGTGATCGCTGGGACTCAGCTTAATAAAATAATCCACATCATCGAATCACCCCTGCACTACGGCCAAGGATATTCGTATATTCATTAATGGTCATGATCATGCCAACAACTGTCCATCAATGCACTACGGGCTAATGAGGACTTTTACCACATCATTTGTAACATTACGGTCATGATTACACCGAATAATCCCTGGTCATAATCATACCAAGTCCATCTATGTACTACAGACCACAGATGACTTTCAACAGAATATAAACATGAGGATGATGACAATGATATAAGAATTCAATAAAACAAGTTCAAGAATTAATTTATCCAAGAATTAACAACGTCCAAATTGTCAACATGATACTACTTTGTGGAGTAAAATTCAAGAATGATCAGGAGAATATTTTCATGAATAGATACTAGATGAAGCGCAAATGTCAAGGATATTCCACAAATTTTATGGAGTATAGAAGTCAAAACTTAACCAACTGAGTATAATAAAGAATGGAATAACAAAAGAAATCACCATGCATGCGATAGACCGCACAGACAGATTATTCCAACAGAATAATAAATAATGGAACCAGGTCCGGCGTAAACGCACAGACAGGATATTCCGACAGAATAATAAATAATGGAACCAGGTCCGGTGTAAAACACACAGACAGGATGTTCTAACAGAATAATAACAAGACGGAACCAGGTCCGGTGTAAAACACACAGACAGGATGTTCCAACAGAATAATAATAAAAACGGAACCAGGTCGGGTGTAAAACACACAGACAGGATGTTCCAACATAATAATAGAAGAATGTCACCAAGTATAGGGTAGACCACGTATACAGGTTATTCCAACAGAATAATAAGAAATGAAATAACAACAGTTCTCTTCATGAATAAGAAAGAATAACACCCCTTACCTTAAAAGAACTGGATATTGGAAAAGTGAAGTAGCAGAATACTTTTATTCTCTCTCTCTTATTCTCTCTATACTTTCTCTCTCTATAGCTTGAATGAATTCGTGAAAAATAATGAAGCCCTAGGCCTCTATTTATAGAAAAACTGAAGGTGGCTCTTGATCTTAACGAAGGGTCAAATGACTCTTGGTCTTAACGAAGGGTCAAATGACTCTTGGTAATATTGAAGGGACAACTACTATTGACGAAAGTAATTACTATTGACCAAGGTAAATACTATTGATGAAGGTAATTACTATTGACCAAGGTAAATACTATTGACCAAGGTAAATACTATTGACGAAGGTAATTACTATTGACGAAGAGACTCTTAGATGATGACATATGGGCCCCCCATAAAAAATAACCAAACTTACCACAACGTCTCAATTATTGATTTAATAATATAACATATTATACAGATGATACTATGACAATAATTTAAGAGATATGATGCAGCAATTACTGTAGCAATAATTAAGTATAGCTGAGTGACTTCTCACGTAAGCATCAATAATTAATACCGTGTGCTACTATACAACCACGCGTATTACTGTACTTTTACTACTGGGTAGTTCAACAGTTTTAACGGTTTTAACAGTAACACCTCAGCCGTTATTTTTATAGAAAGATAATTTTATCGTTTTCTAACTACGACTATACTTCTGTTGTGGGGTCCACCAATGATTGTGCCGTCGTACGAATATTTCCCGACAAAAAGAATATTCCCCGACCAAACGAATATTTTAAAACAACTTGCTTACTTTGCAAAATTTATAAATATTACCCACAACTATAACATTATATCAAATTAACTCCATAATATTCAAAAATGATATTTATAGAAAATTCATCTTTATTTATAAAAGTTGGGGTCTTACAAAATAGGTATACAACACCCATTATGAGTCGCCAAATACAGGTACATAAATTAAATACAAACTTCTTTTATACAATTCGACAACAGCGTAGCTGGGGGTTTTTACATGAATATTGTCTCACAGACAGTATTCAAACTCAAATGAAGTCCTCATTACATTTATTATCACACTATTTCATAAAATACTATAGCCACCATCTCGGACCGTCACTCTGTTTTCCGACTAGTCCCAGCTACGTTCTCATTTCCTGAAGAGAATAATAAAAGCAAAAGGGTGAGCTCAACTAGCCCAGTAAGAAATATTATGACTAATATAATGCAAAATAAATTATTGTTAGCCTTCAACAGTGTTAAACTGATAAAAATACAATAAACATCAAGTTTAACTGCAGCGGAACAAGCAATTCATTAGAAGAGTCAAGTAGAGCATGATATCTACTATCTTCTATGATTTAAAAACTTTTTCATCAACTTTATCGCTGAGACTCAGCTTAATAAATAAACCACATCATCGAATCATCCCTGCACTACGGGCCAAGGATATTCATGTAATCATCAATGGTTATGATTATACCGAATAATCTCTCGTCACAATCATACCAACAACCATCACTACATGCCAATGATGACTTTTACCACACTATTTGTAACATTACGGGTCATGATTATACCGAATGATCCCTGGTCATAATCATACCAATCAACAGTCCATCTATGCACGTAAGTCAAAGATGACTTTCATCACAATATAAGCATGAGTTTGATGACAATGATATAAGAATTCAATTAAAAGAAACAAAGGATAAATTTTTAAAGATTTATAATTTAATTTATCCAAAATTCAATAATGTTCAAATTGCCAACATGATACCGCTTTGTGGAGTAAAATTCAAGAATGATATTGTATTAAAAATGATTTGGACCGAAAAGAAATTAATTTTTGTCATGAATAGTACTCCGGGTGAATAGTATTTCAGAAATAGTACCCCGTGAATAGTACTTCAAGAATAGTATCCTGTAAATAGTACTTTGTGAATAGTACTCGTGAATAGTACTTTGTGAATAGTATTTTTGTGAATAGTTCCGTATAAATGAATAGTACTCATGGACAGAACTCCGACATAAAAAGCTTAAAATTTAACTATGTGCAAAAAATATCCTTGTAAAACGATACTAGATAAAACACAAATTTCAAGGATATTCTACTAATTTCACGGAGTATAGAAGCAATACTTTATCAAAATGAGGGTATAATCAGGAATACGAGACGAAATAATATTACTCACATACTATAGAGTATGGAAGAAAACATTATTCTTTATGAATACTGAACAAAAATAATATCCCTTACCTCAGAAGAAGACTGGATACTGGAATAATGAGGTAGTAGGCTTCTCTTCTTCTTTCTCTCTATAGCTTCTCTCTCTATAATTGCTCTTGTGAGTCTTAGTGAATTGGTGAGAATGAAAGATGAATTAGCTTCTATTTATAGGAAAATATAGTTTCGATAATTGCACGTTTTGGGGCTCGAATTATTACCGTATAATACTTTCATATTTTCCTTTATTTTTAATTTAGTCATACAAGTATTATCAAACTTACACCACCTCCTCTAATAGTACATGCATGTGAATCAATAGTACATTCATGTGAATCAATAGTTTCATACATGTGAAAAAATAGTTACAGTATAGTACCTTCATCTATACCTCTATTTTTAATTTAGTCATGCAAGTATTATCAATCTTGCACCACCTCCCCTAATAGTACATGCATGTGAATCAATAGTATATACATGTGAACAAATAGTTATAAGTATGCGAATTAATAGAAATTAATTGCTCATTTATCCGATTAATTACACGATTGGTCAATATAACCTCCAGAAATAAACTATTATCGAAATAAATGTCGATTTCCACTAACACTAATAATTCCAACACAATAGAAATATCAAATTCATCTTTAATCAACACGAACTTATTCGTCATTAATATTATAACTCATAATATTTAACAACCAGATCATTCCCAGGAAAGAGGGGGCTTTCTAATAAGAATTTCTCCCTATTGGCGCGTAATTAGGTTGCCAAACCTCTCCTCGAAAGAACTTACTAGACATCGTAAATATTGCAAATAATAATATGAATAACTTTGTCGTCTCAATTATTGATTTAATAATAATAAAATATTGATACTATGATAATCAATAATATGAGAGATATTTTACAGCAATTACTGTAGCAATAATTGAGTATAACTGAGTGACTTCTTACGTAAGCATCAATAATCAATATTGTGTGCTATTATGCAACCACGCGTATTACTGTACTTTTACCACCGGGTAGTTCAACAGTTTAACGGTAAAACTTTCGCCGTTATTTTTATAAAAAGATAATTCTGTCGTTTTCTAACTACGACAATACTTCCGTTGTGGGGTCCACCAATGATTGTGCCATCGTACAAATATTTTCTATTAAAACAAATATTCCCCGACCAATCGAATATTTTATAACAACTTGCTTACTTTGTAGAATTTATAAATATTACCCACAACTATAATAATATAACAAAACCACACCATAATATTCAAAAAATTATTTCGAGAAATTAAATCTTTATTTTTAAAATTTGGGATCTTACAACCTCCCCTTCTTATGAAATTTCGTTCTCAAAATTGACATACGTATCTGAAATGTCGAATAGGTGAGGATACCTCGTCAAATTCTAACTCTTGAGGTATAACCTTTGAACGCAGAATATATTCCTTCTTATTCAACATTTGAACAGGTATCTCCTCATACGTTAATTCTTCTGCTATCTCGTTATCGACGTCGGGATTTTTAATTATCCCTTTCCGTTACTTGTTCTTTGGTGTTCTCATTTTAGGTGAGATTTATTTGAAAAAACAAGTGAAAAAGGTTCGACATGTATAATGTCGACGATTGGACTATAAGAGTCGCCAGTTGATTTTTTAAATGGTTGTACCAACACAACCGAGAAAAGGTTTACACATTGACCCAGTGATGTGACACTACTAAACGGGTCGGTGAAATCGAGATTCATTAGGGTCCGGGGACTTGGTTATACGGAGGGAAGGCGTTAGGCACCCCCCGACATCCGTGTTACCATGGTGACCGCCTCTTTTCAAGATACTGCTATCTGAATGTGTGTTTGTGTGGGTCAATGTGTTGTTATTTGGAAGTAGTGTGAGGCCTCGTTCGCACCTATATACACAGGGTTTGAATTTTATGTAAAAATTCAATTTTAAGCAAGATATGGCAGTGATGTTTTATAAAAGAGGTTTTTCAAACCCTGATGCTCAATAGTAATTGAGACCTTTTACACTCTCATTTTATTCTGTATTCGGCTGGATTGATTTTATTTGACAGATGCGAGGCATCCGTACGAAAATAATGTACAAAAAGGTGCTGAATTCCTCATGGGCATGTAAACCATCTGAGGAAATCCAGACAACGCAGAATAATTTACAAGCTGCTCACAGCTAAAAATATCCATCACGGGAACCGAATCTAGATCCAATGGGATGAATCTGTGATCACATGATTCCTAGGCTCACAGAATACTGTAATTTATATGAAAGCAGTAAGCATGTATATATATAAAAGTTGTAAATATATATAAAGACATGATCACCAACCACGAAGTACCTCCATGGGGGATCAGAAATGTAAATAAAGCTGTAAAAGCTATCAACCGCAACGGAGGAAACTCTAGGCGGGACGAAATGTAAAGAAAGCTGTACAAAGCAATCAACTGCCACGAAGTGAACTCCAGGCAGGACGAAATGTAAATATATATATATATATATATATATATTTATATAAAAGCGCATAAACGCACCGGATGGAAAATCCAGGCTCATCGAACAGAGTTCGACCACAGTTAATATATATAAGTATATATATATATATATATATATATATATATATATATATATATATATATATATATATATATATATATATATATATATATATATATATATATATATATTAAAGCAGGTAAACGCTCCAGATCGAAGTCTAGGCTCATCGAACATAGTTCGACCACAGATAATATATATAAGTATATATATATTAAAGCAGGTAAACGCTCCAGACCAAAGTCTAGGCGCATCGAACAGAGTTCGACACGCAGTTCATATATATATATATATATATATATATATATACATGGAAGCAAATAAACGCTCCAGACCGAAGTCTAGGCTCAATCGAGGCATAACTCGATAATGTTAGTCAATATATATATATATATATATATATATATATATATATATATATATATATATATATATATATATATATATACTTAAATGAAACCACAGACCGAAGTCCGGGCAAAAGCAAGCAACACGACTCTCAACGTGTAGAAGGGTGTACGAAAAGATGAAGAGAAGGACTTTAAAGTGTGTGAGAAGGCTTACAGTGGGTTGTCAAAAAAGACTTCTATATCTTTAGAGTGAGTAAACACAGACTTTTGTAGGTACAAAAGGGCTATATATGAGCTCACAGGTGTTTAAAAGGGGAAAGTACACTGCTTGGAATGAGTGCAGAGCAAATTGGGCAGGGCTTCCTCGCTGTTTTCTCTTACAAAATGGCCACCCCAAGCCCTCTATTTATAGAGGGTGGAGCCGCAGGGGTACCTGCGGCTGAGCCGCAAGTGTACCAGAGGCAACCCAGGTTGGCCCGAGTTTTTCAGCTCGGGTCATCTTGAAGTACGTGCACTCAGGCACTGTAATGTCCACTCGAACTTTTAGAAGTGCAATTCGGACATCCGTTTGAGATATATAGGACCTATTTCGGACCGCCGTTGTCGAGAGTTGTACGATGGCATGGGATTAGAGTTTGTGCGAAGTCATTGAAGATGGGACGGTGCCCTCCGGTCTTCAAGCTTCAACTTTCATCCGTTACCTCGCACAATAGTCACTCAGGATTGATTAGTCTTGTGGGACATTGTTGCGTAGATATGTTGAGGTGACGTGACGTGGAGTGACATCATGTTGGTCAGATGACGATGTTGCCCCTCACCGATATTATCGCCGGATTGGGCTGATAAAGCAGACGTTGCTCAGCTTCGCTGAGATTGGACTGCTGTAATTTGTTGAAGGTCCTCATTATCATCTTTGAGGTGTGTCTGTCTTCCTGATGTTATCGTCGGGCTGGTACAGTGGATCTCGTTATGAGCGCTGAGATTGAAGATGGTTGTATTTGTAACAAGCATTTTCGGGGTTATCGCCGAAATTGCCTTCTTTGGGGTTATCACCAAGGTTAGTGGCTATTCCCATGGTTGGAACTGAGACTGGATACCTCGGGGTTATCTCCGAGATTAATCGGTCATCTCCGGTGTGTGTTCCGGTATTGTATCTGCATGCCTCGGGGTTATATCCAAGATTAGAATTGTTACTCCCAGATTGCGATCCGGGGTTGATGCTGAACTTTCGGTAGTATCCGGCATGGATATGGATCGTCTTTTAGGGTTCCCTCTTAAAAGACGAATCTGCTCTCCTGCAATATTAGTGACAGGTGTACAGAAAATTTCGAGTGTCTACAGATGCCCCTCTTTATCATACACATGCATTGCGATGCATGGGTAAGATAAAGAATCCTAGACACTTGAAATGCACCAAGATAAATATGATACTATGGATAGCAACATGATGCAAATGTATGATACATGTGTACGGGGTTGTAGCCCAACACGTTGGGGATGATTGCTGGCTCCCTGTTACTTCAACTGGGGGTTGGCAACGATGACCATATTTGATGTGTAATCCGAATCTGTTAGGAAGTTGATGTTGGAGTTATCACCAAATTCCTGGATAATTACTTGATTCTGCAGATGTACCTCTTTTGTGTAAGAGATCTCTGGGGATAAAACTTGATCTGTTTGAGGATGTTTATAACATATTACATCATCTATCCTCTTTGATGACATTGACCTCTCCTGGTTAGTATCGCCAGAATATGCCAAGATTCTGGTGGGTTTACTGCCAACAGCAAATGCTGTCAGGGATGCCTAACCTTTGTTGACGTGTACTTCACCAACATGTGAATCAACGGCTGAAAAATCCTGTAGGATATATTGTCAAGGCTACTTGTGTAAGACCCCAACTTTTATAAATAAAGATGAATTTTTTTTTTTAAATATCATTTTTGAATATTATGGAGTTAATTTGATATAATGTTATAGTTGTGGGTAATATTTATAAATTTTGCAAAGTACGCAAGTTGTTATATAATATTCGATTGGTCGGGGAATATTCGTTTTAACAGGGAATATTCGTACAACGACACAATCATTGGTGGACCCCACAACGGAATTATTGTCGGATTGAGAAAACGACAAAAAATATTTTATTAAAAATAACGGCGGAAATTTTACCATTGTTACTGTTGAACTACTCGGTAGTAAAAGTACAGTAATACGTGTGGTTGCATAGTAGCACACGGTATTGATTATTAATGCTTATGTGAGAAGTCACTCAGTTTGATTCTATTATTGTCAGTTAATAATATGAATTATTTAGCGATAATGACGTTTTGTTTTATTCGTATTATTAACGTAATAAAACAGAAACATCTTTTTATATAAAACAAAATACTTTATTAAAGTTATTCTATAAATAGAATATATTTTATTTTATTTAAAAGATTTTTCTTTAAATATGGACCGTCAGATTAAAGTAATCAATCTGGACCGTTCATGGATTAGTTACTATGCATTCTATTTTTCTATAAATAGCAGCTCATTCCTTCATTATTTCTTACGAATTCACTGAACTCTAGAGAGAGAAACTATAGAGAGAAACTATAGAGAGAGAGAAGAAGAGTATTCTGCTACTACTTCCTTACTTCAGCTCTTCTTTAAAACGGTAGGGAATATTATTTCTTTTATATTCATGAAGAGAACTTCTGTTATTCCATTTGTTATTATTCTGTTGGAATAACCAGTATACGCGGTCTACCCTATACTTGGTGACATTCTTCTATTATTCTGTTGGAACATCCTGTCTGTGTGTTTTACACCGGACCTGGTTCCGTTTATTATTCTGTTGGAACATCCTGTCTGTGTGTTTTACACCGGACCTGGTTCCGTTTATTATTCTGTTGGAACATCCTGTCTGTGTGTTTTACACCGGACCTGGTTCCGTTTTATTATTATTCTGTTGGAATATCCTGTCTGTGTGTTTTACACCGGACCTGGTTCCATTATTTATTATTCTGTCGGAATATCCTGTCTGTGCGTTTACGCCGGACCTGGTTCCATTATTTATTATTCTATTGGAATAACCTGTCTGTGCGGTCTATCGCATGCATGGTGATTTCTTTTGTTATTCCATTCTTTATTGTACTCAGTTGGTTAAGTTTTGACTTCTATACTCCATGAAATTTGTGGAATATCCTTGATAGTTGCGTTTCATCCAGTATCTTTTCAAGAAAATATTCTTCTAAGCATTCTTGAATTTTACTCCACAATGCAGTATCATGTTGACAATTTGGACGTTGTTAATTTCTGGATAAATTAATTCTTGAACTTGTTTTATTGAATTCTTATATCATTGTCATCATCCTCATGTTTATAAAATGTTGAAAGTCATCTGTGGCATGTAGTGCATAGATGGACTTGGTATGATTATGACCAGGGATTATTCGGTATAATCATGACCGTAATGTTACAAATGATGTGGTAAAAGTCCTCATTGGCCCGTAGTGCATTGATGGACAGTTGTTGGCATGATCATGACCATTAATGAATACACGAATATCCTTGGCCGTAGTGCAGGGGTGATTCGATGATTTTATTAAGCTGAGTCTCAGCGATCACAGTGTTGAAAAACCTTTTAAATCATAAAAGATAGTAGAGTTTATTTTCTACTTGACTCTTTTAATGGATTGCTTGTTCCGCTGCAGTTAAACTTGATGTCTATTATATTTTATCAGTTTAACATTGTTGAAGGCTAATGATAATTTATTCTGCATTATCTTAGTCATAATATTTCTTACTGGGCTAGTTGAGCTCACCCTTTCTTTCACTGTTCTCTTCAGGAAATGAGAACGTAGCTGGGACAAGTCGGGGTACGGAGTGATGGTCCGAATGATAGTATTAGTTAGTAGTCCTCACTATTCTATGTAATGGTGTGTTAATAAATGTAATGAGGACTCCTTTTGAGTATGAATACTCTCTAGAAGATAATATTTGTATTCAAACTCACAGTTTATGTTTTGTCGTATTGTACACGACAGTTGTATTATTAAGTTGTATTTGTATTCTGTACTATGTATCTGACGACCCAAGATGGGTGATGTATACCTAATTTTGGGGGCGTCACAGTTGGTATCAGAGCTTAGGGATATGATCCCTGGCTAAGATGTGAGAATAGAACTAGGAGGGGAGAGACGGGGAATTCCTTCGCTAGTATGACCTACCTAAGTTTATTTGCATGGTATTTAATTGGTCGGTCATAATATAAGGATAATATATGACATATCAATTAATTTTTATTTTGTGGCAGTATCTGAAAATGGCATCTGAGAATGTTGAGAATAGCAATGGAGCACAGACGACTGTTGATTCACCACATATCAATAATCAGGATAATGTGCATCAGGAAGGTGTCAATCCTCATGCAAACAACAACACTGACCAAATGATGAATGATCAAATGTTCAGAGGCTTTATGCAATTCATGCAACAACAGGTGAAAGCGGCTCCTGTCCACAACGTAGGTGGAAATACTGGAAACTCTCAGGCGGTCACCGCTAAACAGTTTAAGGAGCTGGGACCACCGGAGTTTAAGGGAGAACCCAAACCACTTGTAGCTGAAACATGGATAAAGCAGATCACCAAGATATTTGATGTCTTGGGTTGCTCCGAGGAGCAAAAGGTTCCCTTTGCCGCCTTTATGTTGCGAGGAGAGGCAGATTACTGGTGGGAATCGATAAAGCGTACTCAACCTGCCGCACTGAAGATGTCTTGGGAGAAGTTCCAAGATCTGTTTAACGACAAATACTTTCCCGAGAGTATTCGTCACATGAAGGAGGTGGAGTTCATCAAATTGGAGCAGAATAATATGACCGTGTCGCAGTACGAGGCAAAATTTGCGGAGTTATCCCGGTTTGCGTCCCACCTGGTGGATAATGAAGAAAGAATGACGCGGATGTTTTTAAGAGGTTTGAAGCCGGAGATACGTCAACATCTTGTTTCTCATAAACTGTGTTTGTATTCAGATGTTGTAAATAGGGCTCAGTTGGTGGAGCGCGATAACGAGACAACGCAACCAAAAGAGAGCAGCCGGCAAAATGATAATACCAGTGAGAGCAGTCATCGAAGCGGTGACAACAAGCGTGGAGGGAATCAACAGGCCAGAAATGGTAACCACTTCGGTGGTAATCAGGGCCAAAACAATAAGAATGGACATTTCAAGAAGAGGAGATTCAACAATGATGGAAAGACGTCAGCACCAGCACCTGTCGTTAAGGAAGGAGAACGACCACCTATCATATGTTTCAAATGCGGAGGGGAGGGGCACATCAGTCCAAACTGCGCGATGCCGTCCAAAGCATGTTATAATTGTGGAAGAGAAGGTCATTTAGCTCGATTTTGTCGTTTACCGAAGACAAATTCAGCTAGGATGGAGGCACCAAAAGCCGTCCCAGAAAAGTCAAAACCGGTTGTGCAAGGGAGAGCGTTTGTTGTGACCTCCCAGAACGCAAGGAACCCGAATGAGGTCATCACGGGTAAGCTTATCATAAACTCTAACGAAGTCTATACTTTATTTGATACCGGTTCAACCCATTCTTTTATTTCTCCTACTTGCGCTCATCGATTAAATTTGATTCCGGAGAAATTAGACTTTGACTTAGCAGTTGAAACTCCATTGGGAGAAACCTTCATTACATCCACGGTTTATAAGTCTTGTTTGGTTCAAGTTGGTACCCACACATTACCTGTCGATCTTATTTCATTAAAAATACTTGCATTTGACGTGATTCTAGGGATTGATTGGTTAACTACTCATCATGCAAAAATTGATTGTTTTCGTAAGGTTGTTAGCTTTCATATTCCTAATCGACCTATTATGCGAATTCAAGCAACCAAACCATTAAAATCAATCGCTGTCATCTCAAGCCATAAAGCTATTCGTTTATTGAAAAACGGATGTCAAGCTTTCTTAGCTCATGTCACAGATCTAAACAAAAATACGTCAGCTTTGAATGATATTTCTGTTGTTAATAAATTTCCTGACGTATTTCCCGAAGAACTTCCTGGCCTACCCCCAGAGCGTGAAATTGAATTTTGTATCGACCTTGAACCCGGTACAAAACCCATTTCCAAAGCCCCATATCGAATGGCTCCTATTGAACTTCAGGAGTTAAAGACCCAACTGCAGGAATTGTTAGACATTGGTTTTATTCGTCCTAGTACTTCTCCTTGGGGTGCTCCTGTTCTGTTCGTGAAGAAGAAAGATGGGAGTATGCGACTTTGTATTGATTATCGGGAGTTGAATCATGTCACCATCAAAAATAGGTACCCATTGCCACGTATTGATGACCTGTTTGACCAGTTGCAAGGAGCACAATTCTTTTCAAAGATCGATCTTCGTTCTGGATATCATCAGCTGAAGGTTAGAACTGAGGATATTCCAAAGACGGCTTTTAGAACTCGGTACGGGCATTATGAATTCTTAGTTATGTCTTTTGGATTGACTAATGCTCCTGCTGCCTTCATGGATATGATGAACAGGGTATTCAAGGAATATTTGGATCACTTTGTGGTCGTCTTTATCGATGACATCCTTGTTTATTCCAAAAGCCGTGAAGATCATGAGCAACACTTGAGGCTGGTACTCCAAAAGCTTCGTGAATACAAACTTTATGCCAAGTTGAAGAAATGCGAGTTCTGGCTGGAAGAGGTAGCATTCCTTGGGCACGTAGTATCAAGTCGTGGAATATCTGTTGACCCGGCAAAGATTGAAGCTATTCAAAGCTGGGAGCAACCTAAATCAGTGACCGAGGTACGTAGCTTTCTTGGTTTAGCTGGTTATTATCGGAGATTCGTGGAAGGATTTTCTCGAATCGCTACTCCATTAACTCAGCTGACTCGGAAAGATACAAAGTTTGGTTGGAGCGAAGAATGTGAGCAGAGTTTTCAAGAACTCAAGAGGAGACTCATTTCAGCACCTGTTCTAACAATACCATCTGGCTCGGAGGGATTTGTCATCTACAGTGATGCTTCGAGCAAAGGGTTGGGATGCGTTCTCATGCAACATGGAAAAGTCATAGCCTATGCATCAAGACAACTCAAGGAATATGAGAGGAATTATCCTACTCATGATCTAGAGTTGGCAGCTGTTGTCTTTGCACTTAAAATTTGGAGGCATTACTTGTATGGGGAGAAAGTGGAGATCTTTACGGATCATAAAAGCCTCAAATATTTCTTCACTCAAAAGGAACTCAACATGCGACAACGACGTTGGCTTGAACTGTTGAAAGATTATGATCATACCATTCAATACCATCCTGGAAAAGCGAACGTGGTAGCTGACGCATTGAGTAGAAGATCATATGCGGGTACAAGTGCAATATTAACAACGCAAAGGCCCATTTTGTGTGACTTGCAAAGGATGGAGATAGAGTTAAAGACTCCAGGGACCCATGTGATGATGGCGAATATACGAGTAGAACCGACTTTAATCGATAAAGTTAAAGCTGCTCAAGCTACAGACCTGGAGCTGATGCGTATGAGGAAGAAAGTGCAAGAAGGTGCTATGCCGGAAGCAAGAATCGATGAAGAAGGAATACTTCGAGTCAACTCCAGACTTTGTGTTCCTAACAACCCTGATTTAAAGTATGAAATCATGATGGAGGCGCACAACACACCGTTTGCAATCCATCCTGGAAGTACCAAAATGTATCATGATCTTCGTCATACATTTTGGTGGAGCAATATGAAGAGAGAGATAGCGTTGTTTATCTCAAGGTGTCTAACTTGTCAACGAGTCAAAGCGGAGCATCAAGTACCAAAAGGTCCATTGCAACCACTTGAAATTCCAGAATGGAAGTGGGAGCACATTACCATGGATTTCGTTACCGGTCTTCCTAGGGTTTCTCAAGGTATTGATGCGATTTGGGTCATTGTTGATAGATTGACCAAGTCTGCTCATTTCTTACCGATACGAGAAACTTATACACTTGAACGTCTTGCTCGTATGTACATAAACGAGATTGTAAGACTGCATGGTATGCCAGTATCCATAGTTTCTGATCGAGACCCAAGATTCACTTCACGATTTTGGGTTAGTTTACAAAAAGCTATGGGCACGGAGTTACGATTTAGTTCAGCATATCATCCTCAGACGGACGGACAATCAGAGAGGACTATTCAAACTCTTGAAGATCTATTAAGACTCTGTGTCTTTGACTTCAAGGGAAGTTGGGACAAGTTCTTACCATTGGTGGAGTTTTCCTACAACAACAGTTATCAAGCAAGTATTGGCATGGCTCCATTCGAAGCATTGTATGGAAGAAAATGTCGTTCTCCAGTATGCTGGGATGAGGTGGGCGAAGCAACGTTGTTGGGACCGGAGTTGGTACGTATGACTACAGAAAAGATTCAAACGATCCGACAACGTATAAAAACCTCACAAGATCGACAAAAGAGTTATGCTGATCTTCATCGAAAGGACGTGGAATTTGATGTAGGAGATCATGTGTTCTTACGTGTTGCTCCATGGAAAGGAGTTACGAGATTTGGAAAGAGAGGAAAGCTAAATCCTCGATTCATCGGTCCATTTTTAATCCTCGATCGAGTAGGAACTGTGGCTTATAGACTCGCTTTACCGCCAAGTATGTCTCGTGTTCATAACGTTTTCCACATATCCATGTTACGCAAATATGTGGAAGACCCGAACCACATTATTGAGTTAGAACCGGACGAAATAGCGGAGGATTTGACGTATGAAGAAGTTCCTGTTCAAATCTTGGATAAGAAGGAACATATTCTACGCTCCAAGGTTATACCTCAAGTCAAAGTTTTGTGGAGAAACCACGATGTTGAGGAAATGACTTGGGAGTTAGAATCAGAAATGAAATCAAGGTATCCTTACCTCTTCGACATACCAGGTACGTACCCTAATTTCGAGGGCGAAATTTCATAAGAAGGGGAGGTTGTAAGACCCCAACTTTTATAAATAAAGATGAATTTTTTATAAATATCATTTTTGAATATTATGGAGTTAATTTGATATAATGTTATAGTTGTGGGTAATATTTATAAATTTTGCAAAGTACGCAAGTTGTTATATAATATTCGATTGGTCGGGGAATATTCGTTTTAACAGGGAATATTCGTACAACGACACAATCATTGGTGGACCCCACAACGGAATTATTGTCGGATTGAGAAAACGACAAAAATATTTTATTAAAAATAACGGCGGAAATTTTACCATTGTTACTGTTGAACTACTCGGTAGTAAAAGTACAGTAATACGTGTGGTTGCATAGTAGCACACGGTATTGATTATTAATGCTTATGTGAGAAGTCACTCAGTTTGATTCAATTATTGTCAGTTAATAATATGAATTATTTAGCGATAATGACGTTTTGTTTTATTCGTATTATTAACGTAATAAAACAGAAACATCTTTTTATATAAAACAAAATACTTTATTAAAGTTATTCTATAAATAGAATATATTTTATTTTATTTAAAAGATTTTTCTTTAAATATGGACCGTCAGATTAAAGTAATCAATCTGGACCGTTCATGGATTAGTTACTATGCATTCTATTTTTCTATAAATAGCAGCTCATTCCTTCATTATTTCTTACGAATTCACTGAACTCTAGAGAGAGAAACTATAGAGAGAAACTATAGAGAGAGAGAAGAAGAGTATTCTGCTACTACTTCCTTACTTCAGCTCTTCTTTAAAACGGTAGGGAATATTATTTCTTTTATATTCATGAAGAGAACTTCTGTTATTCCATTTGTTATTATTCTGTTGGAATAACCAGTATACGCGGTCTACCCTATACTTGGTGACATTCTTCTATTATTCTGTTGGAACATCCTGTCTGTGTGTTTTACACCGGACCTGGTTCCGTTTATTATTCTGTTGGAACATCCTGTCTGTGTGTTTTACACCGGACCTGGTTCCGTTTATTATTCTGTTGGAACATCCTGTCTGTGTGTTTTACACCGGACCTGGTTCCGTTTTATTATTATTCTGTTGGAATATCCTGTCTGTGTGTTTTACACCGGACCTGGTTCCATTATTTATTATTCTGTCGGAATATCCTGTCTGTGCGTTTACGCCGGACCTGGTTCCATTATTTATTATTCTATTGGAATAACCTGTCTGTGCGGTCTATCGCATGCATGGTGATTTCTTTTGTTATTCCATTCTTTATTGTACTCAGTTGGTTAAGTTTTGACTTCTATACTCCATGAAATTTGTGGAATATCCTTGATAGTTGCGTTTCATCCAGTATCTTTTCAAGAAAATATTCTTCTAAGCATTCTTGAATTTTACTCCACAATGCAGTATCATGTTGACAATTTGGACGTTGTTAATTTCTGGATAAATTAATTCTTGAACTTGTTTTATTGAATTCTTATATCATTGTCATCATCCTCATGTTTATAAAATGTTGAAAGTCATCTGTGGCATGTAGTGCATAGATGGACTTGGTATGATTATGACCAGGGATTATTCGGTATAATCATGACCGTAATGTTACAAATGATGTGGTAAAAGTCCTCATTGGCCCGTAGTGCATTGATGGACAGTTGTTGGCATGATCATGACCATTAATGAATACACGAATATCCTTGGCCGTAGTGCAGGGGTGATTCGATGATTTTATTAAGCTGAGTCTCAGCGATCACAGTGTTGAAAAACCTTTTAAATCATAAAAGATAGTAGAGTTTATTTTCTACTTGACTCTTTTAATGGATTGCTTGTTCCGCTGCAGTTAAACTTGATGTCTATTATATTTTATCAGTTTAACATTGTTGAAGGCTAATGATAATTTATTCTGCATTATCTTAGTCATAATATTTCTTACTGGGCTAGTTGAGCTCACCCTTTCTTTCACTGTTCTCTTCAGGAAATGAGAACGTAGCTGGGACAAGTCGGGGTACGGAGTGATGGTCCGAATGATAGTATTAGTTAGTAGTCCTCACTATTCTATGTAATGGTGTGTTAATAAATGTAATGAGGACTCCTTTTGAGTATGAATACTCTCTAGAAGATAATATTTGTATTCAAACTCACAGTTTATGTTTTGTCGTATTGTACACGACAGTTGTATTATTAAGTTGTATTTGTATTCTGTACTATGTATCTGACGACCCAAGATGGGTGATGTATACCTAATTTTGGGGGCGTCACAACTTGACCTCCGATGACGTGTGAATTAATGGAACATTGCGTTGTGACCCCCGCCGGGGATCTGAGCGGTCGGGTGTGAAAACCTCGAATAGCTCTAGAGCTCTGATAGGTTTAAATCGCTATCGGCTGTAATAATGTCAAGGCTGCTTGACCTTCATTGATTTGTGTGTCAATGGATGAGCATACGTTGTAACCCCAGCCGGGGATTTCACGTTGTAACCCCCGTCGGGGATTTCACGTTGTAACCCCCGTCGGGGATTTCACGTGTGAAAAGATTGGGGTGACAACCTTACATTGGCGGCATCGGACCTCTGTACGGTATTACCGAATGTGGTATGCACAGACTTGAATTATAGGTATAGTAAACCCTGTGCTCGGGCGAATACTAATGGATGAAAAGGAAGCCACAGTTGGATCCAGAAAAACCAAGGTTTCAGGCTATTCTGCTCAATCGCGTACCGTTTTTATCCCGGGTTTGGCCTTTCCAGCTTGTAAGAACTCCTTTGCAACTCGAACTGGACAGAGCCGGAGGGATGGGACCCGCATGGGAGTGCCACAGGTGCACCTGCTACAGCCGCAGATGGGCCTGCGGCCAACCGTGGATGATAAATTCCAGCTGGTTGGTCTCACAAGTCACTTTCAACTTGTTGCGCGAAGGAAAATACGTGAGCCTCTTTCAGATCTGCTGAGTTCAGGCTGCTTACTGTAAATTCTGTCACCGTACGAGTGTTCTACACTATCCTGGTAATATATGCCTGTATTTTCTCTCATTTCTGTTCGTTGGATTTTGAGTTATCGCATGAAATGCATCTAAACATATAGTAGTGATTATGTATGCACAAACGACTAGATAAAAAATATTTAACATAGTAAATGTTAGTATTAAACCATGCTGAACATAATGATGTGAAAAAAATTGACTTTTGAGACAGTCAAATTGGCACCTTTTCTGCTATTTTTTTTGTCCTATTTGAGGTCCAATGAGCATAAGGTAGCAAGGCAAAATACTCCTGATATTGAGGTTGGCCTGATGTATGCTGATTTTAATTTTTAATGCATATATTATGTATATGACTTTGGGGCAGGTGTGCTACTGAATGGCCACCTAGACATGCCTGTATGCATGTGGATAGTCCTATTTTCAAAGGGGACTATGGCAAAATTTTTCCAAATGTAGGCATTGGGTAGTCATGTATTTTAACTCTACTATATATGTTAAAGTAAATGCATGCATGCATATAGTCATAGAATGCATTTTAGAAAGCTCCGGGTAAGGAAATACCACACCCTTTCTGAGGTGATTTGGAGACTTGTTGTCCAGATACTATGGATCCAGATCAGCCGAGCAGTTCCTATAGGACCACTTCTGGTGTACGGCGAAGGGCTTTCGAAGTACCTCATCCCCGTTCTGTCAGACAATCTCGTCGGTTGGTGGAAGCCGTGATACGTCCTGTCCAGGTAGATGTTCCAGACGTTGAGGACGAGTAAGCAGATATTCCGATAGAAGATCCCGCTCCTGCTATATATGTCCCTCGCAGGGAGCTTCCGAGCATTCAGGTGGTGAACCCAGAGTTGCTGGGTGACTTGGGCAGACATCCATCGATGTATTTGCGTGCTAACGAGGTGTGGCGTTAGACTTTGATCTTCCTTCTTTCCTATTGATGAGGATTAAAGGATTTTGATGTTGATCTGCATTTCATGCAGGTTCCTGGTTTTACACAGCCTCGAGGGAACTGGTTCAACATTCACTCCATGTATCAGGTGCTTCATCCTAACTATAGAGCGGTAGTGCATGAGTGGGGATTTGGGGCATTTTTCTCCATCCTTCCCCGTCGTTGTCCCTGGGGTTATCTCAGGGCATTGTCTGAGCGATGGTTTCATCAGACTCAGTCACTCCATCTGCTGGATTGCGAGGTGATGATGACGCCTATGGATTGGTAATTTATCACAAGTATGGAGTTTGGAGGGGAGCCAGTGCCTTGTATGGCAAATATTACCCCTACTATCATTAGATCCTTATTAGGAGTTCCGGCGGCAGCGCTCAAAGGCAGGACTGTCTGTTCATGTCCTTTGAGCGTAGATGCTATAAGCGGACTATTGAGTGAGCCTATGCCTGATGATGTCAGAATCAGGGATCGCGTTCTGCGGCGATTGTTCTTGATGATCATTCGAGGTTGCTTCATAGCAGATAACTCTTCTATGGTATCTTTCGCTTTGATCAGCGCTACACGTGATGTGGACCATATTGGAGAGTATGATTGGGGTTCCTACACCTTTGCCTATTTCCTCCGGGGCATGCGTATGCGCTCACAGGGTTTGACCGAGGCTTGGCTAGGATTTTACCCATTTCTGCTGGTGAGTATTTCTCTTGTCATTTACCATATATAGGTTAAGAGTGTTAACTGACAGCATCTGTTTGCCTTTGTGTTGGCAGTTTTGGACCTATGAGAGGCTTCCATGCTTGCATCCCGTGAGTGTGTTAGGTTTAGACACCTATCCACGAGGACGACGATGGCATCATTCGATTCTGCCAGAGGTCCCTGTAGCTGAGGGATTCACTCATTGCCGTATGTAGCTGGAGTTGCTGACGGCCGACACCATCATATGGCTTCCCTATTCTGGGGCACACCTGACCGTGGGTTTTGAGGATGGATACCCGACTGGAGTCGAGTATGTGATTTTCACCAGGAGAGTTCCTCTCTTCACAGATAGAGGCTGGGAGCTCTATTTAGGAGAGCGTGATATTAGGAGCACCACAGGGGAGATTCGTATACCGATCTTGCCTCCTGCCAGGCGTTATTAGCATGTATCGCAGTCACCCGTCATTGATATCCCATTGTTGGGGGTTGACGGTTTTGCATTGTCAGAGGGTCCATGTACTCAGGAGACGTTTCATCGGTGGTGGTCTCCTCTCACTATTGGAGCTCAGTCCTGCGCCACACAGTTTATTGGGGATATGGTTCCAGGATCTTTGATGATAACGGATTGGATAGCTTGTGTCTGAGATCCGGCTCATATGACCCAGATTGATAGTTTGACCCGACAGTTGGACCAGGCACATATATTTATTTGGCATTTAGGCAGAGACCCGACAGAGGCGGCTTCATTTGATCCTTCCAGCTCCGGCGCTGGCCCCTCAGGTGACCCATTCGGTTTTACCGACGCAGATCCTCCTCTATATAGGCCTGACATCCCTGTTGATAGAGATCCAGTGACTCAGGAGGAGTTACATCAGGTGGACAGGATTGATGATGTGGACATCGACACCATTATCTTCTTCTGATGTATATTCTCGTTATATCTTTTGATAGGTCTCTGTTAGATATTGGGTGGTTGTGCCCCATTCTCACTATTTCTTTTGATAGACCTTTGTTAGATATTGGATGGCTGTGCCCCATTTCCCTGTATTTATAGCTGTACAGAGATGATGTATTAGATGATGTATTACTTAGGAATGTATGCACTATTTTTTCATTCCCTATATCATATTGCCATCTATTATCTGTTATGCATGTATCATGTTATGCATATGTATGTATGTCCAGAGATATTCGGCATTGACCCCTGGATGGTCTTATGACATTGCCCGCACAGATGTCTTCTTCGACAGTTAATCGTATAGATCATATCCCACCGTCAGTGGTGGTATCGGGTATGAGATCGTGGTATGATAGCATGTCACCACCAGACAGGGTGACTGTAGATCATTTATTGCAGCATACCAAGACCTTTTTGACTTTTCAGGTTCCCGCAGGATTTGTGGACGGGATGATAAAGCATTGGCTACCGGATATGTAGGTATTCCGATTCGGCACCCATGAGTTAACTCCTACTCTGGAGGAGTATGCACGTTTGATGATGCTGCCTTTAGACAGACCTTGCATGCATCTGGCTTTGGGAGACATGAGCAGACGATTTATGGCTCTCACAGGATTGAGGCGGAGATTGGTACAGGATGAGTTGACATCTGGCCACGTGACATCCCAGCATTTTCTGTACGACAGATTTGGCTCGGAGGATAGCTATTCACGACATTTCGGGGATTTCACCGCATCGGAGGATCATTGGCATTTGGCCAGAGTTGACGTACTGATGCTATGTGTATTATCATATGTGTATATGCCGCGATATATGGATGAGATAGATATAGGCGTTGTCATGGCCGTGAGAGCTCTCAGGGAGGGTCGTACCATTGTACCTATGATTATAGCAGAGACCCTGCAGTCGACATCATATTGTTGCACGTATCCTACAGGAGTGTTCACATGTAGCTCAATCATGCTATATGTGTGATTCATGTCACACTTGAGACCGATTGGCACTTTTAGACGGCATGGGTACTGCTTCACCCATGATGTAGCTATGTCATACTCTTTTCAGCCATCAGAGTGTATAGATGCTCTGTTCTGGTCCACATTCTTGGCAGATATCATAGATCCATTCAACATATTGCTGTGTTCGGGGCTTAGCTCACCATACAGCTTCATTACTCATGCTCCGGGCATGGACTATCTCCCTCTGGCTGGTTTGAGGGGAGTGACCACTTATCACCCATTGGCCGTGATGTCGCAGTTCGACCAGTTCCAGGATTTTCATCCATTTGAGGGGGCGACTGGTCAGCGTTCAGCTTCTCGGTACCTCTCAGCAGAAGACCGATCTCGGGTATACGCCTGTTGGGATCGGCGTGAGATAGCGGCTTTTTCTGTCAGTCATCCTAGTATTCCGCAGAGTATTCCGCGTGGATGGAGACAGAGATTTTATCGGCTGTAGCAGTGTTTGCAGTACCGGAGCGCGAGTTAGATGATGTAGAGCCCATGGAGGACATTGATACCTACATCGAGGAGGAGCCCACTGCTGGGTTGCCAGCATCTCTTTCGGATTCTCCTAGTACCAGTACTATTGTGATTCAGCACTCGGCACAGTACTTAGAGCAGAGTCTTCATCTGATGACCTTTGAGAGAGATCAGATTCGATCTATGATGTCGACTGCTCTTGATGGGAGGGAGGCCGCTCTATTGGAGAGAGACGAGGCCTTGGCTCGTAGAGATGCCGTCGTCGTTGAGCGGGATGAGGCTATATCAGCCAGAGATGCAGTGATAGTTGAGCGAGATATCACCATATCTGCCCGGGATGTAGCCATCACAGATAATACTGCAGTGAGGTCCCTTACCACTGGCATGATCGTAGAGATGAGCGCATATATTGATGATCATATGGTCACCATGCAGATGGCTACAGATTTGTGGGGTCGTGTGGATATTCTCATACAGGAGACCACAGCTTCACCTCCATCCTCTGAGAGGGACGCCATGTTAGGCTTGTTAGCTCGCATATACCCGGACTTGTAGATGATCTTGTATTTTCCTGCACAGACTAGCTTAGCCATTTTGTCATATACAGTTTACATTGTGTATATCAAACAGCATTATATATATGACAGGGAAGTATATTTTTGGATCACTTCCCTTTTAGATATGCTTTGCTACTTGCTTGATATTTTGCCTGCTGCTTCAAGGCTTGTGATCTTGATGTATTCTGAATTTCTCCTGGGTGGATGGACATTGAGTTGTCTCTAGATAGTTTAGAATGGATCATCGATCTGTATGTATCCCTACCATCTCTCGGTGTCTTGGGACTGGTTTCTGTATGGAAATGAGGAGAGGAGTGTGGCTTTCCTCTCTGAGATTGACCGCACCACAGATGGTCGCCAGCACTTTTGTTCAGGAGAAGCCTAGTTAATTCCATCTCTTATGGATTAGTGTTGCTCTTTGAGGTACAACCGCCGCTTAGATGGTCGCCAAATCTCCTATTTAGGAGGAGTTCAGGTAATTCCATCCCTTTGGTCTAAAGCCAAATGAATGTAGTGGATTGAAGGATGATCCCAGTACCAACTAACAAGGGTTTGTGTTTTGGTAGGGGGTGAGACCGCACCATGAATGGTTGCCTGCGTACTCCTATTGAAGAGGAGATCAGGTCGACGTAGTTCGAACCTGGTGTAAGAGGTTCAACGCTGTATGTGGCAGGAATGGTGTGGGAATGTTTTTGTTGTTTTTGTTTTATTGCGACCGGGCCATATGAAATGGTTGCCTACGTACTCCTATTGAAGAGGAGATCAGGTCGACGTAGTCAGCCCCTCAGGGCGAGATGAAAAGCGTAATCCCATGTGCAGGTCAGAGTGCGGGGAGGAGAGAGTTTAATCCTAGGTTGAGGATAAACTGCAGGTGAAAAGTTTGATCCCATGTATGGGTAGCCAAATTGTATACGCAAGAGGTTCAATCCACGGTGGGATGACCTAAGTTATAGGAACGCAAAGGAGAAAGCCAGGCTGCTGGCTTGAAAGGTATGTTTCCCTGAGGGGCAAAGTGTGGAAAAGTTGTTTGTGGTAAAGGTTTAAAGAACCGGAATGACTGGTGACCTGGTGGTCTACCACCAGGATGTTTACTTGATGGTAACTTCAGACATAGTACCATTTCATGGCATCTGAGTTGATGAGTTGCGGAAATTTATCACCGTCCATTTCTTGCAATCTGAGAGCTCCTCCTGTCAATACTTCCTTGACAATAAACGGGTCTTCCCAGTTAGGAACGAATTTTCCCTTAGCTTGATCTTGGTTGTCCAGGATTTTCTTTAAAACCAAGTCATGTTGTCTGAATTGCCGTAGCCGGACTTTTTTGTTGTAGGATCGGACAATCCTTTGTTGATATAACTGACCATGGAAGATAGCCGCGGTTCGCCTTTCGTCTATTAGAGACAATTGGTGATACCTATCTTGTACCCATTGGTCTTCATCCAATTGAGCATCTATCAATACTTTGAGGGATTCCATCTCAACTTCTATGGGGAGCACTGCTTCCATCCCATAGGTCAATGCGTAGGGGGTTGCCCCAGTGGAAGTGCGCATTGAGGTTCTGTAGGCTAATAGAGTCAGAGGCAATAGGTCAGGCCAATTTTTGTGATTGGCGGACATCTTTTGCATAATCTTCTTGATGTTCTTGTTAGTTGCTTCAACAGCACCATTCATCTTCGGACGATAGATGACTGAGTTGAGGTGTTTGATGTGGAATTTACTACATAATTCCCCCATCATTTTGTTGTTGAGGTTCTTGACATTGTCGGACACAATCACCTCTGGTTGTCCATATCGACAAATAACATTGTTTCTGATGAAAGAAATGATGACTTCTTTAGTAACCATGGGGAAGGAGGCTGCTTCTACCCACTTGGTGAAGTAGTCGATCATGGTAAAGATAAATTGATGACCATTACTGGCTTTAGGCTCAATGGGCCCGATAACGTCCATTCCCTACATTGAGAAAGGCCAAGGTGAACTCATATTGTGAAGTTCCCGTGGAGGGGCGTGTATAGCATTCCCATGAATCTGACACTGATAGCATCTCCTGACATGGTCATTGCAATCAGCTTTGAGAGATAGCCAATAATGTCCCGTCCTAAGGACTTTCTTTACAAGGAAGGGGCCACTCATGTGGGGGCCACAGACTCCGCCATGGATTTTATCCATAAGCCTTTGGGCTTGATCTTTGTCTAAACATCTGAGGAGACCCAATCCTGCATCTCTTTTGTAGAGCGCATCTCCACTCAGGTAGAATTTCATAGCCAGTCAATGGATCCGCCTTTGTTCAGTTGGGCTCGCCTCAGCAGGTGTAGATCCATCTCACAGATATTCCTTGAATGTTGAATGGGAGGTAGCTCATCTGATACTTCTCCAACGTAATTCTCGCAGGCTGAGGCCTTGTGTAGGGAAATTATGACGCTTGGCAAGTGTTCCTTGTCAGATATGCGAATCAAGGAGGCCAAAGTTGCTAACACGTCTGCGAAATCATTCCTATTACGAGAAATGTGTAGGAAGGATATTTCTTCGAATCCCAAAGCCATCTTTAAAACCTGTCGATGGTAAGGCAGCAAATGTAGTTCCTTGGTTTGATAGATTCCGGTGGATTATCTGATTACCAACTCCAAATCTCCAAGGACAGTTAAACGCCTGATGCCCATTGAATGGGCAAGTTTTAGCCTCATAAGACAGCCTTCATACTCAGCCGTATTGTTGGTGCTGACAAACTATAATTTGACGACGACGGGATACTGCTCCCCGTATCAGATACTAGAACTGCTCTAGCTCCAGAACATTCCATATTAACAGCTCCATCGAAATACATCTTCCATGTTTGGCGTGTATCGTACTGATGGTGTTGCTAAATTGTCATTACTCCTTCATCAGGGAAGTATGTATCCAAGGGTTTGAAATCCCCAGATGGTGCGGCAGCCAGTTGATCCGCATTTCCTTGACCTTTGATGGACTTTTGAGTCACATATACGATGTCAAATTGTTGTAGGATCAACTGCCATCTGGATAGTCGACAATTCAGTTTGGGTTTACTGAACACGTACTTGAGAGGATCCACGCAGGATATGAGATGGGTTGTGTGACCATAGAGATAATGATGTAACCTCATGGCAGCCCATGCTAAAGCACAACACGTCTTTTCGATCAGAGTGTATGTAAAACCCCAACTTTTTGAATAAAGATAAATTTTCTATAAATATTATTTTTGAATATTATGGAGTGAAATTGATATAATGTTATAGTTGTGGATAATATTTATAAATTTTGCATAGTATGCAAGTTGTTATATTATATTCGATTGGTCGGGAAATATTCGTTTTAGCAGGTAATATTCGTACAACGGCGCAATCATTGGTGGACCCCACAACAGAATTATTGTCTGATTGAGAAAACGACAAAAATATTTTATAAGAATAATGGCAGAAGTTTTACCGTTAACTGTTAAAATACCCGGTGTTAAAAGTACAGTAATACGCGTAGTTGCACAGTAGCACACGGTATTGACTATTGAGGCTTACGTGATAAGTCATTCTGCTTCAGTATTTATAGTAAGTTTGGCGTATTATTTAGACCCCTACTTACCCATTTTTAAAATTTTCGGTGGACAGTTAACTTAATTTTGTTAGATATATATATATATATATATATATATATATATATATATATATATATATATATATATATATATATATATTCATATGTTTAGATATGTATACGTACTAGTCAAAATGGGTGGGGGAAAAGGGGGGGAATCAAATTGTCACATAGAGTATTATTTCATTATTATTTGTTAGTGGGTTTTGGTGGGGGAGTTAAGAAAATGGTGGGGTGGGTGATTGATATGTATTTATAATTGTATATATTATTTATAGGTGAGTGGGTTGTGGTGGAGATTGAAAAGTTGGCAAGATATATGTTATAATTTTCAAGCTTTCACCTTATTGGTGGAATAATCCAATAATGCATTCCATGAGCCCATTTTTTTCAGCTTGATAGGTGATGGTTTTGTGTTCTTCTCTTTTAATTGGTTAGCACCTTGAAAATTATGTACGAGTGATAGGATTTTTTTTAGCATAACATGTGTTTATATATATATATATATATATATATATATATATATATATATATATATATATATATATATATTATTTTAATTATTAGTTGATTGAAATCGATTCTGCAAAATAAGTTTGTCCATGATCAGTACCCTTCCATTCTCCTATAAATAGAAGCTCATTCCTTCATTATTTCTTACGAATTCACTAAAACTCTAGAGAGAGAAAATTATAGAGAGAAAGAAGAAAAGTTTTCTGCTACTTAACTACTCTTATATTCAGTTCTTTTATGGTAAGGGGTGTTATTCTTTCTTATTCATGAAGAGAACTGTTGTTATTTCATTTCTTATTATTCTATTGGAATAACCTGTATACGTGGTCTACCCTATACTTGGCGACATTCTTCTATTATTCTGTTGGAACATCCTCTCTGTGTGTTTTACACCGGACCTAGTTCCGTCTTTATTATTATTCTGTTGGAACATCCTGTCTGTGTGTTTTACACCGAACCTGGTTCCGTCTTTATTATTATTCTGTTAGAACATCCTGTCTGTGTATTTTACACCAGACCTGGTTCTGTCTTTATTATTCTGTTGGAACATCCTGTCGGTGTAAATTTTGCCTGACCTGGTTCCATTATTATTATTCTGTTGGAATAACCTGTCTATGCAATGTACCGCATGCATGGTGATTTCTTTTGTTATTCCATTCTTTATTATACTCAGTTGGTTAAAGTTTTGACTTCTATACTCCATGAAATTAGTGGAATATCCTTGATATTTGCGCTTCATCTAGTATATTTTCATGAAAATATTCTTCTGAGCATTCTTGAATTTTACTGCACAAAGCAGTATCATGTTGACAACTTGGACGTTATTCGTTCCTGAATAAATTAATTCTTGAACTTGTTTTATTGAATTCTTATATCATTGTCATCATCCTCATGTTTAAATTTTTTGAAAGTTATCTGTGGCCTGTAGTGCATAGATGGACTTGGTATGATTATGACCAGGGATTATTCAGTGTAATCATGACTGTAATGTTACAAATGATGTGGTAAAAGTCCTCATTGGCCCGTAGTGCATTGATGGACAGTTGTTGGCATGATCATGACCATTAATGAATACACAAATATTCTTAGCCCGTAGTGCATGGATAATTATGGTCGTGATACTAAAGAATATCCTTGGCCGTAGTGCAGGGGTGATTCGATGATGTGAAATATTTATTAAGCTGAGTCTCAGCGATAACAGTGATGAAAAACCTTTTAAATCATAAAAGATAGTAGATTTTATTTTCTACTTGACTCTTTTAATGGATTGCTTGTTCCGCTGCAGTTAAACTTGATGTCTATTATATTTTATCAGTTTAACATTGTTGAAGACTAATGATAATTTATTCTGCATTATCTTAGTCATAATATTTCTTACTGGGCTAGTTGAGCTCACCCTTTCTTTCACTGTTCTCTTCAGGAAATGAGAATATAGTTGGGACGAGTCGGAGAATGGAGTGATGGTCCAGAGGATAGCATTAGTAGTCCTTACTATTCTATAAAATAGTGTGATAATAATTGTAATGAGGACTCCTTTTGAGTTTGTATACTCTCTAGTAGACAATATTTGTATTCAAACTCACAGTTTATGTTTTGTCGTATTGTACACGACAGTTGTATTAGTAAGTTGTATTTGAATTCTGTACCATGTATCTAGCGACTCAAGATGGGTGATGTATACCTAATTTTGGGGGCGTCACAGTTGGTATCAGAGCTTAGGGATATGATCCCTGGCTAAGGTGTGAGATAAGAACTAGGAGGGGAGAGACGGGAAATTCTTTCACTAGTATGACCTACCTAAGTTTATTTGTTATTTAATTAGTTGGTCAAAGTATATTGATAATATGTGACATGTTAATTAACCCTTGTTTTGTGGCAGTATTTGAAAATGGCAGCTGAAAATGTCAACAATGAAGTGAATGAGACCGTGGCACCTCTAATCACCAACCAAGATAATGTAATATCAGGCGAAGAAGAAATTAGAGATATCTACGTGGTAAGTGAAGAACTAATAGTTGCACCCGAGATAGTGGCAGAGGTAGCAGCTGAGAGTGAGCAAGAAGCGGAAGAAGAGGAACCTGAGGAGAATTGGTTAGAAGAAATTTATGATCAAAACTTAGAATTACAAAATCGTGTTCATGAGTTAGAAGAGCAGGCTAAAGAACGGCAGGCGTTCGTGGAACAAAGAGATGTAACGATTCAAAATTGTGTTACCCGATATGCAATGCTCGAACAAAATCAAGCTTTGGCAAAGTGTAAGATATTAAAGTTGGAATCTGAGAATTCAAATATCAAGGATCAGCTGAAAGAAGAAACAACTGAACGAGTGAGAATGAAGGATGCGTGGGTAAAAGCCGCACGACATGTTGATATTGTAGAAAGAGACGTCCGATCCAAAAAGGCTAAAATAGATGATATACATTTCTCTTTTTGGACAGCATTTGGGAGAACCCAACATCGAGTTTTGAATTACCCTGTACAGAGCGGTCAATCTGAACTCGATATGGATCGAAGATTGATGATTTAGATCATAAAGCAGTTGAGGGTTGAATATGCCCTATATTAAAGTCAATTCCAACGATAGTGATAACACCAAATGCTACCCCAGACAAGTCAAAGCCGGGTAGTTCAAGGGAGAGCGGTTGTCATGACTTCCCAACAAGTGAGGAACCCAAATGAAGTTATCGCGGGTAAGCTAATCATAAACCCTTGCGAAGTTTGTACCTTATTCGATACTGGTTCTACCCACTCTTGTATTTCACCTAGTTGTATTCAACATTTAAACTTGGCTCTTAAAAAATTTTTATTAGACTTTGACTTATCTGTTGAAACTCTGTTAGGAGAAACCTTCGTTAACTCCACTATTTATAAATCTTGTTTGATTCAAATTGACACTTTCACGTTACCTGTCGATATGTGATTTTTAGAAACGATTGGTTAACTACTCATCATGCTTTTCATAAGGTTGTTAACTTTCATATTCCTAACCAACCTATTATGCGAATTCAAGCAACCAAACCACTAAAGTCAATCATTGTCATATCAAGCCATAAGTAAAGATCCTCGTTCCTTTCGTTGTTGACTTCCTGGTGTGGAATGCACCGAAGCCAGACTTTCCGTAGGAGACGTTGTAAATGACGATGGCAAGTTAATAGGTATCAATGTGACGTGTTATCCAAGTCTGGGATGAGAGTCACAGTTTTGAATGATATTTCTATTATTAATAAATTTACTGACGTATTCTTGAAGACTTCCTAGCCTACCCCTAGAGCGTGAAATCGAATTTTGTATTGACCCCAGTACAAAACTCATTTCTTAAACCCTCAAATATTTCTTTACTTAAAACGAACGTAGCATGCGCCAAAGACGTTGGCTCGAGCTGTTAAAGATTACGATCGTACCATTTAATATTATCGTGGAAAAGCGAACGTGGTAGCTGACGCGTTGAGTAGAAGATCATATGCAAGTGCAAATGCGATATTGTCAACACAAAGGCCCATTTTGTGTGACTTACAAAGGATGAAGATCAAGTTAAAGACTCCAGAGACCCATGTGATGATGACAAATATGCGAGTAGAACCGATTTTAATTGATAAAGTTAAAGCTGCTCAAGCTACAGACCTGGAGCTGATGTGTATGAGGAAGAAAGTGCAAGAAGGTGCTATGCCGGAAGCAAGAATCGATGAAGAAGGAATACTTCGAGTCAACTCCAGACTTTGTGTTCCAAACGACCTTGATTTAAAGTATAAAATCATTATGGAGGCGCATAACACACCGTTTACAATCCATCCTGGGAGTACCAAAATGTATCGTGATCTTCGACATACATTTTGGTGGGGCAATATGAAGAGAGAGATAGCGCTGTTTATCTCAAGGTGTCTAACATGTCAACGAGTCAAGGCGGAGCATCAAGTATCAAAAGGTCCATTGCAACCACTTAAAATTCCAAAATGGAAGTGGGAACACATTACCATGGATTTCGTTACTGGTCTTCCCAAGGTTTCTCAAGGCATTGATGCAATTTGGGTCATTGTTGATAGATTGACCAAGTCTGCTCACTTCTTACTAATACGAGAAACTTATACACTTGAACGTCTTGGTCGTATGTACATAAACAAAATTGTAAGACTGCATGGTATGCCAGTATCCATAGTTTCTGATCGAGACCCAAGATTCACTTCATAATTTTGGGTTAGTTTGCAGAAAGCTATGGGCACAGATTTACGATTTAGCTCGGCATATCATCCTCAGACGGACGGACAGTCGGAGAGGACTATTCAAACTCTTGAAGATCTATTAAGACTCTGTGTCCTTGATTTCAAGGGAAGTTGGGACAAGTTCTTACCATTGGTGGAGTTTTCCCATAACAACAGTTATCAAGCAAGTATTGGCATGGCTCCATTCGAAGCGTTGTATGGAAGAAAGTGTCGTTCTCCAGTATGCTGGGATGAGGTGGGAGAAGCAACGTTGTTGGGACCGGAGTTGGTACGTATGACTACAGAAAAGATTCAAACGATCCGGCAACGTATAAAAACCTCACAAGATCGACAAAAGAGTTATGCTGATCTTCATCGAAAGGATGTGGAATTTGATATAGGAGATCATGTGTTGTTACGTGTTGCTCCATGGAAAGGAGTTACGAGATTTGGAAAGAGAGGAAAACTCAATCCTCGATTCATCGGCCCATTTTTAATCCTCGATCGAGTAGGAACTGTGGCCTATAGACTCGCTTTACCGCCAAGTATGTCTCGTGTTCATAACGTTTTTCACATATTCATGCTACGTAAATATGTGAAAGACCCGAACCACATTATTGAGTTAGAACCGGACGAAATAGCAGAAGATTTGACGTATGAAGAGGTTCCTGTTCAACTCTTGGATAAGAAGGAACATATTCTACGCACCAAGGTTATACCTCAAGTTAAAGTTTTGTGGAGAAACCACGATGTTGAGAAAATAACTTGGGACTTAGAATCTGAAATGAAATCAAGGTATCCTTACCTCTTCGACATACCAGGTACGTACCTTAATTTTGAGGGTGAAATTTTATAAGAAGGGGAGATTGTAAAACCCCAACTTTTTGAATAAAGATGAATTTTCTATAAATATTATTTTTGAATATTATGGAGTGAAATTGATATAATGTTATAGTTGTGGGTAATATTTATAAATTTTGTATAGTATGCAAGTTGTTATATTATATTCGATTGGTCGGAGAATATTCGTTTTAGCAGGGAATATTTGTACAACGGCGCAATCATTGGTGAACCCCACAACAGAATTATTGTCTGATTGAGAAAATGACAAAAATATTTTATGAGAATAACGGCGGAAGTTTTATCGTTAACTGTTGAAACACCCGGTGTTAAAAGTACAGTAATACGCGTAGTTGCACAGTAGCACACGGTATTGATTATTGAGGCTTACGTGATAAGTCATTCAGTTTTATTCAATTATTGCTTCAGTATTTATAGTAAGTTTGGCGTATTATTTAGACCCCTACTTACCCATTTTTAAAATTTTCGGTGGACAGTTAACTTAATATATATATATATATATATATATATATATATATATATATATATATATATATATCATATGTTTAGATATGTATACGTACTAGTCAAAATGGGTGGGGGAAAAGGGGGGGAATCAAATTGTCACATAGAGTATTATTTCATTATTATTTGTTAGTGGGTTTTGGTGGGGGAGTTAAGAAAATGGTGGGGTGGGTGATTGATATGTATTTATAATTGTATATATTATTTATGGGTGAGTGGGTTGTGGTGGAAATTGAAAAGTTGGCAAGATATGTGTTATAATTTTCAAGCTTTCACCTTATTGGTGGAATAATCCAATAATGCATTCAATGAGCCCATTTTTTTTAGCTTGATAGGTGATGGTTTTGTGTTCTTCTCTTTTAATTGGTTAGCACCTTGAAAATTATGTACGAGTGATAGGATTTTTTTCTAGCATAACATGTGTTCATATATATATATATATATATATATATATATATATATATATATATATATATATATATATATATATATTATATTTTAATTATTAGTTGATTGAAATCGATTCTGCAAAATAAGTTCGTCCATGATCAGTACCCTTCCATTCTCCTATAAATAGAAGCTCATTCCTTCATTATTTCTTACAAATTCACTGAAACTCTAAAGAGAGAAAATTATAGAGAGAAAGAAGAAAAGTTTTCTGCTACTTAACTACTCTTATATTCAGTTCTTTTACGGTAAGGGGTGTTATTCTTTCTTATTCATGAAGAGAACTGTTGTTATTCCATTTCTTATTATTCTGTTGGAATAACCTATATACGCGGTCTACCCTATACTTGGTGACATTCTTCTATTATTCTGTTGGAACATCCTGTCTGTGTGTTTTACACCGGACCTGGTTCCGTCTTTATTATTATTCTGTTAGAACATCTTGTCTGTGTGTTTTACACCGGACCTGGTTCCGTCTTTATCATTATTCTGTTGGAACATCCTGTCTGTGTATTTTACACCAGACCTGGTTCCGTCTTTATTATTCTGTTGGAACATCCTGTCGGTCCAAATTTTGCCTGACCTGGTTCCGTTATTATTATTCTGTTAGAATAACATGTCTATGCAAAGTACCGCATGCATGGTGATTTCTTTTGTTATTCTATTCTTTATTATACTCAGTTGGTTAAAGTTTTGACTTTTATACTCCATGAAATTAGTGGAATATCCTTGATATTTGCGCTTCATCTAGTATATTTTCATGGAAATATTCTTCTGAGCATTCTTGAATTTTATTAAATAAAGCAGTATCATGTTGACAACTTGGACGTTATTAGTTCCTGAATAAATTAATTCTTGAACTTGTTTTATTGAATTCTTATATCATTATCATCATCCTCATGTTTAAATTTTTTGAAAGTTATCTGTGGCCTGTAGTGCATAGATGGACTTGGTATGATTATGACCAGGGATTATTCGGTGTAATCATGACCGTAATGTTACAAATGATGTGGTAAAAGTCTTTATTGGCCCGTAGTGCATTGATGGACAGTTGTTGGCATGATCATGACCATTAATGAATACACAAATATTCTTGGCCCGTAGTGCATGGATAATTGTGGTCGTGATACTAAAGAATATCATTGGCTATAGTGCAGGGGTGATTCGATGATGTGAAATATTTATTAAGCTGAGTCTCAGCGATAACAGTGATGAAAAACCTTTTAAATCATAAAAGATAGTAGATTTTATTTTCTACTTGACTCTTTTAATGGATTGCTTGTTCCGCTGCAGTTAAACTTGATGTCTATTATTATTTATCAGTTTAACATTGTTAGAGACTAATGATAATTTATTCTGCATTATCTTAGTCATAATATTTCTTACTGGGCTAGTTGAGCTCACCCTTTCTTTCACTGTTCTCTTCAGGAAATGAGAATATAGCTGGGACGAGTCGGGGAATGGAGTGATGGTCCAGAGGATAGCATTAGTAGTCCTCACTATTCTGTGAAATAGTGTGATAATAATTGTAATGAGGACTCCTTTTGAGTTTGTATACTCTCTAGTAGACAATATTTGTATTCAAACTCACAGTTTATGTTTTGTCGTATTGTACACGACAGTTGTATTAGTAAGTTGTATTTGAATTCTGTACCATGTATCTGGCGACTCAAGATGGGTGATGTATACCTAATTTTGGGGGCGTCACTGTGTACTTATGTTTACTGCTGCTGAATCTTTTGCTCGTTCTAGGCCTCTATCATCCTTCTATCCCAGCATGCAGCCCATGGTGTCACTTTCGGACAGATACATAAACAGGGGAACATCATCCCTGGGTGATACCAAGAGGGAGCTTTAATTAGCTGTTTCTTGATTGTAAGGAAGGCATTCTGGCACTCCTCATTCCATTTCATGGAGGAGTTCTTCCTTAATAGCTTGATGATTGGCTCACAGGTTGCTGTGAGTTGGGAAATAAATCTACTAATGAAGTTGATCCTTCCTAAAAATCCCCGTATTTCCTTTTCTGTCTGAGGAATGGGCATTTCAGTGATGGCTTGGATTTTGGCAGGATCCAACTCTATCCCTTTGTGGCTAACTAGAAATTCTAGCAACTTACCTGATTTAACGCCAAAGGCGCATTTAGCTAGATTCAACTTCAAGTTGTACTTACGCAACCTGTTGAACAACTTCCTGAGATGGTCTATATGGTCATCCTCCTTCCGGGACTAAACAATAATGTCATCCACGTAGATCTCAATCTCTTTATGCATTAAGTCGTGGAAAAGAGCCATCATAGCTCGTTGATAGGTAGCTCCAGCATTGATGAGGCCGAATGACAACCGTCTATAGCAAAAAGTTCCCCAAGGAGTGATGAAAGCAGTTTTTTCACGATCTTCCTCGGCAACCATGATTTGATGATACCCCGCAAAGCAATCTGCAAAGGAGTACATGTCGTATTGCGCAGTATTGTCAATGAGAATGTGGATAAATGGCACGAGAAAGCTATCTTTTAAGCAAGCATTGTTCAAATCCCGATAATCCACGCAAACTCGTACCTTCCCTCTAGGTTTAGGTACGGGCACGATGTTGGATATCCACTCAGGATATGTAGACACCATTATGATGCCGGCTTGAAACTGTTTCACAATTTCTTCTTTCACCTTTAAACTCCATTCAAGTTTCAATCGTCGAAGCTTTTGCTTGACTGGCTTAAATCCCTCTTTAATGGGAAGGTGATGAAGGACAATGTCAGTGGACAAACCCACCATATCCTCATGAGACCATCCAAACACATCCTGGAACTGGGTTAGTAGCGTAACCATGTCATTCCGTTGGTTTGGGGTAAGGCCTGAACCAATTTGGATTAACTTAGGATTTTCTAAGGTTCCGAGATTGAAAGGAGTGGTTTGATCAATGTTGGGTTTGGGTTTGTCTTTGTCCCATTCTTGAATTTCTAGAGGCAGCTCAATGTCATCTGGTATATCCACCAAGGTTGAATTCATCCCTACATCAAAGGTACAATCCTTGTAGAGAAGAGGCACTGTATCAGCAAGTACATGCACATCTAAATTCAGAGTCCTGAAACAAAATATGCTTTCACTTAGTATATGTGAAATGTGTTGATCATACACAGTGTTAGCATATGCTGGCAAAATAAACCACTAATACTGTACAGAAAAGTAAGCAGTTATTATATCTACAGGGCAGAAAGAGTTTCTGCCCGCTTTACCCTTGACGACCAATGCAAGGAATGCTGTTCCAATTGGCAAGAGCAAATTTTGGGTGAACCGCAGTGATAGAGGGATTATCATCATCTTCCCTAACCCGAATGATAGCCATTACGTCTGGGCAATCATCGTCTGGGGTGTATCTGTTGGTATGCTCATCATGAACGATGATGTGTATGCCGGACATCATCCTGATGACATCTTGCTTGATTCTTCGTTCCTCTTCCTCCACTACGGGATCTGGAATAAAGATTTCTTTCTCCTTCACCGGCACCAGCTTGGGAAATAACATCGCCATTATATTGGATGGCACCTTTACGGGAGGTTGTGCGGACTCAGAGCTTGAAGGCGAAGCTAAACGCCGTATGGTCGAAGCTAAAGGAATCTGCTGATGCTTATGAGGATTCCTGTGACTAGAGTTGGCAGAATAGCCTAGTACAGTTGTCCTGATTTGCTTGGTTAAGCGAATAGGGTACTTGATACCCTGGCAATCTTTATCTAACCCTTGTCCCTGTTTATGACCCAACGACATCATTTCTTGCGTGGCCGACATTACCTCGGCATAAATCTGGGGTTCGGGCAGTGGCGTTCCAATATCATGGTATTGGGTATTGCTTATTTCCAAAGCATAAAAACTAATTGGCTCAACATCATTATTGGCATTGATGAGCGGCATGTCCCCATACTGAGGAATCTCCGGTTCATCGTTGACTGTGACCAGGCTATTGTTGATGATATATTTCAACTGTTGGTGAAGAGTGGAGGGGACTGCCCCTGCCATGTGAATCCATGGTCGTCCCAAGAGCAGGTTGTATCCTGAATCTATCTTGAGCACATGGAAGGATACGCAGAATGTATGAGGACCAATCTCAATCGGCAGCTCAACTACTCCGACCGAGTTACGGCGGGCTCCATCAAAAGCTTTGATGATGGTATGGCTACTCCGAATTCGATTGGGATTGATATTCATCTTTGCTAAGGTAGCATATGGGCAGATATTCAGAGAGGAACCTCCATCTATTAAAACTCCCGCCACCATATATCCAGAGGACAAGACCGTAATGTGCAACGGTTTACAATGACCGGTCCCTTCGGGCGGTATGTCATCATCAGGAAGGATATCACATTGTTGTTGAAAATGTGATCAACCAGATGTTGAAACTTTTTCGTATCAACTGATGTCGGTAGATAGGCTTCTTCTAAAACCTTTAACAAGACCTTCCGGTGATTCTCGGAGGTCAGGACTAAGTCCAAGATTGATATCTGTTGTGGAGCTTCTTTCAAGCTTAAAACCACCTTGGCTTCGTTATGACCCATAGTGCGGAGGAAATTTTCAATCTTCTCAATAGGTACTTTCCCCTTAGACTTGATGATAGGCTTCATTATCCATTGGGGAAGATACAGTGGATTCTCCTTCGACATTGAAGCAGTTATATGCGAGGTAGATCCTTCACCTTCTCCATAATTCCATGGAACTGCGCGCAAGCTAACAATAGGATATTGTGCTCTGCACGGCAAGTTGATTGGCTCGGGAGCGGCCACTTTCAAAGGATTGTTGATTCCCTTGAGTTGAATTACTGGCATGACAAGTGATTTGTTAACCCCATCACTTTCAGTGGATATGACTGCTACTACACTCTTCCACTTAGTAGGACACGAATCCTCACTTGCCCGTAACACAGTGTCGTTATCTGCCAGACGTAGTACGCCACTGTCGATTAAATTTTGAATAAGGTGGCGGAGTGCCCAGTATTCTTCTGTGTTGTGATCGCGAGATTGAGAATGATATTGACATACTCCCTCAGAGTTGTATCATCCTGAACGGGGGTTAATTGGAGGTAGAAGGGAACTGATCCTTCCTTCATTGATTAACATATGAAGGATTTCCTCCGTAGGTTGGCCCAAATATGTGAATTCCCTTTTGTTGGCAAAATCCCGACAGGCCTTAGCATTCGCTCTCTTCATCACTTTGTCTTCCAGCATTTCATTTTCTGAAAGTGAAGAGGGAATATTCATGACAATAGGTAGGAGACTGGCATGCTCCTGGCTAGTTAGCTGATGAGTCACTTGATGCTGATAAGTCACCAGTTCCGCCAATTGCTCAATTTATTTACAGAGAGCTTTCATCTTTCGTTCCATTATGAATTGGAACTTGGCATAATCCCATCTGTCATCACCATCTTTGGGGGTCTGGGAGGATTCACAGTTGAAATTGGAACTCTGTCCACTGCTCCAATTGATCATATTGACCTCTTCTTCTTTGTGTTGAGGAAGAGGGTTGTCTTGAACGTGAGGCTGATCGGGTTTGGTGACCACGATTTTCCCGTTGTCTATCAGGTCTTGGATTTTGTGTTTCAAGGCCCAACAATCTTGAGTATCATGTCCAGGTACCCCGGCATGATAAGCACATTTCTGAGCAGCATTAAAACCCCGACCATTAGGGCTGGCTGGTGGAAGAAAATGCGTGATTTTCTTCTGTGTTGTTAGCAGATTGAGAATGTTCTCGAGGGTGTCCCCTAAGGGTGTGAATTCTCGAGGTCGTTTGACTTCTCCACCTTTTGGTACTGGAAGGTTTGAAGACTGTGCTTGAAAGGGAGTGTAATTTCTCCTCTGGATAGGCATGTTTTGACTGCCTTTTTGACCCTGTAGTATCAGGAAAACATCCTCTTCTTTCTTTTTATGGACCCTCCGGGGGTTGTTCCCATAATTTCTAGATTGGATGTGATCAGTAACCGCTTTGAGTGCAGCTAGGTCTTGAATCTTTCTGGATTTCAATCCCATTTCAGCCATCTCCCCATGTTTGACCATTTCAGAAAATGGTTTGTTGATGCCGGCTAAAACTCTTTCATAGAAAGGTGCTTCTTGTATGTCTATGAAAGTCATGACCATCTCTGATTCTATAATAGAAGGACTAACTTAGGCAGCTAGGCGTCTCCACCTCTGAGCATACTCTCTAAAAGACTCATTAGACTGTTTCTTGATCTTGGTAATTTGATACCGATCAGGAGCCATTTGAGATTGAAAGTTATATTAGGTGAGGAAAGCGTGTGGTAGCTCTTCCCAACTATGGATCTTTAAATTGTCTAATCTTGTGTACCACGAACGGGCTTCTCCAGTTAAACTTTTTTGGAATAGTTGCATTCCGAGTTTTTCATCCTCTGCATAAGATCCCAGTTCTCCAATAAACACCTTTAGATATGTGTAAGAATCTCCTAACCCATCATATTTTTCAAAGTCATGAGTCTTAAATTTTTCTGGATAATGAATACCAGGGAAAATACACAAATCGGCATATGAAACACTCCCGTGTGTTCCAATTCCTTTGATAGTGCGAAGAGTCTCTTCCATTTGGAGGACTTTCTTTTTGATGTCACCAGTGTCTGGGTCTCCAGTGGGATGGGCAGCATCATGAGTTTTGTTGGTCGGATCCAACTGCAGTTCAGGTATTGTAACGACCTGAGTTCCTCCTTGTGTGGAGGATTCAGCATGTATGGGTATTTTCTGACCCTGTGTAGACTGGTGTAATTCTTTTAGTAGAACAGCCAAATTTGTAATCTGTTTGCTTAATTCGTCGAATTCTTTGCGAGAAACTGGATTAAGTTCAGTCTGGTCAGATGACGACATGATTGACTGTAGCCCTGTTGCCTTTTTGGACTTTGAACGGGTGGTAGGTCCAATTGATTCCCTGCAAAAGACTTGCATAGTTTAGTCTTTAGGGTGGATAATAACATGCTATGCGATGTGTCCAGTTTAGGAATTTTATCCTGCAAAACGGACGTCAGCTGTTTATAGCATGTATGTGTACACATTTCTTCATATTTCTCATTACATGGAGATAAATATGGAAGATAATTACAAGTAATTGTACTTTACAAGTAATTTGAAATGAGAGCATGAAGAGACTTTCCTCCGTTTTGGGTTTATCAGAGGCTGACTTATCTTAGGTTATTCTCGCGGCTTTTTGGCATGAAGGTTCCCAAATCATCGCAATCTACTTGACGAGAAGTTAATCCGGTTTTTCAACTGGAGCGAATTTGGGTGGTGCCTTTCCTGAGCCTTGGAGAATTAGTCTTCTCACGAGTCCAGTAATCAAACATCGACGGGATAGCCTCCTGGTGGAGGGACCACACAACATACATTCACATACATCGCGTCTCACCGTATGACATGATGACATGTGCGAAGCACTAATATCAAAAGCAGTTTATTGTGCGAAGCACTAATATCACAGGCAGTTTATAGTGCGAAGCACTAATATCACAGGCAGTTTATAGTGCGAAGCACTAAGTAAGGAAATGCATTCATACACATTTATCACAAAATGTAAATGCAACATCCACACACAAGCAGATAATAATTTTGAAAAAATTGTAATAGCGGCTTAAGTCCTCTTACTAGATTCCCCAGCAGAGTCGCCACCTGTCGACGTCGGGATTTTTAATTGTCCCTTTCCGTTACTTGTTCTTTGGTGTTCTCATTTTAGGTGAGATTTGTTTGAAAAAACAAGTGAAAAAGGCCCGACATGTATAATGTCGACGATTGAACTATAAGAGTCGCCAGTTGGTTTTTTAAATGGTTGTACCAACACAACCGAGAAAAGATTTGCACATTGACCCAGCAATGTGACACTGCTAAATGGGTCGGTAAAACCGAGATTCATTAGGGTCTGGGGACTTGGTTATGCGGAGGGAAGGTGTTAGGCACCCCCCGACATCCGTGTTACCACAGTGACCGTCTCTTTTCAAGAAACTGCTATCTGAATGTGTGTTTGTGTGGGTCAATGTGTTGTTATTTGGAAGTAGTGCGAAGCCTCGTTCGCACCTATATACACAGGGTTTGAATTTTATGTAAAAATTCAATTTTAAGCAAGATATGGCAGTGATGTTTTATAAAAGAGGTTTTTCAAACCCTGATGCTTAATAGTAATTGAGACCTTTTACACTCCCATTTTATTCCGTATTCGGCTGGATTGATTTTATTTGACAGATGCGAGGCATCCGTACGAAAATAATGTACAAAAAGGTGCTAAATTCCTCGTGGGTATGTAAACCATCTGAGAAAATCCAGACACCGCAGAATAATTTACAAGCTGCTCACAGCTAAAAATGTCCATCACGGGAACCGAATCTAAATCCAATGAGATGAATTTGTGATCACATGATTTCTAGGCTCACAAAATACTACAATTTATATGAAAGCAGTAAGCATGTATATATATAAAAGCTGTAAATATATATATACAGACATGATCACCAACCACGAAGTACCTCCATGAGGGATCAGAAATGTAAATAAACCTGTAAAAGCTATCAACCGCCACGGAGGAAACTCCAGGCGGGACGAAATGTAAAGAAAGCTGTACAAAGCAATCAACTGCCACGAAGTGAACTCCAGGCAGGACGAAATGTAAATATATATATATATATATATATATATATATATATATATATATATATAGCGCATAAACGCACCGGATGTAAAATTCAGGCTCATCGAACAGAGTTCGACCACAGTTAATATATATAAGTATATATATATATTAAAGCACGTAAACGCTCCGGATATAAAATCCAGGCTCATCGAACAGAGTTCGACCACAGATAATATATATAAGTATATATATATATATATATATATATATATATATATATATATATATAAAGCAGGTAAACGCTCTAGACCAAAGTCTAGGCTCAATCGAGGCATAACTCGATAATGTTAGTCAATATATATGTGAATATATATATATATATATATATATATATATATATATATATATATATATATATATATATATAATATAGACTGAAATGAAACCACGGACCGAAGTCCGGGAAAAAGCAAACAACACGACTCTCAACGTGTAGAAGGGTGTGTGCAAAGATGAAGAGAATGACTCTAAAGTGTGTGAGAAGGCTTACAGTGGGCTGTCAAAGAAGACTTCTATATCTTTAGAGTGAGTAAACACAGACTTTTGTATGTACAAAAGGGCTATATATGAGCTCACAGGTGTTTAAAAGGGGAAAGTACACTGCCTGGGATGAGTGCAGAGCAAATTGGGCAGGGCTTCCTCGCCATTTTCTCTTACAAAATGGCCATCCCAAGCCCTCTATTTATAAAGGGTGGAGCCGCAGGTGTACCAGAGGCAACCCGGGTGGGCCCGGGTTTTTCAGCTCGGGTCGTCTCGAAGTATGTGCACTCAGGCACTGTAATGTCCACTCGAACTTTCAGAAGTGCAATCCGGGCATCCGTTTGAGGTATACAGGACCTATTTCGGATCGCCGTTGTCGAGAGTTGTATGATGGCATGGGATTAGAGTTTGTGCGAAGTCATTGAAGATGGAACAGTGCCCTCCGGTCTTCAAACTTCAACTTTCATCCGTTACCTCACACAATAGTCACTCGAAATTGATTAGTCTTGTGGGACATTGTTGCGTAGATATGTTGAGGCGACGTGGTGTGACATCGTGTTGGTCAGATGACGATGTTGCCCCTCACCGGTGTTATCGCCGGACTGGGCTGATAAAGCAGACGTTGCTCAGCTTTGCTGAGATTGGACTGCTGCAATTTGTTGAAGGTCCTCATTGTCATCTTTGAGGTGTGTCTGTCTTCCCGATGTTATCGTCGGACTGGTATAGTGGATCTCGTTGTGAGCGCCGAGATTGAAGCTGGTTACATTTGTAACAAGCATTTTCGGGGTTATCGCCGAAATTGCCTTCCTTGGGGTTATCACCAAGGTTGGTGGCTATTCCCATGGTTGGGACTGAGACTGGATACCTCGGGATTATCTCCGAGATTAGTCGGTCTTCTCCGGTGTGTGTTCCGGTATTGTATCTGCATGCCTCGGGGTTATCTCTGAGATTGGAATTGTTACTCCCAGATTGCGATCCGGGGTTGATGCTGAACTTCCGGTAGTATCCGGCATGGATATGGATCATCTTTCAGGGTTCCCTCTTAAAAGACGAATCTGCTCTCCTGCAATGTTAGTGACAGGTATACAGAAAATTTCGAGTGTCTACACTCGTCTAGTTCTAATTCAATAATGTGGTTCGGGTAGTCCCATATTTACGTAACATCGATACGTGAAAAACGTTATGAACACGCGACATACTTAGTGGTAAAGCGAGTTTATAGGCCACAATTCCTACTTGATCAAGGATTTCAAATAGACCAATAACATCGAGGGTTGAGATTTCCTCTCTTCGTCGATTCTTGCTTCTAGGATAATGCCTTCTTGCACCTTTTTCTTCACATTCATCAGCTCTGAGTCTGTAGCTTGAGCGACTTTAACTTTATTGATTAAAGTCGGTTCAAATCGTATATTCGCTATCTTCATGTAGGTTCTTGGAGTCTTTAACTCTATCTCCATCCTTCATAAATTATACAAAATGGGTCGTTATGTTAACGACGTCGCACTCATAACCGCATATGATCTTCTACTCAACACGTCAGCTACCACGTTCACTTTTTCCACGATGGTATTGAATGATATGGTCGTAATCTTCAACAGCTTGAGCCAACATGTTTGGTGTATGATACGTTCGTTTTGGGTGAAGAAATATTTGAGGGTTTTAGAAATGGGTTTTGTACTGAGGTATTCGATTTCACGCTCTGGGGTAGGCCAGGAAGTTCTTCGAGAATACGTCAGAAAATTTATTAACGATAGAAATATCATTTAAAAACTGTGACTCTCATCCAAGACTTGGATAGCACATGTAATGAATGTTTCTCCTAATGGAGTTTCAACAGATAAGTCAAAGTCTAATTTCTCCGGAGTTAAATTTAAACGTTGAGCGCAAGTAGGAGAAATAAAAAAATGGGTAGAACCGGTATCAAATACGGTATAGACTTCGCTAGAGTTTATGATTAACTAACCAGTGATAACTTCGTTCGGGTTACTCGCTTTTTGAGAAGTCACGAAAAACTCTTTTCCTGAAACCACCGACTTTATTTTGTCCGTATCCGCCTTTGGTACCACCGTCCCAGCTGGATTTGATTTCGCTACAGGACAAAATCGAGCTATGTGACCGTCTTTTCCACAACTAAAACATACCTTGGAAGGCTGTGAACAGTTTAGACTTATGTGCCCCTCTTCTCCGCATCTGTAGCATCTAATCGGCGGTCATTCTCCTCCCCTAGAATTTGTTGCTGGTGCTGGTGCTGGTGTTGCTGCCGATGTCTTCCCATCATCATTAAGTCTTCTCTTCTTAAATTTTCCACTTGAATCATTTCTTCTATTATCTTGGCCAAGATTACCACCGAAGTGGTTACCATTTCTGGCATGATAATTTCCCCCACGATGGTTATCATTGTTCCGATGACTGTTGCCATCGATACGATTATTATCGTGTTATTGCTCGTTATCTTTTGGTTGGGCTGGCTCATTATCGCGCTCCAATAACTGATCCATATTCACTACATCGGAATACAAACATAATTTATGAGAAATGAGGTATTGATGTATTTCGGGTTTCAAACCTCTTAGAAACATTCGCGTCATTCGTTCCTCATTATCTACCAAATGGGATGCAAACCGGGATAACTTTGCAAACTTATCCTCGTACTGCGATATGGTCATATTATTTTGCTCCAGCTTGATGAATTCCACCTCTTTCATGTGACGAATACTTTCAGAAAAGTACTTGTCGTTGAACAATTCTTGAAACTTCTCCCAAGACATTTTTAGTGCGGCAGGCTGAGTACGTTTTACTATTTCCCACGTAATCTGCCTCTCCTCGCAACATGAAGGTGGCAAAGGGAACCTTTTGCTCCTCGGAGCATCCCAAGACATCAAATATCTTGGTGATCTACTTTATCCACGCCTCCGCCTTAAGTGGTTTTGGCTTTCCCAAAAACTCCAGTGGTCCCAAATCCTTGAACTGCTTAACGGTGACCATCCGAGAGTTGCCAGTATTTCCACCTGCATTTTGAATAAAAGTCTCTCTTTCCTGATGTTGCATGAATTGCCTAAAGCCTCTGAACATCCCATCGTTCATCATCTGGTCAGTGTTGTTGTTTACCTGAGGATTATTGCCTTCCTATTGCACATTATCCTGGGTATTGATCGTTGGTGACTCAACGGTCTCATGTGCTTCATTACTGATCTCAACATTTTCAGATGTCATTTTCAAACACTGCCACAAAACAAGGATTAATTGACATGTAACATGTTATCCCTATACTCTGACCGACCATTAAATACCAAATAAACTTAGGTAGGTCATACTAGCGAAGGAATTCCCCGTCTCTCCCCTCCTAGTTTTTGTATCACATCTCAAACAGGGATCATATTCCTAAGTTTTGATACCAACTGTGACGCCCCCAAAATAGGTATACATCACCCATTCTGAGTCGCCAAATACATGGTACATAAATCAAATACAAACTTCTTTTATACAATACGACAACAGCGTAGCTGAGAGTTTTTACACGAATATTATCTCATAGACAGTATTCAAACTCAAATGAAGTCCTCATTGCATTTATTATCACACTATTTCATAAAATAGTGAGGACTACTATAGCCACCATCTCGGACCGTCACTCTATTCCCCGACTAGTCCCGGCCACGTTCTTATTTCCTAAAGAGAACAATGAAAGCAAAAGGGTGAGCTCAACTAGCCCAGTAAAAAATATTATGACTAAGATAATGCAGAATAAATTATTGTTAGCCTTCAACAGTGTTAAACTGATAAAAATACAATAAACATCAAGTTTAACTGCAGCAGAACAAGCAATTCATTAGAAGAGTCAAGTAGAGCATAATATCTACTATCTTCTATGATTTAAAAAGTTTTTCATCAACTTTATCGCGGACACTCAGCTTAATAAATAAACCACATCATCGAATCATTCCTGCACTACGGGCCAAAGATATTCATGTAATCATCAATGGTCATGAATATACCGAATAATCTCTCGTCATAATCATACCAACAACCGTCCATCAATGCACTACAGGCCAATGAGGATTTTTATCACATTATTTATAATATTACGGGTCATGATTATACCGAATGATCCCTAGTCATAATCATACCAATCAACAGTCCATCTATGCACGTAAGTCAAAGATGACATTCATCACAATATAAGTATGAGGATGATGACAATGATATAAGAATTCAATTAAAAGAAACAAAGGATAAATTTTTAAAGATTTATAATTTAATTTATCCAGAATTCAATAATGTTCAAATTGCCAACATGATACCGCTTTGTGGAGTAAAATTCAAGAATGATATTGTATCAAAAATGATTTGGACCGAAAAGTAATCAATTTTGTCATAAATAGTACTCCGGGTGAATAGTACCCCGTGAATAGTATTTCGGGAATAGTATCCCGTGAATAGTACTTTATGAATAGTACTTTGTGAATAGTACCCGTGAATAGTACTTTTGTGAATAGTACCGTATAAGTAAATAGTACTCATATACTACAGAGTATGAAAGAAAATATTATTCCTTATGAATACTGAACAAAAATAATATCCCTTACCTCAGAAGAAGACTGGATACTGGAATAATGAGGTAACAGACTTCTCTTCTTCTTTCTCTCTATAGCTTCTCTCTCTATAATTACTCTTGTGAGTCTTAGTGAATTGGTGAGAATGAAAGAAGAATTAGCTTCTATTTATAGGAAAATATAGTTTCGATAATTGCACGTTTTGGGGCTCGAATTATTACAGTATAATACTTTCATATTTTTCTTCATTTTTAATTTAGTCATGCAAGTATTATCAAACTTACACCACCTCCTCTAATAGTACATACATGTGAATCAATAGTACATTCATGTGAATCAATAGTTTCATACATGTGAAAAAATAGTTACAGTATAGTACCTTCATCTATACCTCCATTTTTAATTTAGTCATGCAAGTATTATCAATCTTGCACCACCTCCCCTAATAGTACATGCATGTGAATCAATAGTATATACATGTGAACAAATAGTTATAAGTATGCGAATTAATAGCAATTAATTGCTCATTTATCCGATTAATTACCCGATTGGTCATTATAACCTCCAGAAATCAACTATTATCGAAATAAATGTCGATTTCCACTAACACTAATAATTCCAACATCATGGAAATATCAATTTCATCTTTAATCTACATGAACTTATTCGTCATTAATATTATAACTTATAATATTTAACAACCAGATCATTCTCAGGAAAAAGGGGGCTTTCTAATAAGGATTTCTCCCTATTAGCGCATAATTAGGTTACCAAACCTCTCCTAGAAAGAACTTTCTAGACATCGTCAATATTACAAATAATAATATGAATAACTTTGTCATCTCAATTATTGATTTAATAATAATAAATATTGATATTGTGATAATCAATAATATGAGAGATATTATGCAGCAATTACTGTAGCAATAATTGAGTATAACTGAGTGACTTCTTACGTAAGCATCAATAATCAATACCGTGTGCTACAATGCAACCACGTGTATTACTGTACTTTTACCACCGGGTAGTTTAACAGTTTAACGGTAAAACTTTCGCCGTTATTTTTATAAAAAGATAATTTTGTCATTTTCTAACTACGATAATACTTCTGTTGTGGGGTCCACCAATGATTGTGTCGTCGTACGAATATTCCCTATTAAAACGAATATTCCCCGACCAATCGAATATTTTATAACAACTTGCTTACTTTACAAAATTTATAAATATTACTCACAACTATAATAATATAACAAAACCACACCATAATATTCAAAAAAATATTTCGAGAAATTAAATCTTTATTCTTAAAATTTGGGGTCTTACATGAGTTGTTTAGGAAGCGGCTTAAGCTCAAGAGTATGTGGCTCCTCCAATGAAGGTTTCATTCTTATCGTGGCATTTTCTTCTGTGTGTAATGGCTCAAATGATACCTTGAATCTACGAACTCGTGGAAAAGAATCCAGCATATGCAAATAATCTATAAACTCCGGATCATCTGAATTTTCATCTCCCAATAGTGTAGTTTCCAATGGATCATTAGCCAAACTTTTAACCATGTCTTCGTCGACTATCCGATCAATGACATCCACCCGAAAACACTCTTCTTCATCTGTAGGGAACTCCATAGCTCTGAACACGTTGAACTTGACTTCTTGATCTTAGACCCTCATGGTTAGTTCACCTTTTTGAACATCGATGAGAGTTCTTCCCGTAGCCAAAAATGGTCTCCCTAGGATGATTGGGATATTTTTATCTTCTTCATAATCCAAAATCATAAAATCAGCTGAAAATATAAATTTGTCCACCTTAACCAAGATATCTTCCACAATTCTTCTTGGGTATGTTACTGATCTATCTGCTAACTGTAGATATATGTTTGTCGTTTCAGAGCTGGTAAACCCAATTCGGTATAAACAGATAACGGCATGAGGTTCACATTTGCTCCCAAATCACACAAACACTTTTTGAAGGCCATGTTTCCAATGGTACATGGAATGGTGAAACACCTGGATCCTTTAACTTTGGCGGTAGCCTTCTCTGTAGAACTACATTGCACTCCTCCGTCAATGCTACAGTTTCATAATCCTCCAACCTCTTTTTCCTTGACAGAATTCCCTTCATAAATTTAGCATAGCTTGGCATTTGCTCTGGGGCTTCTGCGAAAGGAATGTCGATTTGAAGTTTCTTAAAAACTTCTAAAAACTTGGAAAATTACTTGTCTAACTTTTGTTTCTGAATTCTTTGTTGAAATGGTGGTGGAGGATACACAACTGACTCACTGTATGTTTTGCTCTTATCTACTTGCTTTTCTTCACCTTGTTTGTCATCATCTTTTTTAGCCGAACTTTCTATCTTCTGCCCCTCAAGATGTTTTCCACTCCTCAACATGATCGATTGACACTGCTCATGATTTCCCCTTGGATTTTTCTCAGTGTCACTGGGTAGAGTTCCTTGAGGCCTATTATTTAACGCAAAAGCCAGCTATCCCATTTGATTCTCTAACTTCTTGATGGTCACTGCTTGTGATTTCATAACTGCCTCATTGTTCGATATATATTTCAACAACAGCTCTTCTAAATCTGTCTTTTTCTCTTGGTGTGGAGCTGCTTACTGATGTTGATTCTGAAATCCTGGGGGATAAGATGGTCATGGAGCTTGCTGATTCTTATTGTTACTCCACGAAAAATTAGGGTGATTCCTATTTCCTGGATTGTAGGCATTCTGATACATGTTCTGTGGAATCCTGTTATAGCTACCCATAAATTGTACTGACGTTGGGTTAATAGCACATTGTTCCATAGGACGTTCCCCCGCGCACAATTCATTAATAACTGCAATCTGCTGAGTCTGTGCACTCGACAAAGCATCCACCTTCTTTGATAGCGCTGAAATTTGTGATGCTAACGTCGTCACCCTATCTACCTCTAACACCCTAGCTACCTTAGGTTGTGTTATTCTTGTCGTGGGCCACTGGTAGTTGTTAGCTATCATTGTCTCGATCAACTCATACGCCTCCTCGTAGCTCTTAGCCATAAATGCTCCACCCGAAGCTGCATCTATACTGGTCCTGAGATTCCCATTCAACCCGTTGTAGAATGTGTTCATTTGTAGCCATTTAGGTAATCCGTAATGTGGGCACTTTTTGACCAATTCCTTGTACCTCTCCCATGCCTCATACAAAGATTCCCCATGCTGCTATTCAAACATGGTAATCTCGTTTCTCATTTTTGCAGTCTTTGCTGGTGGAAAAATTTTGGCCAAGAATTTCTGAGCAAGATCTTCCGATGTAGTTATCGACCCTGGTGATAAAGAGTGTAACCAACTCTTTGCCTTGTCCCATAGTGTAAACGGGAACAAGAAAAGTTTGACTGTGTCATCGGAAACCCCATTGTATCTGAAGGTGTCATATATCTCCAAAAAGCTGACTAAATGCTCATTCGGATCATCGTTTGCTAATCCCCTAAACTGTACCGAGTTCTGAATCATCTATATAGTCCCAGGCTTGATCTCAAAAGTGTTTACAGCAATCGCCGGCCTGGTGATACTTGACTGAAGCTCAGTCACCTTGGGAGTGGCATAGTCCCTTAGCGCTTTCTGTTCTTCGGCAACTATAATTTCTTCCTTATCAGAGTTCTCGAAGTTCTCTCTAGTGTCTTTAATCCACTTACTTAGCCTTTGAAACCGTTTCTCGATATCGTCCTCAAAAGGAAGCAAGTCTGGGTTTTTAGACCGAGTTTGTATAAACTTACTCCAAGAACCTGTAATAGGAAAGAACAAAACAAAAGAAAAATTGTTGAAGTAAAACTGAACTAATTAAACTGATATTGAAAATTATTAAAATCAATACTATTCCCCGGCAACGGCGCCAAAAACTTGTTGGTTGAAATCTAATTATGCTCACACGCAAGTATACGTGGTCAACAAGAAATATAGTAATAAGTCAAGTATCGTTCCCATAGAGAATAGCAAGAAATTAATTCTAACAATTACCAGCTTTGTATTAAACCAATTTTATTAAACTAATCGAAATCAATGATTATAATTAATAAAAACTAAAAACTAAAATATCAATCAATCAACACAACTTAGAAACCGTAATTTCAAGTAAATAATTGAGAACTAGGCTTACCACTTCACTTTAAGTATCTTTCCAACTATCACACCTTATTTCAGTTTAATTCACTATCTCAGTTTATTAATCAAGAACACTTATGTAGAATTAGCCATTTCTCAATGCACTAATACCATATTAACTTAAATCCACAAATTAGATAGAATTAAGCCAAACACCCTAATTAACTAATTCACTATATCTCTATGAGAATTACAATTAAGAAGAGTTTAATTCCAAGCTCTTATCAGATTACATGCGATGCTAGGTATATCTCTATCCTAACATAAATCAAAATTCCATTCAATCATAGAATTCAAGAACACATGTTATTGTAACTATGTCTAGATTCATATATCATCTCTCGAATCCATATAAATTCACATAAATTTGGTGATCAAACAATTCATAAACTAATATAAATCACAATAGATAAACTGAATTAATAATTTATTAAACCCAAATCAAGGCATGATAATTGTCATTCAACACTAAAGATCCATTGCAAGCTTAAAAAGTAATTTAGTTCATAACTAATGAATTAAATACTGAATAAATAAAAGAAATCATCATCCCAATTACAAAAATTAAAATTAAAGAAGAATAGTAATAAACCACCCTTCTCGCCCTTCAAATCTGCAATCTTCGTGAATTCACCTCCTTCTTTTGTTCCTCCAAGATTGTCTCTAATTTCTGGCTCTCTAAGTGTGTAAATTGTTCGATGTCTCTAGCTCTCCACCTTAGCATAAGTTAAACTCCATCTGCTGAACCTAATCCAATTCTAATCCATCTCAAAGTCATCCCATAAGAATTCTAATAAAAATCAAACTTCTAATTAAACCCAACTAGTTTTTAAACAAAGAATCCCAATTAATATGAAATAACCTCCTTGAAACACTCCTAATATAACCTTATTACATAAAGAAGTTATATCTCCCAACACAACTCAGTTTCCAGCAAAACAAAACAAAACAGCTCCTGACCCGTCCGACCGGCGCGCCCCGCGCCGGGTTTTTCACTAAAGTGGCGCGGCCCGCGCTAGTACATTAGTGTCTTCTTCGCGCGCCAATTCCTTTGTTGTCACGGCGCTCCCCGCATCGGTGATGCAGAATGTCTAGACTTTACTTGAGATTTCTTCTAATGCCAGTATTTTGATGTGTTCGCCTTAATATCCTGAAACAAAGCAAAAACCCATCAAAAGCAACATGAAATACTCAAAAACTAACAATATATCAAGCTAAATAAAGATAACTCGTAGGTTAAAAATCTACTCATTAGGAATATTCGCTTTATCAGGGAATATTCGTATGACGGCACAATTATTGGTGGACCCTACAACGGAATTACTGTCGAAATTAGAAAATGACAGAAATAACTTTTTATAAAATTAACGACGAAAGTTTTACCGTTAACTGTTGAAATACCCAATGATAAAAGTATAGTAATACGCGTGGTTGCATAGTAGCACACGGTATTGCGCAATATCTTTGATTATTGATGCTTACGTGAGAAGTCTCTCAATTATACTCAATTATTACCATAGTAATTGCTGCATAATATCTCACATTATTGATTCAATTATTGTCACAATATTTATATTATTAAATCAATAATTGAAACGAAAAAGTTATTCATATTCATATTTTCATTATTGACCATGTCTAGAAAGTTCTGTCGAGAAAAGGGGTTTGTTCACCTAATTGGGCGCCAATAAGGAGAAATCTTTATAGAAAAGCCCCTTCTTTCCTAGGAATGATCTAGTTATTAATATTGCAAGTTATAATATTAATGATGAATAATTGTTGTTCAAAAATGTGTTTAGTGAAGCCAAGTGAATTGAGATAAATAAAGGGGTATTTTATGAAGTATTTGTTGTAAATTTTGATTATTATATGGACCCCCACTTACTCATTTTTTTAAAATAATCGGTAGAAAGTTATCTCAATTTTGTGTTATATATATATATATATATATATATATATATATATATATATATATATATATATATATATATATATATAATGGATATGTTGCTTGCTTTTTGTGAAAGTTGCTTTCTTTGTATATTATAGAATTGACCTGATGATATATGGAAAAGTAAACTTGGTGAGATCCCAATTCCTCATTGTCGTAAATGACAGGTAATATATATATAAGTTTTGTTTTATTAGATTATAAATAGAATATATTATATTTTATTTAAAATTTTTATTTTATTATAATATGTTATTGCATAGTAATGAATAGTAAAAATCAAATTTTTGCGCCGAACGTCACCCGTGCATTCTTCACTGTATAGTCCGTGATTTTCATATTCAAATAGTGCCCTGACATTCTCCTATGACTAGGATGCTTAGTTTAGAATTGAAAATCACACCAGAATCAGAGAATTCTTCTTCTATAATATTGAGCGTATTTCTTTTGAGTTTAAGGAAGCTTTGAGTGTAGAAAATAGTACAAGTTTTCTTCAAGAATATCCCCGCTATACCAGTCAGAAGTACTCTCTTTTTAAGGTAATGGATATTATTTTTGTTCACTATTCATAAGAAATAATATTTTCTTTTATACTCTGTAGTATGTAAGTAATATTATTTCGTTTCAGATTCCGAATTCTACACTCATTTTGATAAGTATTGCTTCTATACTCCGTAAAATTAGTAGAATATCCTTGAGATTTGCGCTTCATCTAGTATCGTTGTTGTGTAAAATCTAGTTACGCACAACACGCAAGTATATGTGGTCAACAAGTAATAAAGTGAAAGTATAGTATCCTTCCCATAAGAAATTATTAATACAAATTACCAAATACTAACTCTTAACAAAACCAATTTTATTTAAACAATCAATTTACTGTTATAAATTAAATTATTTAACTAAACTAATTCTAATTACCACTAATTAAAAATCATATTATAGAGATTTAAGATCACAACTTCACTTATTGCTTCATTTAAGTTAACACACTTCTCATCAATTATTTTTTATCCTGAATTGTTAATCAAGAACACTAGAGCAGATAAAACCACCTCTTGATGCATAATACTCATACTCACTTAAATCCACAGATGATAGAATTAAGCAAGACGCCCTAATTAACTAATCCACTATATCTCTATGTGAATTACAATTAAAAAGGATTTAAAGCATAAGTTCTTTATAAGATTACATATGGCGTAAAGGCATATCTCTATCCTAAACACGAATCATGAATTCCATCTATGCAGAAATCACAAACACATGCTATCATGATCAGAGCTAAATCTAAACTTCATCTCTCGAGTTCATATAGATTATCACTGTAATTGCTAGCTAGGCAATTAAGCAAATAAGTCCAAATCACAATAGACAATCCTCACAATAGAACATAATAATTGATAGCGAAGCATATTAAAATAAACTACACAATAAGATCCATTGTAATATCAAACAAAGAATTAGTTCATGATTATTGAATTAAAACTAAGAATCCACAATTGAATATACATTAAAAGACAAAGATAGAAGAAGATAAGAAGATAGAATCTATTGTCTGTAGATTTGATTCTCTCTCCTTGCTCCTACTTTGAATCTTCAATGGTCTCCAAGTTGCTTCAATCTCCAAATCTCATAAGAACTAGAGTTTTGGTCCTAATCTATTCTAATCTAATCTAATGGAATCCTCTTTATTTTATGCCTCCCATCATGTATTTATAGGTTACAAGTCTAATTTTTAGCTTAGGAATAAACCCAATCCAATTTGGAGTAAAAAAGGTATCAAAATTCGACCCAAAACGCATCAAAAACGTGTTCTGGCCAGTACCCCCGCCCCGACGGGGGTTTCCTTCACAAAAAGCCCGCCTCGGCTGGCTATAGCACTGTTTTGCAGCTTTTACCCCCGCCCCGACGGGGGTTTTGTATAGTAAAATCCCGCCCCGGCGGGCATACTTTTTCTACTGAAGTGTCCTCTGGTAAAACAGCCATAACGTTTGATCCGGGAAGAGTTACAAGGCCCATCACCTATCAAATCGAAAATATCGACGAGCTCTACAACTTTTATTCTTTGAGAATTGACAGATTCGGATTGGATAAAGGTGGAAATCGGGCTTGAAATAGATGCTATGTAAATGGCAAGCATGATAACTCTTAGCTTTGATCTTTGTTGATAAAAAGCCCATAACTCTCACATCCGAACTCCGATTGGGACGGTTCAAGATGTTCCGAAAACCTAAGAAGTAGATCTACAATAAAATCTAAGTTCCAAGCCAAGAACATGCATCCAACTTAGTGTTAAAAGTCCTTCAATCTTCTCTTCTTGCATTTGCTTGCGTATTTTGGTCCAAAAGATGTCCGAATTGCTTTCCCTTTCTTCTTCATGCCAATAGTCGCCTTTTTCTTGCGTTTTCATAGCAATAGTCGTTCACACAGCTCCCAAACATATAATCTACAAAATGAACACAAAATACATGAAAAGTAACTAAGAAACATGAGTTTGAGCAACTAATTCAAGTAACAGATACCAGATAAGTAGGTATAAAATCTACTTATCAAATACCCCCAAACTTAAACATTTGCTTGTCCTCAAGTAATAACACAAAACAACAATGTCATGCAATGCAACTAATCTACGTGCCTACGAATCCAGCAGTAATGACAGAAACAAGTCTATTCAACCGACCTTAGAGAAATCAAGTAAACTTGATAATACATCATATCAAAACAAATCATTAACTTCCCAATCAATCATCAAATCTTAGACTGTTATCACTACTATAGTGCGTGTGTGCTCCACAACAATGTTAACTGATATAAAATCAAATTTAACACATAACAAGTCTCTTCGAAAGCATCATACAGTGTAAACTCAAGAAATCTAAAAATAAGCTAGATCCAACTAAAATCAAACAATCACCAATATCGAGGGTCAACATGGGATACTTATGCTTTATTTTTCACCTACGTGGGCTTTTTGCTCTTATTTCCCGTTTTATTCATATATTTTTTTATACCCATAGCTATGCAATGTCTTATTCCCTTAGGCTTTTCAATGCTACCTTAACGAGCTTTCGACCAACGACTCCCAGACCATTAAGACTTTAGGGCGCTAAGTGTAAAGACAATCCCCTCGGGCTTACTTACTCAAGTAACAAAGGCCACAAAACTAGACAAGCACGCCACGGTGTTTATTCATACTTTATTTTTCTTTTTTTTCTTTTTTTTTCTTTTGTTTTATATAGCTTATATACCCCAAATATTCCCCCAAACTTAGGTTTTTGTTTAACCTTAGCCATAACTACTTATTCTTGTCATTCTTTTATTCAAACTAGCATTATCCTTTAGAATCCCATTATGTATCAATTTAAACTAAATCAATCAACAAGTTGTTTTTACTGTGCTATCCTTATTATACCAGTTTCAAACAGAAAAAGACTCAATTCAGAACAAGAAATCACATCAAAGCTCTAATAGTCAGTACTATACTTGTCTACCCAATTTCAATATCATCATTGGCCAAAACAAATTGTAAATATCAAACAGTTGGACTCATAAAAGATGTACTAAATGCTATATAAACATAGTAAACTAACTACTAATTTTTCAATTTTTTAAATTTTTTTTATTTCAAGAAACTGAATGCAAAAACTAAATGTAACTATACGAACTACAATGTAAATAACTAACTATATGCAATACGACACTAAAATGCCCCCCAAACTTAAACTAGACATTGTTCTCAATGGATGAAATAGAAAAAAGTAAAGCAGAGGACTTTCCTAAAAATATAGCAATCCTCTTCCTTGTCCGCTAAGTTTGGAGAATAGGTTAGGCACATAGAACAAATTGGGCACCACACTTGAATTTTACTTGAATAACCTTTTCATAATCTTTTACCTGTCCATTGAACCTCCAGTACCTGCAATTAAGAGAGACAACATGGATCAGAATAGCACTTGGATTGGTAAGGGAACTTAATAAGCAAATTAATTCCTATCTACTAAATAAACTAGTAAAGCATATAAATATAAAAACTCCTGGGTTGCCTCCTAGTTAGCACTTGAATTATAGTTTTTCAGCCTGACTTTGTATGGTCAACGCTATCCAATTCCTCTACGATAATTGAGGAACCCTCCATCCATCGGAAATAATATAGCTTTTGGTAGGTTCCCAGTTGTAATGGCCAATGCATCAAAGTCACCTAGCATGCTCTGATTTGGTATGATCTCAATCAAGAACGTCTCACAGCTAGGTGTTTTTTCCATTGTGTATGTGATCACTTTGGGGCATGGAAGCTTATCACACACAATGGGCTCTTCGTCTATCTTCTCTTTCTCGTCCCACCATGGATTCAAAATTGTACTCTCTCTTATGTCATCAAGAGCTTCGCCAACGACATGACTACCAAGTGGGCATGATTTTGCAAATCTGACTGACTATTTGATCTTTGGTGGAGACCCATTTAGATCATCGTCGACCTCTATTTCATTATTCCCAATTGTCTCAACACTTTCGATATCTTGTGGCTCATCCAGTCGCAGATTTGGTTCGAGTTCTCCATCAATTTCATCATCCATGTCATAAATCCAAGTGTTTGGAGGAAGGTTGCTTACTGCTTTGGTCATTTGTTATATCTAATCCGCAAGATTTTGAATTGACCTCGCTTGATTACTCATCTTCTCCTCATCTGCTATGAACTTGGATAATAATTCCCCCAGCCTTGAATTTTCTGTTTCAGTCTCAAAAGCCACGTGTTGAGGACCATTGGTTGAGGTAGTGACGAGTTGTTCCATCCGATTATTAAAATTTTGGGTTGACAGTGTTGGGAGAGTGCATATTTTGATTTGATATTTAAAGTAAATGCTCATGATTATATGTAAAGTCCATCAATGAATATATGTACAAAGACTTAGTGATAAATCAAATTTGTTAAGTTGATCTAAGCTCTTAATATGTATCATTCTGTAAATGGATGTATAGATAAAGATATCAAAGATGTTAGGTTGATCTTGAGATGTAATAGATAGGCTTCGAAGAGATCGTAGTGTATCGAGCTAATCAAGATTGCAGAAGCCAAGGCAAAATCGTAGAGCATCGAGGATCGTAGTGTGCCTTCCTTGAAGGGCCTCTTCGAAAATCGTAGAGTGGTCCCAACGTTTGCCGAGCCAACTCAAAGATCGTAGTATGCTCTCGAAATCGTAGAGTCTGCAAAACAAGCAAGCAAAGATCATAGTGTGCCAGCCATTAAGAGAAATCATAGTGTTCTCATCTGGCAGTCAAGCACCAAGTGGCAAGACACCACTATCTGAATCGTAGAGTATCATCTGCCTACGTCAGAAGCATCGAGCCTTACCCATTTGTTTAAAGATAAATTCCAACAAATGTGGAATGGGTTATAAACGTTGAAGTACTCACCAGTCCCAATGACATAAAAGATATCCTTAGTATGCAACAAAGAAGCGTATTGAAGAAGCTAAGGAAAGGACCATGGGTCAGAGGAAAACACCTTTTTAGGTGTTAGGTGAGAAAGCAGTCTGCTGTGTCAGTGGGCCAGAATACAATTCAGAAGATGTGCAGAAAAGTCTCCATCAAAGTTCAGAAATGTCAAATGCATTTAATGCTTCAACGGATGGATCCAACGGATAGATTTCAAGGATCACATATATGCAAAACACTAACAGATGAAAAATAAGTAAGCAAGCATTGAACAAAACGCTAAAGAACACTCAACGCTCAACTCTACAATCTGAGAAAAAGAGAAAGCTTGCTCTGCTACTCCGTTCTTTCGAACAAGTGCTTAACGGCAACTGAGTAGCACCAACCAAGAACTCAACAACTACCACTCAACTGAAATAAGAGTTCTAAGTCAGAAGGACTTAAAGAGTTCTAAGTGAACTGAGAAGAACCAAGTCTGTTGGACTTGAAGAGTTTAAGAGTGAACTAAGAAATACCTAGATTGCTGATCTAGAAGGAATCTGTGTGATTCAGAAAGTGTAAAGATATCCTTAGTGGATTTCCTACTCGAGGAGTAGAAGAGTGGACTAGGAGCTTTAAGTGCTCTGAACCACTTAAAACTGCTGTGTCTCTTACATTCTTGCTATAACTGCTATATCTGCTATAACTGTTATAACTGTCTCACTCTCATTAACTCACTATATCTAAAAGGGAAAAACAAACTAATCTTAATTCCGCTGTGTTTGAATCATTATCAAAACTAACAATGTAAAAGGAAAGAATTTTAAATATCTATTCAACCCCCCCTTCTAGATAACTATTGTGCCTCCGGGAACTAACAATTGGTATCAGAGCAGGTTCTACCATATAGCCTACAAAGCTTAAGTAGATTCAATAGCACACTTACCAAGCGAATCAAAGACTGGAGGAGGCAGCAAGCCACCTATGTGCAACAAAGATAAATTCGCCAACTGGAAAGTTCGGATACAAGCATACATGGATTCAATAGATGAAGATCTATTTGAAACTGTTCAAAATGGGCCCTACGTTCCTAGAAAGCTTGCACCAACTACAGACGACCCAAACAGAATACAGATCAAGGTCAAAGGAGAATGGACAGACAACTAGAAAAGAGCTATTCAACTTGACAAAAAGGCCAAGAACATTTTATTTCAATCCTTAGAAGATGATCTATTCGAAAATGTGGTCAACAGCAAAACAGCAAAGTAGGTTTGGGAAGCACTGCTCATCATGCATGAAGGAACAGAAGAAGTCAGAGAAAATAAACAATCTCTCCTAACACAGCAATATGAAATGTTTACACACGTTTAAGGAGAAAACATCACTGCCACCTACGAGAGATTCAACGTTCTGCTCAACTCTCTACGAGCCTATGGAAAGATCTATCCAAACAAAGATATAATCATAAAGTTCATGAGAGCCTTACCAAGCAAATGGGATGCCAAAACCACTGCTATTAGAGAGTCAAAGAATCTCCATGAGATGATTGTTCAAGAGTTATATGGAAACCTTCTTACATACGAACTGGAGCTGACTCAACGACCAGAAACTCTATCTGAAGGAAGAAAGAAGGATAAAGGTGTTACGCTCAAAGCAACTGAAAACACTTCCAAGATCAACACTGAAATTGACTCTGACTATGATGAAGATGATGACGAAGACTTTGCCATGCTGGTGAAGAGACTTAGAAGGTTCATGTGTCAAGGCAAAAACAGCAAGCCAAAGAAAGTCAGCAACTACAGCAGCCAGGAGCAAATGAATGATCTATGCTACAATTGTAAGAAACCTGGCCACTTCATTGCTAACTACAACAAACCTCTCAGAGAAGAACTAAAGAAGAAATCACATCCAAAGAAGGAATACAAAGGAAACAAAAGGCCTCAGAAGAGAGACAAAGGCCTTGTAGCTGGAGGATCGTGGAGTGACTCAGACACTGACTCAACTCCTGAATCGAGAGATGATGAAGATCCTCAAATGGCAAATCTTTGCCTGATGGCCAAGAATGCAAAGGACAAACAGAACTCCAACATACATGAAGTAAGTATAGATGAGGTATTTAACTTCAACTCTCCTGATGTAGACATTGATGCTTTAAGAACTGCACTGCATGGCATAACATCTGATCTGCATCAATACATGAAATGGTTTAGAGTTCTGTCTAAGGACTATTCACTTCTTCAAAAGAAGGAAGATAAAGTGCAAGAAGAACTGGAAACAACCCTTTTAAGTACGGACTCACTCTCCAAGGTTGAAACTGAGAATAAGCTCTTAAAACAGACCAATGAGCTCAATGCACAAAGAGAGTCAAGTCTAACCTCTAAAATTGAGGAACTAGAAAAGACAATCTCTACATGGAATAAATCCTCTTCATTCATGGACTTCCTAATCTCTAGCCAGAGAAGTGTCTCTGACCGAACAGGTTTAGGCTTTGGGGAATCTACCTCAGAGCCATGTGTGGAAAAGGCAAAAGAAACTAGCACCAGTAATGCTTCAAGTTTTAGTAGAGGCATTATATTTGTGAAATCCTCACAGAAGAATGAGCCAGTCAAACCCTGTTCTACTGATTCAATCCATATTCCAAGGAATAAGGGATCTCATGCTGGCCTGGGTTTCAGAAAAGAGAAGAGTAACACAGCCACTACTCACCAACCTCGAAGGATCGTAGAGTCGAGTAAGACCAACTCTACAAATCAACTGGGAAGGTACAGTAGAGGTAAGGTACACTCCTCACAAATCATGAAAAACAAGGACACATGGAAGAAGGAAAATCAGTTTAACAGAAGGATGACTAAAGATCCACAAAAGTCCAAATGGAGGAAGAATTCTCTCACACACACAGGCATGCATCATATTAGATGTTTTGTGTGCAATAAAGTTGGTCACAAGGCTGCAAAATTCTATTATAATTCCATGCATATGAGACCCAAAATCAAGCAAATTTGGGTTCCCAAGTCTACTAACAAAGTAGGACCCAAGCAAGTATGGGTACCAAAATGAAAGTTTTATACTACCACAGGAAAAGAGTTCCACCATCACAACCTGGTATCTGGACAGTGGATGCTCAAGGCACATAACTGGGAACAAGGCCCTTCTATCTAACTACATAGAGAAAGAGGGTCCTTCAGTCGTCTTTGGAGACAATGGCTCTGGCAAGACAAGAGGATATGGCTCAGCTGGGAATGGTGCAGTGTCCTTCAGTAAGGTGGCATATGTGGAAGGACTACAACACAATCTTCTAAGCATAAGCCAACTCTGCGACAAGGGTCATCAAGTAACATTCCTCAATAATCAGTGTCAAGTCAGAGATTTGAAGACATCTGTTGTAAAGCTAACCGGGACAAGAGAAGAAAATGTCTACACAGTAAATTTTGGACCACTGAGCTCAGATGAGACAATATGCTTTCTGGCTAAAGCATCTGAAGAAATGAGTTGGCTTTGGCATAGACGACTATCTCATATCAACTTCAAGAGCATGTCCAAACTAGCCTCAAAAGATCTAGTAGCAGGCTTACCCAATTTCAGCTTTGTCAAAGAAAGGCCTTACAATGCCTGTCAACTTGGAAAGCAGACCAGAAGCTCATTCAAGAGCAAAACTTCCAACTCAATTGACAATCCCCTGCAGCTGCTTCACATGGATCTGTTTGGGCTAATTCCAACAACGAGCCTTGGAGGGAAGAGATACTCACTGGTCATAGTGGACGACTACACCAGATTTACATGGGTATTCTTTCTAACCTCGAAAAATGAAACAAGCTCCCAACTGATCAAGATGTTCAGACTGGTGATGAACGAGAAAGGGGAGAAAATCAAGGCTATAAGGAGTGATCATTGCAGAGAATTTGACTTCACAGAAATGGACCAGTTCTGCATAGACAATAGCATTAGTCATAACTTCTCAGCTCCACGAACTCCTCAACAAAATGGAGTAGCTGAGAGAAAGAACAGAACGTTGATAGAGGCTAGAAGAACTCTACTAGCAGCAGCATATCTGCCTGAATACTTCTGGGCAGAAGCCGTCAACACTGCATGCTACACTCAGAACAGGTCACTGATACACTCTACGATTAAGGAGACACCCTACGAACTGTGGAAAGGAAGAAAGCCAAATGTTAGCTACTTCCATGTATTCGGCTGTGCATGCTACATTCTCAATAACGGGAAGCAGTATCTGACAAAGTTCCAACCCAAGTCGGACGAAGGAATCTTTCTTGGTTATGCCACAGACAGTAAGGCCTATAGAGTGTTCAACAAGAAAACACTGAGTGTGGAAGTCTCGATCCACGTCATCTTTGATGAAACAGACCTGGACAAAATAGTGTCTTAAGACACTACGAACGACAGTCCAAACTCAACGAATGAAGTCGTCGAGCCCAACATCACCATCGTAGTGCCAGATAATGAAATCGTTGAGCAAGAAAGTGAGATCGTAGAGAGGTCTGCACAAGACAACGAACCCTCACATCAAGAAGCAGAAATTGATCTTGAAGATCTCAGACAAGAAGGCATTAGGATAGATGTTCCAACAGGAAACAGATGGGCAAAAGATCATACTCAAGACTTAATCATTGAAGATCCTAGTGCAAAAGTCAAGACTAGAGCTGCCACCCAAAATGAATGTTTCTATCTAAGCTTCCTGTCACAAATGGAACCTAAGAAGATCGAGGATGCTATGGAAGACTCCAGCTGGATAGAAGCCATGCAGGAAGAACTTAATCAGTTTGAAAGAAGCAAAGTATGGAGATTGGTTCCAAGATCAAAAAGTCATCCTGTCATTGGAACCAAGTGGGTCTTCAGAAATAAGATGGATGAAGATGGAGTAATAACCAGGAATAAGGCAAGACTAGTGGCCAAGGGTTACTCTCAGGAAGAAGGCATTGACTACGATGAGACATTTGCGCCTAGGGGTGTTCATCGGTAAAAAACCGAACCGGTACCGATTCAAAATTACCGAAAAAATAAGAACCAAAACCGATACCGAATTATCGGTTCGGTACACAATCGGTATCGATTTTTTTGGTTCGGTTTTCGGTAATACTCCATGCATGGTGATATATGTAATTGTTAATAAATATTACTTAATAATTAATTGAAATTGTTATACATAGATTTTTGGACAGATTGATAATAATAATGATACAACTATTTAGCCTCCTTTGCAGCATACATAGATTTTTGGACAGATTGATTGTATTCTAGTTGGGCTTTGATGTTACAGACTTACAATATAAAAATGTTCACGCATTCACAATATAAAAATGTTCAGGCTATGGAATTGAAATTCACAGATTAATTAGATTAAAATATTTGAAAGAGAGGTGGTTTATGGCTTCGGCCTTTGAGTACAACTTACAATATCAGGCTATGGAATTTTAATATTATATGTTCAAGCTATGGAATTAAAATGTCCGAAGGGGTTTTAATATGTTCAATTCCATAGTTGGGCTTTGATGTTACAGACTTACAATATAAAAATGTTCATGCATGCACAATTCATTCGGTTTTTTTTGGTATTTCGGTTTTACCGAATCCAAAAAATTCAGTACCGCAACCGGTACCGAAAATTATAAAGAAATAGAAAAATCGATACCGAAAAAACCGATACCGAAAAAAACCGGTACCACCGGTTTCGGTACAGACCGGTTCGGTAAAAAACCGAAAAAACTGAATTTTTTGAGCACCCCTATTTGCGCCTGTTGCCAGACTAGAAGCCATCAGAATATTCCTTGCCTTTGCTGCTCATATAAAGTTCAAAGTCTTCCAAATGGATGTCAAAAGTGCATTCCTAAATGGTGAACTTCAAGAAGAAGTATATGTAAAGCAACCTCCAGGTTTCATCAATCCATCTCTTTCTAATTATGTCTATAGATTAGACAAAGCCTTATATGGTCTTACACAAGCACCTAGAGCATGGTATGAAACACTAACTAACTTTCTTATTGAAAATGGGTTCACTAGAGGTAGAGTAGACACCGCATTATTTCTTAAAAAGCATAAAGACAAAGTTTTATTAGTTCAAATTTATGTTAATGATATTATTTTTGGTTCTATTGATGAAAAGCTATGTAAGAGATTCTCCAAGCTTATGCAGAGCAAATTTGAAATGAGCGTGATGGGTGAGCTGAACTTCTTCCTTGGACTGCAAGTGAAGCAGACTGATGAAGGAATCTTCATAAACCAAGCCAAATACATTAAAGACTTACTTAAGAAGTATGGCATGGAATCAGCCTTTCCTATTAAAACCCCAATTGCTCCTACAACCAAGCTTGACAAAGAGGAAAAAGGTAAAAGTATTGATATAACTCAATACAGAGGTATGATAGGCTCTCTTCTATATCTTACTGCCAGTAGACCAGATATAATGTTTGCAACATGCATGTGCTAGATTTCAGGCTAATCCTAAGGAATCGCATGTAACTGCTGTAAAGGGGATATTCAGATATCTCAAGGGTACACCTCACTTGGGGCTTTGGCATCCCAAGGAGTCCTCATTTGAACTAACAGGTTATACAGATGCTGACTTTGCAGGTTACAAAATAGATAGAAAGAGTACCAGTGGCACTTGTCAGTTGCTAGAAAACAGACTTGTGTCCTGGTTTAGCAAGAAACAAAACTCAGTATGTACTTCAACTGCAGAAGCTGAATACATTGCTGCTGGCAGCTGCTGTGCTTAGATCCTATGGATGAAAAACCAGCTAGCAGACTATGGGTTTGAATTCAAATCCATACCTATTCACTGTGATAGCACAAGTGCCATAGCAATATCCCATAATCATGTCATGCATTCTAGGACCAAGCATATAGAAATAAGATATCATTTCATTAGCGATCATGTGCAAAATGGAACCATATCCTTACAATACATCCCTACTGAAAACCAACTTGCTGATGTCTTTACAAAGCCTCTAGATGAATCCAGGTTTAACAAATTAATAAGTGAGCTAGGCATGCTAAATTTACAACCATGAAATTTATGCTCTAGTTTGTGCTAACCATGCAGATATAAAGGCTACGTTTGAAATCGTAGACATGACCAAAGGAAGTCCACGATCGTAGAGCTACAGTGACATGAAAGAAAATGATCGTAGTGCAGACTCAACGATCGTATTGCCAACTCAACGATAACAGAGCTCCATAAACAGAACAAAGGAGCATCCTGTGATGACAAAGTTTAACAAATCTAAGCAATCTCTCTCTGTCAAGCGCCTCAGGAACAAACCTAACCATTGATTCACTCTATGAGGTTGGCCCTTCCTGAGCTACCTTAAACCAAGAAGAATGATAAGTTAAAAGTTCATCACAAGGACCCGGGCAGACTCGACGATTGCAGAGCAGACACGACGATCGCAGTTCAGACCCGACGATTGCAGAGTAGACTCGATGATTGCAGAGAAGACTCGACGATCATCAAGACTACCTCAACGATCGTAGTCTTCCCAAAAGATACATTAGCTTAGAAGGAGCTAAGGGCAAATTAGTACATTCCTCATCAGTCAAATTTGTAGAGCCAAGCAGAATTTGACATATGCCCCACTATGTAAATAGAGAGAGGGAAGTTACAAGTACAGTTTGAAAATACCTTTTTGAAATCAGAAGTTCAAAAAGCTTATCTCTCTCTCTCTCCAAGCAGAAACCCTAACTTTTTGAAAAGCTCAAACAATCATACACAGTGCAAAGAAATCAATGGTAGCCTCAAACGTCATCTCTGGTTACAGACTCTGCTTCGATGAGTTCAAGACAGCTGACCCCAAATTTCTCAAAACTCTGTCGATGATAAAGAAAGTCAGTCTTGAAGAAGCTCTGGGTACGAGCACATGGATCTACACCAAGCTAATAAAGGAATTCTACAGAAATGGGGCGTTCGAAAATGATGTCATCACTACGAGGGTCAAGGATGTGGAAATCAAGCTCAAGGCTGAGGACATCAACCTAGCCCTAGGTTTCAAATCTGAAGGGTTTTTATTTATGGATGGCATTGATTTCCATGAAGGACTTAAAAGGATGCATCACAAGAAATTCCCCACTGTCAAAGGATACAAGAAGAAGGAATTTCCTTAGAGGTACGAATTTCTGGCAGACATTGTGGGAAAGTGCATATGCTACAAGAACTCAGGCCACGATTCTATAAACGAGGTGCAGCTCAAGCTCATAACAGTCATCAGTTGTGGGATACAACTTAACTATGGAGCCCTACTGCTTGAATGGATTGGGAAGTGGATTCTCAGCTCGAAGAAGTCAAAGAGCTCTGGAAAGATGCTCTACGGGTGATTCATCAGTATCATCCTACAGTCTGCTTTGGGTGATAAGATAGGGGATGATGAAGGAGAATCTATCAATCCGAACAGACGAATGACCCAGCAACTATTCAAGAATTGGAAAAGGAATCCAGCAGAAAATGTACGTATGTTGTCTGAGTCCAGTGGTAGGACTGCTGATGCAAGGGAGTCAGCGATTCCTGAAAACATGTTTGTGGTCAAGGTGGCTGAAGAAGATGAAGAAGAAACTAATAAGGAAGAACCCACTGCCCTGATCAGAAAAAGCAAGGGCAAGAGAAAGCTAAAGGCTAGAATGGTCGAAGAACCCCAAGGATCAACCACAGATATATCTATAGAGTCTTCTAAAATTAAAACTCTGAGGATCCTAAGAAGAAAAGAACAGCAGGCTGAGGTAGATGAAGACAGAGCTACCATCTCACAGCTGATGAAGAAGAACAAAAACAATCACAAGTCCAAGAGGCCATCTATCTCTTCGATCGTAGAGTCTCTACCGATTGTAGAGACCAGAGTGAACACCTCGAGCAAGGAAGTTACTGCACCAGATATTCTGGTTGATCAACATGATAGAGCTGAAGCTGAAGAAAGTCCTGAGGTTGTGGCTCAGCCTAGAAAACCAAGACGAAAATTGGTTAAAAAATACATCCTTGTCAATGAAGGAGTACTCAAGAAGGAAGACCAAAAGATAGCCACTGAGAAGGGGTTATCCGAAGTATGACAGAAGAACACTATTCAAGCTAAGGGGGAGCCACCTCAAGTTCTCACTATAGAGAATGCTCCAGCTGAGGGGGAGCTACATGAATCTCTCACCCTAGAAAGTGCTCGAGCTGAGGGGGAGCCTCTGGAAATTCAAATGGATGATCATATTGAGGGGGAGCCTCATGATATCCCCATGACAGAAGAAGTTAGTCCTACAAAAAATGAGAGAGAACCACAGCAAGAACAAAAAGAAGTCATTGATGTAGTGGAATCCTTGAGCGAAGACAGAGAAGAGGATGAAGATGATGAGGTAGAGATCATTGCTGAGGGCTGTGATGGGTATAGGAAGGCTAACTATGAGCAGTTGTTATCCTATCTACCCATGATGCCTTTTCATCAAGCTCAAATTCTAAACTCTTGGAATCACATGTTTTAGAGCTTCAAAGAATATCTAGCCATTTCTGTGCTAGCTCATGGATTTCCAGGTAACTTCAACTTTGCCAAATAGCTACTCACAAATGGCCCCTCTTCCAAAATTATGCATGAGGTATTATCTATCCCAACCTTTTTTAGAGTTAATCACTATCCAGTATCCTTCTCCAGCCAATTTTATGAATTCCCAAGCTGGTTGGAAGTGGTCCTTACTCCACTAAATCAATTCCCAGTTGCAGAATCCCAAAATTCTATAACTGATGAACCACATATGCCCAACTTCATATTGATCCCAACACCACTCCTCTCTACGATTGATGACTCTAGCCCCATCGTAGAGTCCCACACTCAAATCGTAGAGCCATCTACTCCAGAAGCCCAAACACAAGCTCCTCCATCAGATATTCCCTCTTCGTCCTCAAATGAATACTTCAACCTTGATCTTACTCTCTACACCTTGCAAGATCAATACACAAGAGCTCCTACTCCTCCTCCTCCTCCTCCAAACAATCCATAACTCAGTGAACTCCTTTCAGATCTGCCCACCAAATCTGAGTTGTCAGAAGTGTCGAAAAAAGTGATCAAGGATATAGATGACAGTCTTGAAGCTCACACTGTACTCATTCAACTGAGACTGACTAAAATGATCAATGCTGCCAATGATCTCCCAAGCACCTTAAGCTCTAAGCTCACAAAGAAGCTTAGGAAAATCATAAAAGAAATGGTAAAGAGCATAAATGACAGGGATCAGATCCACTTTCAAGCAGCTAAACGTCACAAGGATGTTGTTCTTGTCATACAGACGACTCAAGAAGTCCAGAACAAACTTATGTTGGACAGCATCATCAATCTGTAAACTGCCGTAAAAGAATTTCGAGCTTTTTTCATAAGCCAAGGACAGCAGACTGACAATGTCCTAGACATCCTCCAACGAAGGGAAGCTCGATCTGATGCTCTAATTAAAGAAAATCGAGAGGACATTGCTCAAATCCAAAGTCAACTCAACGAGCTTGTCCAAGGAGTGACTCGCCTCTCAGAAGACATTCGAACCCTTGATGCTGACATAAAGGGGGAGAATAAAGGGAAAGGAGATCAAGGCAAAGGTAGAGGCACATTCTTATCTCAATCATCAAGGAGTCCTCCTCCAAGGCAGTATCACCAACAGACTCCACGATCTAGCCATCAGACTCAACGATCTGATCAGCAGGAAATTATAATGGCTCAACTATTAAGGAGTTTTGAGCCAACTACCAGCTCACAAAATGTGACCACCACAGGCCTAAAAATGCCAATTGGAGATCCTGTATTCATGAATAGGCATAATCACAATCCAAGGCTAAGCCCAAGTGATCAAAGAAGCAAGCAGGAAAAGAAATATTCCAATCCTCTAAGCAAAAGATCAAAGAAATAGAGATAAGTTGAAATTTAAATTCTTATTGATGTAAAGCTTAATTGTAATACCAATTACTCAAACATCAATAAATTCATGCTTATTCTCTAGTAATTTCAGCTGCTCACTGAAATATTAAGTCATATTCACTTTCTTGCAAATGCATCTAGAAACTAATAATCATGACAACAAATCTCCTCGGTTATGTCAACATCAAATAGGGGGAGATTATTGGGAGAGTGCATATTTTGATTTGATGTTTAAAGTAAATGCTCATGATTATATGTAAAGTCTATCAAGTAATATATGTACAAGGACTTAGTGATAGATCAAATTTGTTAGGTTGATCTAAGCTCTTAATATGTATCGTTCTGTAAATGGATGTATAGATAAAGAGATCAAAGATGTTAGGTTGATCTTAATATGTAATAGATAGGCTTCGAATGGATCGTAGTGTATCGAGCTGATTAAGATTGCAGAAGCCAAGACAGAATCATAGAGCATCGAGGACCGTAGTGTGTCTGTCTTGAAGGGCCTCTTCGAAAATCGTAGAGTGATCAAAACATTTGCCGAGCCAACTCAGAGATCATAGTATGCTCTCGGAATCGTAGAGTTTGTAAAACAAGCAAGCAAAGATCGTAGTGTGCCAGCCATTAAGAGAAATCGTAGTGTTCTCATCTGGCAGTCAAGCACCAAGGTGGCAAGACATCACGATCTGAATCGTAGAGTATCATCTGCCTACGTCAGAAGCATCGATAAATGTGGAATGGGTTATAAACGTTGAAGTACTCACCAGTCCCAATGACATAAAAGATATCCTTAGTATGCAACAAAGAAGCGTATTGAAGAAGCTAAGGAAATGACCATGGGTCAGAGGAAAACACCTCTTCAGGTGTTAAGTGAGAAAGCAGTCTACTGTGTTAGTGGGCCAGAATACAATTCAGAAGATGTGCAAAAAAGTCTCCATCAAAGTTTAGAAATGTCAAATGCATTTAATGCTTCAACGGATGGATCCAACGGATAGATTTCAAGGATCATATATATGCGAAACACTAACAGATGAAAAACAAGTAAGCAAGCATTGAACAAAACGCTGAAGAACACTCAACGCTTAACTCTACAATCTGAGAAAAAGAAAAAGCTTGCTCAGCTACTCAGTTCTTTCGAACAAGTGCTTAACGGCAACTAAGTAACACCAACCAAGAACTCAACAACTACCAATCAACTGAAGTAAGAGTTCCAAGTCAGAAAGACTTAAAGAGTTCTAAGTGAACTGAGAAGAACCAAGTCTGTTGGACTTAAAGAGTTCAAGAGTGAACTAAGAAGTACCTAGATTGTTGATTTAGAAGGAATCTGTGAGATTCAGAAAGTATAAAGATATCCTTAGTGGATTTCTTACTCGAGGAGTAGAAGAGTGAACTAGGAGCTTTAAGTGCTCTGAACCACTTAAAACTGATGTGTCTCTTACATTCTTGCTATAACTGCTATATCTGCTATAACTGTTATAATTGCCTCACTCTCATTAACTCACTATATCTAAAAAGGAAAAATAAACTAATCTTAATTTCGCTGTGTTTGAATCATTATCAAAACTAACAAAGTAAAAGGAAAGAATTTAAATATCTATTCAACCCCCCTTCTAGATAACTATTGTGCCTCCGAGAACTAACAGACAGCTCTTGGCTAATCGTCATCTCCGCTAGGTTTGCTATGCCCTTCAATATTACATCCCTCGGATTTTGCTTTTCTTCTTGTGGCAATGGAGGAGGACATGAAAATTCAAGTGTGTATGATGAATTTGGAGCGTAATATTGGTCATCATAAATGTAGCTCCCTGAAAAATTCGGGTGATACCCCCAATCTTAATGATAGTTGTTAGGATAGATATAATTATTGGGGTAATCACCACCACACTGTACCGGCTCAAAAATGACGGTGCATTAATGACTTTAATGGTTGCCAGCACAATAGTCACACGTAATTGCCATCCTTCGACTCCTTTGGGCTGCAATAACGTCTAACGTCATCGAAAATTCTTCAATCTGTGCTGATATTGCGAAAAATGCATTAAGTCCATCAATCCATGTTTCCCTTGGTTGAGTCATGTTTGCCATCCTTCGACTTCGTTGGGCTACGATAACCTCCAACGTCTTCGAATTTGCCTCAATTTGTATTGACTCTACAAAAAATATATTATGTCCATCAATCCCTGTTTCCCTTGGTTGAGTCATGTTCGTATGTGGCCATTGATACATAAAGTCCTCCATGGTACCTGAAAAGAGAGAAATATAGGAAGAGAATTAAAAATAAAAATAAAAATGTTTAAATTAAGACAAATTTGGTTGAAGCTAATATTGGCAAAAAAAATATTAAACTAATTTCCTGGCAACGGCGCCAAAAATTTGTTCGGTAAAATCTAGATACGCAAAACACACAAGTATACGTGGTCAACAAGTAATAAAGTGAAAGTAGAGTATTATTTTCAAGAGGAATTATTAATAAAAATTACTAAATACTAACTCTTAGCCAAACCAATTTTATTTAAACAATCAATTTAATGTTATAAATTAAATTATTTAACTAAACTAATTCTAATTACCACTAATTAAAAATCAAATTATGGAGATTTAAGATCACAACTTCACTTATTGCTTCATTTAAGTTAACACACTTCTCATCAATTATTTTCTATCCTGAATTGTTAATCAAGAACACTAAAGCAGATAAAACCACCTCTCGATGCATAATACTCATACTCACTTAAATCTACAGATGATATAATTAAGCAAGACACCTTAATTAACTAATCCACTATATCTCTATGTGAATTACAATTAAAAAGGATTTAAAGCATAAGTTCTCTATAAGATTACATATAGCGTAAAGGAATATCTCTATCCTAAACACGAATCATGAATTTCATCTATGCAGAAATCACAAACACATGCTATCATGATCAGATCTAAATCTAAACTTCATCTCTCGAGTTCATATAGATTATCACGGTAATTTTTAGCTAGGCAATTAAGCAATTAAGTCCAAATCACAATAGACAATCCTCACAATAGAACATAATAATTGATAGCGAAACATATTAAAATAAACTACACAATAAGATCCATTGTAATCTCAAACAAAGAATTAGTTCATGATTATTGAATTTAAACTAAGAATCCACAATTGAATACACATTAAAAGACAAAGATAGAAGAAGATAAGAAGATAGAATCTATTGTCTGTAGATTTGATGCTCTCTCCTTGCTCCTACTTTGAATCTTCAATGGTCTCCAAGTTGCTTCAATCTCCAAATCTCATAAGAACTAGAGTTTTGGTCCTAATCTATTCTAATCTAATATAATGGAATCCTCTTTATTTTATGCCTCCCATCATGTATTTATAAGTTATAAGTCTAATTTTTAGTTTAGGAACAAATCCAGTCCAATTTGGAGTCAAAAAGGTATCAAAATTCTACCCAAAACGCATTAAAAATGTGTTCTGGCCCGTACCCCCGCCCCAGCGGGGGTTTCCTTCACAAAAAGCCCACCCTGGCTGACTATGGCACTGTTTTGCAGCTTTTACCCCGCCCCGGCGGGGGTTTTGTATAGTAAAAGCCCGCCCCAGCGGGCATACTTTTTCTACTAAAGTGTCCTCTGGTAAAACGGCCATAACTTTTGATCTGAAAAGAGTTACGAGGCCCACCACCTATCAAATAGAAGATATCGACGAGTTTTACAACTTTCATTCTTTGAGAATTTACAGATTCGGAATGGATCAAGATGGAAATCGGGCTTGAAGTAGATGATATGTAAATGGCAAGCATGACAACTCTTAGCTTTGATCTTTGTTGATAAAAAGGCCATAACTCTAGCATCCAAACTCCGATTGGGACGGTTCAAGATGTTCCGGAATGATAAAAAGTAGATCTACAATAAAATTCAAGTTTCAAGCTAAGAACATGCATCCAACTTAGTGTTAAAAGTCCTTCAATCTTCCTTTCTTGCATTTGATTGCATATTTTGGTCCAAAAGATGTCCGAATTGCTTTCCCTTACTTCTTCATGCCAATAGTCACCTTTTTCTTACGTTTTCATACCAATAGTCACTCACACAGCTCCAAAGCATATAATCTACAAAATGAACACAAAATGCATGAAAAGTAACTAAGAAACATGAGTCTGAGCAACTAATTCAAGTAACAGATACCGGATAAGTAGGTATAAAACCTATTTATCAATCGTTTCACAAGAATATTTTTCTGAACATTCTTGTTAAATTTTAATCTTTTCATGTCGGAGTACTATTCACTCGGGTACTATTCACCCGAGGTACTATTTATGACAAAAATTGATTTCTTTTCCGTCCATCTTGAATTTTACTCCACAAAGCAGTATCATGTTGACAATTTGGACATTCTTGAACTCTGGATAAATTAAGTTATAAATCTTTAAAATTTATCATTGCTCTCATTTAATTGAATTCTTATATCATTGTCATCATCCTCATGTTTATATTGTGATGAAAGTCATCTTTGGCCCGTAGTGCATAGATGGACTGTTGATTGGTATGATTATGATATGTATTGGTAAAATCATGACCTATAATATTACAAATGATGTGGTAAACGTTCTCATTGGTCCGTAGTGCATTGATGGACAATTGTTGGCATGATCATGATTATTTGTGATAATAACGAATATTCTTAGCCCGTAGTGCATGGATAATTTGTGGATGTGATACTAACGAATATCCTTGGCCCGTAATGCATGGATAATTCGATGATGTGGATTATTTATTGAGTTGTGTTCCATCGATAAAATATTAATGATGAACTTTTAAATCATAGAAGATAGTAGATATCATGCTTTACTTGACTCTTCTAATGGATTGCTTGTTCCGCTGTAGTTAAACTTGTTGTTTATTGTCTTCTATCAGTTTAACACTGTTGAAGGCTAACGATAATTTATTCTGCATTATCTTAGTCAAAATATTTCTTACTGGGCTAGTTGAGCTCACCTTTTACTTTTATTATTCTCTTTAGGAAATGAGAACATAGTCGGGACTAGTCGATGAATGGAGTGACGGTCTGAGATGGTGGTTGTAGTAGTCATCACTATTCTATAAAATAGTATGATAATAATTGTAATGAGGACTCTATTTGAGTTTGAATATTGTCTATGAGACAATATTCGTGTTAAAACTCTCAGCTACGTTTTTATCGTATTGTATAAATGAAGTTGTATTTAAATTCTATACCATGTATTTGGCGACTCAGAATGGGTTGTGTATACCTATTTTGGGGGCGTCACAAATAATATGGTAAAAGTTCTCATTGGCCCGTAGTACATTGATGGACAGTTGTTGGCATGATCATGACCACCGGTGATAATAACAAATATCCTTGGCCCGTAGTGCATGGACGATTCGTGGATGTGATACTAATGAATATCATTAGCCCAGTGCATGGATAATTCAATGATGTGGATTATTTATTGATCTGTGTTACAGCGATAAAATATTGATGATGAACTTTTTTAAATCATAGAAGATAGTAGATATAATGCTCTACTTGACTCTTCTAAATTGATTGCTTGTTTCGCTGTAGTTAAACTTATTGTCCATTATATTCTATTAGTTTTACATTGTTGAAGACTATCGATAATTTATTATGCATTATCTTAGTCATAATATTCCTTACTAGGCTAGTTGAGCTCACCCTTTGCTTTCATTGTTCTCTTCAGGAAATGAGAATATAGCTGGGACTAGTCGGAGAATGGAGTGATGGTTCAAGATGGTGGCTATAGTAGTCCTCACTATTTTATAAAATAGTGTGATAATAATTGTAATGAGGACTCCATTTGAGTTTGGATATTGTCTACGAGACAATATTCGTGGTAAAACTCTCAGCCACATTTTATCGTATTGTATAAATAAAGATTGTATTTAAATTTTGTACCATATATTTGACGTCTCAGAATGGGTTGTGTTTACCTATTTTGGGGGCCTCATAAAGGTGCATGTTTTATATGTGGGTTAGTAGGTCACTAGGCGAAAGTTTGTCCAGGATCAAGAGAGGGTGTAGGAAATAAGTAGGATTAATATTTTATGAACATGTATGATGTGTATGTGATATGTATATGTGTGTAATATAATACTCTCAACTTTTGTATAAGTTGTAGTAGCGAGTCCCGACTTTTGTTGTCACAAAGGGATAACTGATGTTTATAGCAATATGTGCTATATGATGTAAAGTACTATGAATTAGTTGAATGAATATGAATATATGTTTGATTAAGGAAATAAGTTTTGTATTAAGATAGTAAGTGTCTATCGGATAATTGGTTAATACAGTAAACTGAAAATTTTAAAATTCAACATTTTAATTATGTGATTGTTTGAGTTTGAAATTACGCATTACAATGTTAACACTTATACGATAATGCATAGAATGTAAAATAATAAAAATAAATTAAGGTTTTGTTTAACTAGATAATGCCGCCAGAAAGACGAAACCGAAATCCAATAATAGAAGAACCTGTTAATGATGCAGGAAGTAATATGGACCCCATACAGGATTTTGCTAATATATTGGCACAAGCAATGCAGACTAGAGCACCAGCAGCAAGAAATCGGACAAACTATCGATTGGAAAACTTCGAAAACATCAAAGCAGTAGGACTGCCAGAGTTTAGAGGGACAACTGACCCTATAGAAGCCCAAACTTGAGTGAAGGAGATGGAGAAAGCATTTGTTATTGCTAGGGTAGCGGAGGAGCAAAAGACAACTTTTGCTACCTATATAATGAAGGGGGAAACAAATTTTTGGTGGGAGATAAATCAAACTAGAGTCAGAGAAGGAGAGGTGACATGGACCATGTTCAAGGAACTTTTCTTCGAGAATTATCTCTCGTCCAGTATGCAGGCGAGGATGGAGGTTAGGTTTTTAGAATTGAACTAGGAGAATATGTCTGTTTTAGAATACGCAACTAAGTTTAATGAGTTATGTGACAACCCCAAAATAGGTCCATTTCACCCAACCTATTCTGAGTCGCCATGGTACAGAATACAACTACAACTTTATTATAACAATTGTCATACAAAATACAACAACACATATGCTGTGAGTTTGGATACAATTATATACCAACTGTGACTCGTGTCCCAACCGTAATGTGACAAATGTCCCATCAGTGGACAGCACCTCACAGTGATACCTACATAAAGGTATAGTCAAAAACTCTTTTAGAAATTAGAATCTTTGGGAAGTGCTCAAGAAAACCTTCGTACATGGGAGGCCATGCTTCCAGGTTATGATAGATATCATATGTCCACAGAATTATCCTTGGTTGACCTAATAGACCCCAAAGAAAAACAAGAAGATTACTATCATATTCTTTTCAATGGTGAGTCTTCTCTTGATATATCATTATCTCCACTGTCTTTAATCGTGAATTATACTTCAAACAAACACCAAGATTATATAGGTAGTGCTTGTAAATATACACAGCAAGTGGATGTGCACAACCGTGTCTTATGATGACACGAGGTTGTATGTCATTAGACATCTTGTATGATAGTGACAAAATACTCTTCCAACGTTGGGTTCGCCTCACCCTATTTGATTCACCAAATATAACAACTAAATGATGACCACCGTTCTATTCCCCTGTTACCCCCGCTCGACCCAGCTACACTCTTATTACCTGAAAGGAATTGTGAAACAGAAGGATGAGCACAACTAGCCCAGTAAAGAATATCATGACTAAAGATAAATAAATTATCACTAGCCTTCAACAGTAATATATCAAAGATTTAGAACATATGGTAGATGATAAAAAAATTTAACCATAGTTGCAGCGGAACGAGCAATCCATTAGAAGAGACAAATAGACCATAAAGTCAATTATCTTCTCCATGTTAAAAATCCACCAACAATAATTTATCCCTGTAACATCAATCAACAGTTCTGGTCCACAATCATATGAATAACTCATAATCATAATTGTGATTCTAAATTCATCTTCGCACCCAGGACGAAGATAATTTTCATCACATGTCTTTACCTGAAACATCAATGATCATGGTTATACCAAATCACAGTTCCTGTTTATAATCATACTAACAATTTCATCTTTGCACTATGGCCAAAGATATTCATCAACAGACCATCTTTGCACTACAGGCCAAAGATATTCAACAACAGATCATCTTTGCACTACGGGCCAAAGATATTCATCAACAATTCATTTTTGCATTACAGGCCAAATATATTCCTCAACAGTTCATATTTGCACTACAGGCCAAATATATTAATATCTCAAAGAAATATATAATCATTTCAGAATTTATATAAACAATAATTATAATCATGTTGATCATTTCACCTTTGCACTTAAGCTAAAGATATTCAATTATAAATTCAATGGTCATGATCATACCAGTCAACAATTCAACTTTGCACTACTGGCCAAAGGGAACCCATAGTCGTGATCATACCAAAAATCTACCCATCTTTACACTCAAGTCAAATAGAAATATCATCATTAGGATTATAAAAATGTTATATATAATAGTAAAATCAATATAATCTAAACATTTAGATTTAATCTCAAGAGTAATATTCATAAATTAACTATAATTTGGTTAGAAAAAGAAACCAATTTTGTCATAAATAGTAACTCGTGAATAGTAACCCATGAATAGTAACTTTGTGAATAGTAACTCGTAAATAGTAACTCGTGAATAGTAACTCACGAATAGTAAACCCGACACAAAAAGGTAAAAATTCTACAATAAAATTCATACCAATATTTCGGTATAATGATATTGAAATAACATTTCTTAAACTTATAAATAATTTATTTTAATGGTTTATACTTTACTAAATAATGCATTTAATCATCTTAAAATTCCAAACTCATAAGATTTCATCACCAATAACCAAAACCCTCATCAAAAATCTGCATATACCTCATACAGGATTCTCAAGCCATAAAATCCTATTTTCTAATTTTCTTACTTCACATAACATATTTAATTCATTTACTCATAACTAATCTATTTTCATGAAAAAAACCAAATCAGTACAAACAAATTTTTTTTTATGAGATTTAGTAGAATATAGTTCCATATTGAACATATAGTTTTCTCAGAATTTTTAAAAATCATTTACTATTTTTCATATGGCCAAAACAGCCGAATATTTAGATATTTATCAAAAATTATACTTTTATCCAAAAATTTCAAAATTTACAGAGTATACTTCTATCATATACATATACTCCCAATAAAAATTTCACCAATTTTGGAGTTAACCACAAGGAGTTATAAACGGTTACTTTTAAATAGTCTTTTCTCATAAAATTCACAACTCTTAATTTATACATCCAAAAATTACCATTTTTGGACACAATTAAGAAAACTCATCAAATTATCATTTCAAATGTTTCCAGAATTTTTGAAGGTCAGAAAAATTACGAAACTGAAAAACATAACAACCCTTAAAATCTCTTACTATCCCTTACCTCAAAAGAGCAGCACTTCTGACTGGATATCGGATATGACGCTGAATGAAACTTGCACTGATGAATAGTAACTCACCAAGTATCTAAATACTCACAAAATACACTCGATAATCTAGAGAGAAAAAGAGAGAAAACTTATGAATTCTGGTGTGATTTTTAATTCTAACTTAGCCCTCTATTTATAGAAAAATGTTATCACACCGAAGCAGACTTGACCTGCTACCTGATGGCTTTACCTGCTACTATTCCACCCACCAAAAATCAGTCATCTTCCCCAATAACCAAAAGTGGGGCCCACCCATTTCTAGAATTTTTCACCAAAATCATTTATAAACCTAATTTTTGAATCAGTCACCTCTTAAAATTCATAACAAATCATTCGTTCATTTTTAACGGTTCAAAATTTGTGAACATATACTCAACTTATATATGTATAACATATCCAAAAAGCACAACGATCCAACGGTCAGATTAAAAATTATAACTCGCGCAATATATCTCAAGTACAGTGATTTAATTTTTAATACCTCCATTCCGACAAAAACACCTCAACATCAATTCCTTCACATAAAATAAATATATCCATCAATTATATCCACATAAAATAAATATTTTCTTATCATATAAATCAATAATTAATTATTCACAAATAATATTACAGAATCACAATTATGACAACCAGGCCGTTCCCAGGAAAGAGGGGGCTTTCCAATAAGGATTTTTCCTTACTGGCGCGCAATTAGATGACCAAATCTCTCCTTAGACAGAATTTTTTAGACATTATCAATAATGCTATCTAATAATATTATTCAAATAATATGAATTATTGATCTGTTAATGGAAAATACTGTACAGCAACAATTATTGAAACAACAATAATATAAAATATCAACGCAACAATTATTGATTCAATAAAATAAAATAATGAACAGAAATTACTATAACAATTATTGAGTAGTGCCTTCTCACGTAAGAATCAATAATTGAAAAAATACTGTGCAATACCGTGTGCTACTATGCAACTACGCGTATTACTGTATTTTAACCACCAAGTATTCCAACAATGTTAACGGTAACAACTACGCCGTTATTTATAAAAACATAAATTTGTCGTTTTCTTCATCCGACAGTTATTCTGTTATGGGACCCACAAATGGCTGCACCGTCGTACGAATATTCCCCGACAGAAAGAATATTCCACGACTAAACGAATATTCCCCGACAACAATGAATATTTTATAACCACTTGCGTATTTTAAAAAAAAATCATATATCACCCTTAACTTTAACTTTTATCAATTTAACCATTTACTGAATAGTAATTATAAGAAAAATTGAATACTTTTATTTCATAAAATTCGGGGTCTTACAATCTCCCCTCTTTATGAAATTTCATCCCCGAAATTTACGTACCTGGTATTTCAAAAAGTTGAGAATACCTTGCTTTCATTCCAGATTCTATCTCCCCGGTCACCATGATTTCTCCATTGCTCATCTCCCGTGATAACTTCATTTGGGTTCCTCACTTGTTGGGAAGTCATGACAACTGCTATCCCTTGAACTACTCGGCTTTGACTTGTCTAGGGCAGCATTTGGTGTCATTACTACCGTTGGAATATACTTTTCTATACGGCATATTTCACCCTAAACTGCTTCGTCGTACTCCTGATTCATGATCTGAATCATCAATCTTCGATCCATATCGAATTCAGGTTGACCGCTCTGTACAGGGTAATTCAAAACTCGATGTTGGGTTCTCCCAATTGCTGTCTAAAAAGAGAAATACATATCATCTATTTTAGCCTTCTTAGATCGGACATCTCTTTCCACAATATCAATGCGTCGTGCGGCTTTTCCCCATGCATCACTCACTCTTACTCGTTCAATTTTTTCTTCTTTCAACTCAGATTCCAGCTTTATCATCTTATACTCTGCCAAATAATGCTTCTATTCAAGCATCACATATCGGGTAACACAAGCTTGAATTGTTGCATCCTTTTGCTCCACGACCGCCTGTCGTTCTTCAGCCTGCTCTTCTAACTCATGAATAGGATTTTGTAATTCTACATTTTGATCATATAATACCTCTAATAAATTCTCCTCGGGTACCTCTCCTTCCTCTTCTTCCTCACTCTCAGCTGTTACCTCTGCGACCATCTCGGGTGCAACTATCAATTCTTCACTCACCACATGGATTTCTCTAATTCCTTCTTCTCCTGACATCACATTATCCTGGTTAGTGATTAGAGGTATCCCCACGGTCTCATTCACTCCATTGTTAACATTCTCAGCAGCCATTCTCAAATACTGCCATAAAACAAGGGTTAATTAAGCAAATTAACATATCACATAATATCCCGATATTATGACTGACCAACAAATAAGCTTAGGTAGGACACACTAGCGAAGGATTTACTCATCTCTCCCCTCCTAGTTATATTCCCCGATCCCGCCAGAAACCATATCCCTAAGCTCTGATACCAAATGTGACAACCCCAAAATAGGTCCATTTCACCCAACCTATTCTGAGTAGCCAAATACATGGTACAGAAAACAACTATAACTTTATTACAATAATTGTCGTACAAAATACAACAACACATATGCTGTGAGTTTGGATACAAATATATACCAACTGTGACTCGTGTCCCAACCGTAATGTGACAAATGTCCCATCAGTGGACAGCACCTCACAGTGATACCTACATATAGGTATAGTCAAAAACTCTTTTAGAAATTAGAATATTTGGGAAGTGCTCAAGAAAACTTTCGTACATGAGAGACCATGCTTCCAGGTTATGATAGATATCATATGTCCACAAAATTATCCTTGGTTGACCTAATAGACCCCAAAGAAAAACAAGAAGATTACTATCATACTCTTTTCAATGGCGAGTCTTCTCTTGACATATCATTATCTCCACTGTCTTTAATCGTGAATTATACTTCAAACAAATACCAAGATTATATAGGTAGTGCTCGTAAATATACTCAGCAAGTGGATGTGCAAAACCGTGTCTTATAATGACACGAGGTTGTATGTCATTAGACATCTTGTATAATAGTGACAAAACACCCTTCCAACGTTGGGTTCGCCTCACCCTATTTGATTCACCAAATATAACTTCTAAATGATAACCACCGTTCTATTCCCCTGTTACCCCCGCTCGACCCAGCTACACTCTTATTACCTGAAAGGAATTGTGAAACAGAAGGATGAGCACAACTAGCCCAGTAAAGAATATCATGACTAAAGATAAATAAATTATCAATAGCCTTCAACAGTAATAAATCGGAGATTTAGAACATATAGTAGATGATAAAAATTTTCAACCATAGTTGCAGCGGAACGAGCAATCCATTAGAAGAGTCAAATAGACCATAAAGTCTATTATCATCTCCATGTTAAAAATCCACCAACAATAATTTATCCCTGTAACATCAATCAACAGTTCTGGTCCACAATCATATGAATAACTCATAATCATAATTGTGATTCTAAATTCCTCTTCGCACCCAGGACGAAGATAATTTTCATCACATGTCTTTACCTGAAACATCAAAGATCATGGTTATACCAAATCACAGTTCCTGTTTATAATCATACTAACAATTTCATCTTTGCACTATGGCCAAAGATATTCATCAACAGACCATCTTTGCACTACAGGCCAAAGATATTCAACAACATATCATCTTTGCACTACGGGCCAAAGATATTCATCAACAATTCATCTTTGCATTACAGGCCAAATATATTCCTCAACAGTTCATATTTGCACTACAGGCCAAATATATTAATATCTCAAAGAAATATATAATCATTTCAGAATTTATATAAACAATAATTATAACCATGTTGATCATTTCACCTTTGCACTTAAGCTAAAGATATTCAATTATAAATTCAATGGTCATGATTATACCAGTCAACAATTCAACTTTGCACTACTGGCCAAAGGGAACCCATAGTCGTGATCATACCAAAAATCTACCCATCTTTACACTCAAGTCAAATAGAAATATCATCATTAGGGTTATAAAAATGTTATATATAATAGTAAAATCAATATAATCAAAACATTTAGATTTAATCTCAAGAGTAATATTCATAAATTAACTATAATTTGGTTAGAAAAAGAAACCAATTTTGTCATGAATAGTAACTCGTGAATAGTAACTCGTGAATAGTAACCCATGAATAGTAACTTCGTGAATAGTAACTCGTGAATAGTAACTCATGAATAGTAAACTCGACACAAAAAAGTAGAAATTTTACAATAAAATTCATACCAATATTTCGGTATAATGATATTGAAATAACATTTCTTAAACTTATAAACAATTTATTTTAATTGTTTACACTTTACTAAATAATGCATTTAATCATCATAAAATTCCAAACTCATAAGATTTCATCACCAATAACCAAAACCCTTATTAAAAATCTGCATATACCTCATATAGGATTCTCAAGCCATAAAATCCTATTTTCCAATTTTCTTACTTCACATAACATATTTAATTCATTTACTCATAACTAGTCCATTTTCATGAAAAATACCAAATCAGTACAAATAAATTTTTTTTATGAGATTTAGTAGAATATAGTCCCATATTGAACATATATTTTTCTCAGAATTTTTAAAAATTATTTACTATTTTTCATATGGCCAAAACAGCCGAATATTTAGATATTTATCAAAAATTATACTTTTATCCAAAAATTCCGAAATTTACAGAGTATACTTCTACCATATACATGTACTCCCAATAAAAATTTCACCAATTTTGGAGTTAACCACAAGGAGTTATAAGCGGTTATTTTTAAAATAGTCTTTTTTCATAAAATTCATAACTCTTAATCTATACATCCAAAAATTGTTATTTTTGGACACAATCAAGAAAACTTATCAAATTATCATTTTAAATGTTTCCAGAATTTTTGAAGATCAGAAAAATTATGAAACTGAAAAACATAACAACCCTTAAAATCCCTTACTATCTCTTACCTCAAAAGAGCAGCACTTCTGACTGGATATCGGATATGACGCTGAATGAAACTTGCACTGATGAATAGCAACTCACCAAGTATCTAAATGCTCACAAAATACACTCGATAATCTAGAGAGAAAAATAGAGAAAACTTATGAATTCTGGTGTGATTTTCAATTCTAACTTAGCCCTCTATTTATAGGAAAATATTATCACGCCGAAGCAGACTTGACCTGCTACCTGATGGCTTTACCTGCTACTATTCTACCCACCAAAAATCAGCCATCTTCCCCAACAACCACAACTGGGGCCCACCCATTTCTAGAATTTTCCACCAAAATCATTTATAAACCTATTTTCTGAATCAGTCACCTTTTAAAATTCATAAAAAATCATTCGTTCATTTTTAACGGTTCAAAATTTGTGAACATATACTCAACTTATATATGTATTACATATCTAAAAATCACAACGATCCAACGGTCAGATTAAAAATTATAACTCACGCAATATATCTCAAGAACAGTGATTTAATTTTTAATACCTCCATTCCGACAAAAACACCTCAACATTAATTCCTTCACATAAAATAAGTATATCCATCAATTATATCCACATAAAATAAATATTTTCTTATCATATAAATCAATAATTAAGTATTCACAAATAATATTACAGAATCACAATTATGACAACCAGGCCGTTCCCAAGAAAGAGGGGGCTTTCCAATAAGGATTTCTCCTTACTGGCGCGCAATTAGATGACCAAACCTCTCCTTAAATAGAACTTTCTAGACATTGCCAATAATACTATCTAATAATATTGTTCAAATAATATGAATTATTGATCTGTTAATGAAAAATATTGTGCAGCAACAATTATTGAAACAACAATAATATAAAATATCAACGCAGCAATTATTGATTCAATAAAATAAATTATTGAACAGAAATTACTGTAACAATTATTGAGTAGTGCTTTCTCACGTAAGAATCAATAATTAAAAAAATACTGTGCAATACCGTGTGCTACTGTGCTACTGTGCAACTACGCGTATTACTGTATTTTAACCACCAGGTATTCTAACAGTGTTAACGGTAACAACTACGCCGTTATTTATAAAAACTCAAATTTGTCGTTTTCTTCATCCGACAGTTATTCTGTTATGGGCCCCACAAATGGCTGCGCCGTTGTACGAATATTCCCCGATAGAAAGAATATTCCACGACTAAACGAATATTCCCCGACAACAATGAATATTTTATAACCACTTGCGTATTTTGAAAAAAAAATTCATATATCACCCTTAACTTTAACTTTTATCAATTTAACCATTTACTGAATAGTAATTATAAGAAAAATTGAATACTTTTATTTCATAAAATTTGGGGTCTTACAAGTAAGCTAGATTCGCTCTGTACCAAGTGGATACAGAGGCAAGGAAGGCAAGAAGGTTTGAGCAGGGCCTAAAACCCTGGCTCTATAATAAGGTTGCGGTGTTGCAGATTGGTTATTTTGGAGCACTCTTGGAAAAGGCTATTATAGCCGAAGGAGGAGTGAGGCCATGAGACTTTACAATAAGGAAAAGAAAAATAAGGTTAAAATCGAGAGATGTCAAGCTTGAGGGAAACAGTGGAAATGAAAAAATGAAGTGGAACAATTCTAGGAATGCGGAAATAGGCAGGGAGGTATAAAGAAGCAGGTTGAGCAGTGTGGTAATTGTGGGAAAAATCACTCGGGTGAGTGTTTGAAAGGAAAATTTGTATGTTTTAAATGCGAACAGGAGGGAAACATCTCTCCTAACTGCCCTAATCCAATGAAGAATAGTGGGTGTTTCATTTGTGGATCAACAAAACATATGGTCAGAGATTGTTCGAAAAGAAGAACAGACAGGGGAAATGCAAAGTAGGGAAAAGCAGCCAACGTTAGCAATAGCTGGTCCAACTCCACCTAATAAACCAACAGCAAAGACCTTCAATATGACGGTTCAAGATACAGTAGCAGGCGGAGATGGAGTTCCAGGTATGATTTTGATCAAATATATCAATATACATACTTGATTCGGATTTAACCTATTTTCCTTACCGTGAGTTTGTTAGGATAAGTATGTTTACCCTTGTAAACCCTAGAACCCTTGAATATAGACATACAAAAGACAATTTTAAGAAAAGATATATATTATAATAATAACTCATTAATAAAAGGATTTTGAAAAAGGAATTTGATTTTCGTTGGGAACTACCAAAATTGGTGCAAGCAGACCGCAAGCAATGGATCAAAACGCACTGCAGTTCTGGACTCGTAATACGGAATCTTATAAGGAGGGGAAAATGTAGTATTTCAATAAAAAAATTTAATAAATAAAAATCCAAGGATAGACATAAAATTAAAAGTATGGCAATTAATGATGATTCCGGGGACGGAATCCTTATAAGGAGGGGAGAATGTAAGAATCGGGAATTTTAAACAAATATATGTTACGAATAATTTTTTTATTTATTATTATTATTACTTTGTGTATGTGTGATATGAATTAAGCAATGAAGCAAGTTAGTCAATTTAACTTGATTAAGAAGGGAAGCCAAGTTGAATAGCTGATCAAAACCCTAATTCGAATTATGAATAGGGATTTGAACATTAATACAATATTATGATAATTATATTTAAGATTATGTGTATGTGCAATATGTGATTAATGATTTAAGTTAGAAACCCTAATTCCAGATTTAAAAACCCTAAACCCTAATTGATAATCATAAACCCTAATTTGTAAACCCTAATGCTAATTACCAAATCTTAAGGGTTAAAATTTAAGGAAAACATGTGAAATGACTAAACTACCCTTACATTTATATGTGAATTTACCAAATTGCCCTTAGTAGTTACGAGATGACCAAAATACCCTTTTATCTTATCTTTTACCAAAAGATAAGATCAAATCTTTGGTGAGTCATCAAGGGAAGATTTGGCATGTGCTTGAAATTCTTCTAATCAGCCATCAAATGACACCTAGCATCAACCAAGTTCATTGAATCAAAAGCTTAGATCTTAAAGAAAGATTAAAGAATAAGTGTGACACCCCTAAATACGATACTTAAATTTCCACATGATTTGGTGTTCACTATTCAAATATCATATATCTATCTACCCATAATAAATGAAGACATTAATAGATAGAAATCAATCCTCTCCTTAAGGAGTTAACACATCTGAATTAAATACATCAATCCCAGGTCATACTAACCTTAAATCTTAACCGCGGAAACATAAACAATTTATAGTCTTACACAACATCAACATAAGTCTTAACACGTAAATTCAACATCACATAAAACAACAAGTCTTCATTTACATCACTTGTTAATCTTTCTCTTGCCCTTGCTAGTAGAAGGCTCATCGGATCTTTCGTTCTTAATTGCAATGTTATTATTACGCAAGAGTGAGCACGATTGCCCACAAGTATAACAATGAAATAACAATATAATAACATGCGAGTGAATCAAAGACTTCTGAAATAAAACTCAACTTTTGAATCAAGAATGGATAACAAGAATCAAAAGAATTCTAAGGGTCATAAGACCTTGAACTATGTCCTAGGTATCAAGGGTTATACTTGAAACCTTTAACAGTCATAAGACTATGGACTCTTCTTCTCGTACTTAGGGGGATCAGCCCTTAGTACCATACTGTGCACAATATCTTAACACTAACGCATAAGTAATCCCTATACAGGGTTGTTCATCTCAATTTGACATTAGAGTCCGCACTAAAGAAAGTTTGGTTTGGATAAATCAATAAGGGTTCTGAAATTTAGAACATTCGTCAACTATGGACTAGTTGAATCAATAAGGATTCGCTAGTCTAACAAGGTTCAACAATAAATGATATTTAAATTGAATAATAATCTCAAGAGGTATACAATAGAACAATTATTGTATAACAGAATCATACTTTGAAAAGATAAATAATATTTAACATAACAAATTGAACTTGATTAATAATAAAGAGAATTTACTTGACGAAATTTATAAACTTGAATAATGATAACAAGTAAGGTTAGGAAACTTGCCTCGTGCGTAGATTACACGTTAATTATACACGTTCTTCGATAAAATCCTACATACCATTTCTATTCACAACTCTAGTTAATTATAATGTAACTAGTCATCATAAGTTCATTCTTTTTGTCTAACTCGGATTATGACCATACTTAATCAATTTATCGTACTTATTGTCACACAATTTACACTTCACAAATAATAAGCTAATTATGCATTCAATAATTCAATCCACATGCAATCATGTTATTGACGTGATAAGAATCTAATTTAACATCTCATTATACTTCTAACATACTTTTATGTTCATTAGATTAGGTTAATAACTCATTCATAGGCTTGAACACTTAAAGTTTTTCATTTCTGGACAATCTGCTAAGTGGCGCTGCGGCGCCATCATCAAGCTTAATCTTGGCGCTGCGGCTTAGGACTTTGGCGCCGGACATAAGGCAGGAGTTGGCGCCGCAGCGCGAAACTCCAGTACCAGTTCTGCAACTCGCGAAAATTGCATAACATGGCCAAAACCTCCAATTAATTTATTTTTTTACACGAATTTAGACATACCCAAACATAGTAATACTCATATAATCATTACTTAACCCTTCTAGCATGATTTTAACAAGTTAAAACATATAATTTGCAGAATCAACACATGTAATTTATTGTTCTTGAAGGTTTCGAATATAAAACATGAAAATCAACACTACGAGTTCGTTATAACACCGAATTCTTTCATTTAAAGTTTGGTCTCTTCGTTTTAATATATATAATTATATACGAGTGTGAATTTTATAAAACAATATATGTTTGACATATTAAATTTACGTATAAGGGCCATATGGCCATATTTCTATACTCTGTAAATTTTGAAGCAATAATATACGTTGTAATATTGTGAAACTGATGATATGGAACCATACAATATATGGTAAAACACATTATAACAACATCTTATCACATATATACACATAATTATTACTCTTTCCAATTACATGAATTTAACAGAAACTTGAAAGCCAAAAACTTAAACCACGTAAGTTTGAGATTTGAGGAAGAAGATATTACCCTATTATGAATGAATAAGACTAACATTCCTTCTCAGATTCTTCTTGACTCTCACAATTTCTCTTAACAATCCTCTGAATTTCTCTCTACAATTTGGTTTTTCTTATTTCTAGACTTAGAGAATAAAGAAGGAAGAAGACGTATATAAGAATTAAGAACTGACGCGTTGTGGAGGTCAGTTACCCATCATGGGTAACTGCTACTAACTCCCCAAAAGGCTGCGTTTGGTTAACCTTAAATGGCTCAAAACCATTTAATTTATCCTTTATACCATAGTTTAATAATGTCACACCTAATTATAAAATAAATCAAATATCTTATTTTATTTAATTTAAATAAAATATGATAATTTCTCATTAATTCACATGGTCATATAATTAATTTTCTCATTAATTATAAAATAATATTAGGCTTATTAAATATTTCTTTTAATTCAATAAACTCACATAATTACATACTTTGAACAATAAAATTCTCCACATTAATTTAATAAATAACACATATAATTAAATTAATCTATCACAATTGCATCAATTAATTATCTAATCTAATAATTAAATCATCGAAAATATTTATTTAATTCAATAAATATTAAAATTAAATTATAAAATCTCAATTGTCACATCTTTCTCCTCTTAAAAGGATTATATCCCCAGAATTACGACTCAATAAATTTGACCCGTTACATTCTCCCCCCCCCCTCTTACAAAGATTCTGTCCCCAAAATTACTTACACATAATTTAAGTAAATAAATGAGGGTAATTCTTTATCATATTCTCTTCGAGTTCTCACGTAGCTTCTTCAGCGTTGTGGTTCTTTCAAATTACCTTAACAGAAGGTATTACTTTATTTCTGAGAACTTGTTCTTTTCTGTCGACAATTTGAACAGGAATTTCTTCGTAAGATAAGTCTTTTTCAAAATATAGGGGTTCGTATTCAATTACATGCTTGTAATCGGGTTTGTAGGGTCGTAATACAGAAACGTGGAAGACGTTGTAGACATTCTCGAGTGCTGGAGGTAGGGCTACCTCATACGCAACTTCTCCGATTCTTCGCAGTACTTCAAATGGTCCAATGAATCTTGGGCTTAATTTTCCTTTCTTTCCGAATCTGATCTTTCCCTTCCAGGGTGAGACCTTCAAGAAAATATAACTACCCGATTCAAACTCAACATTTTTACGATGTGGATCGGCGTATTTCTTCTGTCTATCTTGAGCTGTTACCAGTCTTATTCGGATCACTTTGACTATTTCTGCTGTCTACTATACCAATTCTGGGCCTAACAATTGTCTTTCGCCAACTTCATCCCAGTAAAGCGGAGTTCTCCACTTTTTGCCGTATAACGCTTCATAAGGCGGCATGTCAATGCTAGAGTGGTAACTGTTGTTGTATCCGAACTCTACGAGCGGTAGGTGATCATCCCAATTTCCTTTAAAGTCCATTATATAAGCTCTTAACATATCTTCTAATGTTTGAATTGTTCTTTCTCTCTGTCCATCTGTCTGAGGGTGGTATGTTGTACTCATTCGCAATTGCGTACCCATGCATTCCTGTAGACGTTTCCAGAAGTTCGATGTAAAGCGCGGATCCCTATCGGAAACAATTGACACCAGAACTCCGTGTCGTGAAACAATCTCTTTCACATATAACCTCGCTAACTGATCTAAGTTGAATCTGATTTTGATCAGAAGGAAATGTGCGAATTTCGTTAATCGGTCAACGATAACCCATACTGCGTCGTAGCCTTTTTGAGTCGTCGGAAGGCCAACCACGAAGTCCATTGTAATATATTCTCATTTCCATTTTGGGATCTCCAACGGTTATAGTAACCCACTCGGTCTTTGATGTTCTGCTTTCACTTTCTGACAGGTTAGACATTTGGCAACATACTCTGCAACATCTCATTTCATATTAGGCCACCAGAAATGTTGTCGAAGATCTTGATACATCTTGGTACTACCATAGTGAATCGAATATCGTGAGCTATGAGCCTCGCTCAAAATGTCTTCCTTAATCTCTGGTACTGGATGTACCCAAATTCTACTTTCAAATCTCAGTATTCCTTCTTTGTCAATCTTAAATCTCGGTTCAGTTCCTTCAGATATCTTCCTTATCACCTTTTTGTATTCATCGTCCTGAAGTTGAGCCTCCTTAACTTTATCCAGTAGGGTTGTACCAGATTGCATCTGAAACAGTTTCTCATATATTTCCATAGGATAATTCACTTCTAACTCCAACTTCTCCATTGCTGAAATCAATTCCTTCTGAGCGGTCAACATCATCAACTTCTCCCGACCCTTTCTACTTAAGGCGTCGGCAACCACGTTTGTCTTACCCGGATGGTATAAAATCTCACAATCGTAGTCTTTAATTAATTCCAACCACCTTCTTTGGCTCATATTCAATTCTTTCTGTGTAAAAATATATTTCAGACTCTTGTGGTCTGTATATATTTTACACTTCTCCCCGTAGAGATAGTGCCTCCAGATTTTTAAAGCAAAAACAGCTAACTCCAAGTCGTGGGTCGGATACCCCTTCTCGTAATCTTTCAATTGTCGTGATGCATACGTAATGACTCTGCCGTTTTGCATTAGCACACAGCCAAGTCCTTTATACGATGCATCACTATAAACAACAAAATTTCCTGTATCATTTGGAAGAGATAACACAGGTGCCGTACTCAACCTCTTCTTAAGTTCCTGGAAGCTTTCCTCACACTTCTCCGCCCAAACAAATTTCACAGCTTTTCGAGTCAAATTTGTTAACGGAGTTGCGATCTTGAAAAAGTCTTGAATGAATCTTCTGTAATATCCTGCCAATCCAAGAAAACTTCGTACTTCCGACGGCATCCTCGGCTAATCCCAGTTAATTACGGCTTTGACTTTGGATGGATCTACCGAAATTCCATCTTTATCGATCACATGCCCAAGAAATTGTACCCGCTCGATCTAGAATTCGCACTTTGAAAACTTGGCATACAACTTCTCCCTTCTCAACACTTCCAACGTTAATCTCAAATGCTCTTCATGTTCTTCCTTGGTTTTCGAATATACCAAAATATCATCTATATATATCACTACAAACTTGTCCAAAAACGGCTTGAACACACCATTCATTAGTTCCATAAATGCTGCAGGAGCATTCGTTAAACCAAACGACATTACTAAAAATTCGCAGTGACCATATCATGTTCTGAACGCTGTCTTCGGTACATCCTCTAGTCTCACCTTTAGTTGATGATAACCACTCCTCAAATCTATCTTGGAAAAGTATTTCACTCCCTTCAATTGATCAAACAAATCATCGATCCTCGGTAATGGATATCTATTCTTAATCGTGACCTTATTCAGTTCTCTATAATCGATGCAAAGCCGCATCGTCCCGTCCTTCTTCTTCACAAACAACACCGGCGCTCCCCACGGCGATATGCTTAGTTGAATGTACTTCTTGTCCAGTAATTCTTGCAGTTGTATCATCAATTCTTTCATCTTAACTGGTGCCATTTGATACGGTGCCTTCGATATTGGAGCCGTTCCTGGAGCCAAATCGATCACAAATTCGACCTCTCTATCTGGCGAAAGTCCTGGAAAATCGTCCGGGAATACGTCTGCGAAGTCCCTCACTACTGGTATCTCCTCTACTTTCGGGTTCTCTTTACGACTGTCGACTATGTAAGCTAGATATCCTACACAGCCTTGTCTTAACAACTTCCTGGCCTGCATCATCGTCAGACAACTCGCTTGTCTAGGCGACTTGCTACCATAAAACACAACCTTTGACGGAGTCATAAGGTTAATACGCTTCTTCTGGCAATCAATTACAGGCCCGTAATTGAATAACCAGCCCATACCCAAAATAACGTCAAATTCCCCAAGTCGAATAGGGATAAGATCTACGTTCATGATATTTCCCTTAATGTCCACTCTACAGTTCTTATGCACGTACTTAACAGGGATTATTTCTCTATTCGCGATTTCTATGTTCATGGGGTGTTTCAACTCATCCTTAGGCAATTCTAAATTCTTAGCAAAGTCATCGGATATAAATGAACAAATAGCACCCGAATCAAATAATACATAAGCATTAACTTTATTGATCGGAATGATACCTGACACCACATCACGAAACTGAACTGCATCCTGTACCGTCATGTTGAATATCCTAGCGGTCGGTCGATTGGTTGTGGTTGGTCCTGTGATAGTTAGAGCGCTTCCACCGTTATTTTCCCGGTTTCCTCCTGATCTTGCCCCTCCAGATCCCTTCTTAGGACAGTCTCTTGCCAAATGATCCTTTGAACCACAAGTGAAGCAGGTACCCTTCTTTGGGTTAGGACAGTTAGGTGCTATGCGGCCTTCCTGACCACAATTGTAGCATACTCGTTTACCCTTCATACACACTCCCAGATGAGCTTTCCCACAGGTCGGGCACGCTTCGATTCTTTTCTTCTGACTTCCTTGCTGATTTCCAGTTGATGTGTTGTCAGACCACCTTCTCTTCTGATGACTACCACCTCCTGTGTCGCTCCCACTTGCCTTGTTAATTCCTTCACTCTCATTCTTCTTCTTCTTCTGATCCTGATTGTATTTGGTTACCGCATCGCTTCCACCTTCAGAAAGTATGGCTTTCTCTAGTACCCCAGCGAATGTCTTCAATTGAAACATCGATACCTTACTATACAACCAAGGCTTCAGTCCTTGTTCGAACCTTCTTGTTTTTCTCTCGTCCGTGTGCACTTGATATATGGCGAACCTTGCCAACTAGTTGAATATAGCCGCATAATCTGGTACGGACATATTCCCCTGCTTCAACTCCAAAAATTGAACCTCTAATTGGTTCTACGAGCTGGTCGGGAAATACATCTCGAAAAACGTCTCCTTGAACCTCTCCCAGGTAATCATACCTTCTCCTCCACGGACCTTGTTTGCTTGCCACCAATAACTGGCTTCAGATTTCAGCATAAACATTGCAAAAGCGGTCTTCTGGCCCTCTCTGACTCTTGCGACCTCAAAAACCTTCTCCATCTTCATAACCCAAGTCTAAGCTTCGATCAGGTTCATGGAGCCTTTAAACTCTGGCGGTCCCACCACCTTGAAATCTTTGAATGATGTATTCGGTGGAGTTTGAGGTTGAATATTCATTACTCTAGCTAGTAAGTTCACTAATTGTTGGACGGGATTAGCATTGGTGTTATTGTTGTTATTCGTTGACTCTTCCTGAGCTGGTTGACGATTTTGTCTTCTTCTTGGAGGCATATTTCTGTTAAAATATATGCTTATTAGATCTTTATTAAATTCTCTAACTAGTTAAGGCTTAACTCAATAATTTAACATAATCACTTAACACATTATCTCAAACAACTTGATATATTTATTCAAATCGAAAGTTTTAACATCAAGCGATAGCATCACTGCTATTTATATCAACTATCCCGAGATAAAGAATCTACAGGATTTAAAACATTAAAATATTCCTTTATTTATAAACACATCGGAATTTACATCTAAATACCAGATAAGTATTCACATAATTAAACAAATACTATCACTACCTGTTAAGGCGCTGAATAGCCTTGCTACGTTCCTCTTCCATGATACGAGACATCGTTCTGCGATCCAGCATGTACGATGGTAGTCCTTCAAACTGGATTGGGTACCTCAAAACTCGATCCTGGGCCTCATCCATTCCATTATTAAGTGTAGAGTACGTCTCCCCAAGCTTAGCCTTCTTTGCACGACAATCCTCTTCTGCAATATCAGCACGACATGATTCTCTTACCTGCCCTCCTCTACTATGATCAGCCTTTCTGAGCTTTCCTTCAGTTCCTTCTTCAACTTTTCTATTTCTTCAGACTTTTCCTTGGTTTGACCCTTCTCGTGAACTAAATTCTACTCCACGTTTCCCACATGTGTGTGAAGAGTCACAATCTCCCTTTCCTTCTGCTCGATGGTAATCTGTTGAATAATCGTCCGCTCAGTTAAATCCTGGACAGTGTCACGTAACTCTACGTTACGGTCATATAGCTCATCATACAACTCAGCATCGATGGAGTTCGGTGGGAACTCCTCTTCTTCCTCCTCCTCTTCAGGATCCTCCTCTGGATCAGTCTCAGGCTCATACTCCTGACCAACAACAGTGATCAACAGAGATGGCTCTCTCTGTACTAATTGCTCCTTGACAACATGAATATCTCGGGGCTCTCCCTCAGTAGGTACTCGGGGTTCCTCCTCCCCAGCTCGACTAGCTCCTCCAACATCCGACATCCTGACAACACATTTTCAAGTTTTAGTTACTAAGTCGTGCTAGTGAGCACATAATTTAACACATAAACACATAAAGTCTTTTATTATCTTCAATGAATTAAGAAATTCATCTCTTAGAACTCGATAAGAGTTTTCCATCACTATGTTCTTCCTATAAGGCTATTACCTAAGGTTGTTCCCCCACCTAAGGTTCATAACCTACAGCTTTGATACCAACATGTGACACCCCCAAATCTGGTACTTAAATTTCCACATGATTTGGTGTTCACTATTCAAATATCATATATCTATCTACCCATAATAAATGAAGACATTAATAGATAGAAATCAATCATCTCCTTAAGGAGTTACAATATCTGAATTAAATACATCAATCCCAGGTCATACTAACCTTAAATCTTAACCGCGAAAATATAAACAATTTATAGTCTTACACAACATCAACATAAGTCTTAACATGTAAATTCAACATCACATAAAACAACAGGTCTTCATTTACATCACTTGTTAATCTTTCCCTTGCCCTTCTGTTCTTAACTGCAATGTTATTATTACGCAAGAGTGAGCATGATTACCCACAAGTATAACAATGAAATAACAATATAATAACATGCGAGTGAATCAAAGATGTGACACTCCCAAATCCAGTTACTTCGATTCCACGGGATTTGGTGTTCACTGTACAAATATCATCTATCTATCTACCCATAATAATTGTAACCACTCAATAAATAGAATTAAAATCCTCCCTTAAAAGGATTCTGTCCCCAGAATCACGACTCAATAAATTCGACCCGTTACATTCTTCCCCCCTACAAATATTATGTCCCCAGAATCGCGTACACATAATTAAGTAAATAAATGAGGATAATTCTTCAACATATTCTCTTCGAGTTCCCACGTAGCTTCTTCAACGTTGTGGTTCCTCCAAATTACCTTAACTGAAGGTATAACTTTATTTCTGAGAACTTATTCTTTTCGGTCGACAATTTGGACAGGAATTTCTTCGTAAGATAAGTCTCTCTCAAAATGTAGGGGTTTATATTCAATTACATGCTTGTAATCAGGCTTGTAGGATCGCAACACAGAAACATAGAAGACGTTATGGATATTCTCGAGTGCTGGAGGTAAGGCTACCTCATACGCAACTTCTCCGATTCTTTAACTCTATCTCTATCCTTTGCAAGTCACACAAAATGGGCCTTTGTGTTGACAATATCGCACTCGTACTTGCATATGATCTTCTACTCAATGCGTCAGCTACTACGTTCGCTTTTCTAGGATGGTATTGAATGGTATGATCATAATCTTTCAATAGTTCAAGCCAACGTCGTTGTCGCATGTTGAGTTCCTTTTGAGTGAAAAAATATTTGAGGCTTTTATGATCCGTAAAGATCTCCACCTTCTCCCCATACAAGTAATGCCTCCAAATTTTAAGTGCAAAGACAACAGCTGCCAACTCTAGATCCTGAGTAGGATAATTCCTCTCATATTCCTTGAGTTGTCTTGATGCATAGGCTATGACTTTTCCATGTTGCATGAGAACGCATCCCAACCCTTTGCTCGAAGCATCACTGTAGATGACAAATCCCTCCGAGCCAGAAGGTATTGTTAGAACAGGTGTTGGAATGAGTCTCCTCTTGAGTTCTTGAAAACTCTTATCACATTCTTCGCTCCAACCGAACTTTGTATCCTTCCGAGTCAGCTGAGTTAGTGTAGTAGCAATTCGAGAAAATCCTTCCACGAATCTCCGATAATAACCAGCTAAACCGAGAAAGCTACGTACTTCGGTTACTGATTTAGGTTGCTCTCAGCTTTGAATAGCTTCAATCTTTGCCGAGTCAACAGATATTCCATGACTTGATACTACGTGCCTAAGGAATGCTACCTACTCCAGCCAGAACTTGCATTTCTTCAACTTGGCATAAAGCTTGTATTCACGAAGCTTTTGGAGTACCAGCCTCAAGTGTTGCTCATGATCTTCACAATTTTTGGAATAAATAAGGATGTCATCAATAAAGACGACCACAAAGTGATCCAAATATTCCTTGAATACCCGGTTCATCATATCCATGAAGGTAGCAGGTGCATTAGTCAATCCAAAGGACATGACTAGGAATTCATAATGCCCGTAACGAGTTCTGAAAGCCGTCTTTGGAATATCCTCACTTCTAACCTTCAGCTGATGATATCCAGAACGAAGATTGATCTTTGAAAAGAATTGTGCTCCTTGCAGCTGGTCAAACAGGTCATCAATACGTGGCAATGGGTACCTGTTTTTGATGGTGACATGATTCAACTCCCGATAATCAATACAAAGTCGCATACTTCCATCTTTATTCTTCACGAATAGAACAGGAGCAGCCCAAGGAGAAGTACTAGGACGAATAAAGCCAATGTCTAACAATTCCTGCAGTTGGATCTTTAACTCCTGAAGTTCAATAGGAGTCATTCGATATGGGACTTTGGAAATGAGTTTTGTACCGGGTTCAAGGTCGATATAAAATTCAATTTCACGCTCTGGGGGTAGGCCAGGATGTTCTTTAGGGAATACGTCAGGGAATTTATTAACAATAGAAATATCATTCAAAACTGACGTATTTTTGTTTAGATCCGTGACATGAGCTAAGAAAGCTTGACATCCATTTTTCAATAAACGAATAGCTTTATGGCTTGAGATGACAGCGATTGATTTTAATGGTTTGGTTGCTTGAATTCGCATAATAGGTTGATTAGGAATATGAAAACTAACAACCTTACGAAAATAATCAATTTTTGCATGATGAGTAGTTAACCAATCAATCTCTAAAATCACGTCAAATGTAAGTATTTTTAATGAAATAAGATCGACAGGTAATGTGTGGGTACCAACTTGAACCAAACAATACTTATAAATCGTGGATGTAATGAAGGTTTCTCCCAATGGAGTTTCAACAGATAAGTCAAAGTCTAATTTCTCCGGAGTCAAATTTAATCGATGAGCGCAAGTAGGAGAAATAAAAGAATGGGTAGAACCGGTATCAAATAAAGTATAGACTTCGTTAGAGTTTATGATAAGCTTACCCGTGATGACCTCATTCAGGTTCCTTGCTTTCTGGGAGGTCACAACAAACGCTCTCCCTTGCCTACCGGTTTTAACTTTTCTGGGACGACCTTTGGTGCCTCCATCCTGGCTGAACTTGTTTTTGGTAAACGACAAAATCGAGCTAAATGACCTTCTCTTCCACAATTATAACATGCTTTAGACGGCATCACGCAGTTTGGACTGATGTGCCCCTCCCCTCCACATTTGAAACATATGATAGGTGGTCATTCTTCTTCCTTAACAACGGGTGCTGGTGCTGACGTCTTTCCATCATTGTTGAATCTCCTCTTCTTGAAATGACCATTCTTATTGTTTTGGCCCTGATTACCACCGAAGTGGTTACCATTTCTGGCCTGTTGATTCCCTCCTCGCTTGTTGTCACCGCTTCGATGGCTGCTCTCACTTGTATTATCATTTTGCCGACTGCTCTCTTTTGGTTGCGTTGACTCGTTATCGCGCTCCACTAACTGAGCCCTACTCACAACATCTGAATACAAACACAGTTTATGAGAAATAAGATTTTGACGTATCTCAGGTTTCAAACCTCATAAAAATATTCGCGTCATTCGCTCTTCATTATCTACCAAGTGGGACGCAAACCGGGACAACTCAGCAAATTTAGCCTCATACTGCGACACGGTCATATTATTCTGCTTCAATTTGATGAACTCCACCTCCTTCATGTGATGAACACTTTCGGGAAAGTATTTATCATTGAACAGCTCTTGGAACTTCTCCCAAGACATCTTCAGTGCGGCAGGTTGAGTACGCTTAATCGATTCCCACAAGTAATATGCCTCTCCTCGCAACATAAAGGTGGCAAAGGAAACCTTTTGCTCCTCGGAGCATCCCAAGACATCAAATATCTTGGTGATCTGCTTTATCCATGTTTCCGCTATAAGTGGTTTTAGCTCTCCCTTAAACTCCGGTAGTCCCAGCTCCTTGAACTGTTTAGCGGTGACCATCCGAGAGTTTTCAGTGTTTCCACCTACATTTTGGACAGGAGCCGCTCTCGCCTGCTGTTGCATGAACTGCATAAAGCTTCTGAATATTCCATCATTCATCATCTTGTCAGTGGTGTTGTTTGCATGAGGATTGTCACCTTCCTGATGCACATTATCCTGATTATTGATATATGGTGAATCAACAGTCGCCTGTACTCCATTGCTATTCTCAACATTCTCAGATGCCATTTTCAGATACTGCCACAAAATAAAAGTTAATTGATATGTCATATATTATCCATATATTCTGACCGACCAATTAAATACCATGCAAATAAACTTAGGTAGGTCATACTAGCGAAGGAATTCCCCGTCTCTCCCCTCCTAGTTCTATTCTCACATCTTAGCCAGGGATCATATCCCTAAGCTCTGATACCAACTGTGACGCTCCCAAAATTAGGTATACATCACCCATCTTGGGTCGTCAGATACATGGTACAGAATACAAATACAACTTACTAATACAACTGTTGTGTACAATACGACAAAACATAATTGTGAGTTTGAATACAATTATTGTCTACTAGAGACTATACAAACTCAAAAGGAGTCTTCATTACAATTATTGTCACACTATTTAATAGAATAGTGAGGACTACTAATACTATCATCCGGTCCATCACTCCGTTCCCCGACTCGTCCCAGCTATATTCTCATTTTCTGAAGAGAACAGTGAAAGAAAGGGTGAGCTCAACTAGCCCAGTAAGAAATATTATGACTAAGATAATGCAGAATAAATTATCATTAGCCTTCAACAATGTTAAACTGATAAAATATAACGAACATCAAGTTTAACTGCAGCGGAACAAGCAATCCATTAAAAGAGTCAAGTAGAGAATAAAATCTACTATCTTCTATGATTTAAAAGGTTTTTCAACACTGTTATCGCTGGGACTCAGCTTAATAAAATAATCCACATCATCGAATCACCTCTGCACTACGGCCAAGGATATTCTTTAGTATCACGATCATAATTATCCATGCACTACGGGCCAAGAATATTTGTGTACTCATTAATGGTCATGATCATGCCAACAACTGTCCATCAATGCACTACGGGCCAATGAGGACTTTTACCACATTATTTGTAACATTACGGTCATGATTATACCGAATAATCCCTGGTCATAATCATACCAAGTCCATCTATGCACTACAGGAAACATATGGCTTTCAACATTTTATAAACATGAGGATGATGACAATGATATAAGAATTCAATAAAACAAGTTCAAGAATTAATTTATCCAAGAATTAACAACGTCCAAATTGTCAACATGATACTGCTTTGTGGAGTAAAATTCAAGAATGCTTAGAAGAATATTTTCATGAAAAGATACTGGATGAAACGCAATTACCAAGGATATTCTACAAATTTCATGGAGTATAGAAGTCAAAACTTAACCAATTGAGTATAATAAAGAATGGAATAACAAAAGATATCACCATGCATGTGATAGACCGCACAGACATGTTATTCCAACAGAATAATAAATAATGGAATCAGGTCGGCGTAAAACGCACAAACAGGATATTCCAACAGAATAATACTAAAGACGGAATCAGGTCCGGTGTAAAATACACAGACAGAATTGTGAGACCCCAGATTTTATGAATAAATATTTAATATTCTCGAAATATTTTTTTTTATATTATGGTATGGATTTGATATAATGTTATAGTTGTGGGTAGTATTTATAAATTTTATAAAGTATGCAAGTTGTTATATAATATTCGATTGGTCGGGAAATATTTTTTTGTCGGGGAATATCCGTACGACGGTATAATCATTGGTGGACCCCACAACAGAATTATTGTCGGATTGAGAAAATGACAAAAATATTTTATAGAAATAACGGCGGAAGTTTTACCGTTAACTGTTGAAACATCTAGTGTTAAAACTACAGTAATACGCGTGGTTGCATAGTAGCACACGGTATTGATTATTGATGCTTATGTGAGAAGTCACTCAGTATTGTTCAATCGGGTATTCGGGACACTTTTTGTGTCGGAGTACTATTCACGAGTTACTATTCATGAGTTACTATTCACGGGTTACTATTCACCCAAATTACTATTCACTCTAGTATTGTTCACTCGGGTATTTGGGACACTTTTCGTGTCAGAGTACTATTCACGAGTTACTATTCACGAGTTAGTATTTATGAGTTATAATATTAATGATGAATGTTGTTCGGAGTTGAATTTGGAGACGCGGACGTGATATTTGAGTCCGGAACGTCGAAATTAGTAAAAATAGTCTATAAACACAAAATTTTTCGAAATTCACTATTTGGTTAAAAAGTCAACAGTTGACTTTTTCGGAAAAAGTCAAACTTCAAAATTTCAAATTTTATATTTTTGATAAAAATGGTTTCATTATGTTGGAATTGTTTGTGTTAGTGAAAATCGACATTTATTTCGATAATAATTGATATCTGGAGGTTATATTGACCAATCGGGTATTTAACCGGATAAATGAGCAATTGATTGCTATTATTTCATATGATTATAACTATTTGTTCACATGTTATACTATTGACTCACATTCTTGTTACTATTAGGGGAGTTGATGCAAGATTGATAATACTTGCATGACTAAGTTAAAAATGGAGGTATAGAGGGAGGTACTATATTGTAATTAATTTTTCACATGTTTAGAACTATTGAGTCACATGATTTTACTATTGATTCACATGATTTACTATTAGAGGAGTTGGTGCAAGTTTGATAATACTTGGATGATTGAATTAAAAAAGAAAGAAAAGTTGGAGGTATTGTACTATAATATTTCGAGGCCCAAAACGTGCAATTATCGAAACTATGTTTTTCTATAAATAGAAGCTCATTCTTCCTTCATTTTTCACCAATTCACTAAAGCTTTAGAGCCATTATTATAGAGAGAAATTATAGAGAGAAGCTATAGAGAGAAAATCTATAGAAGAAGAGAAGTCTGCTCCCTCACTACTCCTATATCCAGTTTCTTTCAAAGGTAGGGAATATTATTTCTTTCTTTCATCTTCATGAAGAGAACTTCTGTTGTTCCATTCTTTGTTATTATGTTGGAATAACCTGTTTATGCGAAGTACCGCATACTTGGTGAAATTCTTCTATTATTCCATTCCTTATTATTCTGCTAGAACATCCTGTCTGTGCGTTCTACGCCGGACTTGGTTCCATTATTTATTATTCTGTTGGAACATCTTGTCTGTGCGTTCTACGCCGGACCTGGTTCCGTCTTTACTTTTCTGTTGGAATATCCTGTCTGTGCATTCTACGCCGGACCTGGTTCCGTCTTTACTATTCTGTTGGAATATCCTGTCTGTGCAGTTTACGCCGGACCTGGTTCCGTTATTTATTATTCTGTTGGAATAACTTGCCTATGCGGTCTATCGCATGCCTGGTGATTTCTTTTGTTATTCCATTCCTTATTATACTCAGTTGGTTAAAGTTTTGACTTCTATACTCCATGAAATTAGTGGAATATCTTTGATATTTGCGCTTCATCCAGTATCTTTTCATGGAAATATTCTTTTGAGCATTCTTGAATTTTACTCTACAAAGAAGTATCATGTTGACAATTTGGACGTTATCAGTTCCTAGATAAATTAATTCTTGAACTTGTTTTATTGAAATCTTAAATTATTGTCATCATCCTCATGTTTATATTTTGTTGAAAGTCATCTGTGGCCTGTAGTGCATAGATGGACTTGGTGTGATTATGACCAGGGATTATTCGGTGTAATCATGACCGTAATGTTACAAATGATGTGGAAAAAAATCCTCATTGGCCCGTAGTGCATTGATGGATAATTTTTGGTATGATTATGGCTATGGATTCTCTTTGGCCGTAGTGCAAAGATGAATTGTTTTATGGCATGATCAGGACCGTTGATGAAAACACGATTATCTTTGGCCCGTAGTGCATGGATAATTCGTGGTCATGATATTAAAGAATATCCTTGGCCGTAGTGCAGGGATGATTCGATGATTTAGATTATTTATTAAGCTGAGTCCCAGCGATAAAAGTCATGAAAAACCTTTTAAATCATAAAAGATAGTAGATTTTATTCTCTACTTGACTCTTTTAATGGTTTGCTTGATCCGCTGCAGTTAAACTTGATGTCTATTGTATTTTATCAGTTTAACATCGTTGAAGACTAATGATAATTTATTTTGCATTATCTTAGTCATAATATTTCTTACTGGGCTAGTTGAGCTCACCCTTTCTTTCACTGTTCTCTTCAGGAAATGAGAACGTAGCTGGGACTAGTCGGGGAACAGAGTGATGGTCCTAGATGATAGCATTAGTAGTCCTCACTATTCTATGTAATAGTGTGATAATAATTGTAATGAGGACTCCTTTTGAGTATGGATACTCTCTAGAAGACAATATTTGTATTCAAACTCACAGTTTATGTTCTGTCGTATTGTACACGACAGTTGTATTATTAAGTTGTATTTGGATTTATGTACTATGTAAGTGGCGACCCAAGATGGGTGACGTATACCTAATTTTGGGAGCGTCACAGTTGGTATCAGAGCTTAGAGATATGATCCCTGGCTAGGATGTGAGAATAGAACTAGGAGGGGAGAAACGGGGAATTCCTTCGCTAGTATAACCTACCTAAGTTTACTTGTTATTTAATTGGTCGGTCAGAGTATATGGATAATATTTGATATGTTAATTAACCCTTGTTTTGTTGCAGTATTTGAAAATGGCATCTGAAAATGTTGAGAATAGCAATGAAGCACATGAGACCGTGGAGACACCTCTAATCACCAACCAGGTTAATGTGATTAGAGATATCCATGTGGTGATTGAGGAATTAAAAGTTTCACTCAAGCTAGTCGCAAAGGTAGCAACTGAGAGTGAGGAAGAAGAGGAACCTGAAGTTGATTTATTAGAAGAACCTATTGATCAAAATGTAGAATTACAAAATCGTATTCATGAGTTAGAAGAGCAGGCTGAAGAACGACAGGCGGTCGTAGAATAAAGGGATGCAATAATTCAAAATTGTATTACCCGATGTGCGATGGTTGAACAGAAGCACTCTTTGGCAGAGCATACGATATTAAAGCTGAAATCTGAGAATTCAAATGTCAAGGAGCAGCTGAAAGAAGAAATAACTGAACGAGTGAGAATGAAAGATGCATGGGTGAAAGCCGCATGACGCGTTGATATTGTGAAAAGAGAAGTCCGATCCAAGAAAGCTAAAATAGATGATATGTAATTTTTTTTCCGACAGTAATTGGGAAAATCCAGCATCGAGTTTTGAATTACCCTAACGAGGAATCGAACGAAGTTATCACGGGTTAGTTAATTATAAACTCTTGCGAAGTCTATACCTTATTAGATACCGGTTCTACCCATTCTTTTATCTCTCTTGCTTGCGCTCAACGTTTAAATTTGACTTCGAAGAAATTAGACTTTGACTTATTGGTTAAAACTTCGATAGTAGAAACCTTCGTTTTACATCCACTATTTATAAATCTTGTTCAAATCAACACTTTCACGTTACCTGTCGATCGTATCTCTTTGAAAATACTTGCCTTTGATGTGATTTTAGGAACGATTGGTTAACTACTCATCAATCTTTTCGTAAGGTGGTTAACTTTCATATTCCTAACCAACCTGCTATGCGAATTCAAGCAACCAAACCACTAAAGTCAATCATTGTCATATCAAGCCATAAGTAAAGAGCCCCGAGCCTTTCACTGGTGACTTCCTTGTGTCGAATGCACCGAAGCCGAACTTTCCGTAGGGGACGTTGTGAATTACGATGTCAAGTTGATAGGTATCAATGTGACGTACTATCCAAGTCTTGGATGAGAGTCACAGTTTTGAATGATATTTCTATCGTTAATAAATTTCTTGACGTATTCTTGAAGACTTCTTAGCCTACCCTTAGAGCGTGAAATCAAATTTTGTATTGACCCCAGTACAAAACCCATTTCTTAAACCTTCAAATATTTCTTCAACCAAAACGAACGTATAATGCGCCAAAGACGTCGGCTCGAGCTGTTGAAGATTACGATCGTACCATGCAATATCATCGTGAAAATGCGAACGTGGTAGCTGACGTGTTTAGTAGAAGATTGTATGCGTTTACGAGTGCGATGTTGTTAACACAAAGACCCATTTCATACGACTTACAAATGATGAAGATAGAGTTAAAGACTCTAGGAACCCACGTGAAGATAACGAATATACGAGTAGAATCGACTTTAATCGATAAAGTTAAAGCCGCTCAAGCTACAAACCCGGAGCTGATGAATGTGAAGAAGAAGGTTCAAGAGGGCGTTATTCTAGAAGCAAGAATCGATGAAGAGAGGAAATCTCAACCCTCGATTTAATTGACCCATTTTAAATCCTTGATCAAGTAAGAACTGTGGCTTATATACTCGTTTTACCGCCAAGAATGTCGCGTGTTTATAACGTTTTTAACGTGTCGATGTTATGTAAAAATGTGGACGACCCGAATCACATTATTAATTTAGAACCGGACGAGATAGCAGAAGATTTAACGTATGAGGAGATACATGTTAACATCTTAGATAAGAAGAATCGTATTCAACATTCAAAGGTTATACCTCAAGAGTTAGAATCTGACGAGGTATCCTCACCTCTTCAGCATTCCAGGTACGTACATAAATTTCGAGGGCGAAATTCCATAAGGAGGGGAGATTGTGAGACCCCAGATTTTATGAATAAATATTTAATATTCTCGAAATATTTTTTTTTATATATTATGGTATGGATTTGATATAATATTATAGTTGTGGGTAGTATTTATAAATTTTGTAAAGTATGCAAGTTGTTATATAATATTCGATTTGTCGGGGAATATTTTTTTTATCGGGGAATATCCGTATGACGGTATAATCATTGGTGGACCCCACAACGGAATTATTGTCGGATTGAGAAAACGACAAAAATATTTTATAGAAATAACGGCGGAAGTTTTACCGTTAACTGTTGAAACACCCGGTGTTAAAAGTACAGTAATACGCATGGTTGCATAGTAGCACACGGTATTGATTATTGATGCTTATGTGAGAAGTCACTCATGTGACAACCCCAAAATAGGTCCATTCCATCCAACCTATTCTGAGTCGCCAAATACATGGTACAGAAAACAACTACAACTTTATTACAACAATTGTCGTGCAAAATACAACAACACATATGCTGTGAGTTTGGATACAAATATATACCAAATGTGACTCATGTTCCAACCGTGGACATCACCTCACAATGACACCTTACATAAAGGTATAGTCAAAAACTGTTTTAGAAATTAGAATATTTGGGAAGTGCTCAAGGAAACCTTCGTACATGGGAGGCCATGCGTCTAGGTTATGATAGATATCATATGGCCACAGAATTATCCTTGGTTGGCCCAATAGACCCCAAAGAAAAACGAGAAGATTACTATCATATTCTTCCCAATGGTGAGTCTTCTCTTGACATATCATTATCTCTACTGTCTCTAATTGAGAATTATACTTTAAACAAACACCAAGATTATATAGGTAGTGCTCGTATATATACTCAGCAAGTGAATGAGCACATCCCTGTCTTATGATGACATGAGGTTGTATGTCGTTAGACATCTTGTATGATAGTGGCAAACCACCCTTCCAACGTTGGGTACACCTTACCCTATTGGATTCAACAGTTCCTATTTGCACTACGGCCAAATATATTCATCAACAGTTCATATTTGCACTACAGGCCAAATATATTAATATCTCAAAGAAATATATAATCATTTCAGAATTTATATAAACAATAATTATAACCATCTTGATCAATGCACCTTTACACTTAAGCTAAATATATTCACTTATAAATTCAATGGTCATGATCATACCAATCAACAATTCAACTTTGCACTACTGGCCAAAGAGAACCCATAGTCATGATCATACCAAAAATCTACCCATCTTTACACTCAAGTCAAAGAGAAATATCATCATTAGGGTTATAAAAATGTTATATATAATAATAAAAATAATATGATCAACATCTAGTTTTAATCTCAAGAGTAATATTCGTAAATCAACTATAATTTGGTTAGAAAAAGAAACTAATTTTTTCGTGAATATTAACTCGTGAATAGTAATTCATGATTAGTAACTCGTGAATAGTAACTCGACACAAAAAGGTAGAAATTTCACAATAAAATACATACCAATATTTCGGTATAATGATATTGAAAGAATAATATTTCTTAAGCTTATAAACAATTTATTTTAATTGTTTACACTTTACTAAATAATGCATTTAATCATCCTAAAATGTCAAACTCATAAGATTTCATCACCAATAACCATGTTGATCAATTCACCTTTGCACTTAAGCTAAATATATTCACTTATAAATTCAATGGTCATGATCATACCAATCAACAATTCAACTTTGCACTACTGGCCAAAGAGAACCCATAGTCATGATCATACCAAAAATCTACCCATCTTTACACTCAAGTCAAAGAGAAATATCATCATTAGGGTTATAAAAATGTTATATATAATAATAAAAATAATATGATCAACATCTAGTTTTAATCTCAAGAGTAATATTCGTAAATCAACTATAATTTGGTTAGAAAAAGAAACTAATTTTTTCGTGAATATTAACTCGTGAATAGTAACTCATGAATAGTAACTCGTGAATAGTAACTCGACACAAAAAGGTAGAAATTCCATAATAAAATACATACCAATATTTCGGTATAATGATATTGAAAGAATAATATTTCTTAAGCTTATTAACAATTTATTTTAATTGTTTACACTTTACTAAATAATGCATTTAATCATCCTAAAATGTCAAACTCATAAGATTTCATCACCAATAACCAAAAACCCTCATCAAAAATCTGCATATACCTCATATAGGATTCTCAAGCCATAAAATCATATTTTCTAATTTTCTTTCTTCACAAAACATATTTAATTCATTTACTCATAACTAGACTATTTTCATGAAAAATACCAAATCAGTTCCAAAAATATTTCTTTTCTGGGATTTAGCATAATATAGTCCCATAGTGAACATATATTTTTCTCAAAATTTTTAAAAGTCATTTACTATTTTTCATATGGCCAAAACAGCCGAATATTTAGACATTTATCAAAAATTGTACTTTTATCTAAAAATTTTGAAATTCACAGAGTATACTCCTATCATATACATGTACTCCCAATAAAAATTTCATCAATTGTGGAGTTAACCACAAGGAATTATAAGCGGTTACTTTTAAAATAGTCTTTTCTAATAAAATTCATAACTCTTAATCTATACATCCAAAAATCACCATTTTTGGACACAATCAAGAAAACTCATCAAAATATCATTTCAAATTTTTTCAGAATTTTTGAAGGTCGGAAAAATTACGAAACTAAAAAACATAACAACCCTTAAAATCCCTTACTATCCCTTACCTCAAAAGAGCAGTACTTCTGATCGGTATAAGGCTGAAGGAAACTTGCACTGATGAATAGAAACTCACAGAGTATCTAAATACTAACAAAATACACTCAATAATCTAGAGAGAGAAAGAAAAAAAAACTTATGAATTCTGGTGTGATTTTCAATTCTAACTTAGCCCTCTTTTTTTAGGAAAATGTTAGCACGCCGAATCAGACTTAACCTGTAACCTGATGGCTTTACCTGTTACTATTTCCACCCACCACATTTGAATAAAAATCTCAGCACATTTCTTCACCAACCAAGAGTGGGGCCCACCAATTCTAAAATTTTCCACCAAAATGATTAACTCCGAAAATTTAACAATTTCTGAACTAGTCATATCGTAAAATTCATAACAAATCATACGTTCATTTTTAACGGTTCAAAATTTGTGGACATATACTCAACTTATATATGTATAACATATCCAAATATTACCACGATCCAACGGTCGGATTAAAAATTATAACCCTCGCAAAATATCTCAAAAACCCTAATTTGATTTTCAATACCTCCGTTCCGACAAAAATACAGATAAAACACCTCAACATTAACTCCTTCATTTTTAACCACAAAAATATATCCCTCATTTATATCCACATAAAATAAATATTTTCTTATCATATGAATCAATAATTAATTATTCACAAATAATATTACAGAATCACATTTATGACAATCAAGCCGTTCCTAGGAAAGAGAGGGCTTTCCAATAAGAATTTCTCCTTACTGGCGCGCAATTAGGTGACCAAACCTCTCTTTAGACAGAACTTTCTAGACTTTTCAATAATGTTATCAAATAATATTATTCAAATAATATGAATTATTGATCTGATAATGGGAAATACTGTGCAGTGACAATTATTGAACAACAATAATATAAAATTTCAACGTAGCAATTATTTAATCAATAAAATAAAATATTGAACAGTAATTACTGTAACAATTATTGAGTAGTGCCTTCTTACGTAAGAATCAATAATTTTAAAAATACTATGCAATACCGTGTGCTACTGTGCAATAACGCGTATTACTGTATTTTAACCACCGGGTATTTCAACAGTGTTAACGGTAACAACTACGCCGTTATTTGTAAAAACTCAAATTAGTTGTTTTATTCACCCGACAGTTATTCTGTTATGGGGCCCACAAATGGCTGCGCCGTCGTACGAATATTCCCCGACAGAAAGAATATTCTACGACCAAACGAATATTCCCCGACAACAATGAATATTTTATAACCACTTGTGTATTTTGAAAAAAAATTCATATATCACCCTTAACTTTAACATTTATCAATTTAACCATTTACTGAATAGTAATTATAAGAAAAATTGAATACTTTTATTTCATAAAATTCGGGGTCTTACAATCTCCCTTCCTTATGAAATTTCGTCCACGAAATTTAAGTACTTGGTATTTCGAAGAGTTGAGAATACCTTGCTTCTATTTCAGATTCTATCTCTCAGATCATCATGATTTCTCTATTATTCATCTCCCATGATAACTTCATTTGGGTTCCTCATGTGTTGGGAAGTCATGACAACCGCCATCCCTCGAACTACTCGGCTTTGACTTGTCTGGAGTAGCATTTGGCGTCATCATTACAGTTGGAATATACCTTTCTATAGGACATATTCCTCCCTCAACTGCCTCTTCGTACTCCTCATTCATGATCTGAATCATCAATCTTCGATCCATATCGGATTCAGGTTAACCGCTATGTACAGGGTAATTCAAAACTCGATGTTGGGTTCTCCCAATTGCTTTCCAAAAAGAGAAATTCGTATCATCTATTTTAGCCTTCTTAGATCGAACATCTCTTTCCACAATATCCACGTGTCGTGCGGCTTTTGCCCATGCATCACTTATTCTCACTCGTTCAGTTTTTTCTTCTTTCAGCTCAGATTTCATTTTTATCATCTTATACTCTGCCAAAAAATGCTTCTGTTCAAGCATCACATATCGGGTAACACAAGCTTGAATTGTTGCATCCTTTTGTTCCACGACCGCCTGTCGTTCTTCTGCCTGCTCTTCTAACTCATGAATACGATTTTGAAATTCTACATTTTGATCATATAATACCTCTAATAAACTCTCCCCAGGTACTTCTTCTTCCTCTTCTTCCTCAGTCTCAGTTGTTACCTCTGCGACTATCTCGGGTGCAACTATCAATTCTTCACTCACCACATGGATATCTCTAATTCCTTCTTCGTCTGACATCACATTATCACGGTTAGTAATTAGAGGTATCCCCACAGTCTCATTCACTCCATTGTTAGCATTCTCAGCTACCATTCTCAAATACTGCCATAAAACAAGGGTTAATTAAACAAATTAACATATCACATAATATCCCAATATTATGACTGACCAACAAATAAGCTTAGGTAGGACACACTAGCGAAGGATTTACTCATCTCTCCCCTCCTAGTTGTATTCCCCGATCTCCGCCAGAGATCATATCCCTAAGCTCTGATACCAAATGTGACAACCCCAAAATAGGTTCATTCCATCCAACCTATTCTGAGTCGCCAAATACATGGTACAGAAAACAACTACAACTTTATTACAACAATTGTCGTGTAAAATACAACAACACATATGCTGTGAGTTTGGATACAAATATATACCAAATGTGACTCATGTTCCAACCGTGGACATCACCTCACAATGACACCTTACATAAAGGTATAGTCAAAAACTGTTTTAGAAATTAAAATATTTGGGAAGTGCTCAAGGAAACCTTCGTACATGGGAGGCCATGCGTCTAGGTTATGATAGATATCATATGGCCACAGAATTATCCTTGGTTGGCCCAATAGACCCCAAAGAAAAACGAGAAGATTACTATTATATTCTTCCCAATGGTGAGTCTTCTCTTGACATATCATTATCTCTACTGTCTCTAATTGAGAATTATACTTTAAACAAACACCAAGATTATATAAGTAGTGCTCGTATATATACTCAGCAAGTGGATGAGCACATCCCTGTCTTATGATGACATGAGGTTGTATGTCGTTAGACATCTTGTATGATAGTGGCAAACCACCCTTCCAACGTTGGGTACACCTTACCCTATTGGATTCAACAGTTCCTATTTGCACTACGGCCAAATATATTCATCAACAGTTCATATTTGCACTACAGGCCAAATATATTAATATCTCAAAGAAATATATAATCATTTCAGAATTTATATAAACAATAATTATAACTATGTTGATCAATTCACCTTTGCACTTAAACTAAATATATTCACTTATAAATTCAATGGTCATGATCATACCAATCAACAATTCAACTTTGCACTACTGGCCAAAGAGAACCCATAGTCATGATCATACCAAAAATATACCCATCTTTACACTATAGTCAAAGAGAAATATCATCATTAGGGTTATAAAAATGTTATATATAATAATAAAAATAATATGATCAACATCTAGTTTTAATCTCAAGAGTAATATTCGTAAATCAACTATAATTTGGTTAGAAAAAAAAACTAATTTTTTCGTGAATATTAACTCGTGAATAGTAACTCATGAATAGTAACTCGTGAATAGTAATTCGACACAAAAAGGTAGAAATTCCACAATAAAATACATACCAATATTTCGTTATAATGATATTGAAAGAATAATATTTCTTAAGCTTATAAACAATTTATTTTACATGTTTACACTTTACTAAATAATGAATTTAATCATCCTAAAATGTCAAACTCATAAGATTTCATCACCAATAACCAAAAACCCTCATCAAAAATCTGCATATACCTCATATAGGATTCTCAAGCCATAAAATCATATTTTCTAATTTTCTTTCTTCACAAAACATATTTAATTCATTTACTCATAACTAGACTATTTTCATGAAAAATACCAAATCAGTTCCAAAAATATTTCTTTTCTGGGATTTAGCATAATATAGTCCCATAGTGAACATATATTTTTCTCAAAATTTTTAAAAGTCATTTACTATTTTTCATATGGCCAAAACAGCCGAATATTTAGACATTTATCAAAAATTGTACTTTTATCTAAAAATTTTGAAATTCACAGAGTATACTCCTATCATATACATGTACTCCCAATAAAAATTTCATCAATTGTGGAGTTAACCACAAGGAATTATAAGCGGTTACTTTTAAAATAGTCTTTTCTAATAAAATTCATAACTCTTAATCTATACATCCAAAAATCACCATTTTTGGACACAATCAAGAAAACTCATCAAAATATCATTTCAAATTTTTTCAGAATTTTTGAAGGTCAGAAAAATTACGAAACTACGAAACTGAAAAACATAACAACCCTTAAAATCCCTTACTATCCCTTACCTCAAAAGAGCAGTACTTCTGATCGGTATAAGGCTGAATGAAACTTGCACTGATGAATAGAAACTCACAGAGTATCTAAATACTCATAAAATACACTCAATAATCTAGAGAGAGAAAGAGAGAAAACTTATGAATTCTGGTGTGATTTTCAATTCTAACTTAGCTCTTTATTTATAGGAAAATGTTAGCACGCCGAATCAGACTTAACCTGTAACCTGATGGCTTTACCTGCTACTATTCCCACCCACCACATTTGAATAAAAATCTCAGCACATTTCTTCACCAACCAAGAGTGGGGCCCACCAATTCTAGAATTTTCTACCAAAATGATTAACTCCGAAAATTTAACAATTTCTGAACCAGTCATATCGTAAAATTCATAACAATCATACGTTCATTTTTAACGGTTCAAAATTTGTGTATATATACTCAACTTATATATGTATAACATATCCAAATATTACCACGATCCAACGGTCGGATTAAAAATTATAACCCTCGCAAAATATCTCAAAAACCCTAATTTGATTTTTAATACTTCCGTTCCGACAAAAATACAGATAAAACACCTCAACATTAACTCCTTCATTTTTAACCACAAAAATATATCCCTCATTTATATCCACATAAAATAAATATTGTCTTATCATATGAATCAATAATTAATTATTCACAAATAATATTACAGAATCACATTTATGACAACCAGGCCGTTCCCAGGAAAGAGGGGGCTTTTCAATAAGAATTTTTCCTTACTGGCGCGCAATTAGGTGACAAAACCTCTCCTTAGACAGAACTTTCTAGACATTGCCAATAATATTATCTAATAATATTATTCAAATAATATGAATTATTGATCTGATAATGGAAAATACTGTGCAGTGACAATTATTGAACAACAATAATATAAAATTTCAACGTAGCAATTATTAAATCAATAAAATAAAATATTGAACAGTAATTACTGTAACAATTATTGAGTAGTGCCTTCTTACGTAAGAATCAATAATTTTAAAAATACTATGCAATACCGTGTGCTACTGTGCAATAACGCGTATTACTGTATTTTAACCACCGGGTATTCCAACAGTGTTAACGATAACAACTACGCCGTTATTTGTAAAAACTCAAATTAGTCGTTTTATTCACCCGACAGTTATTCTGTTATGGGGCCCACAAATGGTTGCGCCGTCATACGAATATTCCCCGACAGAAAGAATATTCCACGACCAAACGAATATTCCCCGACAACAATGAATATTTTATAACCACTTGTGTATTTTGAAAAAAAATTCATATATCACCCTTAACTTTAACATTTATCAATTTAACCATTTACTGAATAGTAATTATAAGAAAAATTGAATACTTTTATTTCATAAAATTCGGGGTCTTACAATCTCCCCTCCTTATGAAATTTCGTCCCCGAAATTTACGTACCTGGTATTTCGAAGAGTTGAGAATACCTTGCTTCTATTTCAGATTCTATCTCTCAGATCATCATGATTTCTCTATTGTTCATCTCCCATGATAACTTCATTTGGGTTCCTCATGTGTTGGGAAGTCATGACAACCGCCATCCCTCGAACTACTCGGCTTTGACTTGTCTGGAGCAGCATTTGGCGTCATCATTACAGTTGGAATATACCTTTCTATAGGACATATTCCTCCCTCAACTGCCTCTTCGTACTCCTCATTCATGATCTGAATCATCAATCTTCGATCCATATCGGATTCAGGTTAACCGCTATGTACAGGGTAATTCAAAACTCGATGTTGGGTTCTCCCAATTGCTTTCCAAAAAGAGAAATTCGTATCATCTATTTTAGCCTTCTTAGATCGAACATCTCTTTCCACAATATCCACGTGTCGTGCGGCTTTTGCCCATGCATCACTTATTCTCACTCGTTCAGTTTTTTCTTCTTTCAGCTCAGATTTTATTTTTATCATCTTATACTCTGCCAAAGATTGCTTCTGTTCAAGCATCACATATCGGGTAACACAAGCTTGAATTGTTGCATCCTTTTGTTCCACGACCGCCTGTCGTTATTCTGCCTGCTCTTCTAACTCATGAATACGATTTTGAAATTCTACATTTTGATCATATAATACCTCTAATAAACTCTCCTCAGGTACTTCTTCTTCCTCTTCTTCCTCAGTCTCTGCTGTTACCTATGCGACTATCTCGGGTGCAACTATCAATTCTTCACTCACCACATGGATATCTCTAATTCCTTCTTCGTCTGACATCACATTATCACAGTTAGTGATTAGAGGTATCCCCACAGTCTCATTCACTCCATTGTTAGCATTCTCAGCTGCCATTCTCAAATACTGCCATAAAACAAGGGCTAATTAAACAAATTAACATATCACATAATATCCTAATATTATGACTGACCAACAAATAAGCTTAGGTAGGACACACTAGCGAAGAATTTACTCATCTCTCCCCTCCTAGTTGTTTTCCCCGATCTCCGCCAGAGATAATATCCCTAAGCTCTGATACCAAATGTGACAACCCCAAAATAGGTCTATTCCATCCAACCTATTCTGAGTCGCCAAATACATGGTACAGAAAATAACTACAACTTTATTACAACAATTGTCGTGCAAAATACAACAACACATATGCTGTGAGTTTGGATACAAATATATACCAAATGTGACTCATGTTCCAACCGTGGACATCACCTCACAATGACACCTTACATAAAGGTATAGTCAAAAACTATTTTAGAAATTAGAATATTTGGGAAGTGCTCAAGGAAACCTTCGTACATGGGAGGCCATGCGTCTAGGTTATGATAGATATCATATGGCCACAGAATTATCCTTGGTTGGCCCAATAGACCCCAAAAAAACGAGAAGATTACTATCATATTCTTCCCAATGGTGAGTCTTCTCTTGACATATCATTATCTCTACTGTCTCTAATTGAGAATTATACTTTAAACAAACACCAAGATTATATAGGTAGTGCTCGTATATATACTCAGCAAGTGGATGAGCACATCCCTGTCTTATGATGACACGAGGTTGTATGTCGTTAGACATCTTGTATGATAGTGGCAAACCACCCTTCCAACGTTGGGTACACCTTACCCTATTGGATTCACCAAATAAAACTACTAAATGAACTTTTCTATACTGCTTGGGGAGAACATCCACAGCTAGAGACCACCGTTCTATTTTTCCGTTACCCTCGCTCGACCCAGCTACACCCTTATTACCTGAAAGGAATTGTGAAGCAAAAGGGTGAGCACAACTAGCTCAGTAAAGAATATCATGACTAAAGATAATTAAATTATCAATAGCCTTCATCAATAATAAATCAGAGATTTAGAACATATGGTAAATGATAAAAATTTTAACCATAGTTGCAGCGAAACGAGCAATCCATTAGAAGAGTCAAATAGACTATAAAGTCTATTATCTTCTCCATGTTAAAAATCCACCAACAATATTTTATCCCTGTAACATCAATCAACAAATCTGGTCCACAATCATATGAATAACTCATAATCATAACTGTAGTTCTAAATTCCTCTTCTCATCTAGGACGAAGATAATTTTTATCACCTATCTTTACCTGAAACATCAAAGATCATGGTTACACCAAATCACATTTCCTATTCATAATCATACTAATAATTTCATCTTTGCACTAAGGCCAAAGATATTCATTTGTATCACCAGTTGGTTATGTTTATCTCAACATCTGTTCATCTTTGCACTACTGGCCAAAGATATTCAACAACATGTCATCTTTGCACTACGGGCCAAAGATATTCATCAACAATTCATCTTTGCACTATAGGCCAAAGATATTCATCAATATTTCATCTTTACACTACAGGCCAAAGATATTCCTCAACAGTTCCTATTTGCACTACGGCCAAATATATTCATCAACAGTTCATATTTGCACTACAGGCCAAATATATTAATATCTCAAAGAAATATATAATCATTTCAGAATTTATATAAACAATAATTATAACCATGTTGATCAATTCACCTTTGCACTTAAGCTAAATATATTCATTTATAAATTCAATGGTCATGATCATACCAATCAACAATTCAACTTTGCACTACTGGCCAAAGAGAACCCATAGTCATGATCATACCAAAAATCTACTCATCTTTACACTCAAGTCAAAAAGAAATATCATCATTAGTGTTATAAAAATGTTATATATAATAATAAAAATAATATGATCAATATCTAGTTTTAATCTCAAGAGTAATATTCGTAAATCAACTATAATTTGGTTAGAAAAAGAAACTAATTTTTTCGTGAATAGTAACTCGTGAATAGTAACTCATGAATAGTAACTCGTGAATAGTATCTTGACACAAAAAGGTAGAAATTCCACAATAAAATACATACCAATATTTCGGTATAATGATATTGAAAGAATAATATTTCTTAAGCTTATAAACAATTTATTTTAATTGTTTACACTTTACTAAATAATGCATTTAATCATCCTAAAATGCTAAACTCATAAGATTTCATCACCAATAACCAAAAAACCTCATCAAAAATCTGCATATACCTCATATAGGATTCTCAAGCCATAAAATCCTATTTTCTAATTTTCTTTCTTCACAAAACATATTTAATTCATTTACTCATAACTAGACTATTTTCATAAAAAATACCAAATCAGTTCCAAAAATATTTTTTTTCTGAGATTTAGCGTAATATAGTCCCATAGTGAACATATATTTTTCTCAGAATTTTTAAAAGTCATTTACTATTTTTCATATGGCCAAAACAGCAAAATATTTAGACATTTATCAAAAATTGTACTTTTATCTAAAAATTCTGAAATTCACAGAGTATACTCCTATCATATACATGTACTCCCAATAAAAATTCCATCAATTTTGGAGTTAACCACAAGGAATTATAAGCGGTTACTTTTAAAATAGTCTTTTCTCATAAAATTCATAACTCTTAATCTATACATCTAAAAATCACCATTTTTGAACACAATCAATAAAACTCATCAAAATATCATTTCAATTTTTTCCAAAATTTTTGTAGGTCAAAAAAATTACGAAACTGAAAAACATAACAACCCTTAAAATCCCTTACTATCTCTTACCTCAAAAGAGCAGTACTTCTGATCGGTATAAGGCTGAAGGAAACTTACACTGATGAATAGAAACTCACAGAGTATCTAAATACTCACAAAATACACTCAATAATCTAGAGAGAGAAAGAGAGGAAGAGAGAAAACTTATGAATTCTGGTGTGATTTTTAATTCTAACTTAGTCCTCTATTTATAGGAAAATGTTAGCACGCCGAATCAGACTTAACCTGTAACCTGATGGCTTTACCTGCTACTATTCTCACCCACCACATTTGAATAAAAATCTCAGCATATTTCTTCACCAACCAAGAGTGGGGCCCACCAATTCTAGAATTTTCCACCAAAATGATTAACTCCGAAAATTCAACAATTTCTGAACCAGTCATATCGTAAAATTCATAACAAATCATACGTTCATTTTTAACGGTTCAAAATTTGTGGACATATACTCAACTTATATATGTATAACATATCCAAATATTACCACGATCCAACGGTCGGATTAAAAATTATAACCCTCGCAAAATATCTCAAAAACCCTAATTTGATTTTTAATACCTCCGTTCCGACAAAAATACAGATAAAACACCTCAACATTAACTCCTTCATTTTTAACCACAAAAATATATCCCTCATTTATATCCACATAAAATAAATATTTTCTTATCATATGAATCAATAATTAATTATTCACAAATAATATTACAGAATCACATTTATGACAACTAGGCCGTTCCCAGGAAAGAGGGGGCTTTCCAATAAGAATTTCTCCTTACTGGCGCGCAATTAGGTGACCAAACCTCTCCTTAGACAGAACTTTCTAGATATTTCCAATAATGTTATCTAATAATATTATTCAAATAATATGAATTATTGATCTGATAATGGGAAATACTGTGCAGTGACAATTATTGAACATCAATAATATAAAATTTTAACGTAGCAATTATTGAATCAATAAAATAAAATATTGAACAGTAATTACTGTAACAATTATTGAGTAGTGCCTTCTTACGTAAGAATCAATAATTTTAAAAATACTATGCAATACCGTGTGCTACTGTGCAATAACGCGTATTACTGTATTTTAACCACCGGGTATTCCAACAGTGTTAACGGTAACAACTACGCCGTTATTTGTAAAAACTCAAATTAGTCGTTTTATTCACCCGACAGTTATTCTGTTATGGGGCCCACAAATGGCTGCGCCGTCGTACGAATATTCCCCGACAGAAAGAATATTCCACGACCAAACGAATATTCCCCGACAACAATGAATATTTTATAACCACTTGTGTATTTTGAAAAAAAATTCATATATCACCCTTAACTTTAACATTTATCAATTTAACCATTTACTGAATAGTAATTATAAGAAAAATTGAATACTTTTATTTCATAAAATTCGGGGTCTTACAATCTCCCCTCCTTATGAAATTTCGTCCCCGAAATTTACGTACCTGGTATTTCGAAGAGTTGAGAATACCTTGCTTCTATTTCAGATTCTATCTCTCAGATCATCATGATTTCTCCATTGTTCATCTCCCATGATAACTTCATTTGGGTTCCTCATTTGTTGGGAAGTCATGACAACCGCCATCCCTCGAACTACTCGGCTTTGACTTGTCTGGAGCAGCATTTGGCGTCATCATTACAGTTGGAATATACCTTTCTATAGGACATATTCCTCCCTCAACTGCCTCTTCGTACTCCTCATTCATGATCTGAATCATCGATCCATATCGGATTCAGGTTGACCGCTATGTACAGGGTAATTCAAAACTCGATGTTGGGTTCTCCCAATTGCTTTCCAAAAAGAGAAATTCATATCATCTATTTTAGCCTTCTTAGATCGAACATCTCTTTCCACAATATCCACGCGTCGTGCGGCTTTTGCCCATGCATCACTTATTCTCACTCGTTCAGTTTTTTCTTCTTTCAGCTCAGATTTCATTTTTATCATCTTATACTCTGCCAAAGAATGCTTCTGTTCAAGCATCACATATCGGGTAACACAAGCTTGAATTGTTGCATCCTTTTGTTCCACGACCGCCTGTCGTTCTTCTGCCTTCTCTTCTAACTCATGAATACGATTTTGAAATTCTACATTTTGATCATATAATACCTCTAATAAACTCTCCTCAGGTACTTCTTCTTCCTCTTCTTCCTCAGTCTCAGCTGTTACCTCTGCGACTATCTCGGGTGCAACTATCAATTCTTCACTCACCACATGGATATCTCTAATTCCTTCTTCGTCTGACATCACATTATCACGGTTAGTAATTAGAGGTATCCCCACAGTCTCATTCACTCCATTGTTAGCATTCTCAGCTGCCATTCTCAAATACTGCCATAAAACAAGGGTTAATTAAACAAATTAACATATCACATAATATCCCAATATTATGACTGACCAACAAATAAGCTTAGGTAGGACACACTAGCGAAGGATTTACTCATCTCTCCCCTCCTAGTTGTATTCCCCGATCTCCGCCAGAGATCATATCCCTAAGCTTTGATACCAAATGTGTCAACCCCAAAATAGATCCATTCCATCCAACCTATTCTGAGTCGCCAAATACACGGTACACCGTTGATGCTGAGATGTATGACACGTTATACGACCGTAACGTGGAATTACAAGACGAGGTTCAGGAATTGACTGAGCGAGCGACTGTTCAGCAGTCTACTTTAGAGGAGAAGGAGAGGGAGATTTCGACTCTTCACACACGATTGGGAAATGTAGAATGGGATTTGGTCCATGAGAAGGGTCAAACCGAAGATAAGACCGAGGAGATAGAGAAGCTGAAAAAGGAACTGAAAGAAATCTCCGGATGACTGAATATAGCAGAGGAAGGATGGGTAAGAGAATCATGTCGAGCTGATCGTGCAGAAGATGATAGTCGTGCAAAGAAGGCAAAGCTTGAAGAGACATACTCCACACTTAATCATGCAATAGTTGAGGCTCAGGAACGAGTTTTGAGATACCCCGTCCAGTTCGAAGGACTTTTGTCGTATATGCTGGATCGCAGGACGATGTCTCGTATCATGGATAAGGAGCGTGGCAAGGCTATTCAGCACCTTGATAGACAGGATTAGAATCCGTTTAATTATGTGAAAGACTTAATTTGTTTTTATATGTAAATTTCGATGTGTTTATGAACGAAGGAATATGTTAATATTTTAAATCCTGTGGATTCTTTATTCCAGGATAATTGATGTAAATAACAGTTATGCTATAGTTTGATGTTAAAACTTTGAGTTGAATTAAATATATTAAGTTGTTTGAGATGATGTGTTAAATTGTTGAGTAATGCCTTAACTATTTAGAAAAATAAATAAAGTTCTAATAAGCGTTTATTTTATCAGAAATATGCCGCCAAGGAGAAGACAACAACGTCAACCGGCTCAGGAAGAGTCAACCAATAATAACAATAACGTCAACGCTAATCCTGTTCAGCAGTTGGTGAACTTACTGACGGGAGCAATGAACAATCAACCTCAAGCTCCACCAAACGCAATGTTTAAAGACTTCAAGGCGGTGGGACCCAATCGAGGCTCAAACGTGGGTCATGGAAATAGAGAAAGTATTCAACGTTGCTAGGGTTAGAGAAGACCAGAAGACCGCTTTCGCAACGTTTATGTTGAATTCTGAGGCTAGCTACTGGTGGCAAGCAAACAAAGTGCGAGGAGGTGAAGGTGTAATTACGTGGGAGAGATTTAAAGAAATATATTTCGAAATGTACTTCCCAACTAGTTCACAGAATCAGATGGAGATTCAATTTCTGGAACTGAAGCAGGGAAACATGAGCGTACCTAATTACGCGGCTAAATTCGATGAGTTGGCAAGGTTTGCCCCGTACCAAGTACACACTGACAAAAGAAAGGCTAGAAGATTTGAACAAGGACTAAAGCCTTGGGTTTATAGTAAGGTGTTAATGTTTCAGATAAACACATTTGCCGGAGTACTGGAAAAGGCCATCCTCGCTGAAGGTGGAAGCGATGCGGTGACCAAGTACAATCAAGAGCAGAAGAAGAAGAAGAGTGAAGGTGAAGTAAATAACAAGACTGGTGGGAGTAACACTGGGGGTAGTCATAATCAGAAGAGAAAGTGGACGGATAACTCGTCAGCTGGAAGTCAACAAGGAGGGCAGAAGAAGAAAATTGAAGCGTGCTCAAACTGTGGAAAAGCTCATCTGGGAGTTTGCATGAAAGGGAAGCGAGTGTGCTACAATTGTAGTCAGGAAGGCCACATAGCACCAAATTGTCCAAACCTAAAGAAGGGTGCTTGTTTTAACTGTGGTTCTAAAGATCATCTAGCAAGAGACTGCCCCAAGAAGGGTTCAGGAGGAGCAGTGCAAGGAGGTAACCGTGAAAATGGCAGTGGAAATAGCTTAACCATCACCGGACCACCTGCAACAAACCGACCGACCGCCAGAACTTTCAATATGACAGTGCAGGACGCAATCTAGTCTCGTGATGTGGTGTCAGGTATCATTCCGATCAATGAAATTAATGCTTACGTTTTATTTGATTCGGGTGCTACTTGTTCCTTTATATCCGAAGACTTTGCTAATAGTTTAGATTTGCTTATGGATGAGTTGGAATATCCCATGAATATAGAAATTGCGAATAGAGAGATAATTCATGTTAAGTACGTGTTTAAAAACTGTAGGGTAGATATTAAGGGTAATATCATGAATGTAGATCTTATCCCTATTCGACTTGGGGAATTTGACGTTATTTTGGGTATGGATTGGTTATCCAATTATGGGGCGATAATTGACTGCCAGAAGAAGCATATTAACCTTATGACTCCGTCAAAGATTGTGTTTTATGGTAGCAAGTCGCCTAGACAAGCGAGTTGTCTGACGATGATGCAGGCCAGGAGGTTATTAAGACAAGGCTGTGTAGGATACTTAGCTTACATAGTTGACAGTCGAAAAGAGAATTCGAAGGTAGAAGAAATACCGATTGTGAGGGACTTCGTCGACGTATTTCCAGACGATTTGCCAGGACTTCCACCAGATAGAGAGATAGATTTCGTGATCGATTTGGCGCCCGGAACCGCTCCAATATCGAAGGCACCATACCAAATGGCACCAGTAGAGATGAAAGAACTGATGGTCCAACTACAAGAATTGGTGGACAAAAAGTATATTCAACCTAGCGTATCGCCGTGGGGAGCGCCGGTGTTGTTTGTGAAAAAGAAGGACGGATCGATGCGGCTCTGCATTGACTACAGAGAACTGAACAAGGTCACGATTAAGAATAGATATCCATTACCAAGAATCGACGATCTGTTTGATCAATTAAAGGGAGCAAGATACTTTTCTAAGATAGACTTAAGGAGTGGTTATCACCAACTGAAGGTGAGGCCAGAGGATGTACCGAAGACAGCGTTCAGAACGCGATACGGTCACTACGAATTTTTAGTAATGTCGTTTAGTCTAACGAATGCTCCTGCAGCATTTATGGGACTAATGAATGGTGTGTTCAAGCCATTTTTGGACAAATTCGTGGTGGTATTTATAGACGACATTCTAGTATATTCCAAAACCAAAGAAGAACACGAAGAACATTTGAGGTTAACGTTTGAAGTATTGAGAAGGGAGAAGTTGTACGCTAAATTTTCGAAACACGAATTCTGGATCGAGCGAGTACAATTTCTTGGTCACGTGATCGATAAAAACGGAATTTCGATAGATCCATCTAAAGTCGAAGCCGTGATTAACTGGGATTAGCCGAGAACGCCGTCAGAAGTAAGAAGTTTTCTTAGATTGGCGGGATATTATAGAAGATTCATTCAAGATTTTTCCAAGATCGCAACTCCGTTAACGAATTTAACTCGAAAAGCTGTGAAATTTGTTTGGACGGAGAAGTGTGAGGAGAGCTTTCAAGAATTAAAGAAGAGGTTGAGTACGACACCTGTGTTATCTCTTCCGGATGATACAGGCAATTTTGTTATTTTTAGTGATGCGTCGCATAAAGGACTTGGCTATGTGCTAATGCAAAACGGTAAAGTCATCGCGTATGCATCACGACAGTTGAAGGATTATGAGAAGGGATACCCGACCCATGATTTGGAGTTAGCTGCAGTTGTTTTTGCTTTAAAAATTTGGAGGCACTATCTTTACGGGGAGAAGTGTGAAATATATACAGACCACAAGAGTCCGAAATATATTTTCACACAGAAGGACTTAAATATGCGTCAAAGAAGATGGTTAGAATTAATCAAGGATTACGACTGTGAGATTTTATACCATCCGGGTAAGGCGAATGTAGTTGCCGACGCCTTAAGTAGAAAGGGTCGTGAGAAATTGATGATGTTAACTGCTCAGGAGGAGCTAATTGTGGAAATGGAGAAATTGGAATTGGAAGTGAAGTATCCAATGGAGATTGATGAGAAGCTATTTCAGATGCAATCTGGTACAACTCTACTAGATAAAGTGAAGGAGGCTCAGCTTTAGGATGATGAATGCAAAAAGGTGACAAAGAAGATATATGAAGGAACCGAACCGAGATTTAAGATGGATAAGGAAGGAATACTGAGATTTGAGAGTAGAATTTGTGTTCCGCCAGTACAAGAGATTAAGGAGGAAATTTTAAACGAAGCTCATAGTTCACGATATTCGATTCACTCTGGTAGTACCAAAATGTACCAAGATCTTTGACAACATTTCTGGTGGCCGAATTTGAAACGTGATGTTGCAGAATGTGTTGCCAAGTGCCTGACATGTCAGAAAGTTAAAGCAGAGCATCAGAGACCAAGTGGATTGCTTCAACCGTTGGAAATCCCTGAATGGAAATGGGAACATATTACAATGGACTTCGTGGTTGGCCTTCTGACGACTCAGAAGGGCTACGACGCAGTATGGGTTATCGTTGACCGACTGACAAAATCTGCACACTTCCTTCCGATCAAAATAAGATTCAACTTAGATCAGTTGTCCAGGCTATACGTAAAACAAATTGTTTCGAGGCACAGAGTTCCGGTATCAATTGTTTCAGATAGGGATCCGCGCATCACATCAAATTTATGGAAACGTCTTCAGGAATGCATGGGTACGCAATTGCGAATGAGTACAGCTTACCACTGAGAGAACCATTCAGACATTAGAAGATATGCTAAGAGCCTGTGTGATGGACTTTATAGGAAATTGGGATGATCACCTACCATTAGTAAAGTTCGGCTACAACAACAGTTACCACGCTAGTATAGGCATGCCGCCTTACGAAGCGTTATAAGGCAAAAAGTGCAGAACTTCGCTTTACTGGGATGAAGTTGGTGAAAGACAATTGCTAGTGCCAGAATTGGTACAGCAGACAGCAGAAATAGTCAAAGTAATCCAAGCACGACTGGCAGCGGCTCAAGATCGACATAAGACTCTAGGGACCCATGTGATGATGGCGAATATACGAGTAGAACCGACTTTAATCGATAAAGTTAAAGCTGCTCAAGCTACAGACCTGGAGCTGATGCGTATGAGGAAAAAAGTGCAAGAAGGTGTTATGACGGAAGCACGAATCGATGAAGAAGGAATACTTCAAGTCAACTCCAGACTTTGTGTTCCTAACGACCCTGATTTAAAGTATGAAATCATGATGGAGGCGCACAACACACCGTTTGCAATCCATCCTGGGAGTACCAAAATGTATCATGATCTTCGTCATACATTTTGGTGGAGCAATATGAAGCGAGAGATAGCGTTGTTTATCTCAAGGTGTCTAACTTGTCAACGAGTCAAGGCGGAGCATCAAGTACCAAAAGGTCCATTGCAACCACTTGAAATTTCAAAATAGAAGTGGGAGCACATAACCATGGATTTCGTTACCGGTCTTCTTAAGGTTTCTCAAGGTATTGATGCGATTTGGGTCATTGTTGATAGATTGACCAAGTCTGCTCATTTTTTACCGATACGAGAAACTTATACACTTGAACGTCTTGCTCGTATGCACATAAACGAGATTGTAAGACTGCATGGTATGTCAGTATCCATAGTTTCTGACCGAGACCCAAGATTCACTTCACGATTTTGGGTTAGCTTACAAAAAGCTATGGGCACGGATTTACGATTTAGTTCGGCATATCATCCTCAGACGGATGGACAATCAGAGAGGACTATTCAAACTCTAGAAGATTTATTAAGACTCTGTGTCCTTGACTTCAAGGGAAGTTGGGACAAGTTCTTATCATTGGTGGAGTTTTCCTACAACAACAGTTTTCAAGCAAGTATTGGCATGGCTCCATTCGAAGCGTTGTATGGAAGAAAGTGTCGTTCTCCAGTATGTTGGGATGAGGTGGGTGAAGCAACGTTGTTGGGACCGGAGTTGGTACGTATGACTACAAAAAATATTCAAACGATCCGACAATGTATAAAAACCTCACAAGATCGACAAAAGAGTTATGCTGATCTTCATCGAAAGGACATGGAATTTAATATAGGAGATCATGTGTTCTTACGTGTTGCTCCATGGAAAGGAGTTACGAGATTTGGAAAGAAAGAAAAGCTCAATCCTCGATTCATCGGTCCATTTTTAATCCTCGATCGAGTAGGAACTGTGGCTTATAGACTCGCTTTACCGCCAAGTATGTCTCGTGTTCATAACGTTTTTCACATATCCATGTTACGTAGATATGTGGAAGACCCGAACCACATTATTGAGTTAGAACCGGACGAAATAGCGGAGGATTTGACATATGAAGAAGTTCATGTTCAAATCTTGGATAAGAAGGAACATATTCTACGCTCCAAGGTTATACCTCAAGTCAAAGTTTTGTGGAGAAATCACGATGTTGAGGAAATGACTTGCGAGTTAGAATTTGAAATGAAGTCAAGGTATCCTTACCTCTTCGACATACCAGGTACGTACCCTAATTTCGAGGGCGAAATTTCATAAGAAGGGGAGGTTGTAAGACCCCAACTTTTATAAATAAAGATGAATTTTCTATAAATATTATTTTTGAATATTATGGAGTTAATTTGATATAATGTTATAATTGTGGGTAATATTTATAAATTTTGCAAAGTACGCAACTTGTTATATAATATTCGATTGGTCGGGGAATATTCGTTTTAACAAGGAATATTCGTACAACGTCACAGTCATTGGTGGACCCCACAACGGAATTATTGTCGGATTGAGAAAACGACAAAAATATTTTATTAAAAATAACGGCGGAAGTTTTACCATTGATACTGTTGAACTACTCGGTAGTAAAAGTACAGTAATACGTGTGGTTGCATAGTAGCACACGGTATTGATTATTAATGCTTATGTGAGAAGTCACTCAGTTTGATTCAATTATTGTCAGTTAATAATATGAATTATTTAGCGATAATGAAGTTTTGTTTTATTCGTATTATTAACATAATAAAACAGAAACATCTTTTTATATAAAACAGAATACTTTATTAAAGTTATTCTATAAATAGAATATATTATATTTTATTTAAAAGATTTTTCTTTAACTATGGACCGTCAGATTAAAGTAATCAATCTGAACCGTTTATGGATTAGTTACTATGCATTCTATTTTTTTATAAATAGCAGCTCATTCCTTCATTATTTCTTACGAATTCACTGAACTCTAGAGAGAGAAACTATAGAAAGAGAGAAGAAAAGTATTCTACTACTTACTACTTCCTTATTTCAGTTCTTCTTTAAAACAGTAAGGGGTGTTATTCTTTCTTATTCATGAAGAGAACTGTTGTTATTCCATTTCTTATTATTCTGTTGGAATAACCTGAATACGCGGTCTACCCTATACTTGGTGACATTCTTCTATTATTCTGTTGGAACATCCTGTCTGTGTGTTTTACATCGGACCTGGTTCCGTCTTTATTATTATTCTGTTGGAACATCCTGTCTATGTATTTTACACCGGACCTGGTTCCGTCTTTATTATTTGTAACAACCCCAAAATAGGTTCATTCCATCCAACCTATTCTGAGTCGCCAAATACATGGTACAGAAAACAACTACAACTTTATTACAACAATTGTCGTGCAAAATACAACAACACATATGCTGTGAGTTTGGATACAAATATATACCAAATGTGACTCATGTTCCAACTGTGGACATCACCTCACAAAAACACCTTACATAAAGGTATAGTCAAAAACTGTTTTAGAAATTAGAATCTTTGAGAAGTGCTCAAGGAAACCTTCGTACATGGGAGGCCACGCATCAAGGTTATGATAGATATCATATGGCCACAGAATTATCCTTGGTTGACCCAATAGACCCCAAAGAAAAACGAGAAGATTACTATCATATTCTTCCCAATGGTGAGTCTTCTCTTGACTTATCATTATCTCCACTGTCTCTAATTGAGAATTATACTTTAAACAAACACCAAGATTATATAGGTAGTGCCCATAGATATACTCAGCAAGTGGATGAGCACAACCCTGTCTTATGATGACACGAGGTTGTATGTCATTAGACATCTTGTATGATAGTAACAAAACACCCTTCCAACGTTGGGTTCGCCTCACCCTATTTTCTTCACCAAATATAACTACTAAATGATGACCACCGTTCTATTTCCTTGTTACCCCCGCTCGACCCAGCTACACTCTTATTACCTGAAAGGAATTGTGAAGCAAAAGGGTGAGCACAACTAGCTCAGTAAAGAATATCATGACTAAAGATAATTCAATTATCAATAGCCTTCATCAACAATAAATCAGAGATTTAAAACATATGGTAAATGATAAAAATTTCAACCATAGTTGCAGCGGAACGAGCAATCCATTAGAAGAGTCAAATAGACTATAAAGTCTATTATCTTCTCCATGTTAAAAATCCACCAACAATGTTTTATCCCTATAACATCAATCAACAATTCTGGTCCACAATCATATGAATAACTCATAATCATAACTGTAGTTCTAAATTCCTCTTCTCATCCAGGACGATGATAATTTTCATCACCTATCTTTACCTGAAACATCAAAGATCATGGTTACACCAAATCACATTTCCTGTTCATAATCATACTAATAACTTCATCTTTGCACTACGTCCAAAGATATTCATTTGTATCACCAGTTGGTCATGTTTATCTCAACATCTGTTCATCTTTGCACTACTGGCCAAAGATATTCAACAACATGTCATCTTTGCACTACGGGCCAAAGATATTCATCAACAATTCATCTTTGCACTACAGGCCAAAGATATTCATCAATATTTCATCTTTGCACTACAGGCCAAAGATATTAATATCTCAAAGAAATATATAATCATTTCAGAATTTATATAAACAATAATTATAACCATGTTGATCAATTCACCTTTGCACTTAAGCTAAAGATATTCACTTATAAATTTAATGGTCATGATCATACCAGTCACAATTCAATTTTGCACTACAGGCCAAAGAGAACCCTAGTCATGATCATACCAATAATCTACCCATCTTTACACTCTAGAGAAAGAGAATTTCAACATCAGGGTTATAAAAATATTATATATGATAATAAAATCAATATAATCAACATATAGATTTAATCTTAAGAGTAATATTCATAACTCAACTATAATTTGGTTAAAAAAAACCAATTTTTATCGTGAATAGTAACTCGTGAATAGTAACTCATGAATAGTAACTCGTGAATAGTAACTCATAAATAGTAAACTCGACACAAAAAGGTAAAAATTCCACAATAAAATCCATACCAGTATTTCGGTATAATGATATTGAAAGAATAATATTTCTTAAGCTTATAAACAATTTATTTAAAGTGTTTAAACTTTACTAAATAATGCATTTAATCATTCTAAAATACCAAACTCATAAGATTTTATCACCAATAATCAAAACCCTCATCAAAAATCTGCATATACCTCATATAGGATTCTCAAGCCATAAAATCCTATTTTCCAATTTTCTTACTTCACATAACATATTTAATTCATTTACTCATAACTAGTCCATTTTTATGAAAAATATCAAATCAGTTCCAAAAATATTTCATTTCTGGGATTTAGCATAATATAGTCCCATAGTGAACATATATTTTTCTCAGAATTTTTAAAAGTCATTTACTATTTTTCATATGGCCAAAATAGCCGAATATTTAGACATTTATCAAAAATTGTACTTTTGTCTAAAAATTCTGAAATTTACAGAGTATACTTCTATCATATACATGTACTCCCAATAAAAATTTCATCAATTTTGGAGTTAACCACAAGGAATTATAAGCTGTTACTTTTAAAATAGTCTTTTCTCATAAAATTCATAACTCTCAATCTATACATCCAAAAATCACCATTTTTGGACACAATCAAGAAAACTCATCAAAATATCATTTTAAATTTTTCCAGAATTTTTGAAGATCAGAAAAATTACGAAACTGAAAATCATAACAACCCTTAAAATCCCTTAATATCCCTTACTATCCCTTACCTCAAAAGAGCAGTACTTCTGACTTGATATCGGATATGATGCTGAAGGAAACTTGCACTAATGAATAGCAACTCACCAAGTATCTAAAAACTCACAAAATATGCTTCATAATATAGAGAGAGAAAGAGAGAAAGCTTATGTTTCTGGTGTGATTTTCAATTCTAACTTAGCCCTCTATTTATAGAAAAATTTTGGTAGGTTTGACCTGCAACCTGATGGCTTTACCTGCTACTATTCCCACCCACCACATTTGAAATATAATTCAGCACATTTCTTCACCAACCACAAGTGGGGCCCACCAATTCTAGAATTTTCCACCAAAATGATAAACTCCAAAAATTCAACAATTTCTGAACCAGTCATCTCGTAAAATTCATAACAAATCATACGTTCATTTTTAACGGTTCAAAATTTGTGGGCATATACTCAACTTATATATGTATAACATATCCAAAAATTACCACGATCCAACGGTCGGATTAAAAATTATAACCCCCGCAAAATATCTCAAAAATCCTGATTTTTAATACCTCCATTCCGACAAAAATACGGATAAAAATCTCAACATTAACTCCTTCATTTTTTAACCACAAAAATATATCCCTCATTTATATCCACAATAAATATTTTCTTATCATATGAATCAATAATTAATTATTCACAAATAATATTACAGAATCACATTTATGACAACCAGGCTGTTCCCAGGAAAGAGGGGGCTTTCCAATAAGGATTTCTCCTTACTGGCGCACAATTAGATGACCAAACCTCTCCTTAAACAGAACTTTCTAGACATTGTCAATAATGCTATCTAATAATATTATTCAAATAATATGAATTATTGATCTGATAATAGAAAATACTGTGCAGCAACAATTATTGAAACAAAAATAATATAAAATATCAACGCAGCAATTATTGAATCAATAAAGTAAAATATTGAACAGTAATTACTGTAACAATTATTGAGTAGTGCCTTCTTACGTAAGAATCAATAATTTTAAAAATACTGTGCAATACCGTGTGCTACTGTGCAATAACGCGTATTACTATATTTTAACCAACGGGTATTCCAACAGTGTTAACGGTAACAACTACGCCGTTATTTGTAAAAACTCAAATTTGTCGTTTTCTTCACCCGACAGTTATTCGTTATGGGGCCCACAAATAGCTGCGCCGTCGTACAAATATTCCCCGACAGAAAGAATATTCCACGACCAAACGAATATTCCCCGACAACAATGATTATTTTATAACCACTTGCTTATTTTGAAAAAAATTCATATTTCACCCATAACTTTAAACTTTTATCAATTTAACCATTTACTGAATAGTAATTATAAGAAAAATTGAATACTTTTATTTCATAAAATTCGGGGTCTTACAATCTCCCCTCCTTATGAAATTTCGTTCCCGAAATTTACGTACCTGGTATTTCGAAGAGTTGAGAATACCTTGCTTCCATTTCAGATTCTATCTCTCAGATCATCATGATTTCTCCATTGCTCATCTCCCATGATAACTTCATTTGGGTTCCTCATTTGTTGGGAAGTCATGACAACCGCCATCCCTCGAACTACTCGGCTTTGACTTGTCTGGAGCAGCATTTGGCGTCATCATTACCGTTGGAATATACCTTTCTAAAGGGCATATTCCTCCCTCAACTGCCTCTTCGTACTCCTCATTCATGATCTGAATCATCAATCTTCGATCCATATCGGATTCAGGTTGACCGCTATGTACAGGGTAATTCAAAACTCGATGTTGGGTTCTCCCAATTGCTTTCCAAAAAGAGAAATTCATATCATCTATTTTAGCCTTCTTAGATCGAACATCTCTTTCCACAATATCCACGTGTCGTGCGGCTTTTGCCCATGCATCACTTATTCTCACTCGTTAAGTTTTTTCTTCTTTCAGCTCAGATTCTATTTTTATCATCTTATACTCTGCCAAAGAATGCTTCTGTTCAAGCATCACATATCGGGTAACACAAGCTTGAATTGTTGCATCCTTTTGTTCCACGACCGCCTGTCGTTCTTCTGCCTGCTCTTCTAACTCATGAATACGATTTTGAAATTCTACATTTTGATCATATAATACCTCTAATAAACTTTCATCTGGTACTTCTTCTTCCTCTTCTTCCTCAGTCTCAGCTGTTACCTCTGCGACTATCTCGGGTGTAACTATCAATTCTTCACTCACCACATAGATATCTCTAATTCCTTCTTCGTCTGACATCACATTATCACGGTTAGTGATTAGAGGTATCCCCACACTCTCATTCACTCCATTGTTAGCATTCTCAGCTGTCATTCTCAAATACTGCCATAAAACAAGGGTTAATTAAACAAATTAACATATCACATAATATCCCAATATTATGACTGACCAACAAATAAGCTTAGGTAGGACACACTAGCGAAGGATTTACTCATCTCTCCCCTCCTAGTTGTATTCCCCGATCTCCGCCAGAGATCATATCCCTAAGCTCTGATACCAAATGTAACAACCCCAAAATAGGTTCATTCCATCCAACCTATTCTGAGTCGCCAAATACATGGTACAGAAAATAACTACAACTTTATTACAACAATTGTCGTGCAAAATACAACAACACATATGCTGTGAGTTTGGATACAAATATATACCAAATGTGACTCATGTTCCAACCGTGGACATCACCTCACAATAACACCTTACATAAAGGTATAGTCAAAAACTGTTTTAGAAATTAGAATCTTTGGGAAGTGCTCAAGGAAACCTTCGTACATGGGAGGCCACGCATCTAGGTTATGATAGATATCATATGGCCACAGAATTATCCTTGGTTGACCCAATAGACCCCAAAGAAAAACGAGAAGATTACTATCATATTCTTCCCAATGGTGAGTCTTCTCTTGACTTATCATTATCTCCACTGTCTCTAATTGAGAATTATACTTCAAACAAACACCAAGATTATATAGGTAGTGCCCATAGATATACTCAGCAAGTGGATGAGCACAACCCTGTCTTATGATGACACGAGGTTGTATGTCATTAGACATCTTGTATGATAGTAACAAAACACCCTTCCAACGTTGGGTTCGCCTCACCCTATTTTCTTCACCAAATATAACTACTAAATGATGACCACCGTTCTATTCCCTTGTTACCCCCGCTCGACCCAGCTACACTCTTATTACCTGAAAGGAATTGTGAAGCAAAAGGGTGAGCACAACTAGCTCAGTAAAGAATATCATGACTAAAGATAATTCAATTATCAATAGCCTTCATCAACAATAAATCAGAGATTTAGAACATATGGTAAATGATAAAAATTTCAACCATAGTTGCAGCGGAACGAGCAATCCATTAGAAGAGTCAAATAGACTATAAAGTCTATTACCTTCTCCATGTTAAAAATCCACCAACAATGTTTTATCCCTGTAACATCAATCAACAATTCTGGTCCACAATCATATGAATAACTCATAATCATAACTGTAGTTCTAAATTCCTCTTCTCATCCAGGACGATGATAATTTTCATCACCTATCTTTACCTGAAATATCAAAGATCATGGTTACACCAAATCACATTTCCTGTTCATAATCATACTAATAACTTCATCTTTGCACTACGTCCAAAGATATTCATTTGTATCACCAGTTGGTCATATTTATCTCAACATCTGTTCATCTTTGCACTACTGGCCAAAGATATTCAACAACATGTCATCTTTGCACTACGGGCCAAAGATATTCATCAACAATTCATCTTTGCACTACAGGCCAAAGATATTCATCAATATTTCATCTTTGCACTACAGGCCAAAGATATTAATATCTTAAAGAAATATATAATCATTTCAGAATTTATATAAACAATAATTATAACCATGTTGATCAATTCACCTTTGCACTTAAGCTAAAGATATTCACTTATAAATTCAATGGTCATGATCATACCAGTCACAATTCAACTTTGCACTACAGGCCAAAGAGAACCCTAGTCATGATCATACCAATAATCTACCCATCTTTACACTCTAGAGAAAGAGAATTTCAACATCAGGGTTATAAAAATATTATATATGATAATAAAATCAATATAATCAACATATAGATTTAATCTTAAGAGTAATATTCATAACTCAACTATAATTTGGTTAAAAAAAACCAATTTTTATCGTGAATAGTAACTCGTGAATAGTAACTCATGAATAGTAACTCGTGAATAGTAACTCATAAATAGTAAACTCGACACAAAAAGGTAAAAATTCCACAATAAAATCCATACCAGTATTTCGGTATAATGATATTGAAAGAATAATATTTCTTAAACTTATAAACAATTTATTTAAAGTGTTTAAACTTTACTAAATAATGCATTTAATCATTCTAAAATACCAAACTCATAAGATTTTATCACCAATAATCAAAACCCTCATCAAAAATCTGCATATACCTCATATAGGATTCTCAAGCCATAAAATCCTATTTTCCAATTTTCTTACTTCACATAACATATTTAATTCATTTACTCATAACTAGTCCATTTTTATGAAAAATATCAAATCAGTTCCAAAAATATTTCTTTTCTGGGATTTAGCATAATATAGTCCCATAGTGAACATATATTTTTCTCAGAATTTTTAAAAGTCATTTACTATTTTTCATATGGCCAAAATAGCCGAATATTTAGACATTTATCAAAAATTGTACTTTTGTCTAAAAATTCTGAAATTTACAGAGTATACTTCTATCATATACATGTACTCCCAATAAAAATTTCATCAATTTTGGAGTTAACCACAAGGAATTATAAGCTGTTACTTTTAAAATAGTCTTTTCTCATAAAATTCATAACTCTCAATCTATACATCCAAAAATCACCATTTTTGGACACAATCAAGAAAACTCATCAAAATATCATTTCAAATTTTTCCAAAATTTTTGAAGATCAGAAAAATTACGAAACTGAAAATCATAACAACCCTTAAAATCCCTTAATATCCCTTACTATCCCTTACCTCAAAAGAGCAGTACTTCTGACTTGATATCGGATATGATGCTGAAGGAAACTTGCACTAATGAATAGCAACTCACCAAGTATCTAAAAACTCACAAAATATGCTTCATAATATAGAGAGAGAAAGAGAGAAAGCTTATGTTTCTGGTGTGATTTTCAATTCTAACTTAGCCCTCTATTTATAGGAAAATTTTGGTAGGTTTGACCTGCAACCTGATGGCTTTACCTGCTACTATTCCCACCCACCACATTTGAAATATAATTCAGCACATTTCTTCACCAACCACAAGTGGGGCCCACCAATTCTAGAATTTTCCACCAAAATGATAAACTCCAAAAATTCAACAATTTCTGAACCAGTCATCTCGTAAAATTCATAACAAATCATACGTTCATTTTTAACGGTTCAAAATTTGTGGGCATATACTCAACTTATATATGTATAACATATCCAAAAATTACCACGATCCAACGGTCGGATTAAAAATTATAACCCCCGCAAAATATCTCAAAAATCCTGATTTTTAATACCTCCATTCCGACAAAAATACGGATAAAAATCTCAACATTAACTCCTTCATTTTTTAACCACAAAAATATATCCCTCATTTATATCCACAATAAATATTTTCTTATCATATGAATCAATAATTAATTATTCACAAATAATATTACAGAATCACATTTATGACAACCAGGCCGTTCCCAGGAAAGAGGGGGCTTTCCAATAAGGATTTCTCCTTACTGGCGCGTAATTAGATGACCAAACCTCTCCTTAGACAGAACTTTCTAGACATTGCCAATAATGCTATCTAATAATATTATTCAAATAATATGAATTATTGATCTGATAATAGAAAATACTGTGCAGCAACAATTATTGAAACAAAAATAATATAAAATATCAACGCAGCAATTATTGAATCAATAAAGTAAAATATTGAACAGTAATTACTGTAACAATTATTGAGTAGTGCCTTCTTACGTAAGAATCAATAATTTTAAAAATACTGTGCAATACCGTGTGCTACTGTGCAATAACGCGTATTACTATATTTTAACCAACGGGTATTCCAACAGTGTTAACGGTAACAACTACGCCGTTATTTGTAAAAACTCAAATTTGTCGTTTTCTTCACCCGACAGTTATTCGTTATGGGGCCCACAAATAGCTGCGCCGTCGTACGAATATTTTCCGACAGAAAGAATATTCCACGACCAAACGAATATTCCCCGACAACAATGATTATTTTATAACTACTTGCTTATTTTGAAAAAAATTCATATTTCACCCATAACTTTAAACTTTTATCAATTTAACCATTTACTGAATAGTAATTATAAGAAAAATTGAATACTTTTATTTCATAAAATTCGGGGTCTTACATTATTATTCTGTTGGAACATCCTGTCTGTGTGTTTTCCACCGGACCTGGTTCCGTCTTTAGTATTATTCTGTTGGAATATATTGTCTGTGCGTTTTATGCCGGACCTGGTTCCATTATTTATTATTATGTTGGAATAACTTGTTTGTGCGATCTATCGCATGCATGGTGATTTCTTTTGTTATTCCATTCTTTATTATACTCAGTTGGTTAAGTTTTGACTTCTATACTCCATGAAATTTGTGGAATATCCTTGATAATTGTGTTTCATCCAGTATCTTTTCATGAAAATATTTTTCTAAGCATTCTTGAATTTTACTCCACAAAGCAGTATCATGTTGACAATTTGGACGTTGTTAATTCTTGGATAAATTAATTCTTAAACTTGTTTTATTGAATTCTTATATCATTGTCATCATCCTCATGTTTATAAAATGTTGAAAGTCATCTGTGGCCTGTAGTGCATAGATGGACTTGGTATGATTATGACCAGGGATTATTGGGTATAATCATGACCGTAATGTTATAAATGATGTGGTAAAAGTCCTCATTGGCCCGTAGTGCATTGATGGACAGTTGTTGGCATGATCATGACTATTAATGAGTACACAAATATTCTTGGCCCGTAGTGCATGGATAATTGTGATCGTGATACTAAAGAATATCCTTGGTCGTAGTGCAGGGGTGATTCGATGATGTGGATTATTTTATTAAGCTGAGTCCCAGCGATAATTGTGTTGAAAAACCTTTTAAATCATAGAAGATAGTAGATTTTATTCTCTACTTGACTCTTTTAATGGATTGCTTGTTCCGCTGCAGTTAAACTTGATGTTCACTATATTTTATCAGTTTAACACTGTTGAAGGCTAATGATAATTTATTCTGCATTATCTTAGTCATAATATTTCTTACTGGGCTAGTTGAGCTCACCCTTTCTTTCACTGTTCTCTTCAGGAAATGAGAATATAGCTGGGACGAGTCGGGGAACGGAGTGATGGACCAGATGATAGTATTAGTAGTCCTCACTATTCTATTAAATAGTGTGACAATAATTGTAATGAAGACTCCTTTTGAGTTTGTATTGTCTCTAGTAGACAATAATTGTATTCAAACTCACAGTTATATTTTGTCGTATTGTACACAACAGTTGTATTAGTAAGTTGTATTTGTATTCTGTACCATGTATCTGACGACCCAAGATGGGTGATGTATACCTAATTTTGGGGGCGTCACAATCAGCCCTTAGTACCATACTGTGCACAATATCTTAACGCTAACGCATAAGTAATCCCTATATAGGGTTGTTCATCTCAGTTTGACATTAGAGTACGCACCAAAGGAAGTTTGGTTTGGATAAATCAATAAGCGTTCTGAAATTTAGAACATTCATCAACTATGGACTAGTTGAATCAATAAGGATTCGCTAGTCTAACAAGGTTCAATAATAAATGATATTTAAATTGAATAACAATCTCAAGAGGTATACAATAGAACAATTATTGTATAATAGAATCATACTTTGAAAAGATAAATAATCTTTAACATAACAAATTAAACTTGATTAATAATAAAGAGAATTTACTCGACGAAATTTATAAACTTGAATAATGATAACAAGTAAGGTTAGGAAACTTGCCTCGTGCGTAGATTACACGTTAATTATACACGTTCTTCGATAAAATCCTACATACCATTTCCATTCACAACTCTAGTTAATTATAATGTAACTAGTCATCATAAGTTCATTCTTTTTGTCTAACTCGGATTATGACCATACTTAATCAATTTATCGTACTTATTGTCACACAATTTACATTTCACAAATAATAAGTTAATTATGCATTCAATAATTCAATCCACATGCAATCATGTTATTGACGTGATAAGAATCTAATTTAACATCTCATTATACTTCTAACATACTCTTATGTTCATTAGATTAGGTTAATAACTCATTCATAGGCTTGAACACTTAAAGTTTTTCATTTCTGGACAATCTGCTAAGTGGCGCTGCGGCGCCACCATCAAGCTTAATCTTGGCGCTGCTTAGGACTTTGGCGCTGCGGTGCGGGACATAAGGCAGGAGTTGGCGTCGCGGCGCGAAACTCCAATACCAGTTCCGCAATTCGTGAAAATTGCAGAACATGGCCAAAACCTCCAATTAATTTATTTTTTTTACACGAATTTAGACATACCCAAACATAGTAATACTCATATAATCATTACTTAACCCTTCTAGCATGATTTTAACAAGTTAAAACATATAATTTGCAGAATCAACACATGTAATTTACTGTTCTTGAAGGCTTCAAATACAAAACATGAAAATCAATACTACGGGTTCGTTATAACACCGAATCCTTTCATTTAAAGTTTGGTCTCCTCGTTTTAATATATATAATTATATACGAGTGTGAATTTTACAAAACAATATATGTTTGACATATTAAATTTACGTATAAGGGTCATATGGCCATATTTCTATACTCTGTACATTTTGAAGCAATAATATACATTATAATATTGTGAAACTGATGATATGGAATCATACAATATATGGTAAAACACATTATAATAACATCTTATCACATATATACACATAATTATTACTCTTTCCAATTACATGAATTTAACAGAAACTTGAAAGCCAAAAACTTAAACCACGTAAGTTTGAGATTTGGGGAAGAAGAGATTACCCTATTACGAATGAATAAGACTAACGTTCCTTCTCATATTCTTCTTGACTCTCACAATTTCTCTTAATAATCCTCTGAATTTCTCTCTGCAATTTGGTTTTTCTTATTTCTAAACTTGGAGAATAAAGAAGGAAGAAGACATATATAAGAATTAAGAACTGATGCGTTGTGGAGGTCAGTTACCCATCATGGGTAACTGCTACTAACTCCCCAAAAGGCTGCATTTGGTTAACCTTAAATGGCTCAAAACCATTTAATTTAATAAATCCTTTATACCATAGTTTAATAATGTCACACCCAATTATAAAATAAATCAAATATCTTATTTAATTTAATTTAAATAAAATATGATAATTTCTCATTAATTCACATGGTCATATAATTAATTTTCTCATTAATTATAAAATAATATTAGGCTTATTAAATATTTCTTTTAATTCAATAAACTCACATAATTACATACTTTGAACAATAAAATTCTCCACATTAATTTAATAAATAACACATATAATTAAATTAATCTATCACAATTGCCTCAATTAATTATTTAATCTAATAATTAAATCATCGAAAATATTTATTTAATTCAATAAATATTAAAATTAAATTACAAAATCACATTTGTCACAATAAGAAAACCCTAAACTTACCTTCTATGCTTAGCCAAACCTCTCATACACCAAGGCCACAAATTCTAACTTGAAACTTAGTCCTAAAATAAGCCATATTTACTCCATAACCATCCAAGATCAGATAATTTGCATGCTTAGGTAATTTTCTATTTTTGTGTTTAAATATGTTGTATGTTACGTTATTTAGTGATCTATGTTGATAAATCATAGATCCATAACATTTAAATGCATGAAAATGAATATTTAAGAAACTGTCCAAGAACCCTAAAAATGTGATCTAACAGTCAAATGTCAGGGCCTGTAGATCTTGATTTGTTAATTGTTAGATCTGTTAAGTGTATCATTGTTATAGTATGCCATGAAGAGAGTAAACTGGAAGTGGAATCATGACCATAACATGTCTAGATTGAAAGTTATTCATGGTTAAACCAAGTTGACCAATTACATCAAAACTGGTTTTAGAAAACCCAGAATTCCCAGAAAGGTCTGACAAGATTTTGCAAGGCTTAAATCTTCTTCATGTTATGTTGTTAGCTTGTCTAAGTGTATCACTTTTATACCCTGACATATAGACTACAAAACCCTGACAATAGAACACTTAAATCATCAACAGGATCCAAGTTATTAATTAATGGTCAAAAGTCATTAACCAAACACAATTTCTGTTTTCTGAAAATTCCAAAAAATTGAAGAACAGCTCTGACAGGCTGTTTGACCAAGCTAGATCTTTCATATGTGATTTTGTTAAGCCTAACCAGTGTATTACTTTTGAACCTTAACATATATACTACAATAGTGTGACACTAGATCACTTAGATAACACTTAGGATCAAAGTTATTAGTCCTTCAAAATCATTGACCAGCCTTTGACTACAAATCTGGAAAACTCAGAAAACTCAAGAACAACCTAGATAGGTACTTTGACCAGCAAATATTTTCTTCATATGATTTAGTTAGACCCCAAACATCAAGACTACACCAATGATACACTTACACGCCTAGAAACTTCATGAACTAAAAATTAAAGACAGTCAAAGTAGGCTCTAAGGAGTTGACTTGAATGTTCTTCATGGTTGACGAACACCTATAGCGATAGTTTCTGTCGCGATAGGCCTTTAGCAACACTTTTTAATAAAAATAAATTATATTAATTAAATAAATAGAAAATAATTATTAATAATTCATAATTAAGTTTTAAAAATTATTTTAAGTTATAAAAATTAACTTATGATATTTTGACATAAATTTCATTAATATTTTAATTTATTTAAATATTAATGATAATTAATTTATTTAATAATTGTATTAAATAAATTATTTAAAAATAATTTTAATATTTTAAAAATGATATAAAGGTTTTAAAAATGTTTTAAGTTATAATAAATAACTTTTAATATTTTGACATGAATTTTATTAATATTTTAATATTAATGATAATTATTTAAAAATGATTTTAATATTTTAAAAATTATTTAAAGGTGATATTAAGGTTTTAAAAAATATTTTAAGTTATAATAAATAACTTTTATTATTTTGACATGGATTTCATTAATATTTTAAATTATTTAAATATTAATGATAATAAAATTATTTAATAATTAAATCATTATAAATGATATTAATGTTTGAAAAATCATTGTAAATGATATTAATGTTTGAAAAATCATTATAAATGATAATAATTATTTAAAAATTATTATGAGCTTCTGAAAAATATTTAAAATGATAATTAAATTATCTAAAATAATATTGAAGCTTTTAAATAGAGTTTTATTAAAAATAAACTCGATAATTATCCGATAACGCAATCGGGACTCATAATTGATACCGAAATGAAACCAGATTGACATAATTTGACTTGATAACTATTCTTATATGTTCTAACGATGGTTGTTAATACGTGATAATGTGTTTAAGTTGTATGATGATTGTAAATAACAGTATTATACGTTATAATTCTAATTAAAAGAACAATCTTATTAATGATAGGTCTTTGTATTAAAGATTAAATTAATTGTGTAGCAGTAAGCAGCGATCAAGGTAAATATCTAAACCTTACACACCACTTTTATTTTGTGCAAATAGGTATATATTTATGCAAGTTCCTAACTCAACTTGAGTTATTAATTTTAAAGCATGTTCGTGAATAATTATTGTTGATTATTCATATCCATAATGATTTTTGTTATTCGTGTATGCAAGTATTCTGACCTTTACATTTACTTTGTGCAATGGATCTTTGTAAGTGAATTTCTTAACTCTATTTTTTATTGAGCAAATATCTAAATCTTTGTGTAATCAAATATCCTATATAAAACTTTTAAATTATGTACAAGTCAGTTCTTGAACAGTATTCAATTTATTCATTGAATACATATATCTCAATATTGTTTGCATGTGATCCATATATGATCAAGATTTATTTTGTTCTTTATGAGCCAAGTGTGGTTATGCAAGTGTTCTCACTTGTATAATTGTTGTATTTGAACAAGTTTTGATACATACTATTGAATTTCGGTATGTATACAAGATTTAAAAGTTGTCTAAGTTATTTGACTCGGCTAGACATAGTTGTAAATGTATCATTGAATATTATTGTCGTCCAACTTAATTGTTTTGGTTCGAACTCCAAACTGAGTATGAAAATCCTAAAATGGGAAATTTTATGTGCTAAAGGCGGATATAATGAACGTGAATATCGTTCCACTATGTAGTATTAATCAATACAGTGCATAAAGGGTTGATCACTCATCGTGCCCGTAAGTCATGACGGCTTGCAGATGAATTTCTGTACAAACCTTTTCAAAATTGAAAACAATGGTTCAAGGTTTATTGACCGCTCAACATTTATAGTCAGTACGTAGTTTCAAAAATATAAACGGTTTGATATGTTATTCATAATAGTTTCAGTTTATTTTTCAACTATTGATTTGTTATAGAAGTATACTTCAAGGAAAATATTTATTTTTTTCAACTAATATTTATTAATTGTTATTACTTGCTAAGCAATTAAATGCTCATTCTTGCTTTAAACTTAAATGTTTTCAGCTAAGCGGGATCGAACATAAGGTTTTAGCCAGGACAAGGGTGAGGAAAAACTGATTAAATAGATGAAAGGCATTATATGTAATAATTAGAAGTTTATAATATGATAATATATTATATATTATGTAATGAAATACTTAAAGGTTATCGTAACCGGGAAATAAACAACTTTGATGTAATATTTTTAGTTATTTAATATATCAAGTAGTTTAATGAATGGTGTCGTGGAGCACCAACTACGGGTTTCAATTACCCGAATTTGGGGCGTCGCATGAAATATTTATCACTTTCATTTGACTAATTATTTAGAAATTAGAAGTCCAAATATTTAAAGTAAGCACAAGGTTAATTTTGGATCAAGTTTGATTAACTAATTGTCACACATACATTATAACTCGCATTCTTTATAAATATAATGAAATAAAATAAAATTTTTATAACTATTTAATCTATGTTATGAGGATAAAAAATAAATAAAACTTTTCATAAACTTATTATTAAAGTTTTAATCAATTATTTGAGACAAAATAATTAAATATTTAATGTAACTTTTGAATCTAATTCTATATTATAAATATTAATACAAGCTATAGTTTTACACACATAAAATGAACATCTACTTATTAATAAACTTATTTGAATTGTAATTTAGAGCATTGATGATTGTATTTATTAAAAATAATTAAATTTACATTCATTCATTAATGAACAATACTTTAAAACTCATTTTTTTCCTTCTTATTATAGTTATAATTGTAATTAGAGTATTTATTTTGAAACTTAAATTTAGTATTTCAAAAATGATAAAAACTTATTTAAATTGTAATTTAGAGTATTGATTATTGTATTTATTAAAAATAAATAAATTAATATTTATTTGAATTATACTTTAAAACTCATTTTATTTTATTTTAATTATAGTTATAATTAAAACATTTATTTTGAAATTTAGGATTTTAAAAATGATCAAAACTTATTGGAATGGTTAAACCTCTTTATTTGCATCTAAAATAAATCGAATATTATACCAATTACATTTATCGGGTTCAAGAGTCAAGACTAATCCTCTCTTTCTATCTTCCTCATATGCTCGGCAAAATCCCTAGATTTCGCCTCTTTGAAGAGAGAGCTTGAAATCGTACCTTGTGCTTCTGTTATACACATCATACCGTTTCCGCTTTCGTGTTCTCTCTCAGAATCTGTTATTTGTACAAGTTAATGATTCCTAACCCTAATTTTTCTGATTTTGGGACTAACTTTAATTTTTTTTGATCGTCTTCGCCTCTGTATTAGTTTTGCTTGTATTTTCCTGAAGTTTATGTGATACTTTGTGGTACCTTAATTTAGATATTACAGAGTTTTGGTTCTGATGGATTAATTTTGAATGTGATACTTTATGGTACCTTAGTTCGGCGGCGATGCTGTTGAAGGATGGTGGGGATTGGGATTGGTTTATTAATCTCAGTGCTTTAGATTATCTACTTGTTACTCAAGATGGTATGTGTGCATTTTCTTTATCTTTTCCTCATTGGTTTTGTGATTCTGAATTGATGGGGGTTTGTCGGTGGTTTATCTATGCTTCACACCTTTTCCAACTTGCCGCGAGACCTGAATTTCATTGATCATACTAGTGATATTGGGTGGAAAGAGTAAGTGATTAATCAGTTTCTTTTATTATGTGTTCTAATTTTTAGATGGTTATATAATTGATTGTGTTATTGTACTAATCCATGTAGGGCTCAGCGTGCAAAGCCAATAATTATTGATTCGGGTTTATATATGACAAAAAAGACTGATGTTTTTTTGGATTACCCAACGTAGAAGTGTGCTGACAAGTTTAAATACAGGGGATGGTAACACTGACCACTACTACTGGCAAAGGTCGTAGGACTTGACCACCTCTTGCCAAGCTTACAGAATTGACCCTAGCCAGCCATGTCGACATGAACCTCTGAAAGCAATTATTAATGTGTAAGGTCATTAGTTTGTGCAGCACCAGTTAAGTATAAGTTCTAGTTGCTGCTACATTGATTCTTTCAGCTTATATAATGATTCTATCAGCTTATATGAATAAATATCAGTTGTTCACAAAATATTTCACTCTCTTCTTGGTTTATTTCTTTTTAATAACCATTATGACATCCAAATTACAATCTTTAATTACCATATGCACTGTGTTTTCTCTATGATCTTAATCAGTTTCCCTCATCTTTATTACGTGAATTATATTTAGTTTGGGATTGCAATTATTTCTTTATATGAACATTTTTTATTTGGGAAATAGTCCATCTTCAGAAAATTAATGGTCATTTGGTACACCCTACATGTTGATATGAGATTGTTCAAATTTCATATAATCATTAGACATCCTTTTTATTAGTTAAAAATTCATATCTTAAGGAATTAGTTTTATTGTTCACTAGTAACTCACTAGTTCAATAAGTGTCTCATAGGTATGATTGCATCATGACTGCAATATTCGGAAAATATTTTATTTGCTTATACATTTATACCGTGTTTAATTTTACTGGGCTAGAGTAACCATTTTTTCGAATGAGCAACTAGGGGAAGTGATTGGTTCAGGAGCAAACTTAAATTGTCTGGCTGAAGGTCTAGTTCTTTCTAAATACTACTCAAAAACAGCTCAAATGCTGAGTACTGCTGATGGAAGCCAATTGCATATTGATTATAAATTGTCAGATGCAGTGGTGTGCAATAATGGGGTTTGTTTTGAAACTCCATTCCACTTAGTTAAAAATATGGCTCAGGCAGCTATTTTGGGTACACCTTTTATTAGTTTACTTTTTCCGATTTCTATTGACCATAAGGGAATAAACACTAATAAAGAGGGGATAGAAGTCAGGTTTGATTTTATTTCTGAACCTCGCTATCAAGGAGTTAATCATTTGCTTAAACACAAAGAAGATTTTCTTTTCTTTCTCAAACAAGAGTTAGAAATTAAGAAGATTGAAGAACATCTTAAAGATGAAAAGTTTAAGCTCAAAGTCAAAGCTTACCAGGAGGACCTAAGCAAAGAAATATATTCTACGGATCCTACTGCTTTCTGAAATAGGAAAAAGCATGTCATCTATCTGCCTTACATAGAAGGATTCAATGAAAAGCTTATTCCTACCAAAGCGAGACCTATTCAAATGAATAAAATGTTTCTTAAACTTTGTCAAGAAGAGATTAATGATCTCTTAAAAAAAGGATTAATAAAGAAAAGTTATTCACCATGGTCATGCTCTGCATTCTATGTGGAAAAAGCTGCAGAAATAGAAAGAGGAGTTCTAAGGTTGGTCATTAACTATAAACCTCTTAATAAAGTTTTGAGATGGATTAGGTATCTAATTCCAAACAAAAGGGATTTGTTAAATAGATTGCTTAAAACAAATGTCTTCTCAAAATTTGATATGAAGAGTGGATACTGGCAAATCCAGATCAAAGAGAAAATAAATATAAAACGTTTACAACCATTTGGGCATTACGAATGGAATGTTCTGGGTTGTCCTTAAAAATGCTCCATCAGAATTTCAGAACATTATGAACGAGATTTTTAATCCATTTATGGATTTTATGATCATTTATATTGATGATGCCTTAGTCTTCTGAAAAGACATTGATCAGCACTGGAAACAATTAAACGTGTTCAAAACAACTGTTAAGAGAGAAGGTCTTGTGGTTTCGGCTAGCAAAATGCTATTATTCCAAACTAAGATAAGGTTTTTGGGATTTGAAATTTCCCAGGGAAAATATATCCCAGTTGATAGAGCCATTGCCTTCGCTAATAAATTTCCAAATAAAATCTTGGATCAAAAGCAACTCCATATATTTATGGGAAGTGTTAATTATATCAGTGATTTTTACAAAGATTTAGCGGATGATGCTGCCCCTTTGTATAAAAGGCTAAATTAGAAGCCTACGCCTTGGACAGATGAATGTACCCAAGCAATTAAAATGATTAAGTCGGGTGAAATCCTTTTCATGTTTACATTTCTCTGACCCTGATGCTCTAAAAATTGTCAAAACTGATGCCTCTGACAAAGGCTATGGGGGCATTCTGAAACAAATTATAAACTCTAAAGAAGTCTTAGTTTACTTTGTTTTAGGAAAATGGGATAATGCACAGAAAAACTACTCTACTATTAAGGAGATATGTTCTATAGTTCTGTGTATTTATAAATTTCAAGGAGATCTCTTAAACCAGAGATTACTTCTTCGAGTTGATTGTATATCAGCTAAAGAAGTTTTAGAGAAGGACGTTAAAAACGTTGCTTGTAAACAGAATTTTGCTCGGTGGCAAGCTTTTTTATCAGCATTTGATTTTGATAGAGTTCATTAAAGGAGACTCGAATTCTTTGCCAGACTTCTTAACTAGAGAGTTTTTGCAGGATACCCTTAATGTTTGTGTGTTAAATCTTGACAGGTCTCCTAGACGCTCAGCTAAACCAGCAATGGAGAGACCCTCTTATGACTTCCTCAAAGGACAATCTTTAGGATCTCAAAAGCTGGGCAACAAAGGAAAGACCCTCTTATGACTTCCTCAAAGAACAATCTTCAGGATCTCAAAAGCAGGGCAACAAAGGAAAGGCTCCTGAGCTTAAAGTTCAGGTAGATTCTCAATACATTGATACCATGATTAGAGAGGTAGTTGATATTGAAGATGTGGATGCAGTTAGATCCCCGGAACAAGTAGCGCAAATCTTTATCTGTCCTACTCTCATGATATACCAGTTTATCTCCCTAAAATGAGGGATTTCTTTGAATAAATTTTGATAGAAACTGACTCAATTAAAGTTTCTCATAAGCCTAGGGATCGTTATAATATGACTTTCTCTACGGTTAAGTTAAAGGTCTTGCGTCCCTGTGACTGGGTGGGTGACCTAAGGACTCATAAATATTTTGAAATAAAATCTATGATTCCTGAATATTTTAATTATTTTGATTACACTCTAGCTTGGGAAAAGTTTTTATACTACCAGAATGAGTATTATACCCATAGTTGGTTTCTTCACCCTAAGTTTTCAAAAACAATCAAGACTCAGGATTTTCCTGCATGGTTTCAATCTTGGTTCTATTACCGGGGACCTGTCCTGAATTTTTTTCTCCCTAAGGTTGAAATTATGTTTGAAAAATATTTTCAAACTTCTAATTGCTTCAATAAAAATCAAGCATTATTAACTTTCTGTTGTGCCAATGAGATCCCTTGGATTTTTAAGTGGTCCTATACTATTACTCAGCATGGAGGAACAAGGGTTCATCGCTTATGTCGACAACTGGCCATCAAATGGTGGTCTAAGTTCTATGAGGATAGAATTGAGAATATCCCTCCTCAATTTGTTGATTGTGATATGGGTAAATATGATGCCTCTCAACAGAAGTTAAAATTCATCCTCAAAGGAATTCCTAAAAATGAAATCCTGGATTTGCTAAGGAATCATGATGACACGGTTACTATGCTAGACAGCGATGATGTGAAAACATCATCCAGTGATCCTTTTGGTGGCCCGTGCTCTCAGCCTAAATAATTCAGGCGTACTAATACTTAAAGCATTTTGGTGGTTCAGGTGGTCCTATTGTGCTTTTGTCTTTTGCCTAAAGAAGTCAGGTTATCGGTGATAGGATTCTTATCCTATCTTGTGTGGTCCCCTCTGCTTTTCCCAGACTCTAGCTTTATCCAGGACACGCGTCAGCAACTTTATTTAAAGTTTTATTCTGCTTTTATAAAGTAGATTTCTTTTAAAAGTTGTTTGTTTGATGTAATTATTATGTTTTCCTCTCCCCTATAAGAGGATAGGTTTGCTCTTTTGGGAAGGCATCCGAAAATTGTATTCAGTTTGATTTCCTAAGTTTTCTTGTGAGTTCTAAGTTTTCAAGTTCGAAGTTCTCAAGTTTCAAACTCTATGTAAGTTTGTTTGTTATTAAATAATATTTCGCTTTTCTCTGTTTATTTAATCTCTATATGATCCTGGATTATTTGGTATCAAAGCCAATATAGAGTAAGATCTTGCTAAAGATTTACAGTATTCTTTTGGTTTAGTTTTCTGAACTTGCTCATTTTGTTATAAACACCATTTAAATATTGTTATAGATTAAGCTTAAAGTTTTGTCTTGGGTAAGTTGGTTGTCATTTAAGGCTGTCCCAGTTCTTCAAAACTTGTCTGCTTATCTTGTTAAGTTTTAAGGACCGTTTATACGTCCAATAGCAAACCTATTCAGAAATCTATCCAGGTCAAGAAGCTATTCGTCTTCTTCATCTTCTCCATGTTTGGATTCAACTACTAAACAAGTAGTTTTCATCAGAAACATTGAGACCCATGTACAAAATTGGTCTATCCCAAAAAATCCCATTTCTCAAGTTTATAATAAAGACAACTTTTTGTTTAAATCTGATTATATTGTTAAGTCTGTTAAATAGTCTCTTCCTATAACTCAAGGTCATATGACTGTTGAGATGTTACCCAAGAGATTGCTGGAAGAAGCCGTAGAAAGAGGCTATAAATATTTGCATATTGGTTTAGTCCAAGTTGCGGTCAAACCGCCAACTAGAATTGGCCTTCCTACATTTTTATTGCTGTGTTCAAGAGACGAGAGACATTTTAAGTTTAACGATTATAACTTCATCCCTTTTTGAAGGACCGGTTTATTTTAGTAGTTTTTCAAACTTTTCAGTCTCATTGCTTGATCCCACTATTCTCAAAACCTTAACATTTACATTACAAACGTCAGGTTTTGATATGGACCCTCTTTCATCTAACATGACACTCATATAGAATTTATATTAAGGTCATGAATACAATTACTATATTAATCTAAAGAGTAATTTTATTAAAGATTGTAGAGGAGAAAATATAGTGTTTCAAATCAATCCTTTGAACGCTAATATTTCAGTCCCTAAAACTTGGGATGAGATAGCGATTCCGGAAAATTGGACACTGCAAGATGCCGTACCTAAAAGGGTACAAGGATCTAATCATTAATTGAAAGATGTTACAGAAAATCTAGACGGATCTGTAAGCATTAGATTTGAAAACAGTTGCTCCATTCGTCTTAACTTAGACGAACCCCGACGAAATAGCATGTCAGCTATTCCTCAAAGGAATATGGGTGAAACTTCAAGACAATTTACGTCTTCCATTCAAGGAGTTATTAATCGGCCAAATGATCCAATTAGCCGTTCGACATATATGGTTGAAATTCAAATTTGATATGAAGAGTGGATACTGGCAAATCCAGATCAAAGAATAAATAAATATAAAACAGCGTTTATAGTGCCATTTGGGCATTACGAATGGAATGTTCTGGGTTTTGCCCTTAAAAATGCGCCATCAGAATTTCAGAACATTATGAACGAAATTTTTAATCCATTTATGGATTTTATGATCGTTTATATTGATGATATCTTGGTCTTCTCAAAAGACATTGATCAGCACTGGAAACACTTAAACGTGTTCAAAACGACTGTTAAGAGAGAATGTCTTGTGATTTCGGCTAGCAAAATGCAATTATTCTAAACCAAGATAAGGTTTTTGGGATTTGAAATTTCCCAGGGAAAATATATCCCAGTTGATAGAGCCATTGCCTTCGCTAATAAATTTTCAAATAAAATCTTGGATCAAAAGCAACTCCAGATATTTATGGGAAGTGTTAATTATGTCAGAGATTTTTACAAAGATTTGGCGGATGATGCTGCCCCTTTGTATAAAAGGCTAAATAAGAAGCCTACGCCTTGGACAGATGAATGTACCTAAGCAATTAAAAGGATCAAGTCTCGGGTGAAATTCTTACCGTGTTTACATTTCTCTGACCCCGATTCTCCAAAAATTGTCGAAACTGATGCCTGTGACGAAGGCTATGGGGGCATTCTGAAACAAATTATAAACTCTAAAGAAGTCTTAGTTTGCTTTGTTTTAGGAAAATGGGATGATGCACAGAAAAACTACTCTACTGTTTAGGAGATATGTTCTATAGTTCTGTGTATTAATAAATTTCAAGGAGATCTCTTAAACCAGAGATTCCTTCTTCGAGTTGATTGTAAATAAGCTAAAGAAGTTTTAGAGGACGTTAAAAACGTCGCTTCTAAACAAATTTTTACTCGGTGGCAAACCTTGTTATTAGCCTTTGATTTTGATATTGAGTTCATTAAAGGAGACTCAATCTTTGCCAGACTTCTTAACTAGAGAGTTTTTGCAAGATACCCCTAATATTTGTGTGTTAAATCTTGACAGGTCTTCTAGACGCACAACTAAACCAACGAGACCCTCTTATGACTTCCTCAAAGGACAATCTACAGGATCTCAAAAGCAGGGCAACAAAGGAAAGGCTCCTGAGCTCACCTCGTTGTCGTCTTTCTCATTAGCCAAACGATAAGGCCTATAAGAATTCGCTACCATATTTAAGGTTGAATTATCCTTATCAAAATTCTTCATTCTATCCCCCCAAAAGGGAATCATAACCTTTTGCACGACTCCAATGTTTAAGGAAAACAAAGAAATCCACATTTTTCCCTGATTCCTTTAATAAATCATAATAAATGTTATGAATTAAATCTTGTACCTCCAGAGAATAAGTAGCAAAGAAGGATTGGTTCGGACCAAAGCTCTGATTGTTAAGAGTATAAATACTCTCAGAGTATCCAAAATCAGACACTGTAGGACTTTGAGTCCTTGGAACTTCTAATTCAGAAGGAGTTTCAACCATATATGTCGGACGGCTAATTGGATCATCTGGCCGATTAATAACTCCTTGAATGAAAAATGTAGATCGTCTTGAAGTTTCACCTGTATTCCTTTGAGGAATAATTGACGTGCTATTTCGTCGAGATTCGTCTAAGTTAAGACGAATGGAGTTACTGTTTCCAAATCTAATGCTTACAGGTCCGTGTGGATTTTATGTAATATCCTCCAATTGATGATGAAATCTTTGTACCCTTTTAGGTATGGCATCTTGCTGTGCTCAATTTTTCGGAATCGCTATCTCATCCTACTTTAAATTTTAGTGACTGAAATATTAGCTTTCAAAAGATTGATTTGAAACACTGTAGTTTCTCCTCTACAATCTTTAATAAAATTACTCTTTAGATTAATATCTGGAGTAATTGTATTCATGACCTTAATATAAATTCTATATATGTGTCATGTTAGATGAGAGGGTCCATATCAAAACCTGACGTTTGTAAGGTCAATGTTAAGGTTTTGAGAATAGTGGGATCAAGCAATGAGACTGAAAAGTTTGGAAAACTATTAAAGTAAACCGGTCAGAAAGGGATGAAGTTATACATCCTAGCAAGGAATCGTTAAACTTTAAATGTCTCTTGTCTCTTAAACACAGCAATGAAATGTAGGAAGGCCAATTCTATTTGGCGGTTTGACTGCAACTTGGACTAAACCAATATGCAAATATTTATAGCATCTTTCTACGGCTTCTTCTAGTAATCTCTTGGGTAACATCTTAACAGTCATATGATCTTGAGTTATAAGAAGAGACTGTTCAACAGACTTAATAATATAATCAGATTTAAACAAAAAACTGCCTTTATTATAAACTTGAGAAATAGGAGTTTTTGGAATAGACCAATTTTGTAAATGGGTCTCAATGTTTCTGATGGAAACTACTTGTTTTGTAGTTGAATCCAAAGAGAGAGAAGATGAAGAAGACGAAGAGCTTCTTGACCTGGATAGATTTCTGAATAGGTTTGCCATTGGACGTATAAACGGTATTTAAAACTTAACAAGATAAGCAGATAAGTTTTGAAGATCTGGGAAGTCTACTAAAGGATTTATGTCAACACGGCTTAACACATAACAGCCTTAAATGACAACCTACTTGCCCAAAACAAAACTTTAAGCTTAATCTATAACATTATTTAAATGGTGTTTATAACAAAATGAGAAAGTTCAGAAAACTAAACCAAAAGAATACTGTAAATCTTCAGCAAGATCTTACTCTATCTTGGTTTTACTCTATATGGCTTTGATATCAAATAATCCAGGATCATATAGAGATTAAACAAACAGAGAAAAGCGGATTATTATTTAATAACAAACAAACTTACATAGAGTTTGAAGCTTGAGAACTTCGAACTTGAAAACTTAGAACTCACAAGAAAACTTAGGAAATCAAACTGAATACAATTTTCGGATGCTTCCCAGAAGAGCAAACCTATCCTCTTATAGGAGAAAGGAAAACATAATAATTACATCAAACAAATAACTTTTAAAAGGAATCTACTTTATAAAAGCAGAATAAAACTTTAAATAAAACTGCTAACGTGTGTCCTGGATAAAGCTGGAGTCGGATGGACAGCAGGCAATAAGGGAAAAGCAGAGGGGACCACACAAGATAGGATAAGAATCCTATCACCGATAGCCTGACTTCTTTAGGCAAAAGACAAAAGCACAACAGGACCACCAAAATGCTTTAAGCATTAGAACCCCTGAATTATTTAGGCTGAGAGCACGGACCACCAAAAGGATCACTGGATGATGTTTTCTCATCATCGCTGTCTAGCATAGTAACCGTGTCATCATGATTCCTTAAAAAATCTAGGATTTCATTTTTAGGAATTCCTTCGAGGATAGATTTTAACTTCTGTTGAGAGACTTCATATTTACCCATATCATAATCAACAACTTGAGGATCCTCATCGAACTTAGACCACCATTTGATGGCCAGTTGTCGACATAAGTGATGAACCCCTGTTCCTCCATGCTGAGTAATAGTATAGGACCACTTAAAGATCCAAGGGATGTCATTGGCACAACAGAAATTTAATAATACCTGATTTTCATTGAGTCAATTAGAAGTTTGAAAATATTTTTCAAACATAATTTCTACCTTAGGGGAAAGAAAATCCGGGATAGGTCCCCAGTAATAGAACCAAGATTGAAATCATGCAGAAAAATCTTGAGTCTTGATGAAAACTTAGGGTGAAGAAACCAGCTATGGGTATAATGCTCATTCTGGTAGTATAAAAACTTTTCTCAAGCTAGAGTGTAATCAAAATAATTAAAATATTTAGGAATCATAGATTTTGTTTCAAAATATTTATGAGTCCTTTAGGTCACCCACCCAGTCACAAGGACGCAAGACCTTTAAGATCTTAACCGTAGAGAAAGACATTATAACGATCCCTAGGCTTATGAGAAACTTTAATTGAGCCAGTTTCGATCAGAATTTTTTCAAAGAACTCCCTGGTTTTAGGGAGATAAATTGATAGATCATGAGAGTAGGACATAAAAAGATCTGCTACTTGTTCCGGGGATCTAACTGCATCCACATCTTCAATATCAACTACCTATCTGATCATGCAATGAGATTTTCTATAGTGTTTTGATTGTAATGTATTCTGCATTTGATATGATGGGTGAAGCAAGGTATGTGTTTCTATAGTGTTTTGAATGTTTTCTATTAGAGCTTTGGTTGTAGATCACTTTTGTGATAATCAGTGTGATATTTTAATAATTTTAAACTTAATCTTCTTTCCTTTTTTTCCCGATGAAGGCTCCTATTTGAAGTCAGTTAACCAATGCACTGAATGTGGACAACTTACCAAGTTGTCTTTCAAGACTAATCAAGTACCAGTAAATGAGCACTAACTATTCAAGCAAGCTATAAGTATTTCATTAATCATTTTTAAGATTATGTTGTGCAACATTTAAGTTCAAGTAATTTCATGATTGATGTTGTTCTTCAATATCAGGTGTTCTCTTTTTGGTATAATTGTTTGTCTCGATGGTCATATATGTACGACAAAAAGTTATAAATGACAAAATCCTGGTATAATCACAGTGATGGTGGAAGGTCAAGCAGTGGGAGCATCTTTATTAGTTAGCCATGCCCTTCTAACTGACTAGAACGGAGTTTGAATTTGAGAACTACTAGGTGGTTTGGTGGTATATATGCAGGGGACACCTGTGTCGGCGTGTCTGTGTGTGCGACTGCTAAAGGCACCATATTTAGCAGTGTGAATCAGTTGATAGGCTTTAAAATGACTAGTCTAAAATATTGTTATGGTTTTTTTGGCATTGTAATTCACGATTATAAAACTGATTAGATTCTCTTAGTCTAACTGGGATTAGGTCAGGCACCCTGCTCTTTTAACTCTTTGAAGCTTGTATGATTGCTCCATATGATTTATATACATGACCAAAGTTGAGAATTTGTTGTATGGGAAACAGTCTAATTCTGAGATGATTTATTCTTATGCTTTTGGTGCAAATGCAATTCGTTGTTGTTTTAACTGTTCAGTTATTTGTGTCATGGTTTGATAAGTTTATCGTTTGTATTTGCATTTTGATTTTCATTTTTCAAATGTTCTGTGATTTTCTTTCTTTTGACAAAAATAGATTGAATTTTCTGTTCCTTTCTGTAATTTGTTGTTTATAAGCAAAAATTTAGTCTGTTTCTGTCGATCAGTAGTTTTATTGCTCATTTGTGTTTTATTGTCTCTGCGTACTGAATATAGAAGACTAAACAAATATTTCAACTGGCTGAGGCAGTTTTGTTCAGTGTTGGCTGCTTCCCTTTTCTTTTCTTTTCTTTTCTTTTTTCCCCTGATGAAATCCATCTATTATATCTAAAGGTAAATGAGAATAGCAAGATTGGTTAAAGGCTTCATTTACAGGGGCATCAAAAGCACTACAGCTCAACCTCCCATGTTAGTTCTGTTCTGAACCACCTCCCATGTCATCATAAGGGAAGTAAAGGAGAAATGGTAAGAGTAGAAGATTTGAATAACAATGCACTACTACTTTTAGAACTTATGTTAAAAGTATTATAGTTTAGGACATTTCTTCTATGTTGAAGTTTCAATAAAGTTTTATATATTTCTGTAAAGACAGAGATTATGCGGCGAACTCATTTTTTGAAAAGCTAAAGCCTATTGGTCTAAGTGATATTTGTGTTATTTAAGAAGCTTGCCTTCAGAAAACCAGCTTGTTGTTACTATTTGTTTTGATAGATTCTGTGTTAGGTTTCCTTAGCATCGGGACCCAAACTGTTTGTTCTTGCTTGAAAATTGAGATTTGTTGAGCGGTTGATGATGTTTGGTTTTACGCAGCAGTCATACTATTGTATTAAATATGCTTTGAAATATCCTGGCATATGTGGTCATTGATGCAACAATTGACATGTTGCATAGAATGACCTTTTCTCCTATCCTTATTGTGAAAGTGCTAGCCAAAAATGACATGATAAAAAGTGCAACTTGTTTATTTGACATGCCTGAGAGAATCAATGCTATTCTTAACTGCCACTAAATAATTGAACAACTAGCCCTGGTAAGTTGTAACTCTGTATAATTGGCTCATGCCTGCTACTTTTTTCCAAACAATACATCCTTTTGCATTTATGCTTTTAAACCTCTTAACTAAATGACACTATCAATAATTCTGTATTGGAATTGAATACTTAAAACGGTTTATACATATTTAATTTTTACTTAAAGGGGATTTGTATTAATTTCTCGTAATATGTGCAGGTTCTGAAAGTTCTATAGGCCCACTGAAGGAGGACCTCGAAAAGAATTAGATGTTGTTCCTTCCATTTAACTAGAGGGCCTGCATGTATTACCTTTATTTGTGCAGTTTTTATTGTTTTTTAGTGTGGCATTTCTGAATATACTTATATTTCACTCATGTTTCTGATATTTATTTCTCTTTACTTTTCTTTCTCTATTTTATGGGATGTGTTGCTATGGTGCAAAACTTAATAATGCATGATGTCATCTTATGCTCTCATCATAGAGTTTTGGTCCTGAACTGAGCTTGTGGTTTGTGAATTCGGTGCATAGGCGTATATTGAGTTCAATATCTGTCATTGTGTTTACAAATTAGCTAATGCCCCAGAATCTGCTAGAATGGATTGGTCTTCATTCACCAAAGGATATTTTTTAAATAGAGAAACTTTGGTTGCAGTTCTACTGCTAGTATAAATTTTACTAATTTGTTCTGGTCTCAAATTTGTTCTGTTATGTTGTTTTGAGAAATATCATAATCTTATTATTATTGGGGCGAGATTGTTTTTTTGCTGGATGCATATAGTTTTCTATAAAGTTAGAAATACCAGATCACATTCATGATCAAACAACTTATGTTTGATATAGTCCATGTTAAAGCAGAATGGTTTTCTGGATGACTGATTGAAAATGTACATCAGGAAAAAAAATCTCAAGTTTTCTCCCTTTATTGCTGGGTGGCTTATGTTGTAGTTATAGTGTGTATTGAGTACAAAGAAACAACATTACCTTTTACGTACTTGTGTCAACCCGAAGTGTTTCTGTAACCCGACAGGCTTGTGAATCAGGGTCCTGTGGGATAAATATATGATGTCTCCCCTTATATTCTTGATTACTATATTATATCATGATATATCTCATAATGGAAGTGTGTAATGTGTTTCCTTCCTAGAAAATAGACTTGATTTTTTTTCCGATATGATTTCGTCTTTTTGTATATGTTCGAGTTTATTTATTTATATTTGTATAAGATCTTGCTGAATTTTTTTATAGATCGCATTTATGTCTATGCTCTTTATTTGATTTGTGTGTGGCATGTTGTTGCTGATAAATTTTTTGCGCCTGAATGTATTTTAAGAAAATTTTTATGACAATGATTTTAAGATTATTAATAATGGTGATAGTTGATGAGGAAATGAATTCCAAATGTTCTTGTTTTCTAATCACTTGTACAACCATAAAAGTAAACCATGATTTTCAACACACATGTATATATAAGAGACTGAATTATGATTTGGAACTATGTATATGGAGAAGCTAGAAACCTTGTTTTGAACTTATTAGGAGGAAAATATATATATACTTTACAAACATGTCGGATATACTTTGCCTTATGAAAGGGGTGCTTTGGTTTGTAGAAGGTTTCTTTAAGTTATGTAACATCTGCTACTTTGTGGCATATGATGTTTCCAGAGTTGAATATTTGTTGCACCTTGTGTATAAACTTGTGCTGAGATTATTACCTAAAATTAAATAGGTGTAATTTGCAAGTTGCTCATATTTGTTCATAGTATGAAATTAGTTTTATTGGTCTTATGTTTATAATGCTTGCATTCATTTCATATATTTGACATGTATTCTATGTACTGCTACTTTTAGGATGTTGATGTCGAGGATGAGCATGATGAAGATTCAGGCGATGTTAACGAGAAAGGAGACTATTGTATATGCATTTTGATCTTGTATGTAGTATTTTTTAGAAGTTACTTTTGTTTACCATCGAGGATGAAGACGTGACATTATGGATATTTTTTAGCTTTAAACTAGTAGTTTTTAGAAGTAACTTTTGTTGTATTTGGTGAGAATTGTAGTACGTTATCTTTAATAGGATATTTGTAATAGTAGTCATCGACAGGTGTCTTATCTAGTACTGTCTATAAATAAAAGTTTAGTATTTATCATTATTACTTTGAACTTATTTATTTTTAGATTTCGAAATTAAATTATGAAAATATTTGTAATTTGTTGTTAATAAACATATTGAGACAGAATTTTGAGACAGAATTGAGACGATTTCTTTCTGTTTCAAAGAGTACAATATTATCATCAAACTTGACACGAATTTTGAGATGGTTGTAATCCGTCTCAAAATATGAGCGTTAAAAAGATATGGGCGCCAAAGCTGAGATGGAATTGAGACGGACGATGTTCGTCTCAAAATATGAAAATAGTTGCTACCAATTTTGATAGGGAGTTTTCCGTCTCAAATTATGTGTACTAAAAAACAGCACCAATTTAGCCGTCCAAATTTGAATTTTTCCATATCTAAATTCTTTTTTGAGACAAACAGATTAGCAACGCGTTGCTAATCTACTAACATGGATTATGCTATATTTGAAGCGGATTTTTCTGTCTCAGATGCCTAGATTTTTGGTAGTCTCTTCCCTTTTCCTTTAATTTTTTTTATTATGAACTTGATGAATTATCTTATTAATTTAATTTCTTTTTCACCTATGAGCTAAATTTTAATTAAGATTGCAATTGAACCCAATGTGTAGTTTTAATTAATTGGCTTCCTTGTTGATTATTATTGATTATATTTGGATTGTCTATTATGATTTATGTTTAATTGCTTAATTGTCTGATCAACAATTACCGTGATAATCTATATAAACTCGAGAGATGGATTATAGGTTTAGATCTGATCATAATAGTATGTGATTGTATTTTCTGCATGTGATGAAATTCATAATTTGTGTCTAGGATAGAGATATAACTATATGTTGTATGTAATCTGATAGAGAACATGTATTTTAAATCTTTTTAATTGTTATTCACATAAAGATATAGTGAATTAGTGAACTAAGGTGTTCACATTAATTCTATCATTTGTGGATTTAAGTTGATTCATTTATGATACATCGAGAGATGGTTGTAAATACTGATGAGTTCTTGGTTAATAATTCAATATAATTGAAATAATTTAACAGAAAATGAAAACATTGAAACGAAACATTGGGGGAAGTTGTAATTTTAAGTATTTTTAATCTGATTTTAATCTTTGTCTTGATAGTAAAGTAGTTGTTAATTTTAATTAGATTTTATCTTACAACTTAAATGAATTATTAAAATAAAATTAATTTAGTTAAGAGTTAGTATTTGGTGATTGTTATTAAATAATTCTTTGTGAAAACGATAATTTACTTACATTATATTACTTGTTGACCGTGTATACTTGCACATATTTATTAATTGCTAAATCAACCAAAATTCTATCACATGCAGAAAACACAATCACATACTATTATGATCAGATCCAAAGCTATAATCCATCTCTTGATTTCATATATATTATCATGGTAATTGTTGATCGGACAATTAAGCAATTAAACACAAATCGTAATAGACAATCCAAATATAATCAATAATAATTGTGACGCCCCCAAAATAGGTATACACAACCCATTCTGAGTCGCCAGAAATAACACTACTGACAACTTCATTTATACAACTGTCGTACAAAATACGACGACACATATACTGTGAGTTTCAATACAAATATTATAACGTATATAATACGACAATATTCACACTCAAATTATTATAATGTCATATAAAGTACAACAACAAATATTTCAAGTTCCCAAAGGAACACGAGAAGATTTATGTCCTCCTCGTTCTAATGGAGTGCATTTTTGACGCTTTTCAAATTCGAGTTTGCCTCGCCCTATTATTGTTCACCAAAATAAAATATTGAATGATGTATAAAATATATCACCCACATTTTAAGTTCTCAGTACAATTATTATGCCACACCGTTTCATAATTTGATTAGGCTTGTGACTAATTCTTAACACCACTTTATACCCATGTTTTCTCTGCTAGTCCCAGCTGCACTTTTATTACCTGAAAGGGGTGGTGAAATAAAAGGGTGAGCACAAATAGCCCAGTAAAGAATATCATGACTTAAGATAATTAAATTATCAATAGTCTTCATCAATAATAATTCAGATATTTAGAACATATGGTAGAAGATAAAAGTTTGCAACCATAATAGCAGCGGAATCAACAATTTATTAGAAGAGTCAAGTAGAACATAATGTCTACTATCTCCTCTAAATAAAAGTTCATCGTTAATATTTCATTCATGTAATACTCATCAACAGTTCTTTGTTGTATCCAAGACAAAGAGAACTCTCATCATCTGTCTTCACCTGAACCAGCAAAGGTTATAGTTAAATTCACAATTCATATTTATAATCAGGTAAATCAACAGTCCATCTTTGTAATACGAGCCTAAGACATACAACTGTAAAACCAGTAACGCTGAGACTCAGCTCAATAAATAATCCACATCATTTGTAACATTACAGGTTATGATTATACCGAATAATTCTTGGTCATAATCATAGCAATCAACTGTCCATCTTTACACGTAAGCCAAAGATGATTTTGTTTATCATCAATTTTATCGCTGAGAGTCGGCTCAATAAATAATCCACATCATTTGTAACATTACATGTCATGATTATACCGAATAATTTATGGTCATAATCATACCAATCAACTGTCCATCTTTGCACGTAAACCAAAGAGGATTTTGTTTATCATCAATTTTATTGCTAAGACTCAGCTCAATAAATGATCCACATCATTTGTCTGTAAAATAAATAATCCACATCACCGAATTATCTATGCAATACGGGCCAATGATATTCGTTAGTATCACATCCATGAATTATCCATGCACAACGGGCCAAGGATGGCTTTCATCACAATATAAGCATGAGAATGATGACAATGATATATATAATGAATGAGCGTAAATAATCAGAATAATAAGATAAAATTGATCTTAGTAATTTTCAACTTAATTATCTAGCGTCCAAATTGCTAACATGATATTAGATGAAGCACAACTATTAAAGATATTTTAATCATTTCAGGACTTTTCATCAATTAATGATAAGCTTAAGAAACGAATAAGAACATTTTACCATAATATGTAGTATGAAAGAAAATGATATCCTTTTACCATAAAAATAATACCCCTTATCACAATAATGATATCCCTTACCTTAGCATGTGATTTGATTATACTTTCTGTGAAATTGATCGACTTAAACAATGCTTGCATTCCTTATCTACACTTGGAGTAACATTACACTCAATGGAAATACTCACAATATTATACTCACAATATTGTAGTAAAAGAATTCTATATTTTTAGTGTAGTGATGGTGTGTGCTTAGTTACTCAACCGAGCAACCTATTTATACCGAAAATTTAGTAAACAACTAGCACACCCGCTTTGACAAAATAACCAAATGAGGTATATAATAATGGTAGTGAAATTAATGGTCCTACAAAGAAAATTAAACCAACTTGTACACGTTTTAAAATAATTGAGTTGTGGTCCAGATTACTTTAAAAAAAGTAGAGTGTCGGCAAGTCATGCCATACTTACTTTTGTAAAATAAAATAATTGAACAAACATGTGCACATCATACTTGTCTTTAATCAACACCATTTTTTATCTTTGAACTATTATTCACAATTATTAACATAGACTCACAATATTGCCATCTAGTTTAATTATATCATATCAAATAATATGAGTCACTGTGCAATAACTACTATGACAATTATTGAATAACATACTGAGTGACTTCTTACGTATTTAAGAATCAATAATATAAATCACTGTGCAATAACTACTGTGACAATTATTGAATAAAATTGTGACAACCCCAAAATAGGTCCATTCCATCCAACCTATTCTGAGTCGCCAAATACATGGTACAGAAAACAACTACAACTTTATTACAATAATTATCGTGCAAAATACAACAACACATATGCTGTGAGTTTGAATACAAATATATACCAAATGTGACTCATGTTCCAATCGTGGACATCACCTCACAATGACACCTTACATAAAGGTATAGTCAAAAATTGTTTTAAAAATTAGCATCTTTTGGAAGTGCTCAAGGAAACCTTCGTACATGGGAGGCCATGCGTCTAGGTTATGATAGATATCATATGGCCACAGAATTATCCTTGGTTGACCCAATAGATCCCAAAGAAAAATGAAAAGATAACTATCATATTCTTCCCAATGGTGAGTCTTCTCTTGACATATCATTATCTCTACTGTCTCTAATTAAGAATTATACTTCAAACAAACACCAAGATTATATAGGTAGTGCTCGTATATATACTCAGTAAGTGGATGAGCACATCCCTGTCTTATGATGACACGAGGTTGTATGTCGTTAGACATCTTGTATGATAATGGCAAAACACCCTTCCAACGTTGGGTACACCTTACCCTATTGGATTCACCAAATAAAATTACTAAATGAACTTTTCTATACTGCTTCGAGAGAACCTCCACAGCTAGAGACCACCGTTCTATTTTTCCGTTACCCTCGCTCGACCCAGCTACACTCTTATTATCTGAAAGGAATTGTGAATAGAAGGGTGAGCACAACTAGCTCAGTAAAGAATATCATGACTAAAGATAATTAAATTATCAATAGCCTTCAACAGAATTAAATCAGAGATTTAGAACATATGGTAGATGATAAAAATTTCAACCATAATTGCAGCGGAACGAGCAATCCATTAGAAGAGTCAAATAGACCATAAAGTCTATTATCTTCTCCATGTTAAAAATCCACCAATAATGTTTTATCCCTGTAACATTAATCAATAGTTCTTTTCCACAATTATATGAATAACTCATAATCATAATTGTAATTCTAAATTCCTCTTCGCATTCAGGACGAAGGTAATTTTCATCACATGTCTTTACCTGAAACATCAAAGATCATGGTTATACCAAATCACAGTTCCTGTTTATAATCATACAAACAATTTTATCTTTGCACTACGACCAAAGATATTCATCAACAGACCATCTTTGCACTACAGGCCAAAGATATTCGACAACAGGTCATCTTTGCACTACGGGCCAAAGATATTCATCAACAATTCATCTTTGCACTACAGGCCAAAGATATTCTTCAACAGTTCATATTTGCACTACGACCAAATATATTCATCAACAGTTCATATTTGCACTACATGCCAAATATATTAATATCTCAAAGAAATATATAATCATTTCAGAATTTATATAAACAATAATTATAACCATGTTGATCAATTCACCTTTGCACTTAAGCTAAAGATATTCACTTATAAATTCAATGGTCATAATCATACCAGTCAACAATTCAACTTTGCACTACTAGCCAAAGAGAACCCATAGTCATGATCATACCAAAAATTTACCCATCTTTACACTCAAGTCAAAGAGAATATCATCATTAGAGTTATAAAAATGTTATATATGATAATAAAAATAATATGATCAACATATAGTTCTAATCTCAAGAGTAATATTCATAAATCAACTATAATTTGGTCAGAAAAAGAAATCAATTTTGTCGTGAATAGTACCCGTGAATAGTAACTCGTGAATAGTAACTCATGAATAGTAACCCCGACACAAAAAGGTAGAAATTCCACAATAAAATCCATACCAATATTTCGATATAATGATATTGAAAGAATAACATTTCTTAAATTTATAAACAATTTATTTTAATTGTTTACACTTTACTAAATAATGCATTTAATCATTCTAAAATGCCAAACTCATAAGATTTCATCACCAATAGCCAAAACCCTCATCAAAAATCTGCATATACCTCATATAGGATTCTCAAGTCATAAAATCCTATTTTCTAATTTTCTTACTTCATAAAACATATTTAATTCATTTACTCATAACTAGACCATTTTCATGAAAAATACCAAATCAGTTCCAAAAATATTTTTTTTCCTGAGATTTAGCATAATATAGTCCAATAGTGAACATATATTTTTCTCAGAATTTTTAAAAGTCATTTACTATTTTTTATATGGCCAAAACAACCGAATATTTAGACATTTATCAAAAATTATACTTTTGTCCAAAAATTCTAAAATTTATAGAGTATACTTCTATCATATATATGTACTCCCAATAAAAATTTTATCAATTTTGGAGTTAACTACAAGGAGTTATAAGCGGTTATTTTTAAAATAGAATTTTCCCGTAAAATTCATAACTTTTAATCCATACATCCAAAAATCATTATTTTTGGACACAATCAATAAAACTCATCAAAATATCATTTCAAATTTTTTTCAAAATCTTTGAAGGTCAGAAGAATTACGAAACTGGAAAATATAACAACCCCTAAAATCCCTTACTATCCCTTACCTCAAAAGTACATTATTTTCTGGCTGGAATGCAAAGCCGAAGGAAACTTGTACTGAATAGCAACTCTCAATGTATCTAAATACTCACAAAATATACTTCATAATATAGAGAAAAAGAGAGAAAGCTTATGTTTCTGGTGTGATTTTCAATTCTAACTTAACCCTCTATTTATAGGAAAATGTTAGCATGCCGAAGCAGACTTAACCTGCAACCTGATGGCTTTACCGGCTACTATTCCCACCCACCACATTTGAATAAAAATCTCAGCACATTTTTCTTCACCAACTAAGAGTGGGGCCCACCAATTCTAGAATTTTCTACCAAAATGATTAACTCCGAAAATTCAACAATTTCTGAACCAGTCATCTCGTAAAATTCATAACAAATCATACGTTCATTTTTAACGGTTCAAAATTTGTGGACATATACTCAACTTATATATGTATAACATATCCAAATATTACCACGATCCAACTGTCGGATTAAAAATTATAACCCTCGCAAAATATCTCAAAAATCCTGATTTTTAATACATCCATTCCGACAAAAATACTGATAAAAACCTCAACATTAACTCCTTCATTTTTTACCACACAAATATATCCCTCATTTATATCCACATAAAATAAATATTTTCTTATCATATGAATCAATAATTAATTATTCACAAATAATATTACAGAATCACATTTATGACAACCAGGCCGTTCCCAGGAAAAAGGGGGCTTTCCAATAAGAATTTCTCCTTACTGGCGCGCAATTAGGTGACCAAACCTCTCCTTAGATAGAACTTTCTAGACATTGCCAATAATATTATCTAATAATATTATTCAAATAATATGAATTATTGATCTGATAATGGGAAATACTGTGCAGTGACAATTATTGAACAACAATAATATAAAATTTCAAAGTAGCAATTATTGAATCAATAAAATAAAATATTGAACAGTAATTACTGTAACAATTATTAAGTAGTGCCTTCTTACGTAAGAATCAATAATTCAAAAATACTGTGCAATCAGTGTGCTACTGTGTAACAACGCGTATTACTGTATTTTAACCACCGGGTATTCCAACAGTGTTAACGATAACAACTACGCCGTTAATTATAAAAACTCAATTTTTATCGTTATCTTCATCCAACAGTTATTAGTTATGGGGTCCATAAATAGCTGTGCCGTCGTACAAATATTCTCCGACAGAAAGAATATTTCACGACCAAACGAATATTTCCCGACAATAATGATTATTTTATAACCACTTGCTTATTTTGAAAAAAATTCATATATCACCTTTAACTTTAACTTTTTATCAATTTAACTATTTATTGAATCGTAATTATAAGAAAAATTGAATACTTTTATTTCATAAAATTTGGGGTCTTACAAAAATACTGAATGACTTCTAAAATTAATAAAAATATGATTCTGAACTTTCCAAATAATTTTCACATTTTTCGAATTATCCAACAATTTTTCACAATTATTTTTATTTATAAAAACTATCATTTAATAGCTTAAAAATAGAAATACTAACTTCACATACTTTTATATCTTAAAAACATAATCAATATTAATCTTATAATATTATAATATTTTTCAGTAAATTTTATAATTTTCCACCATTCATAGAATTTTCTATGAATTTTCTCTATTTTTAAACTAACCATAAATAGCTTAAAAATACAATAAATATTTTTGTTATTCAATAATTTTCCAAAACTGTCCAAAAATTATAAAATAATATTATAAGATTTTTCACCAAGTTTCATAATTTTTCATCATTTATAGAATTTTCTATTAATTTCTTCTATTTTCAAACTAACTATAAATAGTTTAAAAATACAATAATTACTTCTGCTTTTCAATAATTCATCAAAAATTTACAGAAATTCTAAGATGATATTATAAGCATTCTGTAAAAATATTTCAGCTCAAATAATTTTTCTGATAAATTAATTATAAAATTTAATATTCAGAAACTTCAATAATTCATAATAATTGGCACTTTTATCAGAAAAATACGGATCTTATGTCGTTTTCATGTAAAATTTAATTCTCTACTACTTTGTAGAAGAAAGTTTTTCCAAATTCTGACTCTAACATAGAGAGAAGGTTTACCGAAAAATTCTGCTACAAAAATTTCTGAATCAGTCACCTCTTAAAATTCATAACAAATCATAAATTAATCTATAACGGTTCAAAATTTGTGAACATATACTCAACTTATATATGTATAACAAATTCAAAAATTACAACGATCCAACGGTCGGATTAAAAATTATAACTCACACAATAAAGCTTAATAACACTGATTTTTTGGACTATGAGTCCTTCGAACCAGTTTCACTCAAACAGTCAACACGAAAAATCCATAAAGAATTTTTGGGGGATTCAAATTTTTGCGTTTAGCTTACTTCCAGGGGTTTCTTTTGATATATAGCTCATCTCTTAACTCATTACACACAAAGAGTTATGAATTTTACAAAATCAAGTAGTAAACTAATTTTTCTGAAAATCTCCATATTTTGTTCTTCTTTTGATTTCTAGATTTCTCTCATTTGATTCATGTTTATACAAGTTTAAATCATCCAATACATACATAAGTATGTAGTCTTTACATAAAACCTATAAAAAATAAAATTATCAATATTTTGAAATCACCTTTTTTGTAAGATCCCAAATTATTAATAAATGAAATTTAATTTCTTCTATTTATTATTTTGAAATATTAAGAGTTGAATTGATTAATGAGGTTAGTTATGGGTAAAATGCGCAAATATTTTAATAAGCAAGTGGTTATAAAATATTCATTGTTGTCGGGGAATATTCATTTGGTCATGGAATATTCTTCTTGTCGGGGAATATTCGTACGATGGCGCAGTCTTTTGTGGGCCCCATAACGGAAAGCGATTGGATGAAGAAAACGACAAGTATAAGTTGTTTATAAATAACGGCGTAGTTGTTGCCGTTAATACTGTTGGAATACCCGGTAGTTAAAACACAGTAATACGCGTTGTTGCACAGTAGCACACGGTATTACACCAATTATTGATTCTTACGTAAGAAGGCACTACTCAATAATTATTACAGTAATTACTGTTCAGTATTTTATTAATTCAATAATTATTGCGTTGATATTTTATATTACTGTTGTTTCAATAATTGTCACTACACAGTATTTTCTATTATCAAAGCAATAATTCATATTATCTGAATAATATTATTAGATAACATTATTGGCAATGTCTAGAAAGTTCTGTCTGAGAAGAGGTTTGGTCATCAAATTGCGCGCCAATAAGGAGAAATCCTTATTGAAAAACCCCCTCTTTTCTAGGAACTGCCTGGTTGTCAGTATTGTGATTCGGTAATATTATTTGTGAATAATTAATTATTGATTTATATGATGGGGAAAATATTTATTTTATGTGGATATAGATGGAGAAATTTTTTTAAAGTGACAATTGTTAAAAATTGATATTTTATCTTTTTTGATAAAATAATATTTTATTATATTATTATAATATAATAATGATGATATTTTTACAAAGAATGTGGGATATATAAGTATATGAGGAGGAAGAGTATTTTTATTGTAAAAGATGTTTAAAACATGTTAAAAATGTCTGTGGGCCCATTTCTTGACTGAAATTTGATTATACCCTGTAGAATCGCCCGTTTGTGGATTTCGGTCAATTTCTGTTTGGAATTTAGAAAAACTTTCTTCTGCATAGTTGTAGATAATGAAATTTCCTATGAAAAAGAAATGAGGTTTGAATTTTTCTGATAAAATGTCTATTTATTATGAATTATTGAAGTTCTGAAATTCCGAAATAATTAATTTTTGGAAGTTTTAATTATTAATTTAAAAAAAACATTTTTTGAAAGTTTTATGAGTTGGTGGGCTATGGTAAATGTGCTGAAATGAGAATTCAAATGGTGCGTATGATTATTTAATAAATATTATTATTTTATTAAATTTTCTGCTTTGGTGTTCTAAGTATTTTCCTATAAATAGGGTGCTTAGGTTAGAATTAAAAATCACAGCAGAAACACAAGTTTTCTCTCTCTTTCTCTCTCTCTATATTATCGAGCGTATTCTTGTGAGTATTTTAAGACTTTGAGTGTTGCCATACGGTGCAAGTTCCCTTCAGCTCTATATCCAGTATTTCAGTCAGAAGTACTGTCTTTTCGAGGTAAGGGATATTATTTTTTTATATAAATGATATTATTTCTTCCAATATCATTATGCCGAAATATTGATCTGAATTTTTATCAAATTTAAAACTTTTTGTGTCGGGATTACTATTCACGTATACAACACTATTCACGAATACGACACTATTCAGCGAAAAATTAAAATTTTATTTTTTGTCCAAGATATTTATTATGTATACTAGCTTTGATTGTATCTATGTTTTGATCATTTTTGAATTTTAGTCCACTATGATTACTTATGAGGTATTTTTAGACATGGATAAATCGAAATACGAATCCTTAATATTTGTTATTTTGTTTCACTGGATTCGTTTCCTTTAAAATATTTTTCATCATTCTCAGTCCTAAATGATAATATTACTGAATATCTTTGGCCTGTAGTGCAAAGATGAATGATTTCTGATGAATATTTTTGGCCCGTAGTGCAAAGATGAACAGGTGTTTCGATGAACATGACCAACTGATGAATATCTTTGGCCTGTAGTACAAAGTTAAATATTTAATTCCAGATATATATATATTGATTGATGTTACAGGGATAAAATATCGACGATGAACTTTTAAATTCATATATAGAAGATAGTAGATTTCATTCTCTACTTAACTCTTCTAATGAATTATTATTTCCGCTGTGAATATTGATTTAAAACTTGTTGTCTATTGTATTCTATTAAATTTCTTCCTGTTGAAGACTAACGATAATTTGTTCTATATTATCTTAGTCATTAATTCTTTACTGGGCTAGTTGAGCTCACCCTTTTCCTTTTTGTTACATTTTTCTTCTCAGGAGGCGAGAATGTAGCGAGTACTAGTCGGGATATAGAATGAAGGTTCTAGAAAGTCGTTTTAGTAGTCCTCACCATTTTTGTAAAATAATATATCAATAATTGTAATGAGAACTTATTTGAGTGTGGATATTGTCTAGATGACAATATTTGTATTTAAACTCACAGTTTTTATGTTGTATTAATAAAGTTGTAGTTGTTTTTGTACCATGTATTTGACGACTCAGAATGGGTGTTGTATACCTATTTTGGGAGCGTCACAGTTGGTATCAGAGCTTAGGGATATGGTCTCTGACGGAGATTGAGTGTAATAACCGTGAATTTTAAATCACTATATATGTATGTACATTATTAATATTTAAAACTTTGTGTTATACAATGATTTAATATGTGACAACATATGTGAAATGATGCATGGGTCAATTAACATGTATGCTATAGTTACGGATATATATATATATATATATATATATATATATATATATATATATATATATATATATATATATTTATAGGTTTCATTAAAAATGAAAGCCTTGTAACCTAATTATAAATTATGTGAGACAATTAAATAATCTAAGGGTTATGGTAATAAGGAGAGGTTAGTATTTAATATGTATACTAACTTAAGTGAATATCTTATTATTTCAAGTGACTAATAATTTTAAACCTAATTCTTGTGAATCTAATTAGGTTATGAGCTAAAGTCACATGTATAGGTAATTAAATTTCATAAGATTAGGAATGGAAATCCTAAATAATTAAATTGGGTAACATATATTAAAATTGTTAGACTATGTTTATTACATAGCCCAAAACAATTAAAGGAGAAGCCCAAAAGAAATAAAATGCAAGCCCAAACTTAGCCCACTTGATTAAGGGTATTTTAGACATTTGATTTATCTAATTTATACATTAAAATAAAAGCTAAATGAAGGAGTTAGTGGGCATAAATATGGCTGACCACATTAGCCTTTTAAGGCAACTAATTAAGCTAAGCAAGGTCCATTTGTAGTAACTCTTACACAAAAGGACATGGTTGTCAAGTTCCCATTGGTTGCCACTTTATTAAGCATCCTTAATCATGATTAGACTAATTAAAGTGATAAGGCAAAGCTTCTACCCATGGGTTAAAGAAAGTATGGGGGATAATAGCTAGATACACTAAGTGTATCTATATTTTTTGTAAGTATTCTTTTACTTCATCTTTTCATTTCATTTCATTTCTTCTCTCATTCTTCCTCTTATAATTTCTCCCAAGCTAGTCACTTCTAGAGAGAGAAAGGAGAGAGAGGTTTGGCCATATATATATAGAGAGAGAGAGGAGTGCTAGTTTGTTAATGCATCCAAAGTTCATCACTTACTTTGGTAAATCAAGGAAGGTTGCCATTAAATCAAGGTATAACCTAACCTTCATCTTCTTCTTCTACTTTGTTTTTTTTTCTTTAGCTTGAGTTTTGTTGGGGTTATGAACAAATACTCAAGATACCCTAGTCCTACATATCATCATGTATAGAACTAAGTATCTTGAGTGTTAGATCAAAGGCTTAGAGGAAGAATATGAGCATATATTCTCCAAGGGTGAAAACTCTTGTTTTCTTCCACTAAATCTTGTGTAACTCAAGTTTTCCAACTTAGATTTGTGATCCGTCGAAGGGGGGGTGCTAGATACATGAGTTATCTAGTAAACCCAAGTGATAGAACACAAATCTAACAAGTTTTGAATCCTTTGGAGCTAATTTTCCCAAAACAGCCCACTTAGAATTTTAAGGGTTCAAAAACCCTAAAATAGTTTCTGTCCTATTTTTCTTGGGTCTGTTTCGGATAGTTTCATGTCCCTAAAAAATTTGGGAAAATTCACAGAGGTACCTTGAGAAGTTATCTACGTGTAGGAAAAAGAACAGACACGTTTCGAGTTATAGATTGTGCGTAATGACTATTTCCGTAAAGGACTCCTAAAACTTTACCGTCGAATATCTCACTGTGTATACACTGGAAAATTCCGAAATTTTTACAGTAGGTTCATATATGTTAGGAGAGCATACTGAAAATTTCAGATTTTTCTTAGCAAAACTCAATTTATTAAAAATGAAGCAAGATCCGAGTGTTTTGGGAACTTTAAAAATACTAGATCATTTTCTAAAATTCCAGAAAAATTTGGGGATCCTTGTAGGTTCATATTGTGTCAAAGTACAGAAGCTAAGAATTTTTGGAGTAAGTTTACTATTTTTCCTAAAAATGGTTAAGTTATGAATAAAATGAAATAAATAGTTAAATGATGTCTTTAATAAGAAAAAGGTGATTTTTATGCTTGAATACTCATAATATATCATATCATGACTATCTTAGAGCACTTTGGTAATTTATGATAATAAATATTATTTATGACCTTTTATGGATATTAAATAAGAGGTTTAATAAAGGATGAACAATTAGAATAAATTATTTATTAATCCAATAAATTATTAAAATATTATTATGATATTAGAATATGATATTGATAAGTAAATAAAAATATTAAGATTAAAATTTCTTTAAAATATTATTAAATGGTTAATAATATTTGATTTAAGTATTGATAAATGATTAAAGTATTATTAAATAATTAATAATATTAGTACTAGAATAAGATATTTTTAAATGATTAATAATATTAGTAAATGAATAAAATATTATTAAATAATTAATAATATTAAATGATTAATGATACTAAGCATAAGTAAGATATTATTAAAGTAATAATATTAATTGAAATATTATTAAGAGGATTAATAATATTAGTAAGGTATTAAAATATTATTAAGATGTTAATAATATTAGTAAGCAAATGAAAGTATTATTAGGGAACTAATAATACTAAGAGGTGAATTAAATATTATCAAGATTAATAATATTATGTGGTTATAGTAACATTATCAAGACATGATAATGTTTATAAGAACTAAATGTAATGCATAATATTTATGTGATTATATAATCTAATGTTATACTATGACTAATTGAAAGATTAATTATAGGTCTTTCAAAGGAAGATAATTTAACTGCATAGTGGATATAAATTAATTGCGTAGCCGTAATCTACAGACGAGGCAAGTGTCCTAACTCAAACTCGAGTTATTATTTTCAAAGCATGTTAGTGAATAATTATTGATGATTATTCACATCTATATTGATTATTGAAATTCGCACTTTGTTCAATTGAATTCATGTTCTATTATTATTGAACTGTGAATTAAATTAAAGTTCTTTCATTTATGAAATGTTTATGAGATAGATCTATGTTAATTGTATCAGCTAGATCAAGCATGTTTAAATTTGTGAAATCAAATGTATTTTAAAAAGCTGTTCTTATTAAATTGATATGATAAGAACTCTTGACTGAGAAAATGATGAATTTGATTAAGGCATGATATCGATTCCGGAATATTAAGTGTTTATGCATAAATCACGGGGTATGAAAGGCTGATCCTCTTGAATACTAAAACTTATTAAGTGGTCCAGTTTAAATTACTGAGAACCTTGGCAAATGTTCATGGTTATCTCAAAAACCACTCAGTTCATGTTATTCAATTATTCGAATATTCAATTGTTGATTATTAATTCATGTTCCTTCACAACCTTATATTATTGTTGAACATTGAAAGCAAAACTTCTTTCTAGTCATGATATATCTCCCTTGTATATAAACTTGCTAAGCAAATTAGTTGTTTACCCTTGCTATATCATGACATTTATTTTAGCTAAGCCTGAAGGATCCAATACGAAGGACAATGGCAAGGGCAAGATCCAGGAATAGTTTGGAATGAATATTAATTATTATTATCTAATGGAAGTTCTTATGTAAATCTTTTGTAATATGAATGGTGTGTTTAAGTTAAGGTTAAGAAGACCTTGGGACCATGCTATGAAAACTTTATTATAATGAACAATGTATGTTTATTATTTCGTAATAGTTATAGAATGCTTATAATGATGATAGATCGTGAGCACCGAATCTGAGGTTAGAGAACCTGAATTTGGGGGCGTCACAGGTTGGTATCAAAGCTGTAGGTTATAAACAGTAGGAATGTGAAACCTAGGTTATAACCTTAGTAGAAAACTCTTATAGAGTATGTTAGGAGATAGATTGTGGAAATTTATCGAGTTTGTGTTGTACTTAATAAAATATTATTTCATTTTATCAATGAATATATTTTATTGTGGTACTGATGTTGGTTTTATTTATGGTGATTGTAGGATGTCTGACAAGCGCCAGGACAGTCACTCAGTAGATCAGGAGCTCATTGAGCGTGAGGTTACGGAAGAAGCCCCTCAGGGTCCTCTTATAGGGGATTTGTTGAGGAGAATCAATCAATTGGAAGGCAGGGTGGGAGAACTAGAGGTTGAAAACCACACACTTCAGTTCACAGAAGGTCAATACAAGGAGGCGGCTTATCAAGGACATATAGAGGTAGTCGAGCAGAAGGGAAAGTTGGATGAGTCCCAGTTGCAAGTTGAGATGCTGAGGGTATAACTAGAGCATGAAAAGGCAAAGTTCGGAGAGCTGAGCATAGAGCATTTGGCGATGCGGGGCGAGTTTGACATGGAGATTGCAGACAAGATTCGCGTGGAGGAGGCATTTTATGAGTCAGCCCAGCGGGTGGACCAATTGGAGTTAGCACTGCAGGCCATGAAGGTCAGGGCCGAGACTTTAGGACTGGCGCTAGACGCAGCGTATGAGGGCCAGCGCAGTGGGACTAGGAGGGCGCAGTTCGAGATAGGAGAGGCGAGTCGATCCTTTCGACGTAGAGCTATGGAGGGGTGGTTTCCCCTGGAGCCTGTTCAGGTGACCCAGCAGGGCCACCAATGATGATTATGCTATGGACTAGTTGTAGATAGAGGCATTAGTACCCCTTTTGTGTAATAGGATTTTATGTTGATGTAAACCTCAGCAGGTGTGAGGTAGTAGGTAGTTAGGTAGTATCCCTATTTGTGTTTGTAGGGAAGTATCATTTTGAGTTAATCTCATCTTTTGTGTTTAAAGTGGGATAGTAGTATTTATAAGAATATACCTGTATTAATCATGTGAGACACTGAAGATTAGTATATGAATATAAATGCATTATTATTATGATATGTGTTGGAAAATTTTAAATAGTAAATTGTCTATTTAATGTTATGTGAGTCTAGTAGACTGATTTGGAAAATTTTCTTTAAAAACAAACTTAACCCACTAATCAGGGAGAAAGACTTCCAAAATCTTGGTAATTTAAAACTCTCCCATAATGATCATATGATTGTTGAATACAGTCGCGTGTTACATGCTAAGTACTTATATGATAATAAAACCCGAGTAACGTGTTAGAATTTTGTTCCACTAGATAATGCCGCCCAGACGTGTACTAAGGAACCAAGAGATCGAAGAGTCAGTTAATAATGCAGCGGGAGCTCAACCAAACCTAATGCAAGACTTTATCAACATGATGACTGAAGCTATGAGGAATCAAGCTCAACCTATAGGAAATTAGGCGGGAAACCAATTAGCCAACTTTAAGGACTTCAAGGCAGTAGGACCGCCGGAGTTTAGAGGAACAGCAGACCCGTTAGAGGCCCAGACGTGGATGAAGGAGATTGAGAAGGCTTTCATTATTGCTAGAGTAGCAGAAGAACAGAAAATAATTTTTGCTACCTACTTAATGAAGGGTGAGGCTAACTATTGGTGGGAGGCCAACTAGAACAAAGCCGGGACTGGAATCGTGACTTGGGAAGCGTTCAAGAAGTTGTTCTTTGAGAACTACTTCCCTGAGAGTACACAAGAGAGAATGGAGATCAAATTTTTGGAATTGAAGCAGGAGAATATGTTAGTGTCAGAGTACGCCGCAAAGTTTAATGAATTGGCCAGATTCGCTCCACATCAGGTAGACACGGAGGTGAGGAAAGCAAGAAGGTTCGAAAATGGACTAAAGCCGTGGATTTACAGTAAGGTAGCGGTTCTACAAATCACGTCATTCTCAACTCTGTTGGAGAAAGCTCTCATAGCAGAAGGTGGAAGCGAAGCAGTCTCAAAGTACAATCGGGAGAAGAACAAGAAGAAAGTAGAAGGTGGGAATTAGAATGTTAGCGGTGGCGGTAGCAACAACAAGAAGCGGAAATGGAGCAGTGGGGGTAGTAATTTGGAGATTCAGCAAGGAAGTGTCCAACAAAAAAAGTCAGTGTGTGGAAACTGTGGAAAGGGTCACTCGGGAGAGTGCTTGAAAAGAAAAACGGTATGTTATACCTGTGGACAAGAAGGGCATACCTCACCCAATTATTCTAAGGTGAAGAAGGGAGGCTGTTTTAACTGTGGTGAATTGGGACATCGGATCAAGGATTGCCGAAAGAAGAAAAGCACGGATGGCGAAAACGGCAACAGGGGCAATAAAACTAAGACAACCAGTGGAGGACCAACCCAGCCAAACAAGCCGACAGCGAGGACATTCAATATGACAGTGCAAGATGCCGTGGCATCCAGGGAGGTGGTGTCAGGTATAATTCTGATCAACGATATAAATGCCTATGTGTTATTCGATTCGGGAGCTTCATGTTCTTTTGTAACTGATGAATTTGCTCAAAGATTAAGTTTACCTCGTGAACTATTAGAACACCCAATGAATGTAGAAGTAGCAAACAAAGAAATTATTCCTGTAGACCACATACATAAGAACTGTTGTGCTGATGTACGAGGGTTTAAGCTTAACGTGGATTTGATACCGATACGTCTTGGAGAGTTTGATGTAATCCTCGGGATGGATTGGTTATCAAGTCACAGAGCAGTCATTGACTGTAAGAAAAAGTGCGTACACCTAAAGACTCCAAATAAGTCAAAAGTGGTATTTCATGGCAGTAAATCGCCGAGACAATCTTGTTGTCTGACGATGATGCAAGCAAAGAAGTTGCTTAGGAAAGATTATATAGGTTATTTGGCTCACGTTGTGGATACCCGCAGAGTCGAGGGTGAACTGGGTCAGATACCTATTGTAAGGGAATTCGTTGACGTCTTCCCAGATGAGATTCTGAGATTGCCACCAGATAGAGAGATAGAGTTTGTTATCGATTTGGCACCAGGGACATCGCCGGTATACAAAGCGTCGTATCGTATGGCTCCGGTAGAAATGAAGGAACTGATGATTCAACTACAAGAATTATTAGATAAGGGATACATTCGACCGAGCGTATCACCGTGGGGAGCACCAGTCTTATTCGTAAAGAAGAAGGATGGGTCATTAAGGCTTTGTATCGACTACCGGGAGTTGAACAAGGTCACCATTAAGAACAAGTACCCGTTGCCCAGTATCGACAATTTGTTTGATCAGTTGAAGGGGGCGAAATATTTTTCAAAAATCGACTTGAGGACCGGTTATCACCAACTGAAGGTGAGGCAGGAGGATGTTCCAAAGACGACATTCAGAACTCGGTATGGACACTTTGAGTTTCTGGTAATGTCTTTTGGGTTGATGAATGCACCAGCAGCATTCATGGACTTGATGAACAGAGTGTTTAAACAGTATTTGGATAAGTTTGTTGTCGTGTTCATCGATGACATTCTGGTATATTCAGAGACAGAGGAAGAGCACGCTGAACATCTAAGGATAGTATTGGAGACGTTAAGGAGGGAGAAGTTGTATGCAAAGTTCTCTAAGTGTGAGTTTTGGTTGCAGAGAGTGCAGTTTTTGGGTCACGTTATCGACACGGATGGTGTTTCGGTGGATCCAACAAAGGTAGAAGCGGTTATCAACTGGGAACAGCCAAAGACACCGATAGAAATTAGGAGTTTCTTGGGATTAGCAGGATACTATCGGAGATTCATCCTAGATTTTTCAATCCAAGATTTTTCAAAGATAGCATCACCGTTGACCAACCTTACCAGAAAGACAGTGAAGTTCATTTGGACGGAGAAATGTGAAGAGAGTTTCATGGAATTGAAGAAGAGGCTCAGTCAGGCACCTGTGTTGACTTTACCAGACAACACGGGAGAATTTGTCGTGTATAGTGATGCGTCACACAAGGGTCTTGGTTGTGTACTGATGCAGCATGGCAAGGTCATTGCGTACGCTTCACATCAGCTGAAGGACTATGAGAAGGGTTATCCGACTCATGACCTGGAATTAGCAGCAGTAGTTTTTGCCTTGAAGATTTGGAGGCACTATTTGTATGGCGAGAAGTGTGAGCTATATACAGATCACAAGAGTCTGAAGTATATCTTCACGCAGAAAGAGCTAAATATGAGGCAGCGCCGATGGCTAGAATTGATCAAGGATTATGATTGTGAGATTCTGTACCATCCAGGAAAAGCAAATGTAGTGGCAGATGCCCTGAGCAGAAAAGGCAGAGAGAAGTTACTGAAGTTGACCATTCAAGAGGAATTGGTGAAATATTTCGAACGACTTGACTTAGAAGTTAAGTATCCGATGGAGACCAACGAGAAATTATTTACAGTAGCAGCGAGCCCGACTTTATTAGATAAGGTTAAAGAGGCTCAAGATAAGGACGAAGATTGCGACAACATCAAGAAGCGGTAAGCTGAAGGGGATGAATTGAAATACAAGATTGATGGCACCGGACTGCTGAGATTTGAAGGGCGAATTTGGGTACCGCTAGTACCAGAACTAAGAGAAGAGATTTTGCAAGAAGTGCACAGTACGAGGTACTCGATACACCCAGGAAGCACAAAAATGTATCAAGACTTGCGTCAACACTTTTGGTGGCCAAACATGAAGAGAGAGGTTGCAGAATGCGTCAGCAGATGTCTAACTTGTCAGAGAGTCAAGGCAGAGCATCAACGACCGAGTGGATTACTACAACCTTTAGAGATTCCAGAGTGGAAGTGGGAGCACATCACGATAGATTTTGTGGTGGGACTTCCAGCAACACAAAAAGGACACGACGCCATATGGGTGATTATAGATCGTCTTACGAAGTCAACTCACTTTTTGCCGATCAAGATCAGGTATAATTTGGACCAGCTAGCCAAATTGTATATCAAAGAAATTATCTCGAGGCATGGCGTACCGGTATCTATTGTGTCGGATAGAGATCCGCGATTCACGTCAAACTTCTAGAAGAGCCTTCAGGAAAGAATGGGGACGCAACTACGGATGAGCACCGCATATCATCCGCAGACCGATGGGCAAAGAGAGAGAACAATTCAAACACTTGAAGACATGCTCAGAGCTTGTGTGATGGACTTCAAGGGTAGCTGGGAGGATCATCTTCCATTAGTAGAGTTCGCATACAATAATAGTTATCAAGCCAGCATCGGAATGCCACCGTACGAAGCACTATATGGAAGGAAATGTAGAACGCCCTTATGCTGGGATGAAGTGGGTGAACATCGACTGTTGGGACCAGAACTGGTACAGCAGACTATAAAGATCATCAAGGTGATAAGAGCCCGATTGGTAGCAGCTCAAGATCGCCAGAAGAAGTATGCAGACTTACATCGTCAGAAGAGAGATTTTGAGGTGGGAAGCCATGCATTTTTGAAAGTATCTCCCTGGAAAGGGAGGATAAGGTTTGGAAAGAAAGGTAAATTGAGTCCGAGATTTATTGGACCTTTCGAGATCTTAAGAAAGATAGGCGAAGTGGCGTACGAGGTAGCTCTACCTCCTGAACTGGAAAATATTCATAATGTGTTTCATGTGTCAGTGCTACGACCATACAAGCTTGATTACAAGCATGTGATATCGTACGAGCCAATTCAGGTCGAAAAGGATTTGTCGTACGAGGAAATTCCAGTTAAAATTTTAGATAGAAAAGAACAGAAATTACGAAATAAGGTTATACATTATGTAAAGGTTCTTTGGAGGAACCACAATGCTGAAGAAGCTACGTGGGAACTCGAAGAAAGGATGAGAAAATGTTATCCACATATTTTTGAGTAAACCTGTAAGTAATTCCGGGGACGGAATTCTTATAAGGGGGGATGATGTAATAACCGTGAATTTTAAATTACTATATATGTATGTACATTATTAATATTTAAAACTTTATGTTATACAGTGATTTAATATGTGACAACGTATGTGAAATGGTGCATGGGTCAATTAACATGTATGCTATAGTTATGGATATATATATTTATAGGTTTCATTAACAATGAAAGCCTCGTAACCTAATTATAAATTAGGTGAGACAATTAAATAATCTAAGGGTTATGGTAATAAGGAGAGGTTAGTATTTAATATGTATACTAACTTAAGTGGATAATCTTATTATTTCAAGTGACTAATAATTTTAAACCTAATTCTTGTGAACCTAATTAGGTTATGAGCTAAAGTCACATGTATAGGTAATTAAATTTCATAAGATTAGGAATGAAAACCCTAAATAATTAAATTGGGTAACATATATTAAAATTGTTAGACTATGTTTATTACATAGCCCAAAACAATTAAAGGAGAAGCCCAAAAGAAATAAAATGCAAGCCCAAACTTAGCCCACTTAATTAAGGGTATTTTAGACATTTGATTTATCTAATTTATGCATTAAAATAAAAGCTAAATGAAGGAGTTAGTGGGCATAAATATGGCTGGCCACATTAGCCTTTTAAGGCAACTAATTAAGCTAAGCAAGGTCCATTTGTAGTAACTCTTACACAAAAGGACATGGTTGTCAAGCTCCCATTGGTTGCCACTTTATTAAGCATCCTTAATCATGATTAGACTAATTAAAGTGATAAGGCAAAGCTTCTATCCATGGGTTAAAGAAAGTATGGGGGATAATAGCTAGATACACTAAGTGTATCTATATTTTTTGTAAGTATCCTTTTACTTCATCTTTTCATTTCATTTCATTTCTTCTCTCATTCTTCCTCTTATAATTTCTCCCAAGCTAGCCACTTCTAGAGAGAGAAAGGAGAGAGAGGTTTGGCCATATATAGAGAGAGAGAGGAGTGCTAGTTTGTTAATGCATCCAAAGTTCATCACTTACTTTGGTAAATCAAGGAAGGTTGCCATTAAATCAAGGTATAATCTAACCTTCATCTTCTTCTTCTACTTTATTTTTTTTTCTTTAGCTTGAGTTTTGTTGGGGTTATGAACAAATACTCAAGATACCCTAGTCCTACATATCATCATGTATGGAACTAAGTATCTTAAGTGTTAGATCAAAGGCTTAGAGGAAGAATATGAGCATATGTTCTCCAAGGGTGAAAACTCTTGTTTTCTTCCACTAAATCTTGTGTAACTCAAGTTTTCCAACTTAGATTTGTGATCCGTCGAAGGGGGGTGCTAGATACATGAGTTATCTAGTAAACTCAAGTGATAGAACATAAATCTAACAAGTTTTGAATCCTTTGGAGCTGATTTTCCCAAAACAGCCCACTTAAATTGTTAAGGGTTCAAAAACCCTAAAATAGTTTCTGTCCTATTTTTCTTGGGTCTGTTTTGGACAGTTTCATATCCCTTAAAAATCTGGGAAAATTCACAGAGGTACCTTGAGAAGTTATCTACGTGTAGGAAAAAGAACGGACACGTTTCGAGTTATAGATTGTGCGTAATGACTATTTCCGTAAAGGACTCCTAAAACTTTACCGTCGAATATCTCACTGTGTATACACTGGAATATTCCGAAATTTTTACAGTAGGTTCATATATGTTAGGAGAGCATACTGAAAATTTCAGATTTTTCTGAGCAAAACTCAATTTATTAAAAATGAAGCAAGATCCGAGTGTTTTGGGAACTTTAAAAATACTAGATCATTTTCTAAAATTTCAGAAAAATTTGGGGATCCTTGTAGGTTCATATTGTGTCAAAGTACAGAAGCTAAGAATTTTTGGAGTAAGTTTACTATTTTTCCTAAAAATGGTTAAGTTATGAATAAAAGGAAATAAATAGTTAAATGATGTCTTTAATAAGAAAAAGGTGATTTTTATGCTTGAATACTCATAATATATCATATCATGACTATCTTAGAGCACTTTGGTAATTTATGATAATAAATATTATTTATGACCTTTTATGGATATTAAATAAGAGGTAATAAAGGATGAACAATTAGAATAAATTATTTATTAATCCAATAAATTATTAAAATATTATTATGATATTAGAATATGATATTGATAAGTAAATAAAAATATTAAGATTAAAATTTCTTTAAAATATTATTAAATGGTTAATAATATTTAATTTAAGCATTGATAAATGATTAAAGTATTATTAAATAATTAATAATATTAGTAATAGAATAAGATATTATTAAATGATTAATAATATTAGTAAATGAATAAAATATTATTAAATGATTAATAATATTAAATGATTAATGATACTAAGCATAAGTAAGATATTATTAAAGTAATAATATTAATTGAAATATTATTAAGAGGATTAATAATATTAGTAATGTATTAAAATATTATTAAGATGTTAATAATATTAGTAAGCAAATAGGAACTAATAATACTAAGAGGTGAATTAAATATTATCAAGATTAATAATATTATGTGGTTATAGTAACATTATCAAGACATGATAATGTTTATAAGAACTAAATGTAATGCATAATATTTATGTGATTACATAATCTAATGTTATACTATGACTAATTGAAAGATTAATTATAGGTCTCTCAAAGGAAGATAATTTAACTGCATAGTGGATATAAATTAATTGCGTAGCCGTAATCTACAGACGAGGCAAGTGTCCTAACTCAAACTCGAGTTATTATTTTCAAAGCATGTTAGTGAATAATTATTGATGATTATTCACATCTATATTGATTATTGAAATTCGCACTTTGTGCAATTGAATTCATATTCTATTATTATTGAACTGTGAATTAAATTAAAGTTCTTTCATTTATGAACTGTTTATGTGATAGATCTATGTTAATTGTATCAGCTAGATCAAGCATGTTTAAATTTGTTAAATCAAATGTATTTTAAAAAGCTGTTCTTATTAAATTGATATGATAAGAACTCTTGACTGAGAAAAGGACGAATTTGATTAAGGCATGATATCGATGCCGGAATATTAAGTGTTTATGCATAAATCACGGGGTATGAAAGGCTGATCCCCTTGAATACTAAAACTTATTAAGAGGTCCAGTTTAAATTACTGAGAACCTTGGCAAATGTTCATGGTTATCTCAAAAACCACTCAGTTCATGTTATTCAATTATTTGGATATTCAATTGTTGATTATTAATTCATGTTCCTTCACATGTTCCTTCACAACCTTATATTATTGTTGAACATTGAAAGCAAAACTTCTTTCTAGTCATGATATATCTCCCTTGTATATAAACTTGCTAAGCAAATTAGTTGCTTACCCTTGCTATATCATGACATTTATTTCAGCTAAGCCTGAAGGATCCAATACGAAGGACAAGGGCAAGGGCAAGATCCATGAATAGTTTGGAATGAATATTAATTATTATTATCTAATGGAAGTTCTTATGTAAATCTTTTGTAATATGAATGGTGTGTTTAAGTTAAGGTTAAGAAGACCTTGGGACCATGCTATGAAAACTTTATTATAATGAACGATGTATGTTTATTATTTCGTAATAGTTATAGAATGCTTATGATGATGATAGATCGTGAGCACCGAATCTGAGGTTAGAGAACCTGGATTTGGGGGCGTCACATTGAGGAATAGTACTAGGAGGGGAGAGATGAGTAAATCCTTCGCTAGTGTGTCATACCTAAGCTTATTTGTTGGTCAGTCATAATATAGGGGTATTATGTGATTTGTTAATTTGTTTAATTAACTCTTATTTTATGGCAGTATTTAAGAATGGCAACTGAGAATATGAACAGTGGAGTAAACGAAAACGTGGAGACGCCTGTACTCACCAACGAGGAGAACGTGCAACAGACTGGCAATGTTCCTCCTGTGAACAACACCACTGAGCAGATGATGAACGATGGGATGTTTAGAAGCTTTTTGCAGTTCATGCAAAATCAGACGAGGGAGACTCGTGTTCAAAATACTGGAGGAAATGATAGCAATTCACGGTTTGTCACAGCCAAGCAGTTCAAGGTGTTGGGACCACCAGAATTCTGGGGAAAGTAGGATCCGATTAAGGCGGAGACGTGGGTCAAACAAATTACCAAGATATTCGATGTCTTGGGATGCACGGAAGAACAGAAGGTTCTATTCACCACCTTTATGTTCCGTAATGAGGCAGATTACTGGTGGGAATCTGTAGAGCATACCCATCCAGCCGCACTTAGCATGTCTTGGGAAACGTTTCAGAAACTGTTCATTGACAAGTACTTTCCTGAAAGTATTCGTCATATGAAGGAGGTAGAGTTTATTAGACTGGAGCAGAATAACATGACGGTGTCCTAGTACGAGGCGAAGTTTGCAGAGTTGTCCAGGTTTGTACCTCATTTGGTGGAGAATGAGGAACGTATGACACGGATGTTTCTGAGAGGTTTGAAACCCGACATTCGTCAATATCTCATTTCACATAAATTTTCTCTCTATTCAGATGTTGTCAACATGGCTCAATTATTAGAGCGAGATAACGAGTACGTTCAACCGAGAGTCCACAACCAGGATCATACCGGTGACAGCAGTCATCAGAACAACGATAACCAGCGGAGAAAGAAAAATACGGACAAGAGCGGCAACCACTCTGGTGGTAATCATGGCCATAAGAATAGAAGAAGCGAGTCGGGAGGAGATTTTAAAAAAAGGAGATTCAACAATGACAATACGAAGACGTCAGCACCAGCAGCAACTGGTTCCAAGGGAGGAGAACGACCACCGGTCATATGCTATAAGTGCAGAAAAGAAGGACATATCAACCCAAACTGCCCACAACAGTTTAAGGTATATTATAACAGTGGAAAGGAAGGACATATCGCTCGAGATTATACTGTAGCGAAACCAAGTCCAGCGGGGATGGTGACTCAAAAGGCTGTCCCAGAAAAGTCAAAGTCAACGGTTCCTGGAAGAGCGTTTGTCGTGACTGGTCAACATACGAGGAACCCAAACGAGGTGATCACGGGAGTTAAAGTTCCAATTACAGGAGTTGTTGGACATCGGTTTCATTCGTCCTAGTGCATCTCCTTGGGGTGCTCCTGTTTTATTCGTAAAGAAAAAAGACGGGAGTATGCGACTTTGTATCGACTACCGGGAATTAAATCATGTCACTATCAAGAATAGGTATCCACTACCTCGTATTGATGACCTGTTTGACCAGTTACAAGGACCACAATTCTTTTCAAAAATTAATCTTCGTTCTGGATATCATCAGCTGAAGATTAGAAATGAGGATATTTCAAAGACTGCCTTTAGAACTCGGTACGGGCATTATGAATTCTTAGTCATGTCTTTTGGATTGACTAATGCTCCTGCGACTTTCATGGATATGATGAATCGAGTATTCAAAGAATATTTGGATCAGTTCGTTGTTGTTTTTATTGATGACATCCTCATATATTCCAAAAGTCGTTAAGATCATGAGCACCATTTGAAGCTGGTACTCCAAAGGCTTCGTGAAAACAACTTATATGCCAAGTTAAAGAAATGCGAGTTCTGGCTTGAGAAAGTAGCATTCCTTGGGCACGTGGTGTCAAAACATGGAGTATCTGTTGACCCGGCGAAGATTGAAGCAATACAAAGTTGGGAACAACCGAAGTCGGTGACCGAAGTACGTAGCTTTCTGGGCTTAGCTAGTTATTATCAGAGATTCGTGGAAGGATTTTCTCGAATTGCTAGTCCATTAACTCAGCTGACTCGGAAAGATAGCAAATTCGTATGGAGCGAGGAATGCGAGAAGAGTTTCCAAGAGTTTAAGAGGAGACTCATTTCGGCACCTATTTTGACCATACCATCTGGTTCGGATGGATTTGTTATTTACAACGATGCTTCAGGCAAAGGGCAAGGATGTGTTCTCATGCAACGTGGAAAAGTTATAGCCTATGCCTCACGACAACTTAAAGAATATGAGAGGAATTATACTACTCATGATCTAGAGTTGGCAGCAGTCATTTTCGCGCTAAAGATCTGGAGGCACTATCTATATGGGGAGAAAGTGGAGATATATTTAGACCATAAAAGCCTCAAATATTTCTTCACTCAAAAAGAACTCAATATGCGGCAACGACGTTGGCTCGAGCTGTTGAAAGACTACGACTATACCATTCAATACCATCCTGAAAAAGTGAACGTGGAAGCCGACGCACTGAGTAGAAGATCATACGCGGGAACAAGTGCGATGTTGTCAACACAAAGGCTCATTTGGTGTGATTTACAAAAGATGAAGATAGAATTCAAGACTCCGAGGACCCATGCAATGATGTCAAGTATACGTATAGAACCAACTTTAATCGAAAAAGTTAAAGTTGCTCAAGCCACATACCCGGAACTAGTGCGTATGAAGAAGAAAGTGCAAGAAGGTGCTATTCCAGAAGCAAGAATCGATGAAGAAGGAATACTTCGAGTCCACTCCAGACTTTGTGTTTCTAATGATTCTGATTTGAAGTACAAGATCATGATGGAGGCACACAATACACCATTTATAATCCATCCTGGAAGTACCAAAATGTATCGTGATCTTCGACATACATTTTGGTAGAACAATATGAAGAGAGAGATTGCAAAGTTTATCTCGAGGTGTTTAACTTGTCAACGTGTAAAAGCGGAGCATCAAGTGCTAAAGGGTCCCTTGCAACCACTTGAGATTCTGAAATGGAAGTGGAAACATATTACCATGGATTTCATTACGGGTCTTCCCACGGTTTCTCAAGGCATAAATGTTATTTGGGTTATTATTGATAGATTAACTAAGTCTGCTCATTTCTTGCCGATACGGGAGACTTATTCTCTTGAACGTCTTGCTAGTATGTACGTGAATGAGATTGTGAGATTGCATGGCATGCCAGTATCCATAGTTTCGGATCGTGACCCAAGATTCACTTCAAGATTTTGGGTTAATTTGTAAAAACCTATGGGGACGGATTTACGATTTAGTTCGGCATACCATCCTCAAACGGACGGACAATCGGAGAGGACTATTCAAACTCTTGAAGATCTATTAAGATTCTGTGTCCTGGACTTCAAAGAAAGTTGGGATAAGTATTTACCATTAGTGGAATTCTCCTACAACAACAGTTATCAGGCAAGTATAGGTGTGGCTCCATTCGAAGCATTGTATGGACGAAAGTGTCGCTCTCCAATATATTGGGATGAGGTGGGTAAAGCAACATTGTTGGGACCCGAGTTGGTACGTATGACTACAGAAAAGATCCAAATGATACGATAACGTATACAAACGGCACATGATCGACAAAAGAGTTATGCGGATCTTCATCGAAAGGACGTAGACTTTGATATTAGGGATCATGTATTGTTACGTGTTGCTCCATGGAAGGGAGTTACAAGATTCGGGAAGAGAGAAAAGCTCAATCCACGATTTATTGGTCCATTTCAGATTCTTGACCGAGTAAGAAATGTGGCCTATAGACTCGCGTTACCTCCAAGTATGTCTCGTGTTCATAATGTTTTTCATATATCTGTGCTTCATAAATATGTGAAAGACCCAAACCACGTCATTAAGTTAGAACCGGACGAGATAGCTGAAGACTTAACGTACGAGTACGTACCTGTCAAGATCTTGGATAGGAAAGAGCATGTCCTATGCACAAAGGTCATACCACAAGTTAAAGTTTTATGGAGGAACCATGCTATTGAGGAAATGACCTGGGAGTTAGAAACGGAAATGAAAACGAGGTATCCTCATTTTTTTGAAACACCAGGTACGTACGTCAATTTCGAGGACGAAATTTCATAAGGAGGGGAGATTGTAAGACCCCAAATTATTAATAAATGAAATTTAATTTCCTCTATTTATTATTTTGAAATAGTAAGGGTTGAATTGATTAATGAGGTTAGTTATGGATAAAATGCGTAAATATTTTAATAAGAAAGTGATTATAAAATATTCATTGTTGTCGGGGAATATTCATTTGGTCGTGGAATATTCTTCTTGTCGGGTAATATTCGTTCGATGACGCAGTCTTTTGTGGGCCCCATAACGAAAAGCGATTGGATGAAGAAAATGACAAGTATAAGTTGTTTATAAATAACGGCGTAGTTGTTACCGTTAATACTGTTGGAATACCCGGTGGTTAAAACACAGTAATACGCGTTGTTGCACAGTAGCACACGGTATTACACCAATTATTGATTCTTACGTAAGAAGGCACTACTCAATAATTGTTACAGTAATTACTGTTCAGTATTTTATTAATTTAATAATTATTGTGTTGATATTTTATATTATTGTTGTTTCAATAATTGTTACTACACAGTATTTTCTATTATCGAAGCAATAATTCATATTATCTGAATAATATTATTAGATAACATTATTGGTAATGTCTAGAAAGTTCTGTCTAAGGAGATGTTTGGTCATCTAATTGCGCGCCAGTAAGGAAAAATCCTTATCGGAAAGCCCCCTATTTCCTGAGAACTGCCTGGTTGTCAGTATTGTGATTCGATAATATTATTTGTGAATAATTAATTATTGATTTATATGATGAGAAAAATATTCATTTTGTGTGGATATAGATGGAGAATTTTTTTTAAAGTGACAATTGTTGAAAATTGATATTTTATCTTTTCTGATAAAATAATATTTTATTATATTATTATAATATAATAATGATGATATTTTTATAATGAATGTGGGATATATGAGTATATGAGGAGGAAGAGTATTTTTGTTGCAAAAGGTATTTAAAACATGTTAAACATGTATGTGGGCCCATTTCTTGACTGAAATTTAATTATAGCCTGTAGAATCGCCCGTTTGTGGATTTCGGTCAATTTCTGTTTGGAATTTGGAAAAACTTTCTTCTGTAAAGTTGTAGATAATGAAACTTCCTATGAAAAAGACATGAGGTTTGAATTTTTCTGATAAAAGGTCTATTTATTATGAATTATTGAAGTTCCGAAATAATTAATTTTTAGAAGTTTTAATTATTATTTTTAAGAAAAATGTTTTTTGAAAGTTTTGTGAGTTGGTGGGCTATGGTAAATGTGCTGAAATGAGAATTCAAATGGTGCGTATGATTATTTAATAAATATTAATATTTTATTAAATTTTCTACTTTGGTGTTCTAAGTATTTTTCTATAAATAGGGTGCTTAGGTTAGAATTAAAAATCACACCAGAAACACAAGTTTTCTCTCTCTTTCTCTCTCTATATTATCGAGCGTATTCTTGTGAGTATTTTAAGACTTTGAGTGTTGCTATACGGTGCAAGTTTCCTTCAGCTCTATATCCAGTATTCCAGTCAGAAGTACTGTCTTTTCGAGGTAAGGGATATTATTTTTTTATATAAATGATATTATTTTTACCAATATCATTATGCCGAAATATTGATATGAATTTTTATCAAATTTGGAACTTTTTGTGTCGGAGTTACTATTCACGTATACGACACTATTCACGAATACGACACTATTCACCGAAAAATTAAATTTTCGTTTTTTGTCCAAGATATCTATTATGGATACTAGCTTTGATTGTATCCATATTTTGATCATTCTTGAATTTTACTCCACTATGATTACTTATGAGGTATTTTTAGACATGGATAAACCGAAATACGAATCCTTAATATTTGTTATTTTGTTTCACTGGATTCGTTTTCTTTAAAATATTTTTCATCATCCTCAGTCCTAAATGATGATATTACTGAATATCTTTGGCCTGTAGTGTAAAGATGAATGATTTCTGATGAATATCTTTGGTCCGTAGTGCAAAGATGAACATGTGTTTAGATGAACATGACCAACTGATGAATATCTTTGGCCTGTAGTGCAAAGATGAATATTTGATTCCAGATATATATTGATTGACGTTACAGGGATAAAATATCGACGATGAACTTTTAAATTCATATATAGAAGATAGTAGATTTTATTCTCTACTTAACTCTTCTAATGAATTATTATTTCCGCTGCGAATATTAATTTAAAACTTGTTGTCTATTGTATTATATTAAAATTTTTTCTGTTGAAGACTAACGATAATTTGTTCTATATTATCTTAGTCATAATATTCTTTACTGGGCTAGTTGAGCTCACCCTTTTCCTTTTTGTTCAATTTTTCTTCTCAGGAGGCGAGAATGTAGCGAGTACTAGTCTGGGTATAGAATGAAGGTTCTAGAAAGTCGTTGTAGTAGTCCTCACCATTTTTGTAAAATAATGTATCAATAATTATAATGAGAGCTTATTTGAGTGTAGATATTGTCTAGATGACAATATTTGTATTTAAACTCACAGTTTTTATGTTGTATTAATAAAGTTGTAGTTGTTTCTGTATCATGTATTTTGACGACTCAGAATAGGTGTTGTATACCTATTTTGGGGGCGTCACATTTTTCTTCATTTCTTCATCTTCATCTTCTTATTTCTCTTATTCGTCTTCTTCTTCTTTCTCCCTTTCTCTCTCTCTCTCTATCTCTCTCTCTTTTCTTATTCTACCTGATAGAATATATGTGATTATTCTCATTATTATTGTAAATATTTTAAGATATTATTTTGTTGTAAAATCATACCGTTTCCTTATTCTTAGCCTAACTTGTAGGCATAATATTTGTCTATACTCTGTATATATTACCAACGGATGAATGAGAAAAGATCAAGGGATCATATTCTTTTATGGTATCAAAACTCTAGTTTTCTTCCTCCCTACCTTCTGCCATCTTCTTCTTCCCTGTATCAATGGCTGACTCAAAAATCCATCCCGCCACCACCGTCACCAATATCAAAACAGCCATCCCCATTACTATCGATCTCGAAAGCGGCCAATATAACAACTGGGCAACTCTCTTCAAGCTCCATGCTCGCGCCAACCTCGTTCTTGACCACCTCTTCCCTTCTACGAAAGCTGTCGCCGCCAAGACGGATGCCGAAACAGTGACTTGGAAGAGGATCGATGCCATTGTCATGCAATGGATTTATAGCACGGTTTCTTTGGATATTCTCAACACTATCATTGATCCAAATGATGAAGCAAAAGATGCTTGGAACCGTGTAGCAGATTTGTTCCAAGACAACAAGAATACGTGGGTCGTTCACCTTGAAACCCAATTCACCAACACTCACCTTCGAGACTTTCCCAATGTTGCTGCATATTGCCAGCGACTTAAAGTGTTGGCTGATCAATTGGCCAACGTGGGAGCAAAAGTATCCGACGAGCGCATGGTTCTCAAAATGATTCGTGGCTTGACAGAAGCTTACGTCGGGTTCGTCACCATCATTCAACACCGCAGTCCTCTTCCGACCTTTGTACAAGCCCGTTCGATGCTTTCATTAGAAGAGGAAAGCATAAATCAACGTGCCGCTCTTGAATCAGGTTCGGATTCCGCTTTGCTTATGAATTCAACTAATGATACTGTTTCTGGTGGCAATAATTCCAAACAGCAGCAAGCAAATGAAAATAGGCATAATAATTCTGATAGCTGAAATTATGGTGGCTGTGGTGGGTGGCGCGGCCACTACCACGGTGGTCGTGGTGGCCGTAGTGGCAACCGTGGTGGATCTCGTGGTGGGGGACATCAGCGACCTTCAGCACCGTCATGGCCACAACAATGGGCTTCCATGCCTCCTTGGACTCCCTGGTCACCTCACACTTGGGCCAACCCACCTTGCCCATTTCCCACTACAGGGCAGATCCGTCAATCATCTACAAAAGGAGTTCTTGGGCCTCAACCTTCCCAAGCCCACTACACGGTAACAGCCCCAAGTGTGAGCTACGAACCTTCAGACATTGATGCGGCTATGCACACTCTCTCCCTCCATCAACCGGATGAAAATTGGTACATGGATACCGGTGCCACCTCACACATGACTGCTAATCATGGCACTCTCTCGTTTTATTTTAATTTGAGCAAACATAATGGCATTATTGTTGGTAATGGTCATACAATTCTGATTCTTGGTTATGGAAGTGCCTCACTAACCCAAACAAATCCACCTTTGAAGCTTAAAAATATGTTGTATGCACCTAAACTTATTAAAAACCTCATCTTAGTTCGTAAATTTACTAATGATAATATGGTGTCTGTTGAATTTGATCCATTTGAATTTTCTGTGAAGGATTTACAGACGGGGAAGCACCTAATGAGATGTGATAGCTCGGGCGATCTCTATCCCTTCACCAAACTTCGGGGCTCACCACCTTCAGCTCTACCTTCTGCTTTTCCTGTTATTTCTTTTGATTTGTGGCATTCTCATTTAGGGCACCCTGGAAATGCCATTTTGAATTCTCTTCGTAGTAGCAATTTTATTAAATATAATAAGGATCACAATTCTTTTTGTGAATCTTATCCTCTTGGAAAACACATTAAGTTGCCATTTAATGATTCTCGTTCTTTTACTATTATGCCATTTGATATAATTCACAATGACTTATGGACATCTCCTATATTAAGTTCATCCGGTCATCGTTACTATGCTCTTTTTCTTGATAATTATAGTAATTTCTTGTGGGCTTTTCCTATGTCTAGAAAATCCCAAGTTTATTCCATTTTTTTTTATCATTTAGAGCATATATCAAAACTCAATTCGAAAAAGAAATTAAACAATTTCAATGTGATAATGGCCGCGAGTATGACAATGGTCCCTTTAGGAAATTTTGTGAATTTAATGGTATGTATTTTCGCTTCTCATGTCCCCATACCTCTCCTTAAACTGGTAAAGCCGAACGAAAAATAAAAACTATCAATAACATGGTTCGTACTTTACTTGCTCATGCTTCCATGCCACTCTCCTTTTGGCCTCATACTCTCAAAATAGCAACATACCTTCTAAATATTCTTCCTTCAAAGACATTAAGCTACTACTCTCCTACTCAAATTCTTTATGGAAAAACTCCAGATTATACCCATCTTCGAGTTTTTGGATGTTTGTGTTACCCTTTATTTCCTTCCACCACCATCAATAAATTACAAGCCCGTTCGACTCCATGTCTCTTCTTAGGCTATCCGTCAAACCATCGGGGTAATAAATGCTATGATATCCTTCATCAATTGCATGCACCTACCTCATTAGATCTACGGACTCAGCCGCCCACTTCACCTGCTGAGCCTCCCTCTTCGCCCACACAAACATCCCCCCTTCCTCCCCAGCCCGCGTTGCAACACAGCCCACTCCACAGCCCACTCGCTCCCCTTTTCCCACTGCCATGCCAACCCCAACATCCATTCAACTCGGTCCAATTTCCACTACATCTATTCGACCTCCTCCTCCAGCATATCGAATGGGAACTAGGAGTTAGCTTGGTATACACAAGCCCAACCCTAAATACCATAACTTAAGTGCCTTCTCGACCACTACCTCTATCTCTCCTATACCCCGCAACCCCGTGAGTGCACTTAATAACCCGAATTGAAAATTGGCCATGCAGGATGAATATGATGCTCTTATTCAAAATAAGATGTGGAAATTAGTACCTCGTCCATCTGATGTTAATGTTATTCGTTCAATGTGGATTTTTAGACATAAAAAGAAATCTGATGCTTCTTTTGAGAGGCATAAAGCCCGTCTTATAGGTGATGGCAGGTCTCAAAAAGCTGGAGTGAACTGTGATGAGACGTTCAACCCGGTTGTTAAATCGACCACTATTCGTACAGTTTTGAGCATTGCATTATCAAAATCTTGGGCCATTCATCAGTTGGATGTTAAAAATGCGTTTCTTAATGGTAATCTAACTGCAACTGTTTATATGTATCAGCCTTTGGGTTTCAAGGATGCAGTTCATCCTGACTATGTCTGCTTGTTGAAGAAATCACGCTATGGTCTTCAGCAAGCCCCTCGTGCCTGGTATCAACGCTTTTTAAACTATGTGGCCACTATTGGTTTCTCTAACAGTGTGTTAGATCATTCCTTGTTCATCTACAAAAATGGATCTGACATTGCTTATATTTTATTATATGTTGATGATATAATTCTCAGGGCCTCCTCCGATGCTCTTCGATTATCTATCATGTCTCTTCTCAGTTCCGAGTTCGTAATGAAGGATTTGGGACAGTTGAGTTATTTTTTGGGTATTGCAGTCACCCGGACTGCCCACGGCCTTTTTCTTTCACAGACAAATTATGTCAAGGAAATACTTGAAAGAGCTGGTATGGCAGGTTGCAAGCCATGTCCCACTCCTGTTGACACATGATAGAATATATGTGATTATTCTCATTATTATTGTAAATATTTTAGGATATTATTCTGTTGTAAAATCATACAGTTTTCTTATTCTTAGCCTAACTTGTATGCATAATATTTGTCTATACTCTGTATATATTACCAACGGATGAATGAGAAAAGATCAAGGGATCATATTCTTTTACTACCTGTGAGTGTAAAAATGGGTATAGGAGTATCCTTTGCCTTCTTTTATTCCTCTTTCTTTCTTTTCTTTTTCTTCCTTTTTCTTTCTTTTCCTTCCTTTCTTTTTTTTTCTCTCTCTCCTCTTCCTTTTCTTCTTCTCTATTTTCCTTATCTTCCCCCGTGACATTCATTCAATCAGCCGCCCACTTGGGCCCACACCAATAATAGTATACTTTTCTTCTATTTTATTAGCTTATTTATCCGATTAATGCTCGTTTAACCATTTATCAATTTAACATTTTACAATTTTAGAATAATAATCATAAATTAAATTAGATTTTTATTTCATAAAAGTCGGGGTCTTACAATAATCAACAAGGAAGCCAATTAATTAAAACTTCACATTGGGTTCAATTGCAGTCTTAATTAAAAATTAGCTTTAACTGAAAAAGAAATCAAATTAATAAAATAATCCATCAAGTTCATAATACAAAAATTAAAGGAAAATGGAAGAGATAAGAATATGCATTTATACGTGATCTTCACTTTAGCCTTCAATCCTTGCAATCCTTCATTTGAATTCTCCTTCAGATTTGATGAAACCATTGTTTGTAATTCTACTCCTACTCTAATCCTAAATTATGTTATTCTCTAATATGTAAGTCTCTAATTACCACTATTCTATATCTCACATCATGTATATATAGGTAACAAGTCAAATAATAAGTTAGGAGAAAACTCAATCTAATTTGGAGTAAAAAATATGTAAAAATGCATCAAATCTTAATTTGGTCACAACCCGTCTCTAGTGTTGGGCGCGGCCGCACCCAAAATGAACTAGCAACTGGCGCAGCCGTGCTAGTTAATTTTCTGTTACAACATCCTTTCATAAAATTGTCATAACTCTAGTAACCGAACTCCGATTGGGACGATTCAAGATGTTCTGAAAAGCTTAGAAATAGACCTAAAACTTTCATTATTTGAGAATTGAGAGATTATGGCTGGATCAAGGTCGAAATTGGGTTTCAAGTGGCGGCTATGTCAATGGTAAGCTCCAAACTTTGAGGTTCAACATTTGTTGGTAAAAAGATTATAACTTTTGAACTGAGAAGAGTTACGGGACGTTCCACCTATCAAATTGAAGCTCTCGACAATATATACAATAAAATCCAAGTTCCAAGCCAAGAATATGCATCAAACTTGGTGTTAAAAGCCCTACAATCTCCCATTCTTTCATTTACTTGCATATTGTAGTCCAAAAGATGTTCGAATTGTTTTTCCATGCTTATTCCTACGAAATCACATAAAAACACTATAAATACATAAAAATAACTTAAAACTTACAAATTATCAAGTTAAAAGAGAATTAATAACAAGTATAAAACCCACTTATCAAAAATCTCGTAGCATGGAAGAGTAAAAATAAGAATGTTATATCTAGATCCAATGCAGAATCAGAATATAGGGCAATGGCTCATGTTTTGTGTGAATTAATTTAGATAAAGCATTTGTTAACTGAAGTAGGATTCAACAAGTTGGTACCTATACAACTTTGGTGTGATAATGAGTCAGCATCACATTGCTTCTAATCCGGTGTTTTATGAAAGGACTAACCACATATAAGTTGATTTACACTTTGTTGATGAAAAGATACAAAAAGGAATTATATCCACAAGTCATGTTAAGATTGGCGAACAGCTTGCTGATGTGTTTACCTAAGCCTTGGAATCTATTAGACTTACATATATCTGTAACAAGTTGGGTATGATTGATATACATACTCTAGCTTGAGGGGGAGTGTTAGTAGATATTTTAGAGGATTCTAGATATTATTCTAAAGGTATGATTTGGGGATTACATAATTAGAGGGATTGTATGATTTGGGGATTACATAATTAGAGGGATTGTATGATTTGGGATAATAATTGATTTACTTTCCAAATGAACTGCAACTCTAAGCCTATATAAAGGCTCTCTATTATACATTGTAATACACATAAATAATAAGCGTCTTCTCCCTTCTTCCTTTATTCATAAGAGTATTTGCAGTGAAATAAGTTAATTGAAAACCCTTTCAAAGATTAATAGAAAATGCTTGATTCTGAATATAGTGTAAATTGTAGAATAAACTAGTGAAAAATAAAGCGCAAAAAGTTAAAGATAAAAAGTAAATGTGACGAGGAATTTTAAGAGGTTCGGAGCACAAAAGTCTCCTAGTCCTCTCTTCTACTATGAGAGCAAGAATGATACACTAAGGATAGGTGATTACGCAAATCACAGTTTACAAAGAACTATTACAGCTGGGATTCATTAAGAATCTTGCAATTCACAAAGACTTGATACAAATAGATCACAAAGATTTTTACAAATCATTTTGAGTGAAAGTTTGTTCTGATTAGCTGCTAAGTTACAATGAAAGCTTTGAACTTTGTTCTTTAGAGCACAATTCAAATGTTTCAGTAATCTTCAAGTGTTGTTGTAGCAATCATTTTATTTCCTCTCTTAGAATTTTACCCGTTGCATCGTTACTGTTGTTCCAATAGTATAATTTATATGGGACACTTATCAAATGGTAATTCATTTGACTTCAAATGTTGTCGGTTGTACCTCAAGTTGTTGCTTTCAAAATAATATTGTTTGGTGCAACAATCGATGCGTGTTTTGGACGTTGTGCAACTAGCTGTTGGAAAAGATGACGTGTCTCCTTTGTGTAACGGATAAAATCAACATTGGAATGAGTCAAGGTCGAGTGACTTTAGTCACTGACCTGCCACTGCTTGTCAGACTAATATAGCATATAATTTGAGTAAAGAAAGTGTTTTTGCTTACAATTGTAGAGTTAGTCATCTATGAATCATTTAATCACCTTACTAAACGATATCTATTATATGATCCTTCACTGACTTTTGTGAGACTACTCTATGGTCTGTCTTCAGCTAAATGATCTCAGAGCTATCCTTAAGTAGTGTTTTAACTAAACGGTTTTCTTCATAACTCTACGATCTTATAATTCTTCAGCTTTCAACAAAACGATTTTCTACAAGTATTCTGCTAGTCTTCACCACTACGAAATTCTATACAGTGGCTCTACGATCTTGGGTCTACCTAACAAGTTTGATCACTAATGAAGTGCACATAGATTTTCTACAAGTACTGTACAAAACTTATATTTATAAATATAATTTAAATTGTCATCATCAAATCAAATAAGGTAAACAAAAATGCAAGTACTAACAAAGTATGGTGGGCTTGGACGTAAATCTCATCCCCTTTTCCCTTCAATCAACTTTTCCCTCCTGCCAAACAAAGGAAACTCCATCTATAACTCTTCTTTTCCATTCTCCCTTCTCCAACCATGCTCTTTTTCACTATACCAAAGTAAACAAAATAACATGAAAATTAAGAATTAGAGTGAAATCGTGATAGACTCTACGGAACGATTGCGTTAGGTGATCATCACCCGGATTATTTCTAGCAAAGTTGTTTGCTGAAACACTCACAACACCGCAACCCCTCGTCTATAGGGATACGAGAATCTTGGTACAATCGTTTGCGTTAGGAAGTCTGCGTTAAATGGACACCAACGACACCTAAACCCCGTACTTATACAACGTAAAAACCTCGGTACAATTGACGATTGATGTGGTAAAGACACCACACCCAACTATGTATTGTTGAATGATAAGTCAAAATTAAATCTCAAAGAAAAACTAAAAAATAACTTAGCAATTTTTCAAAGAACCAAAAGAAGAGAATAATCTCACAAATTGTATTGAATAAGAATAATAATGTGTTGAATTACATTCATCCTTACTTATTTATACTAGCTAAGAAACCCTAGAATCCAATAAGGAATGGAATTACTACATAATAACTACTTTGGAAACAAAAACTAGATAATAAACATCCTAATTACATTAGAACTATAAAATATATGAAAAATCCCTAAAAATATAGCAAAAATTTAATAAAAACGATTCAAAATGAGTACCCTAAATTTCGTGTCGCGTGCCTGGCGCGAATGTGCCAGTTTTTGGCCTACGCTGTAAGACCCCGACTTTTTATAAATGAAATTGAATTTTCTCTATTTATTATTTTGAAATAGTAAGGGTTGATTTGATTAATGTGGTTAGTTATGGGTAAAATGCGTAAATATTTTAAATAAGCAAGTGGTTATAAAATATTCATTGTTGTCGGGGAATATTCGTTTGGTCGTTGAATATTCTTACTGACGGGGAATATTTGTATGACGGCGGAGCCTTGTGTGGGCCCCATAATGGAAAGCGATTGGATAAAAAAAATGATAAGTATGAGTTTTTATAAATAACGGCGTAGTTGTTACCGTTAACACTGTTGGAATACCCGGTGGTTAAAACATAGTAATACGCGGTGTTGCACAGTAGCACACGGTATTGCACCAATTATCGATTCTTACGTAAGAAGCCACTACTCAATAATTGTTACAACATTTACTGTTCAATATTTTATTTTATTGATTCAATAATTGCTACGTTAATATTTTATATTATTATTGTTTCAATAATTGTCACTACACAGTATTTCTTATTATCAGATCAATAATTTATATTAATTGAATAATATTATTAGATAGCATTATTGACAACGTCTAAAAAAGTTTTGTCTAGGAGAGGTTATTTAATTGCGCGCCAGTAAGGAAAAATCCTTACCAGAAGACCCTCTCTTTCCTAGGAACGACCTGGTTGTCATTATTGTGATTCTGTAATATTGTTTGTGAATAATTAATTATTAATTTATATGATAAGAAAAATATTTATTTATGTGGATATAAATGGATGAATTTTTAGAAAAGTGACAATTGTTGAAAATTGATATTTTATCTTTTCTGATAAAATAATTTATTTAAATATATTATTATATTATAATAATATAATAATAGTGATATTTTTACAATGAATGTTTGATATATGAATAAATGAGGAGGAAGAGTATTTTTGTTACAATAAATGCTAAAAACATGTTAAACATGTTAGTGGACCCCATTTTTGACTTAAATTTGATTATAGCATGCAAAATCGTCCGTATGTGGATTTCGGTCAATTTCTGTTTAGAATTTGGAAAAACTTAAAGCTACAAAGTTGTAAAAAATTGAATTTTCTATAGAATGGACATAAGATTTGAATTTTTCTGATAAAAGTGCTATTTATTAGGAATTATTAAAGTTCCGAAATAATTGATTTTTGAAGTTTTAAATATTTTTAAAGAAAAACATTTTTTTCATTTTGCTGGGCCCCACATGTGTTGTAAATGTGATAAAATCAGATTTTCTAGAGGTGGACGTGAATCTTTTTTAAATATATTAATATTTTATTACATTTTCTACTTTGGTGTTCTAAGCATTTTCCTATAAATAGGGTGCTTAGGTTAAAATTGAAAATTACACCAGAATCTGAAGTTTTCTTTCTCTATATTATCGAGCGTATTTTTGTGAGTATTTTGATACTTTGAGTGTTGCTATACGGTGCAAGTTCTTTCAGCATTATATCCGATATTCCAGTCAAAAGCACTGTCCTTTTGAGGTAAGAGATGTTATTTTTTTATAAATGATATTATTTCTTCCAATATCATTATGCCGAAATATTGATACGAATTTTATTGTAGAATTTTTACCTTTTTGTGTCGGAGTTACTATTAACGTATACGACACTATTCACGAATACGGCACTATTCACGAAAAATAAAATTTTCTCTTCTTTGTCCCAGATGTCTATTTTTATTACTATCTTTGATTGTATCCATGTTTTGATCTTTATTCTTGAATTTACTCCACTATGGTATATTATGGGGTGTTTTTGAACATGGATAAACCGAAGTACGAATACCTAATATTTGTTCTTTTGTCTCAATAGATTCATTTTTTTAAAAATATTTTCATCATTCTCAGTCCTAAATGATGATATTACTGAATATCTTTGGCCTGTAGTGCAAAGATGAATGATTAACTGATGAATAACTTTGGCCCGTAGTGCAACGATGAACAGGTGTTTAGATGAACATGACCAACTGGTGATACAAATGAATGTCTTTGGCCTGTAGTGCAAAGATGAATATATTTGATTCAAGATGTATATTGATTGATGTTACAGGGATAAAATATTGATGATGGACTTTTAAATCTTAGAAGATAGTAGAATTCATTCTCTACTTGACTCTTCTAATGGATTGTTATTTCCGCTGCAGTTGTTGATCTAAAACTTGTTGTCTATTATATTCTATCAGATTTTTCCCTATTGAGGACTAACGATAATTTGTTCTATATTATCTTAGTCATAATAATCTTTACTGGGCTAGTTGAGCTCACCCTTTTTTCTTTTTGTTCTATTTTTATTCTCAGGAAGCGAGAATATAACGGGAAGTAGTCGGGGTGTGGAATGATAGTTCTAGTCAGTTGTTTAGCAGTGCTCACTATTTTATAAAATAGTGTATCAATAATTATAATGAGGACTTATTTGAGTGTGGATATGGTCTAGAAGATAATATTTGTATTTAAACTCACACTTTATGTGATGTCGTATTTTACACGACAATTATATTAATAAAATTATAGATGTTTCTGTACCATGTATTTGGCGAATCAGAATGGGTGATGTATACCTATTTTGGGGGCATCACAGTTGGTATCAGAGCTTAGGGATATGGTCTCTAGCGGAGATCGGGGAATAGAACTAGGAAGGGAGAGACGAGTAAATCCTTCGCTAGTGTGTCCTACCTAAGCTTATTTGTTGGTTGGTCATAATATAGAGGTATTATGTGGTATGTTAATTTTTTTAATTAACGCTTGTTTTATGGCAGTATTTGAGAATGACAACTGAGAATGTTAACGATGGAGTAAGTGAGACCGTGGAGACACCTTTAATCACCAATCAAGAGAACGTGTAACGGGACGACAATGTTCCTCCTGTAAACAACACCACTGATCAGACGATGAACGATGGGATGTTTAGAAGCTTATTGTAGTTCATGCAAAATCAGATGAGGGAGACTCGTGTACCAAATACGGGTGGAAATGATAACAACGCACGGTTTGTCACAGCCAAGCAGTTTAAAGAGTTGGGACCACCAGAATTCTGGGGAAAGCCGGATCTGATTAAGGCAGAAACGTGGGTCAAGCAAATTACCAAGATATTTGATGTCTTGGGATGCACGGAGGAACATAAAGTTTCATTCGCCACCTTTATGTTCCGTGGTGAGGCAGATTACTGGTGAAAATCTGTGAAGCGTACCTAGCCAGCCGCACTCAACATGTCTTGGAAAACATTTCAAAAATTGTTCAATGACAAGTACTTTCCTGAAAGTATTCGTAATATGAAGGAGGTAGAGTTTATTAGACTGGAATAAAATAACATGACAGTGTCCCAGTACGAGGCGAAGTTTGCGGAGTTATCCATGTTTGCACCTCATTTGGTAGAGCATGAGGAATGTATGATGCGGATGTTTCTGAGAGGTCTGAAACCTGAGATTTGGCAATATCTTATTTCTCACAAATTTTCTCTATATTCAGATGTTGTCAACATGACTTAATTATTAGAGTGAGATAATGAGTACGTTCAACCAAGGGACCACAACCAGGGTCATACCGGTGGCAATAGTCATCGGAGCAATGATAACCAGCGGGGAGAAAAAAATACAGACAAAAGCAGTAACCACTCTGGTGGTAATCGTGGCCATGATAATAGAAGAAGCGAGTCGGGGGGAGATTTTAAAAAGAGAAGGTACAATAATGACAATGTGAAGACGTCAGCACCAACATCAATTGTTTCTAAGGGAGGAGAACGACCACCGGTTATATGTTATAAATGCAGAAAAGAGGGACACATCAGCCCAAACTGCCCACAACAGTTCAAGGTATGTTATAATTGTGGAAAGGAAGGTCATATCGCTCGAGATTGTACTATAGCAAAACCAAGTCCATCGGGGATGGTGACTCCAAAGGCTGTCCCAGACAAGTCAAAGTCAGTGGTTCCTGGAAGAGCGTTTGTCGTGACTAGCCAAAATGCGAGGAACCCGAACGAGGTGATCACGAGTAAGCTAATCATAAACTCTTGTGAAGTTTATACCTTACTAGATACCGGTTCTACCCATTCTTTTATCTCTCCTGCTTGTGCTCAACGTTTGAACTTGACTCCGGAGAAATTAGACTTTGACTTATCTATTGAGACTCCGTTAAGAGAAACTTTCATTACATCTACTATTTATAAATCTTGCTTGATCCAAGTTGGCACCATCACATTACCTGTGGATCTTATCTCTTTAAAGATACTTGCATTTGATGTGATTTTAGGGATTGATTGGTTAACCACTCATCATGCTAAAATTGATTATTTTCGTAAGGTTGTTAGTTTTCATATTCCCAACCAACCTGTTATACGAATTCAAGCAACCAAACCACTAAAGTTAATCACTGTCATATCAAACCATAAAGCCATTCGTTTATTGAAAAATGGATGTCAAGCTTTCTTAGCCCATGTCGTGGACTTGAATAAAAACACGTCAGATTTGAATAATATTTCTGTTGTTAGAGAATTTCCTGACGTATTTTCTGAAGAACATCCCGGTCTACCCCCAGAATGTGAAGCTGAATTCTTTATTGATCTTAAACCTGGCACAAAACCCATTTCTAAAATCCCATATCGAATGACTCCTATTGAACTTAAGGAGTTAAAGGTCTAACTACAAGAGTTATTGGACATCGGTTTCATTCGTCCTAGTACATCTCCTTGGGGTGCTCCTATTTTATTCGTAAAGAAGAAAGAGGGGAGTATGCGACTTTATATTGACTACCAGGAATTGAACCATGTTACCATCAAGAATAGGTATTCGCTACCTCGCATTGATGACCTGTTTAACCAATTGCAAGGAGCACAATTCTTTTCAAAGATCGATCTTCGTTCTGGATATCATCAGCTGAAGATTAAAACTGTAAGACCCCAAATTATTAATAAATGAAATTTAAATCCCCTCTATTTATTATTTTGAAATAGTAAGGGTTAAATTGATTAACGAGGTTAGTTATGGGTAAAATGCGCAAATATTTCAAATAAGCAGGTGGTTATAAAATATTCATTGTTGTCAGAGAATATTCGTTTGGTCGTGGAATATTCTTTCTGTCGGGGAATATTCGTACGACGGCGCAGTCTTTTGTGGGCCCCATAACGGAAAGCGATTGGATGAAGAAAACGACAAGTATAAGTTGTTTATAAATAACGGCATAGTTGTTACCGTTAATACTGTTGGAATACCCGGTGGTTAAAACACAGTAATACGCGTTGTTGCACAGTAGCACACTGTATTGCACCAATTATTGGTTCTTACGTAAGAAGGCACTACTCAATAATGGTTACAATAATTACTGTTCAGTATTTTATTTTATTGATTCAATAATTGCTGCGTTGATATTTTATATTACTGTTGTTTCAATAATTGTCACTACACAGTATTTCCCATTATCAGATCAATAATTCATATTATTTGAATAATATTATTAGATAACATTATTGGCAATGTCTAGAAAGTTCTGTCTAAGGAGAGGTTTGGTCATCTAATTGCGCTAGTAAGGAGAAATCCTTATTGGAAAGCCCCCTCTTTCCTGGGAACGGCCTGGTTGCCAATACTGTGATTCTGTAATATTATTTGTGAATAATTAATTATTAATTTATATGATGAGGAAAATATTAATTTTCTGTGGATATAGATGGAGAAAATTTTAAAGTGACAATTATTAAAAAAATGATATTTTATCTTTTCTGATAAAATAATTTATTATTATATTTAATAATATAATAATGGTGATAGTTTTACAATGAATGTGGGATATACGAGTATATGAGGAGGAAGAGTATTTTTTTGTTGTTGTATTAAATGATTAACACATGTTTTGTGTGTCGGTAGACCCCATTTCTTGACTGAAATTTGATTATAGCATGTAAAATCGCCCGTTTATGGATTTCGGTCAATTTCTGTTTGGAATTTGGAAAAACTTTCTTCTGCAAAGTTGTAGAGAATTAAATTTTCTATAAAAAGTCGCGAGATTCAAATTTTCTGATAAAAGGATTATTTTCTATGAATTATTGAAGTTTTGGAAAATAAAATGATTTTTATTAATTATGGGTGGGACCCACTTTTATTCTAACACATGTGGGCTGCTAATTTGGGTCAAGGATGGTTGGTGGCTGAATTGGTCTTTAGGCATGCGTAGAAATATTAATATTTTATTATTTAGTTTCCTTTGGCGTTCTAGCATTTTCCTATAAATAGGTGCTTAAGTTAGAATTGAAAATCACACCAGAAACAAGTTTTCTCTCTTTCTCTCTCTAGATTATTGAGTGTATTTTGTGAGTATTTAGATACTTTGAGAGTTTCTATTCATCAGAGCAAGTTTCTTTCAGCCTTATACCAGTATTCTGACCAGAAGTACTGTCTTTACAAGGTAAGAGATGTTATTTTATTCGAAAATGATATTATTTCTTCAATATCATTATGCCGAAATATTGGTTGGAAATTTTTATCAAATTTAGAACTTTTCACGTCGGGGTTACTATTCACGAGTTACTATTCACGAGTTACTATTCATCAAAAAATGAAATTTTCTTCTTTTCGTCCAAAATATCTATTCTGGGTACTAGCTTTGATTGTATCCATGTTTTGATTATTCTTGAATTTTACTTCACTATGAATAATTATAAGGTATTTTTGGACATGGATAAATCGAAATACGAATCCTTAATATTTGTTATTTTGTTTCACTGGATTCGTTTTCTTTAAGATATTTTTCGTCATCCTCAGTCCTAATTGATGATATTACTAAATATCTTTGGCCTGTAGTGCAAAGATGAATGATTAACTGATGAATATCTTTGGCCCGTAGTGGAAAGATGAACAGGTGTTGAGATGAACATGACCGACTGGTGATACAAATGAATATCTTTGGCCTGTAGTGCAAAGATGAATATTTGATTAAAGATGGTTATTGATTATTGTTACAGGGATAAAATATTGATGATGGAATTTTAAATCTTAGAAGATAGTAGAACTCATTCTCTACTTGACTCTTCTAATGGTTTGCTGTTTCCGCTGCGGTTATTGATTAAAACTTGTTGTCTATTGTATTCTATTAGATTTTTCCTTGTTGAAGACTAATGATAATTTGTTCTGTATTATCTTAGTCATAATGTTCTTTACTGGGCTAGTTGAGCTCACCCTTTTCCTTTTTGTTCCATTTTTCTCAAGAGGCGAGAATATAGCAAGTACTAGTCGGGGTATGGAATGATGGTTCTAGAAGTTATTTTAGTAGTCCTCACCATTTTTGTGAAATAATGTATCAATAATTGTGATGAGGACTTATTTGAGTGTGGATATTATCTAGATGATAATATTTGTATTTAAACTCACAGTTTTTATGTTGTATCAGTAAAGATGTAGTTATTTCTGTACCATGTATTTTGGCGACTCAGAATGGGTGTTGTATACCTATTTTGGGGGCGTCACAGTTGGTATCAGAGCTTAGGAATATGATCTCTGGCGGAGATCGGAGAATAGAACTAGGAGGGGAGAGACGAATAAATCCTTCGCTAGTGTGTCCTACCTAAGCTTATTTATTGGTCAGTCATAATATAGGGGTATTATGTGATTTGTTAATTTATTTAATTAACCCTTGTTTTATGGCAATATTTGAGAATGTCGACTGAGAATGTTAACAGTGGAGTAAATGAGACCGTGGAGACACCGGTGCTTACCAACGAGGAGAACGTGCAACAGGCTGGCAATGTTCCTCCTGTGAACAACACCAATGAGCAGATGATGAACGATGGAATGTTTAGAAGTTTTTTGCAATTCATGCAATACCAGACGAGGGAGACTCGTGTTCAAAATACAGGAGAAAATGATAGCAATTCACGGTTTGTCACAGCCAAATAGTTCAAAGAATTGGGACCACCAGAATTTAAGGGAAAGCCAGATCCGATCATGGCAGAAACGTGGGTCAAGCAAATTACCAAGATATTCGATGTCTTGGGATGCACGGAGGAACAGAAGGTTCCATTCGCCACCTTTATGTTCCGTGGCGAGGCAGACTACTAGTGGGAGTCTGTGAAGCGTACCCTTCCAGCCGCACTCAGCATGTCTTGGGAGACATTTCAGAAACTGTTCAATGACAAGTACTTTCCTGAAAGTATTCGTCATATGAAGGAGGTAGAGTTTATTAGACTAGAGCAGAATAATATGACGGTATCTCAGTACGAGGCGAAGTTTGCAGAGTTGTCCAGGTTTGCACCTCATTTGGTGGAGAATGAGGAACGTATGACGAGGATGTTTCTGAGAGGTTTGAAACCCGGCATACGTCAATATCTCATTTCTCATAAATTTTCTCTCTATTCAGATGTTGTCAACAGGGCTCAATTATTAGAGCGAGATAACGAGTACGGTCAACTGAGGGACCACAACCAGGATCATATCGGTGACAGCAGTCATCAGAACAATGATAACCAGCGGAGAAAGAAAATACAGACAAGAACGGCAACCACTCTGGTGGTAATCGTGGCTATGAAAATAGAAGAAGCGAGTCGGGAGGAGATTTTAAAAAGAGGAGATTCAACAATAACAATACGAAGACGTCAGCACCAGCAGAAACTGGTTCCAAAGGAGGAGAACGACCACCGATTATATGCTATAAGTGCAGAAAAGAAGGACATATCAGCCCAAACTGCCCACAACAGTTTAAGGTATGTTATAATTGTGGAAAGGAAGGACATATCGCTCGAGATTGTACTGTAGCAAAACCAAGTCCAGCGGGGATGGTGACTCAAAAAGCTGCCCCAGAAAAGATAAAGTCAACGGTTCCTGGAAGAGCGTTTGTCGTGACTGGTCAACATGCGAGGAACCCAAACGAGGTGATCACGGGTAAGCTAATCATAAATTCATGTGAAGTTTATACCTTATTAGATACCGGTTCTACCCATTCTTTTATCTCTCCTGCTTGTGCTCAACGTTTAAACTTGACTCCGGAGAAGTTAGACTTTGATTTATCTGTGGAGACTCCGTTAGGAGAAACTTTCATCACATCCACTGTTTATAAATCTTGTTTGATCCAAGTTGGCACCATCACATTACCTGTTGACCTTATCTCTTTAAAGATACTTGCTTTTGATGTAATTTTAGGGATTGATTGGTTAACTACTCATCATGCCAAAATTGATTGTTTTCGTAAGGTTGTTAGTTTTCATATTCCTAACCAACCTGTTGTACGAATTCAAGCAGCTAAGCCATTAAAATCAATCACTGTTATATCAAGCCATAAAGTCATTCGTTTATTAAAAAATGGATGTCAAGCTTTCTTAGCCCATGTTATGTATTTAAATAAAGATACATCAAATTTGAATAATATTCCTGTTGTTATTGACTTTCCTGACGTATTTTCTGAAGAACTTCTCGGTCTACCCCCGGAACGTGAAATTGAATTCTTTATTGATCTTGAACCTGGTACAAAGCCCATTTCTAAAACCCCATATCGAATGGCTCCTATTGAACTTCAGGAGTTAAAGGTCCAACTACAAGAGTTGTTGGATATCGGTTTCATTCGTCCTAGTACATCTCCTTGGGGTGCTCCTGTTTTATTTGTAAAGAAGAAAGATGGGAGTATGCGACTTTATATTGATTACCGGGAATTAAACCATGTCACTATTAAGAATAGGTATCCGCTACCTCGTATTGATGACCTGTTTGACTAGTTACAAGGAGCACAATTCTTTTCAAAGATCGATCTTCGTTCTGGATATCATCAGCTGAAGGTTAAAACTGAGGATATTCAAAAGACTGCCTTCAGAACTCGGTACGGGCATTATGAATTCCTAGTCATGTCTTTTGGATTGACTAATGCTCCTGCGGCTTTCATGGATATGATGAACCGAGTATTCAAGGATTATTTGGATCAGTTCGTTGTTGTCTTTATTGATGACATCCTCATATATTCCAAAAGCCGTGAAGATCATGAGCATCATTTGAAGCTTGTACTCCAAAGGCTGCGTGAAAACAAGTTATATGCTAAGTTGAAGAAATGCGAGTTCTGGCTTGAGGAAGTAGCATTCCTAGGGCACGTGGTGTCAAAACATGGAGTATCTATTGACCCGGCGAAGATTGAAGCAATATAAAGTTGGGAGCAACCAAAGACGGTGACCGAAGTACGTAGCTTTCTGGGCTTAGCTGGTTATTATCGAAGATTCGTGGAAGAGTTTTCTCGAATCGCTACTCCGTTAACTCAGCTTACTCGGAAAGATATCAAATTCGTATGGAGCGAGGAATGCGAGAAGAGTTTTCAAGAGCTTAAGAGGAGACTCATTTCGGCACCTGTTTTGACCATACCATCTGGTTCGGATGGATTTATTATCTACAGCGATGCTTCCGGCAAAGGGCTAGGATGTGTTCTCATGCAACGTGGGAAAGTTATAGCCTATGCCTCGCGACAACTTAAAGAATATGAGAGAAATTATCCTACTCATGATCTACAGTTGGCAGCAGTCGTTTTCGCGCTAAAGATCTAGAGGCACTATCTATATGGGGAGAAAATGGAGATTTGTTCAGACCATAAAAGCCTCAAATATTTCTTCACTCAAAAAGAACTCAACATGCGGAAACGACGTTGGCTCAAGCTGTTGAAAGATTACGACCACATTATTCAATACCATCCTGGAAAAGCAAACGTGGTAGCTGACGCATTGAGCAGAAGATCATATGCAGGAACGAGTGTGATGATGTCAAGTATACGCATAGAACCAACTTTAATTGATAAAGTTAAAGTTACTCAAACCACAGACCCGAAGCTGATGCGTATGAAGAAGAAAGTGCAAGAAGGTGCTATTCCAGAAGCAAGAATCGATGAAGAAGGAATACTTCGAGTCCACTCCAGACTTTGTATTCCTAACGATTCTAATTTGAAGTACAAGATCATGATGGAAGCACACAATACACCATTTGCAATCCATCCTGGAAGTACCAAAATGTATCGTGATCTTCGACATACATTTTGGTGGAATAATATGAAGAGAGAGATTGCAAAGTTTATCTCGAGGTGTTTAACTTGTCAACGTGTAAAGGCGGAACATCAAGTGCCAAAGGGTCCATTGCAACCACTTGAGATTCCGAAATGGAAGTGGGAACAAATTACCATGGATTTCGTTACGGGTCTTCCCACGGTTTCTCAAGGCATAAATGCTATTTGGGTTATTGTTGATAGATTAACTAAGTCTGCTCATTTCTTGCCAATACGGGAGACTTATTCCCTTGAACGTCTTGCTCGTATATACGTAGATGAGATTGTGAGACTGCATGGCATGCCAGTATCCATAGTTTCGGATCGTGACCCAAGATTTACTTCAAGATTTTGGGTTAGCTTGCAAAAAGCTATGGGCACAGATTTACAATTTAGTTCGGCGTACCATCCTCAAACGGACGGACAATCAGAGAGGACTATTCAAACCCTTGAAGATCTATTAAGACTTTGTGTCCTAGATTTCAAAGGGAGTTGGGATAAGCACCTACCATTGGTGGAATTCTCCTACAATAACAGTTATCAGGCAAGTATGGGTGTGGCCCCATTTGAAGCATTATATGGACGAAAGTGTCGCTCTCCAGTATGTTGGGATGAGGTGGGAGAAGCAATGTTGCTAGGACCAGAGTTGGTACGAATGACTACAGAGAAGATCCAAACGATTCGACAACGTATACAAACGGCACAGAATCGACAAAAGAGCTATGCGGATCTTCATCGAAAGAATGTGGAATTTGACATCGGGGATCATGTATTGTTGCGTGTAGCTCCATGGAAAGGAGTTACAAGATTTGGGAAGAGAGGAAAGCTCAATCCACGATTTATTGGTCCATTTCAGATTCTTGACCGAGTAGGAAATGTGGCCTATAGACTCGCGTTACCTCCAAGTATGTCTCGTGTTCATAATGTTTTTTATATATCTGTGTTACGTAAATATGTGAAAGACCCAGACCACGTTATTGAGTTAGAACCGGACGAGATAGCTGAAGATTTAACGTACGAGGAGGTACCTGTCAAGATCTTGAATAGAAAGGAGCATGTCCTACGCACGAAGGTCATACCACAAGTTAAAGTTTTGTGGAGAAACCATGCTATTGAGGAAATGACCTGGGAGTTAGAAACGGAAATGAAAGCGAGGTATCCTCATCTTTTCGAAACACCAGGTACGTACGTCAATTTCGAGGACGAAATTTCATAAGGATGGGAGGTTGTAAGACCCCAAATTATTAGTAAATGAAATTTAAATTCCCTCTATTTATTATTTTGAAATAGTAAGGGTTAAATTGATTAACGAGGTTAGTTATGGGTAAAATGCGCAAATATTTCAAATAAGCAGATGGTTATAAAATATTCATTGTTGTCAGGGAATATTCGTTTGGTCGTGGAATATTCTTTCTGTCGGGGAATATTCGTATGACGGCGCAGTCTTTTATGGGCCCCATAACAAAAAGCGATTGGATGAAGAAAACGACAAGTATAAGTTGTTTATAAATAACGGCGTAGTTGTTACCGTTAATACTGTTGGAATACCCGGTGGTTAAAACACAGTAATACGCGTTGTTGCACAGTAGCACACTGTATTGCACCAATTATTGATTCTTACGTAAGAAGGCACTACTCAATAATGGTTACAGTAATTACTATTCAGTATTTTATTTTATTGATTCAATAATTGCTGCGTTGATATTTTATATTACTGTTGTTTCAATAATTGTCACTACACAATATTTCCCATTATCAGATCAATAATTCATATTATTTGAATAATATTATTAGATAACATTATTGGCAATGTCTAGAAAGTTCTGTCTAAGGAGAGATTTGGTCATCTAATTGCGCGCCAGTAAGGAGAAATCCTTATTGGAAAGCCCCCTCTTTCCTGGGAACGGCCTGGTTGCCAGTACTGTGATTCTGTAATATTATTTGTGAATAATTAATTATTAATTTATATGATGATGAAAATATTAATTTTATGTGGATATAGATGGAGAAAATTTTTAAGTGACAATTATTAAAAAAAATGATATTTTATCTTTTCTGATAAAATAATTTATTATTATATTTAATATTATACTAATGGTGATAGTTTTACAATGAATGTGGGATATATGAGTATATGAGGAGGAAGAGTATTTTTTTGTTGTTGTATTAAATGATTAACACATATTTTGTGTGTCGGTAGACCCCATTTCTTGACTGAAATTTGATTATAGCATGTAAAATCGTCCGTTTATGGATTTCGTTCAATTTCTGTTTGGAATTTAGAAAAACTTTCTTCTGCAAAGTTGTAGAGAATTGAATTTCCTATAAAAAATCGCGAGATTCGAATTTTCTGATAAAAGGGTTATTTTCTATGAATTATTGAAGTTTTGAAAAATAAAATGATTTTTATTAATTTTGGGTGGGACCCACTTTTATTCTAACACATGTGGGCTGCTAATTTGGGTCAAGGATGGTTGGTGGCTGAATTGGTCTTTAGGCATGCGTAGAAATGAGTTTTGTAATATTAATATTTTATTATTTAGTCTCCTTTGGCGTTCTAGCATTTTCCTATAAATAGGTGCTTAAGTTAGAATTGAAAATCACACCAGAAACAAGTTTTCTCTCTTTCTCTCTCTAGATTATTGAGTGTATTATGTGAGTATTGAGATATTTTGAGAGTTTCTATTCATCAGAGCAAGTTTCTTTCAGCCTTATACCGGTATTCCGACCAGAAGTACTGTCTTTACGAGGTAAGTGATGTTTTTTTATTCGAAAATGATATTATTTCTTCAATATCATTATGCTGAAATATTGGTTGAAAATTTTTATCAAATTTGGAACTTTTCATGTCGGGGTTACTATTCATAAGTTACTATTCACGAGTTACTATTCACCGAAAAATGAAATTTTCTTCTTTTCGTCCAAAATATCTATTCTGGGTACTAGCTTTGATTGTATCCATATTTTGATCATTCTTGAATTTTACTTCACTATGAATAATTATAAGGTATTTTTGGACATGGATAAATCGAAATACGAATCCTTAATATTTGTTATTTTGTTTCACTGGATTCGTTTTCTTTAAGATATTTTTCGTCATCCTCAGTCCTAATTGATGATATTACTGAATATCTTTGGCCTGTAGTGCAAAGATGAATGATTAACTGATGAATATCTTTGGCCCGTAGTGCAAAGATGAACAGGTGTTGAGATGAACATGACCGACTGGTGATACAAATGAATATCTTTGGCCTGTAGTGCAAAGATGAATATTTGATTAAAGATGGTTATTGATTGTTGTTACATGGATAAAATATTGATGATGGACTTTTAAATCTTAGAAGATAGTAGAACTCATTCTCTATTTGACTCTTCTAATGGTTTGCTGTTTCCGTTACAGTTATTGATTTAAAACTTGTTGTCTATTGTATTCTATTAGATTTTTTCCTGTTGAAGACTAATGATAATTTGTTCTGTATTATCTTAGTCATAATGTTCTTTACTGGGCTAGTTGAGCTCACCCTTTTCCTTTTTGTTCCATTTTTCTCAGGAGGCGAGAATGTAGCAAGTACTAGTCGGGGTATGGAATGATGGTTCTAGAAGTTATTTTAGTAGTCCTCACCATTTTTGTGAAATAATGTATCAATAATTATGATGATGACTTATTTGAGTGTGGATATTGTCTAGATGACAATATTTGTATTTAAACTCACAGTTTTTATGTTGTATCAGTAAAGATGTAGTTGTTTCTGTACCATGTATTTTGGCGACTCAGAATGAGTGTTGTATACCTATTTTGGGGGCGTAACAAAAACTGAGCATATTCCGAATACTGCCTTTAGAACTCGATACGGGGATTATAAATTTCTAGTCATGTCTTTTGAATTGACTAATGCTCCCACGGCTTTCATGGATATGATGAACCGAGTATTCAAGGAATATTTGGATCAGTTCATTGTTGTCTTTATTGATGACATCCTCATATACTCCAAAAGCCGTGAAGATCATGAGCACCATTTGAAGCTAGTACTTCAAAAGCTTCGTGAAAATAAGTTATATGCTAAGTTGAAGAAATATGAGTTTTGGCTTGAGGAAGTAGCATTCCTTCGGCACGTGGTGTCAAAACATGGAATATCTGTTGACCCGGCGAAGATTGAATGTAAGACCCCAATTTTTATAAATAAAGATGAATTTTCTATAAATATCATTTTTGAATATTATGGAGTTAATTTGATATAATGTTATAGTTGTGGGTAATATTTATAAATTTTGCAATGTACGCAAGTTGTTATATAATATTCGATTGGTCGGAGAATATTCGTTTTAGCAGGGAATATTCGTACAACGGCACAATCATTGGTGGACTCCACAACGAAATTATTGTCGGATTGAGAAAACGACAAAAATATTTTATTAAAAATAACGGCGGAAGTTTTACCATTGATACTGTCGAACTACTCGGTAGTAAAGGTACAGTAATACGTGTGGTTGCATAGTAGCATACAGTATTGATTATTAATGCTTATGTGAGAAGTCACTCAGTTTGATTCAATTATTGTCAGTTAATAATATGAATTATTTAGCGATAATGAAGTTTTGTTTTATTCGTATTATTAACGTAATAAAACAAAAACATCTTTTTATATAAAATAAAATACTTTATTTAAGTTATTCTATAAATAGAATATATTTTATTTTATTTAAAAGATTTTTCTTTAAATATGAACCGCCAGATTAAAGTAATCAATCTGGACCGTTCATGGATTAGTTATTATGCATTCTATTTTTCTATAAATAGCAGCTCATTCTTTCATTATTTCTTACGAATTCACTGAACTCTAGAGAGAGAAACTATAGAGAGAGAGAAGAAAAGTATTCTGCTACTTAACTACTTCCTTATTTCAGTTCTTCTTTAAAACGGTAAGGGGTGTTATTCTTTCTTATTCATGAAGAGAACTGTTGTTATTCCATTTCTTATTATTCTGTTGGAATAACCTGTATACGCGGTCTACCCTATACTTGGTGACATTCTTCTGTTATTCTGTTGGAACATCCTGTCTGTGTGTTTTACACCGGACCTGGTTCCGTTTTTATTATTACCCCAGTGGAACATCCTGTCTGTGCGTTTACGTCGGACCTGGTTCTATTATTTATTATTCTGTCGGAATATCCTGTTTGTGCGTTTACGCCGGACCTGGTTCTATTATTTATTATTCTGTCGAAATATCCTGCCTGTGCGTTTACGCCGGACCTGGTTCCATTATTTATTATTCTGTTGGAATAACCTGTCTGTGCGGTCTATCGCATGCCGGGTGATTTCTTTTGTTATTTCATTCTTTATTATACTCAGTTGGTTAAGTTTTAACTTCTATACTCCATGAAATTAGTGGAATATCCTTGATAATTGCGGTTCATCCAGTATCTTTTCATGAAAATATTCTTCTAAGCATTCTTGAATTTTACTCCACAAAGGAGTATCATGTTGACAATTTGGACGTTGTTAATTCTTGGATAAATTAATTTTTGAACTTATTTTATTGAATTCTTATATCATTGTCATCATCCTCATGTTTATAAAATGTTGAAAGTCATTTATGGCATGTAATGCATAGATGGACTTGGTATGATTATAACCAGGGATTATTTGGTGTAATCATGACCGTAATGTTACAAATGATGTGGTAAAAGTCCTTATTGGCCCGTAGTGCATTGATGGACAGTTGTTGACATGATCATGACCATTAATGAATACACAAATATCCTTGGCCGTAGTGCAGGGGTGATTCGATGACGTGGATTATTTTATTAAGCTGAGTCCCAGCGATAACAGTGTTGAAAAACCTTTTAAATCATAGAAGATAGTAGATTTTATTCTCTACTTGACTCTTTTAATGGATTGCTTGTTCCGCAGCAGTTAAACTTGATGTTCGTTATATTTTATCAGTTTAACACTGTTGAAGGCTAATGATAATTTATTCTGCATTATCTTAGTCATAATATTTCTTACTGGGCTAGTTGAGCTCACCCTTTCTTTCACTGTTCTCTTCAAGAAATGAGAATATAGCTGGGACGAGTCGGAGAACGGAGTGATGGACCAGATGATAGTATTAGTAGTCCTCACTATTCTATTAAATAATGTGACAATAATTGTAATAAGGACTCCTTTTGAGTTTGTATAGTCTCTAGTAGACAATAATTGTATTCAAACTCACAGTTATGTTTTGTCGTATTGTACACGATAATTATATTAGTAAGTTGTATTTGTATTTTGTACCATGTATCTGACGACCCAAGATGGGTGATGTATACCTAATTTTGGGGGCGTCACAGTTGGTATCAGAACTTAGGGATATGATCCCTGGCTAAGATGTGAGAATAGAACTAGGAGGGGAGAGACGGGGAATTCCTTCACTAGTATGACCTACCTAAGTTTATTTGCATGGTATTTAATTGGTCGGTCATAATGTAAGGATAATATATGACATATCAATTAACTTTTGTTTTGTGGCAGTATCTGAAAATGACATCTGAGAATGTTGAGAAAAGCAATGGAGCACAGGCGACTGTTGATTCACCACATATCAATAATCAGGATTATGTGCATCACGAAGGTGACAATCCTCATGTAAACAACAACACTGACTAGATGATGAATGATGGAATGTTCAGAAGCTTTATGCAGTTCATGCAACAGCAGGCGAGAGCGGCTCCTGTCCAAAATATAGGTGGAAACACTGAAAACTCTCGAATGGTCACCGCTAAACAGTTCAAGGAGCTGGGACCACCGGAGTTTAAGGGAGAGCCAAAACCACTTATAGTGGAAACATGGATAAAGCAGATCACCAAGATATTTGATGTCTTGGGATGCTCCGAGGAGCAAAAGGTTCCCTTTGCCGCCTTTATGTTGCGAGGAGAGGCAGATTACTGGTGGGAATCGATTAAGCGTACTCAACCTGCCGCACTGAAGATGTCTTGGGAGAAGTTCCAAGAGCTGTTCAATGACAAATACTTTCCCGAAAGTGTTCGTCACATGAAGGAGGTGGAGTTCATCAAATTGGAGCAGAATAATATGACCGTGTCGCAGTATGAGACTAAATTTGCTGAGTTGTCCCGGTTTGCGTCCCACTTGGTGGATAATGAAGAGCGAATGACGCGAATGTTTTTGCGAGATTTGAAACTTGAGATACGTCAACATCTTATTTCTCATAAACTGTGTTTATATTCAGATGTTATGAATAGGGCTCAGTTAGTGGAGCGCGATAACGAGTCAACGCAACCAAAAGAGAGCAGTCGACAAAATGATAATACCAGTGAGAGCAGTCATTGAAGCGGTGACAACAAGCGTGGAGGGAATCAACAGGCTAGAAATGGTCACCACTTCGGTGGTAATTAGGGCCAAAACAATAAGAATGGTCATTTCAAGAAGAGGAGATTCAACAATGATGGAAAGACGTCGGCACCAGCACCCGTTGTTAAGGAAGGAGAACGACCACCTATCATATGTTTCAAATGCGGAGGGGAGGGGTACATCAGTCCAAACTGCGCGATGCCATCTAAAGTATGTTATAATTGTGGAAGAGAAGGTCATTTAGCTCGATTTTGTCGTTTACCAAAAACAAGTTCAGCCATGATGGAGACACCAAAGGCCGTCCCAAAAAAGTCAAAATCGGTAGTGCAAGGGAGAGCGTTTGTTGTGACCTCCCAGAAAGCAAGGAACCCGAATGAGGTCATCACGAGTAAGCTTATCATAAACTTTAACGAAGTCTATACTTTATTTGATACCGGTTCTTCCCATTCTTTTATTTCTCCTACTTGCGCTCATCGATTAAATTTGACTCCGGAGAAATTAGACTTTGACTTATCTGTTGAAACTCCATTGGGAGAAACCTTCATTACACCCACTATTTATAAGTCTAGTTTGGTTCAAGTTGGTACCCACACATTACCTGTCGATCTTATTTCATTAAAAATACTTGCATTTGACGTGATTCTAGGGATTGATTGGTTAACTACTCATCATGCAAAAATTGATTATTTTAGGTTGTTAGCTTTCATATTCCTAATCGACCTATTATGCGAATTCAAGCAACCAAACCATTAAAATCAATCGTTGTCATCTCAAGCCATAAAGCTATTCGTTTATTGAAAAATGGATGTCAAGCTTTCTTAGCTCATGTCACGGATCTAAACAAAAATACGTCAGTTTTGAATGATCTTTCTATTGTTAATAAATTCCCTGACGTATTCCATGAAGAACTTCCTGGCCTACCCCCAGAGCGTGAAATTGAATTTTGTATCGACCTTGAACCCGATACAAAACCCATTTCCAAAGCCCCATATCGAATGGCTCCTATTGAACTTCAGGAGTTAAAGATGCAACTATAGGAATTGTTAGACATTGGCTTTATTCGTCCTAGTACTTCTCCTTGGGGTGCTCCTGTGCTATTCGTGAAGAAGAAAGATGGAAGTATGCGACTTTGTATTGATTATCGGGAGTTAAATCATGTCACCATCAAAAATAGGTACCCATTGCCACATATTGATGACCTGTTTTACCAGTTGCAAGGAGCACAGTTCTTTTCAAAGATCGATCTTCGTTCTGGATATCATCAGCTGAAGGTTAGAACTGAGGATATTCCAAACACGGCTTTCAGAACTCGGTACGGGCATTATGAATTCCTAGCCATGTCCTTTGGATTGACTAATGCTCCTGCTGCCTTCATGGATATGATGAACCGGGTATTCAAAGAATATTTGGATCACTTTATGGTCGTCTTTATTGATGACATCCTTATTTATTCCAAAAGCCGTGAAGATCATGAGCAACACTTGAGGCTGGTACTCCAAAAGCTTCGTGAATACAAGCTTTATGCCAAGTTAAAGAAATGCGAGTTCTGGCTGGAGGCGGTAGTATTCCTTGGGCACGTAGTATCAAGTCGTGGAATATCGGTTGACCCGGCAAAGATTGAAGCTATTCAAAACCGGGAGCAACCTAAATCAGTGACCGAAGTACGTAGCTTTCTTGGTTTAGCTGGTTATTATCGGAGATTCGTGGAAGGATTTTCTCGAATCGCTACTCCACTAACTCAGCTGACTCGGAAAGATACAAAGTTCGGTTGGAGCGAAGAAAGTGAAAAGAGTTTTCAAGAACTCAAGAGGAGACTCATTTCAGCACCTGTTCTAACAATATCATCTGGCTCGGAGGGATTTATCATCTATATTGATGCTTCGACCAAAGGGTTGGGATGCGTTCTCATGCAACATGGAAAAGTCATAGCCTATGCATCAAGACAACTCAAGAAATATGAGAGGAATTATCCTACTCATGATCTAGAGTTGGCAGCTGTTGTCTTTGCACTTAAAATTTAGAGGCATTACTTGTATGGGGAGAAGGTGGAGATCTTTACGGATCATAAAAGCCTTAAATATTTCTTCACTCAAAAGGAACTCAACATGCGACAACGACGTTAGCTTGAACTGTTGAAAGATTATGATCATACCATTCAATACCATCTTAGAAAAGCGAACGTGGTAGCTGACGCATTGAGTAGAAGATCATATGCAAGTACGAGTGCGATATTGTCAACACAAAGGCCCATTTTGTGTGACTTGCAAATGATAGAGATAGAGTTAAAGACTTCAGGGACCTATGTGATGATGGCGAATATACTAGTAGAACCAACTTTAATCGATAGAGTTAAAGCTGCTCAAGCTACAGGCCTAGAGCTGATGCGTATGAGGAAGAAAGTGCAAGAAGGTGCTATACCGGAAGCAAGAATCGATGAAGAAGGAATACTTCGAGTCAACTCCAGACTTTGTGTTCCTAACAACCCTGATTTAAAGTATGAAATTATGATGGAGGCGCACAACACACCATTTGCAATCCATCCTGGAAGTACCAAAATGTATCATGATCTTCGTCATACATTTTGGTGGAGCAATATGAAGAGAGAGATAGCGCTGTTTATCTCAAGGTGTCTAACTTGTCAACGAGTCAAAGCGGAGCATCAAGTTCCAAAAGGTCCATTGCCACCACTTGAAATTCCAGAATGGAAGTGGGAGCACATTACCATAGATTTCGTTACCGGTCTTCCTAAGGTTTCTCAAGGTATAGATGCGATTTGGGTCATTGTTGATAAATTGACCAAGACTGCTCATTTCTTACCGATACGAGAAACTTATACACTTGAACGTCTTGCTCGTATGTACATAAACGAGATTGTAAGACTGCATGGTATGCCAGTATCCATAGTTTCTGATCGAGACCCAAGATTCACTTCACAATTTTGGGTTAGTTTACAAAAAGCTATGGGCACGGATTTACGATATAGTTCGACATATCATCCTCAGACGGACAATCAGAGAGGACTATTCAAACTCTAGAAGATTTATTAAGACTCTGTGTCCTTGACTTCAAGGGAAGTTGGGACAAGTTCTTATCATTGGTGGAGTTTTCTTATAACAACAGTTATCAAGAAAGTATTGGCATGGCTCCATTTGAAGCATTGTATGGAAGAAAATGTCATTCTCCAGTATGCTGGGATGAGGTGGGTGAGGCAACGTTGTTGGGACCGGAGTTGGTACGTATGACTACAGAAAAGATTCAAACGATCCGACAACGTATAAAAACCTCACAAGATCGACAAAAGAGTTATGCTGATCTTCACCGAAAGGACGTGGAATTTGATATAGGAGATCATGTGTTCTTATGTGTTGCTCCATGGAAAGGAGTTACGAGATTTGGAAAGAGAGGAAAGCTCAATCCTCAATTCATCGGTCCATTTTTAATCCTCGATCGAGTAGGAACTGTGGCTTATAGACTCGCTTTACCGCCAAGTATGTCTCGTGTTCATAACGTTTTTCACATATCCATGTTACGTAAATATGTGGAAGACCCGAACCATATTATTAAGTTAGAACCGGACGAAATAGCAGAAGATTTGACGTATGAAGAAGTTCCTGTTCAAATCTTGGATAAGAATGAACATATTCTACGCTCCAAGGTTATACCTCAAGTCAAAGTTTTGTGGAGAAACCACGATGTTGAGAAAATGACTTGGGAGTTAGAATCTGAAATGAAATCAAGGTATCCTTACCTCTTCGACATACCAGGTACGTACCCTAATTTTGAGGGTAAAATTTCATAAGAAGGGGAGGTTGTAAGACCCCAATTTTTATAAATAAAGATGAATTTTCTATAAATATCATTTTTGAATATTATGGAGTTAATTTGATATAATGTTATAGTTGTGGGTAATATTTATAAATTTTGCAAAGTACGCAAGTTTTTATATAATATTCGATTGGTCGGGAAATATTCGTTTTAGCAGAGAATATTCGTACAACGGCACAATCATTGGTGGACCCCACAACGGAATTATTGTCGGATTGAGAAAATGACAAAAATATTTTATTAAAAATAACGGCGAAAGTTTTACCATTGATACTGTTGAACTACTCGGTAGTAAAAGTACAGTAATACGTGTAGTTGCATAGTAACACACGGTATTGATTATTAATGCTTATGTGAGAAGTCACTCAGTTTGATTCAATTATTGTCAGTTAATAATATGAATTATTTAGCGATAATGAAGTTTTGTTTTATTCGTATTATTAACGTAATAAAACAGAAACATCTTTTTATATAAAACAGAATACTTTATTAAAGTTATTCTATAAATAGAATATATTATATTTTATTTAAAAGATTTTTCTTTAAATATGGACCGTCAGATTAAAGTAATCAATCTGGACCGTTCATGGATTAGTTACTATGCATTCTATTTTTCTATAAATAGCAGCTCATTCCTTCATTATTTCTTACGAATTCACTGAACTCTAGAGAGAGAAACTATAGAGAGATACTATAGAGAGAGAGAAGAAAAGTATTCTGCTACTTAACTACTTCCTTATTTCAGTTCTTCTTTAAAACGGTAAGGGGTGTTATTCTTTCTTATTCATGAAGAGAACTATTGTTATTCCATTTCTTATTATTCTGTTAGAATAACCTGTATACGCGGTCTACCCTATACTTGGTGACATTCTTCTGTTATTCTGTTGGAACATCCTATCTGTGTGTTTTGCACCGGACCTGGTTCCGTTTTTATTGTTACTCTGTTGGAACATCCTGTCTATGTGTTTTACACCGGACCTGGTTCCGTCTTGTTATTATTCTGTTGGAACATCCTGTCTGTGCGTTTACGCCGGACCTAGTTCCATTATTTATTATTCTGTCGGAATATCCTGTCTATGCGTTTACGCCGGACCTGGTTCTATTATTTATTATTCTGTCGGAATATCCTGTCTGTGCGTTTACGCCGGACCTGGTTTCATTATTTATTATTCTGTTAGAATAACCTGTCTGTGCGGTCTATCGCATGCCGGGTGATTTCTTTTGTTATTCCATTCTTTATTATACTCAGTTGGTTAAGTTTTAACTTCTATACTCCTTGAAATTATTGGAATATCCTTGATAATTGCGGTTCATCCAGTATCTTTTCATGAAAATATTCTTCTAAGCATTCTTGAATTTTACTCCACAAAGCAGTATCATGTTGACAATTTGGACGTTGTTAATTCTTGGATAAATTAATTTTTGAACTTGTTTTATTGAATTCTTATATCATTGTCATCATCCTCATGTTTATATTCTGTTGAAAGTCATCTGTGGCCTGTAGTGCATAGATGGACTTGGTATGATTATGACCAGGGATTATTCGGTGTAATCATGACCGTAATGTTACAAATGATGTGGTAAAAGTCCTCATTGGCCCGTAGTGCATTGATGGACAGTTGTTGGCATGATCATGACCATTAATGAATACACGAATATCCTTGGCCGTAGTGCAGGGGTGATTCGATGACGTGGATTATTTTATTTAGCTGAGTCCCAGCGATAACAGTGTTGAAAAACCTTTTAAATCATAGAAGATAGTAGATTTTATTCTCTACTTGACTCTTTTAATGGATTGCTTGTTCCGCTGCAGTTAAACTTGATGTTCGTTATATTTTATCAGTTTAACACTGTTGAAGGCTAATGATAATTTATTCTGCATTATCTTAGTCATAATATTTCTTACTAGGCTAGTTGAACTCACCCTTTCTTTCACTGTTCTTTTCAGGAAATGAGAATATAGCTGGGACGAGTCGGGGAACGGAGTGATGGACCAGATGATAGTATTAGTAGTCCTCACTATTCTATTAAATAGTGTGACAATAATTGTAATGAGGACTCCTTTTGAGTTTGTATAGTCTCTAGTAGACAATAATTGTATTCAAACTCACAGTTATGTTTTGTCGTATTGTACACGACAGTTGTATTAGTAAGTTATATTTATATTCTGTACCATGTATCTGACGACCCAAGATGGGTGATGTATACCTAATTTTGGGGGCGTCACATTGAAGCAATACAAAGTTGGGAGGAACCGAAGTCGGTGACCGAAATACGTAGCTTTCTGGGTTTAGCTGGTTATTATCGGAGATTTGTGGAAGGATTTTCTCGAATCACTACTCCGTTAACTCAGCTGACTCAGAAAGATATAAAATTCGTATGGAGCGAGGAATGCGAGAAGAGTTTCCAAGAGCTCAAGAGGAGACTCATTTCGACACCTGTTCTGACAATACCGTCTGGTTCGGATGGATTTATTATCTACAACGATGCTTCAGGCAAAGGGTTAGGATGTGTTCTCATGCAACATGGGAAAGTCATAGCCTATGCCTCGCGATAACTCAAAGAATATGAGAGGAATTATCCTACTCATGATCTGGAGTTGGCAGCAGTCGTTTTCGCATTGAAAATTTGGAGACACTATCTATATAGGGAGAAAGTGGCGATATATTCGGATCATAAAAGCCTCAAATATTTCTTCACCCAAAAAGAACTCAACATGCGGCAATGACGTTGGATCGAGCTGTTGAAAGATTATGATCATACCATTCAATACCATCTTGGAAAAGCGAACGTGGTAGCTGACGCGTTGAGTAAAAGATCATATGCGGGAACAAGTGCGATACTGTCAACACAAAGGCCCATTTTGTGTAATTTACAAAAGATGAAGATAGAGTTCAAGACTCAGGGGACCCATGCGATGATGTCAAGTATACGTATAGAACCAACTTTAATCGATAAAGTTAAAGCTGCTCAAGCTACAGACTTAGAGCTGATAAGTATGAAGAAGAAAGTACAAGAATGTGCTATTCCAAAAGCAAGAATCGATGAAGAAGGAATACTTCGAGTCCACTCCAGACTCTGTGTTCCTAACGACTCTGATTTGAAGTACAAAATCATGATAGAGGCACACAACACACCATTTTCAATTCACCTTGGAAGTACCAAAATATATCGTGATTTTCGACATACATTTTGGTGGAGCAATATGAAGAGAGAGATTGCGAAGTTTATCTCGAGGTGTTTAACTTGTCAACGGGTAAAGGCGGAGCATCAAGTGTCAAAGGGTCCATTGCAACCACTAGAGATTCTGAAATAGAAGTGGGAACACATTACCATGGATTTCGTTATAGGTCTTTCCAAGGTTTCTCAAGGCATAGATGCGATTTGGGTTATTGTTGATAGATTAACTAAGTCTGCTCATTTCTTGTCGATACGAGAGACTTATTCCCTTGAACGTCTTGCTCGTATGTACGTAAATGAGATTGTGAGATTGCATGGCATGCCAGTATCCATAGTTTCGGATCATAACCCAAGATTCACTTCACGATTATGGGTTAGCTTGCAGAAAGCTATGGGCACGGATTTATGATTGAATTCGACATACCATCCTCAAACGGATGGACAATCAGAGAGGACTATTCAAACTCTTGAAGATCTATTAAGACTCTGTGGTCTAGACTTCAAAGGGAGTTAGGATAAGTATTTACCATTGGTAGAATTATCCTACAACAACAGTTATCAGGTAGGTGTGGCTCCATTCGAAGTATTGTATAGACGAAAGTGTCGCTCTCTAGTATGTTGGGATGATGTGGGTGAAGCAACATTGTTGGGACCAGAGTTGGTACGTATGACTACAAAAAATATCCAAATGATTAGACAACGTATACAAACGGCACAAGATCGACAAAAGAGTTATGCAGATCTTCATCGAAAGGACGTGGAATTTAGTATTGGGGATCAAGTATTGTTGCGTGTTGCTCCATGGAAGGGAGTTACAAGATTTAGAAAGAGAGGAAAGCTCAATCCACGATTTATTGGTCCATTTAAGATTTTTCACCGAGTAGAAAATGTGGCCTATAGACTCAAGTTACCTCCAAGCATGTCTCGTGGTCATAATATTTTTCACATATTTGTGCTTCGTAAATATGTGAAAGACCCGAACCACATTATTGAGTTAGAACCAGACGAGATAACCGAAGATTTAACGTACGAAGAAGTACCTGTCAAGATATTGGATAAGAAGGAGCATGTCCTACACACAAAGGTTATACCACAAGTTAAAGTTTTGTGGAGGAACCATGCTATTGAGAAAATGACCTGGGAGTTGGAAACGGAAATGAAAGCAAGGTATCCTCACCTTTTCGAAACACTAAGTAAGTACGTCAATTTCGAGGACGAAGTTTCATAAGGAGGGGAGGTTGTAAGACCCCAACTTTTTATAAATGAAATTGAATTTTCTCTATTTATTATTTTAAAATAGTAAGGGTTGATTTGATTAATGTGGGTAGTTATGGGTAAAATACGTAAATATTTTAAATAAGCAAGTGGTTATAAAATATTCATTGTTGTCGGGGAATATTCGTTTGGTTGTGGAATATTCTTGCTGACGGGGAATATTCGTACGACGGCGTAGCCTTGTGTGTGCCCCATAACGGAAAGCGATTAGATGAAGAAAATGATTAGTATGAGTTTTTATAAATAACGGCGTAGTTGTTACCGTTAACACTGTTGGAATACCCGGTGGTTAAAACATAGTAATACGCAGTGTTGCACAGTAGCACACGGTATTGTACCAATTATCGATTCTTATATAAGAAAGCACTACTCAATAATTGTTACAATATTTACTGTTCAATATTTTATTTTATTGATTTAAAAATTGGTACGTTAATATTTTATATTATTGTTGTTTCAATAATTGTCACTACACAGTATTTCTCATTATCAGATCAATAATTCATATTAATTGAATAATATTATTAGATAGCATTATTGACAATGTCTAAGGAAGTTCTGTCTAGAAGAGGTTATTTAATTGTGCGCCAGTAAGGAGAAATCCTTACCGGAAGGCCCCCTCTTTCCTTAGAACGACCTGGTTGTCATTATTGTGATTCTATAATATTATTTGTGAATAATTAATTATTGATTTATATGATAAGAAAAATATTTATTTATGTGGATATAAATAGAGGAATTTTTAGAAAAGTGACAATTGTTAAAAATTGATATTTTATCTTTTCTGATAAAATAATTTATTTAAATATATTATTATATTATAATAATATAATAATGATGATATTTTTACAATGAATATGTGATATATGAATAAATAAGGAGGAAGAGTATTTTTGTTACAATAAATGCTAAAAATATGTTAAACATGTTAGTGAGCCCCATTTTGACTGAAATTTGATTATAGCCTGCAAAATCGTCCGTATGTTGATTTCGGCCAATTTTTGTTTAGAATTTGAAAAAACTTAAAGCTACAAAGTTATAGAAAAATGAATTTTATATGGAATGGACATAAGATTCGAATTTTTCTGATAAAAAGGCTATTTATTATGAATTATTGAAGTTCCGAAATAATTGATTTTTGAAGTTTTAAATATTTTTTTATAGAAAAATGTTTTTTCCATTTTGGTGGGCCCCACATGTGTTGTAAATGTGCTGAATTCAGATTTTCTAGAGGTGGGCTTGAAATTTTTTTAAATATATTAATATTTTATTAAATTTTCTACTTTGGTGTTCTAAGCATTTTCCTATAAATAGAGTGCTTAAGTTAGAATTGAAAATCACACCAGAATCTGAAGTTTTCTCTCCCTATATTATCGAGCATATTTTTGTGAGTATTTTGATATTTTGAGTGTTGCTATACGGTGCAAGTTCCTTCAGTATTATATCCGATATTCCAGTCAGAAGCACTGTCCTTTTGAGGTAAGAGATGTTATTTTTTTATAAATGATATTATTTCTTCCAATATCATTATGCCGAAATATTGATATGAATTTTATTGTGGAATTTCTACCTTTTTGTGTCGGGGTTACTATTCACGTATACGACACTATTCACCGAAAAATGAAATTTTCTCTTCTTTAACCCAGATGTCTATTTTTGTTACTATCTTTGATTGTATCCATGTTTTGATATTTATTCTTAAATTTTACTCCACTATGGTATATTATGGGGTGTTTTTGAACATGGATAAACCGAAGTACGAATCCCTAATATTTGTTCTTTTGTCTCACTGGATTCGTTTTCTTTAAAATATTTTCATCATTCTCAGTCCTAAATAATTATATTACTGAATATCTTTGGCCTGTAGTGCAAAGATGAATGATTAACTGATGAATATCTTTGGCCCGTAGTGCAAAAATAAACAGGTGTTTAGATGAACATGACCAACTGGTGATACAAATGAATATCTTTGGCCCATAGTGCAAAGATGAATATATTTGATTCAAGATGTATATTGATTGATGTTACAGGGATAAAATATTGATGATGGACTTTTAAATCTTAGAAGATAGTATAATTCATTCTCTACTTGACTCTTCTAATGGATTGTTGTTTCCGCGTCAATTGTTGATCTAAAACTTGTTGTCTATTATATTCTATCAGATTTTTTTCTATTGAGGACTAACGATAATTTGTTCAATATTATCTTAGTCATAATATTCTTTATTGGGCTAGTTGAGCTCACCCTTTTTCCTTTTTGTTCCATTTTTATTCTCAGAAAGCGAGAATATAGCGGGAAGTAGTCGGGGTGTGGAATGATGGTTCTAGTCAGTTGTTTAGCAGTCCTCACTATTTTGTAAAATAGTGTATCAATAATTACAATGAGGACTTATTTAAATGTGGATGTTGTCTAGAAGACAATATTTGTATTTAAACTCACACTTTATGTGTTGTCGTACTTTACACGACAATTGTATTAATAAAGGTGTAGATGTTTCTGTACCATATATTTGGAGATTCAGAATGGGTGATGTATGCCTATTTTGGGGGCGTCACATACGCCCAGCGTGGCAACGCCGTTCTAGCAGGGAATTTTTATCGCTGTGGCGTGGCAGTGTCGTCTCCTTCACTCACACTGGCGTGACAGCGTCGGTTGGTCAGAAAACTCTCCTTCAATGTTTTTTACTCTTAGCTTAGCTTAAACACTTGTAACAAATTCATGAGCTTGGAATCCTCCTCAAATTTCTTCGAACTCGAATCCATATCCACCCAAACTTCTTTGATTAGACCGTTAAGCCCCTCTTTGAATCTTTTAGCTCGTGCTCTTGTAGCTGAACCAATTGACACTTGTACCGGATCTAATCCATGATTTCCATCCATTCTTGAGTCAGGCATGTCCTCATCATTCCTTTCCTCTTGAAAAGGATTTTCCCTCAAATCATCACCTACATCAAATGGACTTAGATCAGAAATGTTAAATGTGGCACTAACATTATACTCACCTGATAAATCTAGTTTATAAGCATTGACGTTGATCCGTTCAAGGACTTAAAAAGGTCCATCTCCTCTTGGAAGATATTTGGATCGCCTTAGAGCTGGAAATCTTTCTTTTCGCATATGTAACCACACCCAATCTCCCAGCTCAAAGATCACTTGCTGTTGTCCCTTATTAGCTTGCTTGATGTACTACTATGCCCTTCTTTCGATGTTGAGCCTAGCTTTCTAATGAATTTGCTTTAAAAAATCAGTCTTTTTCTTTCCATCCATGTTAGTTTATTTAGAAATTGGTAATTGAGATAAATCCAACGGTGTCAAAAGATTAAAACCATATACAATTTCAAATAAAGACAAATTAGTAGCAGAATGTATAGAATGATTATAAGAAAACTCAGCATGAGGTAAATATTCCTCCCAGTGCTTGATATTCTTTTTAATGATAGCCCATAACAAAGAAGACAAAGTTTAATTTACTACTTCAGTTTGACATTCATTTTGTGGATGACAAGTTTTTGAAAATAATAATTTAGTACCTAACTTACACCACAATGTTTTCCAAAAGTAACTCAAGAACATAGTATCTCGATTAGAAACTATGGTTTTAAGCATACCATGCAATCACACAATTTTCCTAAAGAATAAAATAGCTACATGGGATGCATCATCAATTTTCTACTTGGAATAAAATGTGTCATCCTAGGAAATCTATCCATGACCACAAAAATCGAATCATTACCACGCTTAGACCTAGGTAAACCTAACACAAAATCCACATAAATATCAATCCTAGGTTCATTAGATATTGGCAATGGTGTATATAATCCATGGGGTTGAACACGAGATTTAGATTGTCAACAAATAATGCATCTATCACAAATTCTTTCTACATCTTGTTTCATATGTGGCCAATAAAAATGTTCTTTTAAAATCGCTAAAGTGTTTTCCACACCAAAATGACCGATTAAACCACCCCCATATGATTATCTAACTAACAACTCAAGCAAAGAACATGCAGGTATACACAAATTATTTTCTCAAAATAAAATTCCATTAATTTCAAAGTACTTACCCACAACATTCTTTTCACAAGACTTAAACTCTTCACAGAAATCATGGTCATCAACATATAATTCTTTAATTCACTCAAAACCAAGCAATTTCGTATCAAGAGTAGATAACAACACATACCTCTTCGAAATAGCATCAATAACGACATTCTCTTTACCTTGTTTTTATCGAATGACATAAGTAAATGTCTCGATAAACACCATCCATCGTGTTTGTCTCTTGTTCAATTTGTGCTGACCTTTCAAATACTTCAATGATTCATGATCAGTGTGAATCACAAAATCCATAGGCTATAGGTAGTGCTGCCATGTCTCCAACGCTCAAACCAACGCGTAAAATTCAATGTCATAAGTATGGTAGTTTAAAGATGCCCCACTCAAATTCTCTCTAAAATACGCACAACTCCAATTCCTAAACCTAAAGCATCACACTCAATTTCAAAGGTTTTAGAAAAATTAGGTAAAATAAGTAAAGGAGCACTAGTCAATTTATCCCTATTTAACTGAAATGCCTTCTCTTGCTCATCTCTCCATTTAAAACCCCCACTCTTTTTGATCACTTCTGTAAGTTGTGATGTGATGTCACTGAAGTTCCTCATGAAATGTTGGTAAAAAATAGCGAGTCCATGAAAGCTACGAACTTGACTTACATTCGTAGGACTCGACCATTCTCGGATTGCAGATATCTTTTCTTTATCCACTTGCACACCCTATAAACTCACAACAAAGCCAAGGAACACAATTCTATCCGTACAAAACGTGCATTTTTCCATGTTAGTAAACAACTTTTCTTTTCAAGGTACATCTAAAACAGATTTTAAATGCAATGCATGCTCACCCAAGTTTTTGCTATAAACTAAGAAATCATCAAAATAAACTACAACAAATTTCCCAATGAATGGACGTAAAACATGATTCATTAAATGCATAAAAGTACTAGGTGCATTAGTTAAAACGAAAGATAAAACTAACCGCTCATAAAATCCATATTTTGTTTTAAATGCAGGTTTTCATTCATCTTCCTCATGCATCATAATTTGATGATACCCACTTTTCATATCAATTTTAGAAAATACACATGATCTATGCAATTCATCTAACATGTCATCTAAATGCGGAATGAGATGTCGATACTTTATTGTAATATTATTTATCACTCGATAATCAATGCACATGCGCCATTTCCTATACTTTTTAAGCACTAGAACTGCACAAGGACTCATGCTCTCCCTTATGAACCCCTTCTCCATTAGCTCACCAACTTACCTTTGCAGCTCCTTCATTTCCTCAAGATTGTTTCGATTACCTTTTCAACTTCTTCATTACCTTTAGCAACGATTTTTCGGGCAACGACTTTTTAATTCGTTGCTAAAAGTATATGTTTAGCAACAAAATTTCTCCTTCGTTGCAGATTGTGTTAGGCTTTCACTTTTTGTAAGAAAATTCATAAGTCGTTGCAAAATTTCGTTTCTAATTCATTGGCAGAAAAAAATTTCGTTAGAAATTCGTTGCAAAATTTTTGGCCACTTGATTTCCTGTCATCGTGGGCAACGAAAGCTTTTTTATTGCTAAAAATGGGGCTTTAGCAACGATTTTTTAGGTAACAACTTTCTAAGTCGTTGCTAAAAGTGTATGTTTAGCAACGAAACTTGTCCTTCGTTGCAGATTGTGTCAGACTTTCACTTTTTGCAACGAAATTCATAAGTCGTTGCAAAATTTGGAAACAAAATTCGTTTGCAAAATTTCTAACCACTTGATTTCTCCTCATCGTGGGCAACGAAAGTTTTTTTGTTGCTATATTTCGTTACCTAATATGGACCACATTCATTGGCAACAATTTTTATTTTCATTGAATAGTTTATACAACTTTTTGCAACGACTATTAAAATGTTGCCTTAAATTAAGATAATCCCAATAAGCATGTTTTTGTAAGACCATATTCGGTATTTGGAGAATTGTCAAAAAAAATTCGTATTTAGTATTTAAAAATTATGTCCAAATGCGGAACCTATTCGTTTCCATTTTTTTATTCTAATAAACAAATTATTCAAATATCCGAATTCGAATATCAATCACTTAATAAACAATTTATTGGGTTAAATACAAAGTCGACCACTGAACTTTTCTGATATTTGGGTATTGAGCCCCTTTCTTCCGGTCAACGCAAACTGAGCCTTTTTCAATTAAAAAATTTAGAGTTTGAACCCCCAAGCGCCACATGTGCGGTGACCTGCTGACGTGGCACACGTGGCAGGTCTTTTGAATTTTTTCAAAAAATCGCTTCTCCACAAATTCGAACCTGCAACCTATTGTTTGGAACTTCGGTCATATGATCGCTGGAGCAACACAAGTTATCTATTAATATCTTGCAAGGATTAATATTTATATCAAAACATGAGATTTCTCCAATATATTCTTTTCTTCTAATTCACTACATACCATTAATATAATCTCAGGAAGATATATACTACAATAATAATAATAATAATAATAATAATAATAATAATAATAATAATAATAATAATAATTGTAAAACCCCAAATTTTATGAAAGGAAAGTATTCAATTTTCTTATAATTATTATTCTATTTAATGGTTAAATTGATAAATGGTTAAAGTTAAGGGTGATATATAAAAATTTTACAAAGTAAGCAAGTTGATATAAAATATTCGTTGTGTTGGGGGAATATTAGTTTGGTCGGAGAATATCCGTACGACGACACCATCATTAGTGAACCCCACAACAGAATAATTGTCAGAGTTAGAAAACGACAGAAATATCTTTTTATAAAAATAACGGCGAAAGCTTTACCTTTAAACTGTTGAAATACCCGGTGGTAAAAGTACAGTAATATGCGTGGTTGCATAGTAGCACACGGTATTTATTATTGATGCTTACGTAAGAAGCCACTCAGTTTATTCAATTATTGCTACAGTAGTTGCTGCATAGTATATCTCATATTATTGATTCAATTATTGTCACAGTATCATCTGCATAATATTTTTTATTATTAAATCAATAATTGAGACGACAAAGTTATTCATATTATTATTTGTAATATTGATAATGTCTAGAAAGTTCTGTCGTGGAGAGGTTTGGTCACCTAATTACGCGCCAATAGGGAGAAATCCTTATCGGAAAGCCCCCTCTTTCCTAGGAATGACCTGGTTGTTAAATATTGTGAGTTATAATATTAATGATGAATAATTGTTAACAGATTAAAAATGTGTTTATTGAAGATAAGTGATTTGTGGTAAATATTTATTCAATTTTTGATATAAATAAAGGGGTTTGTTATGAGGTGTTTGTTATAAGTTTGACTTATTATTCCATGAGGAGATTTGCTATTTTTTCAGACCGTTGGTTGAAGTTATAATAGTAAATCAATATGGATCGTTGGTTAAAGATATAATAGTAAATCAATATGGACCGCTGGTGGAAAGTTATAATAGTAAATCAGTATGGATCGCTGGTTTAAAGTTTTAATAGTAAGTTGTTATTCCATTCTTTATTATTCTATTAGAATAACCTATATACGCAGACTACCGCATGCATGGTGAAATCTTTTCGTTATTCCATTATTTATTATTCTGTTGGAATAACCTATCTACGCGGACTACCACATGTATGGTAAAATCCATTTGTTATTACATTCTTTATTATTCTGTGGGAATAACCTGTCTACGCGGACTACCGCATGCCTGGTGAATAATCCTTCGTATTCAATTGTTATTAAATTGTAGAAGTGATCTGTCTACGCTGACTACCGCATGACAGGTAAAAATCCATTTGCAGTTTCGTATATTATTTCTTTTCATCTAAACTTACTATGGTAAGTATTACTTCTATAATTCCTAAAATTAGTGGAATATCCTTGAGTTTTGTGCTTCATCCAGTATCGTTTCATTAGAATATTGATCTGAACTTTCTTATTAAATATCAATATTTTCATTCGGGGTACTATTCACGGGTTACTATTCACTCTAATATTATTCACCAGAGGATTTGGGGTACTTTTCATACCGAGTTACTATTCACAGGTTACTATTCACTCGGGTATTAATCACTCGGGTATTCGAGGCATTTTTCATGTCGGGGTACTATTCACGAAGTACTATTCCCAAAGTACTATTCACAGAGTACTATTCACTCAGATACTATTCACCCGAGGTACTATTCATGACAAAAATTAATTTCTTTTCGGTCCAAATTATTTTTGATACAATATTATTCTTGAATTTTACTCCACAAAGCAGTGTCATGTTGACAATTTGGATATTTTTAAACTCTGAATAAATTTAAAGTCTTTAATATGTATCCTTGATCTCGTTTGATTGAATTCTTATATCATTGTCATCATCCTCATGATTATATTGTGATAAAAGTCATCTGTGGCTTACGTGCTTAGATGCACTTTTGATTGGTATGATTATGACTAGGGATTATTCGGTATAATCATAACCGTAATGTTACAAATGATGTGGTAAAAGTCCTCATTGGCACGTAGTGCATTGATAGACAGTTGTTGATTTGATCATGACCATTGATGATTACATGAATATCCTTGGCCCGTAGTGCAGAGATGATTCGATGATGTGGTTTATTTATTAAGCTGAGTCTCAACGATAAAGTTGATGAAAAACTTTTTAAATCATAGAAGATAGTAGATATCATGCTCTACTTGACTCTTTTAATGGATTACTTGTTCCGCTGCAGTTAAACTTGATGTTTATTGTATTTTATCAGTTTAACACTGTTGAAGGCTAACGATAATTTATTTTGCATTATCTTAGTCATAATATTTCTTACTGGGCTAGTTGAGCTCACCTTTTTGCTTTCATTGTTCTCTTTAGGAAATGAGAATATAGCTAGGACTAATCAGGGAACAGAGTGATGGTCCGAGATGGTGCATTAGTAGTCCTCACTATTTTGTCAAATAGTGTAATAATAATTGTAATGAGGACTCCATTGAGTGTGGATATTGTCTAGAGGGTAATATTCTTGTTTAAACTCTCAGCTATGTTTTGTCGTATTTTACACGACAGTTGTATAATTAAGTTTGTAGTTGTACTCTGTACCATGTATTTGACGACTCAGAATGGGTGATGTATACCTATTTTGGGGGCGTCACAATAATAGTACTAATAACAATAATAATAATAATAATAATAATAATAATAATAATAATAATAATAAAATAAAATAGTAATAATAATAACAATAACAATACTACTACTACTACTACTATTACTACTACTACTACTACTACTACTACTATAATAAAAATAAAATAAAATAAAATAGTAATAATAATAACAATAACAATAACAATAACAATAATAATAATAATAATAAAAATAAAATAAAAATAATAATAGTACTATAGTGGTTGACTTTATAATATAGATACATACATGCGTTCTACGAATGATGAATTGTGACGTCCCCAAAATAGGTCCATTCCATCCAACCTATTCTAAGCCGTCAAATACATGGTACAGAAAATAATTACAACTTTATTACAACAATTGTCGTGCAAAATACAATAACATATATGCTGTGAGTTTGGATACAAATATATACCAAATGTGACTCATGTCCCAACCGTGGACAGCACCTCACAATGACACCTTACATAAAGGTAAAGTCAAAAACAGTTTTAGAAATTAGAATATTTGGGAAGTGCTCAAGGAAACCTTCGTACATGGGAGGCCATGCATCTAGGTTATGATAGATATCATATGACCGCAGAATTATCATTGGTTGACCTAATAAACCCCAAAGAAAAACGAGAAGATTACTATCATATTCTTCCCAATGGTGAGTCTTCTCTTGACTTATCATTATCTCCACTGTCTTTAAACGTGAATTATACTTCAAACAAACACCAAGATTATATAGGTAGTGCTCGTAGATATACTCAGCAAGTGGATGAGCACAACCCTGTCTTATGATGACACGAGGTTGTATGTCATTAGACATATTGTATGATAGTGACAAAACACCCTTCCAACGTTGGGTTCGCCTTACCCTATTGGATTCACCAAATATAACTACTAAATGAACTTTTCTATACTGCTTAGGGAGAACTCCACAGCTAGAGACCACCGTTCTATTCCCTTGTTACCCCCGCTCGACCCAGCTACACTCTTATTACCTGAAAGGAATTGTGAAGCAAAAGGGTGATCACAACTAGCTCAGTAAAGAATATCATGACTAAAGATAATTAAATTATCAATAGCCTTCATTAGTAATAAATCAGAGATTTAGAACATATGGTAGATAATAAAAAATTTCAACCATAGTTGCAGCGGAACGAGCAATCCATTAGAAGAGTCAAATAGACCATAAAGTCTACTATCTTCTCCACATTAAAAGTCCACCAACAACGTTTTATCCCTGTAACATCACTCAACAGTTCCTTTACACAATTATGTGAATAACTCATAATCATATTTATGGTTCTAAATTCCTCTTCTCATCCAGGACAAAGATAATTTTTATCACTTGTCTTTACCTGAAACATCAAATATCATGGTTATACCAAATCACAGTTCCTGTTCATAATCATACTAATAATTTCATCTTTGCACTACGGGCCAAAGATATTCATCAACAGACCATCTTTGCACTACAGGCCAAAGATATTCATCAACAAGTCATCTTTGCACTACAGGCTAGAGATATTCAACCACAGATCATCTTTGCACTACAGGCCAAAGATATTCATCAACAATTCATCTTTGTACTACAGGCCAAAGATATTCATCAACAGTTTATATTTGCACTATAGGCCAAATATATTCATATCTCAAAGAAATATATAATCATTTCAGAATTTATATAAACAATAATTATAACCATGTTGATCATTTCACCTTTGCACTTAAGCTAAATATATTCACTTATAAATTCAATGGTCATGATCATACCAGTCACAAATTCAACTTTGCAAAACTGGCCAAAGAGAACCCTAGTCATGATCATACCAATAATCTACCCATCTTTACACTCAAGTGAAAGAGAATATCATCATTAGGGTTATAAAAATGTTATATATGATAATAAAAATAATATGATCAACATATAGTTTTAATCTCAAGAGTAATATTCATAAATCAACTACAATTTGGTCAGAAAAAGAAACCAATTTTGTCGTGAATAGTACTCGTAAATAGTAACTCGTGAATAGTAACTCGTAAATAGTAACTCATTAATAGTAACCCCGACACAAAAAGATAGAAATTTCACAATAACATTCATACCAATATTTCGGTATAATGATATTGAAAGAATAACATTTCTTTAAACTTATAAACAATTTATTTTAATTGTTTACACTTTACTAATTAATGCATTTAATCATCATAAAATGTCAAACTCATAAGATTTTATCACCAATCACCAAAAACCCTCATCAAAAATCTGTATATACCTCATATAGGATTCTCAAGCCATAAAATCTTATTTTCCAATTTTCTTACTTCACATAACATATTTAATTCATTTACTCATAACTAGTCCATTTTCATGAAAAATACTAAATCAGTTTCAAAAATATTTCTTTTCTAGAATTTAGCAGAATATAGTCCCATATTGAACATATATTTTTCTCAGAATTTTTAAAACTCATTTACTATTTTTCATATGGCCAAAACCGCCGAATATTTAGACATTTATCATAAATTGTACTTTTATCCAAAAATTCCAAAATTCACAGAGTACACTGATATTATATAGATATACTTCCAATAAATTTTTTATCAATTTTGGAGTTAACCACAAGAAGTTATAAGCGGTTACTTTTAAAATAATCTTTTCTCATAAAATTCATAACTCTTAATCTATACATCCAAAAATCACCATTTTTGGACACAATCAAGAAAACTCATCAAAATATCATTTCAAATTTTTCCAGAATCTTTGAAGGTCAGAAAGATTACGAAACTGAAAAACATAACAACCCTTAAAATCCCTTACTATCCCTTACCTCAAAAGAGCAGCACTTCTGATCGGTATAAGGCTGAAGAAAACTTGCACTGATGAATAAAAACTCACAAAGTATCTAAATACTCACAAAATATACTCAATAATCTAGAGAGAGAAAGAGAGAAAACTTATGAATTCTGGTGTGATTTTCAATTCTAACTTAGCCCTCTATTTATAGGAAAATGTTAGCACGCCGAAGCAGACTTAACTTGTAACCTGATGGCTTTACCTGCTACTATTCCCACCCACCACATTTGAATAAAAATCTCAGCATATTTCTTCACCAAACAAGAGTGGGGCCCACCAATTCTAAAATTTTCTACCAAAATGATTAACTCCGAAAATTCAACAATTTTTGAACCAGTCATCTCGTAAAATTCATAACAAATCATACGTTCATTTTTAACGGTTCAAAATTTGTGGACATATACTCAACATATATATATATATAACATATCCAAAAATCACAACGATCCAACGGTCGGATTAAAAATTATAACCCCCGTATAATATCTCAAAAACCCTAATTTGATTTTTAATACCTCCATTCCGACAAAAATACTGATAAAATACCTCAACATTAATTCTTTCATTTATAACAACATAAATAAATCCATCATTTATATCCACATCAAATAAATATTTCATTATCATATAAATCAATAATTAATTATTTACAAATAATATTACAGAATCACAGTACTGGCAACCAGGCCGTTCCCAGGAAAGAGGGGGCTTTCCAATAAGGATTTCTCCTTACTGGCGCGCAATTAGATGACCAAACCTCTCCTTAGACAGAACTTTCTAGACATTGCCAATAATGTTATCCAATAATATTATTCAAATAATATGAATTATTGATCTGATAATGGAAAATACTGTGCAGCAATAATTATTGAAACAACAATAATATAAAATATTAACGTAGCAATTATTGATTCAATAAAATAAAATATTAAATAGAAATTACTGTAACAATTATTGAGTAGTGCCTTCTTACGTAAGAATCAATAATTTCAAAAATACTGTGCAATACCGTGTGCTACTGTGAAATAACGCGTATTACTGTATTTTAACCACCGGATATTCCAACAGTGTTAACAGTAACAACTACGCCGTTATTTATAAAAACTCAAATTTTGTCGTTTTCTTTATCCGACAGTTATTCTGTTATTGGGCCCACAAATGGTTGCGCCGTCGTACGAATATTCCCCAACAGAAAGAATATTCCACGACCAAACGAATATTCCCCGACAACAATGAATATTTTATAACCACTTGTTTATTTTGAAAAAATTTCACATTTCACCCATAACTTTAACTTTTTATCAATTTAACCATTTACTGAATTGTAATTATAAGAAAAATTGAATACTTTTATTTCATAAAATTCGGGGTCTTACAATCTCCCCTCCTTATGAAATTTCGTCCCCGAAATTTACGTACCTGGTATTTCGAAGAGTTGAGAATACCTTGCTTTCATTTCAGATTCCATCTTCCCTGTCATCATAATTTCTTCATTGCTCATCTTCTGTATTTCAGATATCATTCTAGAATACAGCTTCAAAACAAGGGTTAGTTGAATAAATTAACATATCACATAATATCCCGATATTATGACTGACCAACAAATAAGCTTAGGTAGGACACACTAGCGAAGGATTTACTCATCTCTTCCCTCCTAGTTCTATTTCCCGATCTCCGCCAGAGATCATATCCCTAAGCTCTGATACCACCTGTGACGTCCCCAAAATAGGTTCATTCCATCCAACCTATTCTGAGCCGCCAAATACATGGTACAGAAAACAATTACAACTTTATTACAACAATTGTCGTGCAAAATACAATAACATATATGCTGTGAGTTTGGATACAAATATATACCAAATGTGACTCATGTCCCAACCGTGGACAGCACCTCACAATGACACCTTACATAAAGGTAAAGTCAAAAACTGTTTTAGAAATTAGAATATTTGGGAAGTGCTCAAGGAAACCTTCGTACATGGGAGGCCATGCATCTAGGTTATGATAGATATCATATGGCCGCAGAATTATCCTTGGTTGACCTAATAGACCCCAAAGAAAAACGAGAAGATTACTATCATATTCTTCCCAATGGTGAGTCTTCTCTTGACTTATCATTATCTCCACTGTCTTTAATCGTGAATTATACTTCCAACAAACACCAAGATTATATAGGTAGTGCTCGTAGATATACTCAGCAAGTGGATGAGCACAACCCTGTCTTATGATGACACGAGGTTGTATGTCATTAGACATATTGTATGATAGTGACAAAATACCCTTCCAACGTTGGGTTCGCCTTACCCTATTGGATTCACCAAATATAACTACTAAATGAACTTTTCTATACTGCTTAGGGAGAACTCCACAGCTAGAGACCACCGTTCTATTCCCTTGTTACCCCCGCTCGACCCAGCTACACTCTTATTACCTGAAAGGAATTGTGAAGCAAAAGGGTGAGCACAACTAGCTCAGTAAAGAATATCATGACTAAAGATAATTAAATTATCAATAGCCTTCATTAGTAATAAATCAGAGATTTAGAACATATGGTAGATAATAAAAAATTTCAACCATAGTTGCAGCGGAACGAGCAATCCATTAGAAGAGTCAAATAGACCATAAAGTCTACTATCTTCTCCACATTAAAAGTCCACCAACAACGTTTTATCCCTGTAACATCACTCAACAGTTCCTTTACACAATTATGTGAATAACTCATAATCATATTTATGGTTCTAAATTCCTCTTCTCATCCAAGACAAAGATAATTTTCATCACTTGTCTTTACCTGAAATATCAAAGATCATGGTTATACCAAATCACAGTTCCTGTTCATAATCATACTAATAATTTCATCTTTGCACTACGGACCAAAGATATTCATCAACAGACCATCTTTGCACTACAGGCCAAAGATATTCATCAACAGGTCATCTTTGCACTACAGGCTAAAGATATTCAACCACAGATCATCTTTGCACTACAGGCCAAAGATATTCATCAACAATTCATCTTTGCACTACAGGCCAAAGATATTCATCAACAGTTCATATTTGCACTACAGGCCAAATATATTCATATCTCAAATAAATATATAATCATTTCAGAATTTATATAAACAATAATTATAACCATGTTGATCATTTCACCTTTGCACTTAAGCTAAAGATATTCACTTATAAATTTAATGGTCATGATCATACCAGTCACCAATTCAACTTTGCACAACTGGCCAAAGAGAACCCTATTCATGATCTTACCAATAATCTACCCATCTTTACACTCAAGTGAAAGAGAATATCATCATTAGGGTTATAAAAATGTTATATACGATAATAAAAATAATATGATCAACATATAGTTTTAATCTCAAGAGTAATATTCATAAATCAACTATAATTTGGTCAAAAAAAGAAACTAATTTTGTCGTGAATAGTACCCTTGAATAGTAACTCGTGAATAGTAACTCATGAATAGTAACTCAGACACAAAAAGGTAGAAATTCTACAATAACATTCATACCAATATTTTGGTATAATGATATTGAAAGAATAACATTTCTTTAACCTTATAAACAATTTATTTTAATTGTTTACACTTTACTAATTAATGCATTTAATCATCATAAAATGCCAAACTCATAAGATTTTATCACCAATCACCAAAAACCCTCATCAAAAATCTGCATATACCTCATATAGGATTCTCAAGCCATAAAATCTTATTTTCCAATTTTCTTACTTCACATAATATATTTAATTCATTTACTCATAACTAGTCTATTTTCATGAAAAATACTAAATCAGTTCCAAAAATATTTCTTTTCTGGAATTTAGCAGAATATAGTCCCATATTGAACATATATTTTTCTCAGAATTTTTAAAACTCATTTACTATTTTTCATATGGCCAAAACCGCCAAATATTTAGACATTTATCATAAACTGTACTTTTATCCAAAAATTCCAAAATTCACAGAGTACACTGATATTATATAGATATACTTCCAATAAAAATTTCATCAATTTTGGAGTTAACCACAAGAAGTTATAAGCGGTTACTTTTAAAATAATCTTTTCTCATAAAATTCATAACTCTTAATCTATACATCCAAAAATCACCATTTTTGGACACAATCAAGAAAACTCATCAAAATATCATTTCAAATTTTTCCAGAATCTTTGAAGGTCAGAAAAATTACGAAACTGAAAAACATAACAACCCTTAAAATCCCTTACTATCCTTTACCTCAAAAGAGCAGCACTTCTGATCGGTATAAGGCTGAAGAAAACTTGCACTGATGAATAAAAACTCATAAAGTATCTAAATACTCACAAAATATACTCAATAATCTAGAGAGAGAGAGAAAAAACTTATGAATTCTGGTGTGATTTTCAATTCTAACTTAGCCCTCTATTTATAAGAAAATATTAGCACGCCGAAGCAGACTTAACCTGTAACCTGATGGCTTTACCTGCTACTATTCTCACCCACCACATTTGAATAAAAATCTTAGCACATTTCTTCACCAAACAAGAGTGGGGCCCACCAATTCTAGAATTTTCCACCAAAATGATTAACTCCAAAAATTCAACAATTTCTGAACCAGTCATCTCGTAAAATTTATAACAAATCATACGTTCATTTTTAACGGTTCAAAATTTGTGGACATATACTCAACATATATATGTATAACATATCCAAAAATCACAACGATCCAACGGTCGGATTAAAAATTATAACCCCCGTAAAATATCTCAAAAACCCTAATTTGATTTTTAATACCTCCATTCCGACAAAAATACTGATAAAACACCTCAACATTAATTCTTTCATTTATAACAACATAAATAAATCCATCATTTATATCCACATCAAATAAATATTTCATTATCATATAAATCAATAATTAATTATTCACAAATAATATTACAGAATCACAGTACTGGCAACTAGGCCGTTTCCAGGAAAGAGGGGGCTTTCCAAAACTAGTTCTGCCTCAACAAAGGGTGAGGTATCCCTATATATACAAGTGAGAGGATAAGAAGGGATCATGCGTGTCCTTGTCAGTGGAGTCGATCATTGATCCTTATCTTTCCTTCTTTAAATCTCAGCCGTAGATAGTGGAACGCATGAGATGATGTCGGTTGGGTGGAGTATTATTGGGGACAGGTGGCGTCGTTAATTGATAATGGAGGGAGTAGCTGGCTTTCTTTTTAGAAAGTGGTATTACTGTTCTTGTCGTTTTCTGATTATTGATTCATCTGGTGTAGTGGAGGGTTACCATCATACTGTTTTTCCTTTTCCTTTCTTGTCCTGTTCTAGTTTTTCAGAAATCATTGAGGTGAGAGAATCCCAAAAGTCTCTCATGGTGGGTTCGGGTTCTTGACTTTCTCCGGCTAGGACATTGAATTGATTATCATCCTGTTCAGATTCTTCATCACTGGCTATTTTCATAGAAACATCATCTGGAACTAAGGATTGTAGGAACTGAGTCTTCATGTAATCCATAGTTTTGACAATTAATTCTGTTTCAGTGAGATTAGGAAACTTCTGTTTTAAATCTGACTGGATTTTAACAAAAGGATTGACAGGTACTGGTGAGGGAAGGCTTTGCGGGATAACATCAAGGCAAGCCTGAGTGTGATTCCTAATTGTTTTAAGGAGTTCTGGTAAGGTCGGATTAAGACCTTTATCCCACCATTTGGTAAAGAATATTCTTTTGAGGCGGGGAATCTTATTCTGGTAATCACAACGGAAATCCCATTTCCAGATCCAAGGGATACTGAAACGAATTATAAAATGGGCAAATAATTTAGACATTGATAAATCTTTATTTACTGGTATGTGGGAATAGGCAACTTGCCATTCCTTGAATGCTGTTTGAACAGATTCTGGTAAGGTTTCAATGGTAACACTAATTTTATCCCACCAAACGAAAAATCAGTTGGGAATTTCGTTTTTAAGTACCTCGGGACAGACTCGGATAAACCAAGTATGGTTGTGAATTGGATTTTGGTAATAGAAAACCTGGGTAAAAGAATCTATATAATCCCAATAACTGTAACGGGTTTCTGTTGTATGACTGGATTCAATAGTACGGGTGGTGTGAGGATTAATACCCCAATTGGCAAGAGGCATGATGCTCTTGACTGTTGTTTTGCTGTATTGAATCGGGCTGGTAGATTTGTTAGGATCATGAAGCGTATGCTTAATGTCCATAGATGTTGTTTCAATGATTATTTGTTCATAAACATATCGGTATTGATTTAAACGGGGAGGAGACTGTTGAGTCGTTAAATAATGTCTCTTTATCTCCCATGGATCTTTCATCCATTTTTTATCATTCTGTTCAATGAATAATACTGTTTCATCCACATTTATGTTTGGGATATACTGTTCTGGTAAAAGGAGAACATCCTTTACGGTAGGTTGGCTAGAAGAAGCCGAAGAGTTGCTGGTATGAGAATTCAGAGTAGAGAATTCTGTATAGTACTGATTAGTTCTGCCTCGGCCTCACTGACCGCGGCCACGGCTTCTACTGCTCATTCCTGCAAGTATTCTCTGGTTAGAAAATTTGGTAAAGAATTATGTTTTCCTTTGATATATTCAATATCAAAGTCGAATACTGATAAAGTACTTTGTCAAGTGGCAAATATCTGTTTAGAAGCTAGATTTTGAACATCCTTTTTAAATATCTATTTTGCAGCTGAACAGTCAACTCGAATTAAAAAGTGCTGGTTTAAAAGATCATCTTGAAATTTTAAAACACATTTAACAATGGAAAGACATTCTTTCTTTATGGTAGGGTAATTCAAAGAAGGTCCTTTCCAAACTCCTGAAGTAAAACGGATAAGATCCTCTTTCTTACTGTTAGGATTAAATTGCTTTAAAATACCACCATATCCTGTATTAGAAGCAACAATCTTCTTCCATTCAGGATTGGGTAAAGAAAGGCAAGGTAGCTGTTTAACTCTAGCTTTGATCTTTTGAACTACATCAATATGTTCAATAGTCCAAGGCAAATGATTTTTTCTTAACCGGGTGTAAAGTATAGCAGCATCCTGAGAAAGATTAGGGTAATAGTCTCTAATATAATTTAGACTTCCCAAAAATCTTTGCAGTTGATTAATATCTTTAATTTCATCCGGGAATTTAGATGCAAATTCAATACATCTATCAATAGGAATAATAGTTCCATTGAAAATATTATGTCCGAGAAATCTGATTTTTGTTTGGAAAAGTTTCATCTTAGAAGCAGAAACTACCAAACTATTTTTTATAATAACATTTTTAAAAATGTTTAAATGCTTAATATGCTGTTCAATTGATGAGGAGAAAATTAAGACATCATCAATATAGCAGATAATAAATTCAGTAAAAGGATTAAAAATATCATTCATGATATGTTGGAATTCAGAAGGTCCGTTTTTGACACCAAATGGTAGAACATTCCATTCATAATGTCCAAAAGGTTCTGTAAAAGCAGTTTTATAAGTATCCTGTTCTCTAATTTGTATTTGCCAAAATCCTGATTTCATATCAAATTTAGAGAAAATAGTGGCATCATGAAGTCTGTCAAGGAGGTCCTTCTTATTCGGAATTGGATATCTAATCCATTGAAGGGCTTCATTCAGTGGTTTATAATTAATAACAAGGCGGGAAGTTCCTCATTCAATTTCAGAATTTTTATTGACATAAAAAGCTGTACAACTCCAAGGGGAAGTACTGGGTTTTATTAGCTTTTTCTGCTGAAGAGACTCAATTTCAGTTTTGCAAAGAATTAAATATTCCTTCTTCATCTGGCTGGGTCTAGACTTAGTAGGAATATTCTTTTCATTGAAATTAGGAATATAAGGAAGAGAAATAATATGTTTCTTTCTATTCCAAAAGGCATTCGGAACATCACTACAGATTTCTGTTTGAAGAGTTCTATAAATTAATTTTATTTTTTCCTATAAAGAGGGCTGTAAAATTCTTTGTTCTGTAGAAAGAAACTTTATTTCTTTTTGGATGAAATTTATCTGCTTTTCTTTTGAATAAATCATGTGCTTGACTTGATTTAATTCTTTAGTATAAGGTTCTGTTATGAATTCAAAAATAATATGCCTGTTGTTAAGAGTAGTGTGAATACCTAAAGTATCTATCTTCGAGATAGGCATCAAAAGGCAAAGGAAAGGTGTGCCTAGGATGATACTTTGATTCATATTACGGATAAGAACAAAAGAAGTAGGTAAACAAAGACCTTGATTACAGATTAAGGCATTTAGAATTTTATATTTAATGTTCATAGTGTTACCACTAGCACTAGTTAATGATTGAGTTGTTTTCTGGAAATATTTGGTAGGAATTAATCCTTCCTGAATACAGTTCATATCAGCGCCACTATCAACTAAGGCAATGGCATCTTTAATGATAAAATCCGGTTTGATGACAAGAGTAATTCTAATATACCATTTTTGAAAAACCACTTGGTTCATAAGCATTAAATACTGTTCAGAAAACTCTGGTTTATCAGAAGATCCAGTTTTTGAGGATTCTACATGATTATCATGTTTATTGTTTAACTGTTGTTTGATACTATTTAAATCATGGAAGATGATAGTATTAGTATTTTGTAGCTGTTTTATTTCAGATTTTAAAATATTAATTTCGGTTTTAAGATCCTGAATAGTAGTAGGTTTTTCAGCGGAGGAAACATCTTTTATGCGTCTCATAACCTCACGCATACTATACTGATCAATTGGAAGGTTTTCTTCGGTTTTTTGATTTTTATAACAGATCTCTAAAAATTTTAGTTTAATTTCGGGATCTTTTATATTTTCAGCTAAGTCAAGGAGAGATTTCTGGGTATCAGTTAAGACATTGATGCTGGGACCTCCAACATCTAAACCATTCATCTCTACGATGGCTTTCCAATAATCAGCTTCAGTGCTTGTTTTGCAGTTATTAATTGTGCAGGTTTGACAATTCCCGTTATCAGAATCGTTATCAAACTCAGAATAGACCTCGGCTAAACCATCATCGGAGCTAGACTCAGAACTGCTGGTGGCTAAACAATTAATAATTTGCTGTTGGATATCCTCATCAAGGGACATCTCATTGAGTTTTTGTTTCAATTTGGATTTGCATTTATTAGCAAAATGTCCTGTTTTACCGCATTTATAACATTCAATTTTAGACTTATCTTTTTTCTTACTACTCTTCCTCTTCTTTGTAGATTTTTCAGGGGTTTTGTTATTAGAAGAAGATTTTTTAGAAGAGCGTTTCCGATAAGGTCTAGAGATTTTAGATCTGTGCTGTTTTCTGGTCTTATGAGGATACTGTAATTTTGTATCATAAGAGAATTGGTCGCAAAATTCTCCTATCTCATGTTTTTTAGTGAGATTCTGTTTTTTCATTAATTGTTGAAGTTTCATGTCATTGCATAAGGATAAACCTTCTTCAATAATTACTGAAATGAGATGACCATAGGAATACTGATCATAAGGGATACTCATACGGTTGTGCTTATCTCTAAGCTTTTTTCGAACCTTTTCAGCAAAGAAAGTAGGAAGGCCATCAACAAACTTGGCTTTCCAGTGTTCACTGTTAGCGTCTGATCTTTGCATGACTTTCATTAAAAAGACATCTTTGTACCATCTAAAATGGGTTAAAGATGGGCAACGAAGATTCTGAAGGAGCTCCCGACTTCTGTCAGTGTTCATCTGACCAGGTCCAACAAAATGATGAAGGATAGCTTGAACAAGAGTGTAACAAGCATCCTCTCTTCTTGTGAGCAGACTGGTAATAGGGTCAAGTTCTTCTTTGTAGGATTGAAGAACTTCGGTTCTTTGGATTGCGGTTAATACATTATCCCACCATCCCTTAAGGATGCCAGTAAATCCATTAACTAAGAAACGACAGATTTGGTGGTCTGTGTTATCATTCTGTTTACAGACAGTTGCATACATCAAGATGTGATGGATGGTTTCGAAGATTTGATATTCTGTCTTATCATCAATATTCCATTCATAAATGGTTTTTCCATGGTAAGATTTTTGAGTATGAAGAAAGTCTTCTTCATAAAGAATATCCTGGGGGGTAGGTCTAGGATAATAATACCTACTAGGTCCGGTTAGGGCCATACGATTAACAGGTTTCTGACTGTAAGAAATTTTATTGATATTCTGCATATTCTGAAAGTTATTCTGGATTTCTAACAAGTGACTAGGAGAGAGGTCATCAGGGTTATCTGTATCACTGTCAGTATTGTTACTGGTGGAAGAGGAGTGTCCAGAAATAACATTTATTTGAGAAGAAGAAGTAGGTGCAGTTGTGAGTTTTAAATCTTTCATTTTGTTTAAAAGATTATCAATAAACTCATTGTCAGATTTAGAAGATTTCATTCTAAAATTACTAACTTCTAATTGTGGTTTTATAGTTACAGGTTGAAGTTCAGGTTTGTGGGGAACAACTTGACAGTTTTCGTTAATATTATTAATATGTTCCTCAATTCTAGTTAACTGTTTTCCTACAGTTTGAAGGAATAGACTAGTGTAATTATTCTGTTTAGACAAGGGTAAAATATCTTTTATTTTAACTTCTTCTTGTTGATGGGGTATTTCAGATATATCAACATACGGATTAATAATCAAAGGTTTTAAATTATCATTTTCCGGACTAAGTTCAAGGGACTTAGGAGGAGGATGAATGGATTGAATGATATTACCATTAGTTGTGATCCAATCCTTTTGGATTCCAGTTAAAACATTCAGTTGACTTTCAGGGTAAAATTCTGATTTTAACAAGAAATCATAATACCATTTAACAAATGATAAGATACATTGATTCTTATTCAGATAAGCATAATAACTGTCTTTAATTTCTGTTAATTTTTTACTTTCATGATTTTTAAAATACCAATTTCTAAAATTCTGGTATTTATCCTGCATAAACTCCTGATTTAAACACTGACGAATTTTACTATTGGGAGAAAAATCCATTAACATTCAAAATTCATATCACTAGCAGTTGGACTGTAAGGTCTTCTGTTTTGAGGAGTATTTATTTCATAAATACCATGAGGTATTTGATTTTCAGAAACATGAATCCCTCTAATCAAGTCTTCATTTTTAACAGACTCATTCTTGGATTCTTGACAGACAGATTCTAAAGGATCAGACACAGATTGTCTGGAAGATTCAGGAAAATCAATATTATAAGAAATATTATTAATAGACCGACTTCGAGTAAAGGGTCTTTGGAATTTTAAATAAACATTTTCATTACTGGTTTGAATGACATCCTCTATGGATTGTCTAATTATAGGCCTGGTAGGAACAGCATTAGTAATTTGCCATTGTTTTGGAAAAGTAATCTCTTCCTAAGGAATCATTCTGGGGATAGCCACTTGACTACTAAAAAGATTAGTGTCAATTAGGACAGTATGTCCTTGATGGCTTTGCTTACGGATATAAGGGTTTAAAGTAGTTAAAACTTTAAGATGAATACGGAATAATATGGCAAAAGGAGGAGATCCTGGCAGATACTCATAACCATGAGATATAATTCTCATTTCTAACACTTTTGACAAATTATTATCAGTTAAGGCTACACTTAGATTCGGATAAATATTGAAATATACTGGTCCATGAGCAAGACTAGTTTCAATAGCTCCCATAAGAGAGGCTTTCCAGTTGAGACACCTACCATCACAGAGGGTGCATTGAATACTGGTGTTTTGGCCAAGTAAAGTCAAGGGTTTAAAAGCTACTTGGACAAGTCCTATGTGAACATATTTATATTTTTGCAGAAAAGGGTATAAGTCTTCAACATGCAACAAATATAAAATTTCATCATTATTCTGTAAAGGAACAGCATGCTCAAAAGTTTTGATAATTCTTTTGCTGATAAAATCAAAGGTTCCAATTTTGTAAATAGTTTCTGGTTTGATTTTAGGAATAGTCCATTTATCTAAGGCTTCCTTTACATCCTGATAGGCAATTAGTTCAGTTGCTTCTAAGGTAGAAGCTGAGGCGTTAGCTACTGTTGTCACCGATGAAGGAGAAAAATCAGTCATTTTTCAAAGTGACCATATATGCATAATTTATAAGTAATATATTCATTAATATAACAATAAATTAACATGGCTCTGATACCAAAGGAGGCAGGATCGAGATAGATACTAGAATAAGCACGTCTGTCAACGATTTACAGAGGATAAAGGCCACGACGCCATAACACGGCAAAAGGCAAAGTCCTAAACGCGACTTGGGTGACGTCCCACTTATTCAAGTATCAAGCTTCAATTAGTCTCATTTAATAAAATAGCATGGATAATTTAAAGGTATATTAAATATATATTAACAGATAAATTACTACATATATGGTCTCATAAAGTTACTGTTGATTTGGGGGTCTACCCAAAACTATAAGCCTGCATGTTTCTTCCTGGATGGCTTTTCTGGTTGAAATAATTAACTGTTCGGATTTATTAAATTGTTCTAAGAAATAAGAACGATTATATCTGTCAGTAGCAGTTTGATATGCTGATTTATAACGATTACTGTTATCTATATGATAATCTAAAAGTTTAAGTAATGAAACATAATAATTGACAGAAGCAATAATTAAAACTTACAATAAAGCTCTGCAATTCTTTAAACTTCAAACTTATATATATCAAGTATTTTTACAGAGAGAGAGGAGGTAAAGGAAAATTCTGAAAAGAATTTTCCAGAGCATTTGATCATATCGTGATCGTTCATTCAAATGTTGGATTAGTCAAAAGTCAATATCACTTCAAGGCCGTCGATTAAAAGATCACTACAAGAAATTAGGAATGTAGCGAAAGAAATTTTGTGAAGGAATTTATTCCTTCACATGAGGAGTTTTATAGTGAAGGAACAGTGCAAGAAAAAAATATAGTGACAATATAGTTATTAGCAAAAAAAACATTCTTCACAATTTATATTTTTTCTCTCGCAAAATTGAGGTGATAGAAGTATTTTTTGTGCTAATTTATGATGAAAATTTGTGAGGAAAAAATCTATTTAGTAAGAGAATTATTACTCACTATATATTATTATTCAGAAATTTTTTGCGAGAGATAAAATTGGTCGCTATTTTATTCTAAATAATTTTTGATAATTAATTATGGTGAATGAAAATTGTAATATAAGTATATTAAATTTTTTACAATAGTAATAAATTTACTTATAATAATTATATTTTTAATTAACTTATTGTTTTTTTTTAATGTTATCTAACTTTTTATGTTTGGAACAGATGAGTATTCCTATCACTCCATCGTAATAGGAAATACATTTAGCCCTATTCCCCAATTTTGTTTCTAACTCTCTATTCCCTCGTTTCACAACCCACTGTTGAAGGCAGCCTCTGTCCTCGTTTTTCCTAGATTTACTTTTTCTTGCATCCAAACTTGCACCAGATCTCAAGGTCGTTCTATTTTCAATTCAATTGTTCTCTGTTCCAGGGGGTTTTTTGATTGGTTTTGGATTTGATTTTGGTTGTTTTTGTGAATTAGATGGTGTCTGGCGCGAACAAGAAGAAGGCGGCTCAGAAGAAGGCTGCTGCGGCGGCAAAGAGGGGAGGAAAAGCGGCAGCTGCGGTTTGTGTTGTTTAATAAATTGCCTAACTTAAGTTTTTGTGTTGTAGCTGTCCGTCGAAGGTGGTTGAATAGCTGTACTATAGACATTTGTAGCTAATTGTTGTTGATTTTGTTATGATTTTCATCTTGTTGAAACAAAAGTCTTCACCCACTTGTGCATACGATCTCAAGTGATTTTTAATAATTGGGTCTCCATATTTTACTATAATTGGTTTAAATTTAGAATGCCTCTTGATTATCTTCATTAATTTAGATCATTTGAGAGCAAAATTGAAGTTTTGAATTGTAATATTTTATTCCTTTTTCATATTCAAATTCAGAGTATCACAGTATATTGCTTTGTTGGCTGCATGTTTTCTAAGATGTAGATTACCTGGATCCTTCAGCTCACCACAATTGAATAAATATTTTGTGTCGTACTTAATTAAAGAGACTCATCTCCTCAGTCCAATGGATGTAATAAGTCTAAAAACATTCTATAGGTTCATGGTGTTTGTTTTTAGTCCAGTTATACAATCAAATAGTAGATTATTGCAACAAATTAATTAGTGATATTCTTTGTGAAAATATTTGTGAAAATATCAATTTCCTCTTAAATATTACTTATACATAAAGCTTAGGATATTGAATTGGCATGTTCTTGCATGGCTAGTGGCATCAAAATCTTTTGATACCCAATTTACTGCACTGCGTCAAGAGGAAGAGCTTTAAAAGGAAATGGAAAGATCGGTAGTGAAAATTCTCATTATGTCTCAAAATGAACAAGGAAATGGTTCTGTTGCAAGTGGGCCAGAACTGAAGCGAATAACGGGGTGACTAGATGGGAGGTTTCTCTTTAACCCTAGTCCTCACAATGCTTAATGATATTATTATTTCATTAATTCCCAAAACAGTAGGAATAAGCAAAAGATGATACTACTATGTCAGGAAGTTTTGTTGGAGGGTTATTTTCCATTTATGAGTTTAACCAAAACCAAGATAGGTATGTCTGTGTCTGTCCTTCCTCATTTATTCATTCATAGATTTGTTGATCTAGTTCTATTATTTTAATATGGAAGTTTTTTTGGCCACCAAATTAAAGAATAATTTATTTTCCAACATATAGAATGCCAAATGCCTTCTAGCTTGTCTTTGTTCATTCAAACAAAATTCTACCTCATGATTATTGGAATAACTTATGTTTATGTTTTACTTGCAATTTTTAAGGTTGGTTTTAATTCTATTTTATAAATCAGGATTGGGAAGGTAACAACTCAACCATTCCCAACCCTTGTAATAAAGGTGCAGGAAATACATTGACATATAGAGCTACATATCAGGTTATAGGAATATATGATATAGATATGTCTTTGCATTCTATGTTCTTTATATTATGTTATAATTCATGGAAGAAATTTCGGACATCAAGCACTGCTCTCGTGGTTGAATTGTCTTCTTGTTAAAAATTGAGTGCAAATGGTTCTGCTTGAACAAAAAATTCCCACACATATTGCTATTTTTCTGTTTATCTACTGTTTTGACAGAGAACCATTTATGCCATATTTTGCTGTAAATTTTATGGTTTTAGATTATTTAGCCCACCAAAATTTAGACATGAATCTATTTATCTTAAAGTAAAGTTTGGAGGTCACACACAGTTTATTCCTTGATATTGACATTCAAACTGCTTCCAGTATCATACTGTTGACATTTGTTTTATTCCTGCAATATAAAAGAGAATGTTCCAGAGCAGCCAAGTTGTCTTGTGGGTGGGAAACTTAGAGAGTGAGTTTATTTTTCGTTGCAATAACTGATTCTGTTTTCTTAAAAGTTCAGTGCTTTTTATTCCTTATTGATGTTCTCCTTTTTTCTATAGTATTGCAATATAAGCTGTGTAAGGTGTTAACATAGAACAGTTTCTCTTATCATCCACTATTTTGAGTTGTTTTTTTAACTATAGTTTTGCATTCAGGTACCAAATGAATGGACTAAGGTGGCTGGTTTCACTATATAATAATCATTTGAATGGAATTCTTGGTGATGAAATGGGGCTGGGTAAAACTGTCCAGGTATGACAAGTGTAGAATCTGATTTAACCCGAGTGTTATTTTTTTCTTCGTTTTTTCCCTCTATTTTTTCTGGTTCCAGCATCTCTATTTGTAAAGATATGTAGAGACCTTAATGATATGAGCTGATGACATTGGCTTTTAAATCATCAAAGTTAAATGTAAGACACTATATTTTCATATCTATCTCCTATATGCAAATGTCTTGGGTTCCAATGCAGCTTCATTGTTGCCTAGAAATTCATAGCTACCTCTCATATTCAAATCAAAGTTTATGGAACTCCCTTCAACCTTAAGCTTGACATCTTTCTTTTCTTCTTCTCCTCCCATGTAAACAGCTGCGAAATGTTTACATCAATGCCATGAAATTTGCCCAAGTCCGAAATGTTTTGGTTCCTCTCTTCTTCATTCAAATTCTCCATGAGATTTGATAGAGCCAAATTGAAGTTTGTTAGTTGAGTCCTTGTTGCTTCTAAGTTACCAGAGCTATTCATGTCAAGTGAGAGGTTTGTTTGAGCTTTCTTAAGTATCGCTTGCAAGTACTTTCCTTGGGCTTCTATTCTCATCTGTAATTTCTTCTGTACCTGTTGTACCAAAAAAAAAATATGGTCCAAACAGGAAAGCTTACGAGTAGGATCAAAAGGGAAATTGATTGCAGAGTAGTTAAAAAGATAAAAGAGTCTTGAATATTGCAACAAAAACATGTCGATTCTTGTTGTTAGTAGACACAAATCCATAATGACATAGTCTGTAAATTAATATAGATACATGGGTATTTGGTTGATGTGTCTCCTCACACCAAAAGTCGATATCCCTAGTATCAAACACAAATCTATTATGAAAACAGATATATACCTCAATCTGCTCCTGTGATCTTTTTTGTACATCAAGCTGGGACATATCAATGCCTCTCCTATAGAAATTTCTCTGTTTCGTAGTAAACATCCATTAGCAACCAAATTAAAACATTAGATAAGCATATTTAAGTCAGATTAAATAGTTGTTATAAGACTCACTTTCTAATCGTGTTTTGAAGCTATTTTACACTTTCTGTTAAATAGGTCGCGTAACTGGTGTATAAACACCTCAAAACAAACAGGAGATTGTGTTTACTCTACACTACAAATGCTAAACTAGTCAATCTAAAAGTCTAAACGAATAAAGGAGAAAGAGGGACAACAAAATAAACATTAGACACTGAGTTCTTGAAGCACATACCTTCGTTCATTGTTCACTCTTGATGAATTGGCACTCGTGCTCGAGGAATGCACATTGTAATGTCCATAGGAATCTCCTACGAAATAATTTTTTTTTTAAAAAAGAATAATGTTTAATTAAGGAGAAATTTGAATTATATAATGTTTTTCAACAAAATCAGAAGAAACCGAGACTTTGTCCTGACTCCTGTGGTAACATCAGAAGAAGTTTAGGCCTCTAAAGGAATATCATAATCAATTTTTCCTCCTAGACATTATAATTACCAAGTCTTGTTCAAATTAACCACTTATTAAAAAAATAAGGGTGAAAAAGAGAAGTTGCCTACTAAATGATCATGTTGTTTCCTTCTAATGATCTGAACTGATATTTTTAGTCAGATTTAAGCTAAGGATGATCTATTAGTCTATTTGTAGTAGTTGTACCTTCCTCAGTTTAACATATGAAGTATATGCAAAATAACATATAATCTATTCGTGTTTCATCTGTTTTTCAATATAGTTGAGGTGAAAAGTAGTTCTGATGGTTTCATGATCAAAATGAAAGATGGTTGACATTTAAGATGCGACCATACCAACCCTCATGGACTATTCTTCATCAGGGACTATTCTTGTAGGACCCAATTATGAAGGGGAGGAACTTATCTCGCTAACCTGGGTATGTTCTGCCCTTACCACTTAAAAATTTTCAAGTTATCAATAAATGTGTCTTTCCAATGTCTGCTGCAACATGTTGAATTCTTGGTAAATAAATCTATGATGTCTGTGATTATAGCTAGCATCTTTGGGGCATATACTGTATGGAAATTTGTCGTCTCAAGAAATTTTTTTCCACATTGACTAATAGCCTCAACCTTTCCATAATTGTTGTCCTTTCTATATAGAAATCTAAACATTGTTATTTAAGATTGTGTGATGGTATTTAAGATTGTGTGATGCTTGTGGTTGTTGAATGTGACTGAATTCTGACTTGAGGTTGACTTGAGGTTAACATATAATAATAATCTACAAGTCTTGTAACAGAAAATATGTTTACCACTATGTTTACTGAAATTAATTCATGAAATGGCCGATTAAGATTATAATTTTTTCTTGTAACAGAGCAATTATATAGTCGTATTGAATGTTCTTTTTCTATTTGGATTTGTAGCAAATGATATTGTGATTGCCTATGTCTTTTTTTGCTTATGAGCAATACGGTGTACATTAGTATCACGTAGCAACTCTATTGTATTTGTGTATTGATTTTGGCACTAAGTGCTTCTGGTGACCTATTTGTTTCATTTTTTCGACTTGTTATTATTTTTAAATATGTGCAGGAAGACTGCTTCTACGACCTGCCTTACAATACTGAGTATCAAATTTTTGTGCTACGTTTACGGAAGACAATGGACGAAATTATGAAGTGTACTCTCTATATATGTAGATATATACTTCGATTGAAGAACTGTGGTTGTTTAGATGGTTAATTGTAATGATTAGGTAGTGGATGATTTTATTAAGTTAATAATATTTTAATTTTTTGTATTTTTGTCATTATTTGCTATGGGGACATTGAGCCAGTCAGGTACACAAAAAGAATGTCAAATTTTGATTTGGCAACAATATAATTCGTTACTAAAGCATTGAACACGTTTTAATATAGCAACAATTTTTTATACATTTAGCAACAAATTTTCATTGCTAATGACATTAAAAATATAATATTTGGCAACGAAAAATTAACCTAATAACAACGGAGAGGATATTGTTACTAATAGTAAAATAAAAGGCAATATTTTTTATCGTTGCAAATCATATCAACTTTCGTTGCACATATAAAGAAACGGCAACATATAATGTCGTTGCTAATCGACGATTTTTGTTGCTATTAAAAAATAACCAGCAACAAACATTTTTGTTGCTGATTCAGCATAATGTCGTTGCCAAATAATATAATCAGCAACAAAAATCGTTGCTAAAAAGTTTACATTCCGTAACGAAAGCTAGCTTAGGCAATAATTTTCATAATTTATTGCAACGAAAAATGTCGTTGCAAAATAGTGTCAATTGCAACGAAAATGTATGGTCGTTGCAAAAAAAGAGAGTTTATTTCGTTGCCAATTAGAAGACTTTTGCAACGCAATGGGCTTTTCAGCAACGAAATTTTAATTTTTCTACAACAATACATTTTGTTGCTAAAGGATCGATGCCTCTGTACGAAAACCAAATTTCGTTGCAAAATGTATTACTTTTGGCAACGAAAAAAATACATTCGTTGCGAAACAATTAGCAACGCTCATTGCGCAACGAAAGACGCAACGACAGTAAAATCATTGCCAAAATCCTTTTGCAATGAAATTTGGCATCTTTAGGAATGAAAATCGGTTGTTGCTGAAGTCCCTTTTTTTGTAGTGGAGCTAGAAATCTTTCTTTTCGCATATGTAACCACACCCAATCTCCCTGCTCAAAGATCACTTGATGTTGTCCCTTATTAGCTTGCTTGACGTATTGCTCCGTTCTTCTTTCGATGTTGAGCCTAGCTTTCTTATGAACTTACTTTAAAAAATCAGCCTTTTTCTTTCCATCCATGTTAGTTTATTTAGAAACTGGTAATTGAGATAAATCCAACGGTGTCAAAAGATTAAAACCATATACAATTTCAAATAGAGAAAAATTAGTAACGATGTATAGAATGATTATAAGAAAACTCAGCATGAGGTATATATTCCTCCCAATGCTTGATACTCTTTTTAATGATAGCCCATAACAAAGAAGACAAAGTTTTATTTACTACTTCAGTTTGACATTCATTTTGTGGATGACAAGTTGTTGAAAATAATAATTTAGTACCTAACTTACACCATAATGTTTTCCAAAAGTAACTCAAGAACTTAGTATCTCGATTAGAAACAATGGTTTTAAGCATACCATGCAATCACATAATTTTCCTAACGAATAAAATAGCTACATGGGATGCATCATCAATTTTCTACGTGGAATAAAATGTGTCATCCTAGGAAATCTATCCATGACCACAAAAATCGAATCATAACCACGCTTAGACCTAGGTAAACTTAACACAAAATCCACAGAAATATCAATCTTAGGTTCATTAGATATAGGTAATGGTGTATATAATCCATGGGGTTGAACACGTGATTTAGATTGTCAACAAATAATGCATATATCACAAATTCTTTCTACATCTCGTTTCATATGTGGCCAATAAAAATGTTCTTTTAAAATCGCTAAAGTGTTTTCCACACCAAAATGACCGATTAAATCACCCCCATATGATTCTCTAACTAACAACTCAAGCAAAGAACATGCAGGTATACACAAATTATTTTCTCAAAATAAAATTCCATTAATTTCAAAGTACTTACCCACAACATTCTTTTCACAAGACTTAAACTCTTCACAGAAATCATGGTCATCAACATATAATTCTTTAATTCGCTCAAAACCAAGCAATTTCGTATCAAGAGTAGATAACAACACATACCTCTTCGAAATAGCATCAACAGCGACATTCTCTTTACCTTGTTTTTATCGAATGACATAAGGAAATGTCTCGATAAACACCATCCATCGTGCTTGTCTCTTGTTCAATTTGTGCTGACCTTTCAAATACTTCAATGATTCATGATCAGTGTGAATCACAAAATCCGTAGGCTATAGGTAGTGCTGCCATGTTGATAAGTGGATTCTATATCCACGAAATGATGTCCAATTCAAGCTTAATTGTTGTTAAATCCTTGTTTTTATGATTTTCTTTTACTTGTTTCTTGTTATTTTGTGTATAGGATGGATGGTGTGGTGAATGAATGAAGAAGGGAGTCATTTGGAGCAATTATGGAAGTAAGCATGAAGTTTAAGCAAGTCAGAAAGTAGAAGGTACCCCTACTGGGGCGGGCCTATTTTGCTCTTGCACCCCCGCCGGGGCGGGAGGTCTTTATGTCTGCGTGACAGGGCCTAGGCCCGCCGGGGCGGGGGTGCCGAAATTTGGGCTCTCCTATCGTTGGTCGAACACTGCTGGAACATGGATTGTGAGACTTGGATAGCTTATGGACTCTAATTTACATAGGATTTTCGGCCAGAACTCAGTGTTGGATATATATTGACAAACAACAAAATCAACAGGGGGGATAAAAAATCAATTAACGACAATTAATTGCAGATTTTCATAGCGAGCAACGGAGTGAAGAAATTGGAGTACGATCATATTAATTGCAGATTGAGACTAAAGTGAAGGGTGTTATGCGTTATTCTTCTACTTTAGTTTATATTTGTAATTGAGAAGATGCTATCTTTAATTTATTCAGTTATTATTTCATTTATTATGAACTAATTACTTTTTAGGTTTAAGACGAATCTTTTAGTGGAACAATGAATATGTAATCTTTGATTTCAGTTTAATAAGCTATTATCCAGTTTATCTATATTAATTTGAGCGTGAATTTATGAATTGCTTGATCAACGAATCTTTGTGGACTTATATGAACTCGAGAGATGAAATACAGTCTAAACATAGTTGATATAGCATGTGTTCTTGATTTATGTGAATGAACAGAATCTTGATGAATGTTAGGGTAGAGATATGCTTGACATCGCATGTAATCAGATAAAGGACTTGAACTTCAACCTTCTTTAATTGTAATTCACATAAAGATATAGTGAGTTAGTTGATTAAGGTGTTTAACTTAATTCTATCTTAATTGTGAATTTGAAGTTAATACGGTATTAGTGCATTGAGAGGTGGCTAGTTCTGTATACGTGTTCTTGGTTAATAAACTGGGATAATGAGTTAAATTGGAATAAAGGTGTAATAATCAGAGAGATGCTTAGAGTGAAGTCGAAAGCCTAATTCTCCATTATTTGTTTGAAAATTCAATTTTTAGAAATTGTTGATTGTTTGATGATTTTCTTCTCTTTAATACTTTTAGTTATAAATTGGAAATTGATTAGTTTAATAAAATTAGGATTAATAGGAAATTGGTAATTGTGAGGTTTATATTCTTACTAAGTCTCTAGGGAACGATACTCTACTTATTATTATATTACTTGTTGACCACGTATACTTGCGTGCTGTGCGTAATTAGATTTTACCTAATAAGTTTTTGGCGCCGTTATCGGGGACTTTAGTATAGATTTTAATATTTTGCAATATCAGTTTAATTAGTCCAGTTTTACTTAAACACTTTTTGTTTTTGTTTTGTTCGTCTTATTTCAGGTTTTTGAAGTTGGTTTATGCAAACTCGGTCCAAAAATCCATACTTGCTTCCTTTTGAGGACGACATTGAAAGACGCTTCCAAAGGCCAAGTAAGTGGATTAAGGAAACAAGGGACGACTTCGAAAATTCTGATAAAGAAGAAGCAATGACTGCCGAAGACCATAAAGCGTTGAGGGATTTGCTACACCCAAGGTGGCTGAGCTGCAATCGAGTATCACCAGGCCTGCTATAGCTGCGAATACATTCGAGATCAAGCCTGGGACTATTCAGATGATCCAAAACACGGTTCAGTTTGGAGGACTTGCAAATGATAATCCGAACGAGCATTTGATCAGCTTTCTGGAAATATGCTACACTTTCAAGTACAACGGGGTGTCGGATGAAGCAGTTAGACTTCACTTGTTTCCATTCACTTTGCGGGACAAGGCGAAGAGTTGGTTACATTCTCTACCGCCTGGATCGATAACTACATGGGATGACCTTGCTCAAAAATTTCTTGCAAAATTTTTCCCACCAGCGAAGACTGCAAAGTTGAGGAACGAGATTACCATGTTTGATCAGCAACATGGAGAGTCATTGTACGAGGCATGCATGGGAGAGATACAAAGAATTGCTCAGAAAATGCCCACATCACGGATTGCCTAAGTGGTTGCAGATGAACACATTTTACAACGGACTACATGGGAATCTCAGGACCAGTATTGATGCAGCGTCGGGGGGAGCTTTTATGACAAAGAATTATGAGGAGGCTTATCAGTTGATAGAGACAATGGCTGCTAACAACTATCAGTGGCCCACGACAAGAATGACACAACCTAGAGTCGCTGGAGTGTTAGAATTAGATGGAGTGACAGCAATAACAGCACAGATTTTAGCACTCTCTAAGAAGTTTGACGCTTGGTCAGGGGGACAGACACAACAAGTTGCAGTTATTTGTGAATTGTGCGCGGGTGAACATCCTACGGATCAATGCGCAATCAACCCAGAGTCAGTATAATTTTTGAGTAGATACAACATAATTCCTCAGAATACGTACCCGAATGCATATAATCAGGGGAATAAGAATTTGGCGTGGAACAATAATCAGAATCAGCAAGCTCCACGACCATCGTATCCCCCAGGATTTCAGAATCAACAACAACTAGTGCAACGTCAAGAGAGGAAATCAGATTTAGAGGAATTGCTATCAAAGTATATAATGAGCAACGAGGTCGCAATGAAAAATCAAGCAATGGCAATGAAATCACAAGAAATAGCCATCAAGAATTTAGAAAATCAGATGGGACAAATTGCATTGACATTGAACAACAGACCACAAGGGACTCTACCAAGTGACACCGAAAGAAATCCAAAGGGAAATCATGAACAGTGTCAGGCAATCACCTTGAGAAGTGGAAAACATTTGGATGGGAAAGGTGCAGAAAATTCAGCTATATCGGATGACAAAGTTGATGACAACAAAGTGGTTGAAGAAAAATAGGGTGAGGATAAGCAAATTGAGAAAACAAAGTTAGATGACAAGCCAGTTGTGTATCCTCCCCCACCTTTTCAGCAAAGAGTTCAAAAGCAGAAACTAGACAAGCAATTTGCAAAATTTTTGGAAGTTTTTAAGAAACTTCAGATTAATATCCCGTTTGCAGAAGCCCTAGAGCAGATGCCCAGTTATGCGAAATTCATGAAAGGAATTTTGTCCAAGAAAAAGAAATTGGAAGATTTCGAGACAGTGGCTTTAATAGAGGAGTGTAGTGCGGTATTACAGCGAAAGTTTCCACCAAAGTTGAAAGATCCGGGGAGCTTCACCGTTCCATGCACGATTGGGAATATGTCATTCAACAAGTGCTTGTGTGATTTGGGGGCAAGTGTGAACCTTATGCTGTTATCAGTTTATACAGAATTGGGTTTGCTCGCTCCAAAGCCTACGCATATTTCATTACAGTTGGCAGATAGGTCAGTCACGTATCCGAGAGGCATTATGGAGGACATATTGGTTAAGGTAGACAAGTTTATATTCCCCGCAGACTTCATTATTCTGGATTTTAAGGAAGATAATAACATCCCAATCATCCTCCGGAGACCGTTTCTGGCTACGGGTAGGACACTCATCGACGTACAAAAAGGTGAACTAACGATGAGGGTCCAAGATCAGGAAATAAAATTCAATGTTTTCAAGGCCATGAAATTTCCTACGGATGAAGAAGATTGTTTTCGAATGGATATCATTGATCAGATAATCACCGAAGATATGGGAAAGAGTTTGATTAACGACCCATTGAAAATGACATTATTGGGAGATGAAGAATCAGATGATCCAGAATTTGTGGACTACTTACTTGCAGATGCTAGACTCCTTGCCACGAGTTAGCAGATTTAGAGCACCATTTGAACCATTGCACACGGATGAAAAAGCCATAGCAAGGATAAAACCGTCATTGGAGGAGTCACCGACTCTTGAACTTAAGCCACTCCTTAAACACCTCAGGTATGCATACTTAGGCCATTCTAATTCTTTACCTGTTATTATTTCTGCTGCACTTAACGAATTGCAGGAAGAAAAGTTGCTGAGAGTGCTTAGGGACCATAAATCGGCTATAGGATGAACAATCGCGGATATCAAAGGAATCAACCCATCCTTTTGCATGCATAAAATTCAGATGGAAGACGATGTAAGACCGACAGTGGAGCAACAGAGACAACTTAATCCAATCATGAAAGAAGTGGTCAAGAAAGAAATCCTGAAATGGTTGGATGCGGGGATCATCTACCCAATTTCAGATAGTAAGTGGGTCAGTCCGGTGCAATGTGTGCCGAAAAAAGGAAGAATGACAGTGGTTCAGAATGATGACAACGAGCTAATTCTGACAAGGACAGTGACTGGTTGGAGGGTTTGCATGGAGTACAGGAAGTTGAATAAGGCGACCCGAAAAGATCACTTTCCGTTGCCCTTTATTGATCAAATATTGGATAGATTAGCTGGACATGAATACTATTGCTTATTGGATGGATATTCAGGGTATAATCAGATCGTCGTCGCTCTTGAAGATCAAGAAAAGACTACGTTCACATGCCCATATGACACATTCGCATTCAGGAGAATGTTGATTGGCTTGTGTAATGCACCCGCTACCTTCCAGAGGTGCATGATGGCCATCTTCTCAGACATGGTGGAAAAAAATGTGGAAGTCTTCATGGACGACTTCTCTGTCTATGGGGATGATTTTGATGCATGTCTGGAGAATTTGGTAATGGTCTTACAAAGATAGATAGACACAAATTTGATACTTAATTGGAAAAAGTGTCACTTCATGATAGAAGAAGGCATAATTTTGGGGCACAAGGTTTCGGCTCAAGGTTTAGAGGTTGATAAAGCGAAGCTGGAAACAACTGAGAAACTTCCTCCACTAAGTTCAGTTAAGGGAATTTGAAGTTTTCTGGGACATGCTGGGTTCTACATGAGATTCATAAAGGACTTCTCTAAAATTGCAAAATCTTTGTGCAGCCTTTTAGAGAAGGAGTCGGTGTTCAAGTTTGATGAAGAGTGTAAATTGGCATTCGAGTTGTTGAAAAAGAAATTGACTACAGCTCCTGTAATCGTTGCACCGGATTGGACCATGCCCTTCGAGTTAATGTATGATGCAAGCGACTATGCGGTTGGGGCTGTTTTGGGTCAATGCCGAGAGAAAGTATTTCATGCCATATATTATGTAAGTAAGACACTCACGGAGACTCAAATGAACTACACAACTACGAAAAAAGAATTACTTGCAGTGGTGTATGCGTTTGACAAATTCCGGGCGTCCTTGATCGGGACAAAGGTGGTACTTTACATAGATCACTTGGCCATTCGGTATTTAATTTTGAAAAAAGATGCTAAGCCACGCCTTTTCTGATGGATTCTCCTTTTACAAGAGTTTGATCTAGAAATAAAGGATAGAAAAGGGACGGAGAACCAAGTTGCCGATCATTTATCTAGGCTGGAAAATCAGAATAAAAAGGAAGAGGACAAGTGCGTAATCAACGAATCATTCCCGGATGAGCAGCTGTTTGGGTTCAATGCAGAATTTCCATGGTACGCGGACTTTGCAAATTATCTAGTGAGCAACATGCTTCCCCCCGACCTTACACGACAACAGAAAAAGAAGTTTCTCCATGATGTCAAGTGGTATATGTGGGATGAGCCTTACTTATTCAAACAGTGCACCGACAAGATGATTAGAAGGTGTGTGCCTTATAGTGAAGTGGGGAACATACTGCATGAATGCCACTCATCGGCGTATGGGGGACATTATGGTAGTGAGAGAACAGCGGCAAAAGTGCTTCAAGTCAGGTTTTATTGGCCGACATTATTTAAAGACGCCCACCAATTTGTTAAAACTTGTGATAGATGTTAACAGGTGGGCAACATATCGAAAAGGAATGAGATGCCACTTCAAACTATTTTAGAAGTTGAGATTTTTGATGTATGGGGCATAGATTTCATGGGTCCATTCCCCTCCTCATTCACTAATCAATACATTTTTCTTGCGGTAGACTATGTATCTAAGTGGGTTGAAGCAGTACCAGACCCAACGATGCCAAGGTGGTCCTCAAATTCTTGCAAAAAAATATTTTTACGAGGTTTGGCACGTCGAGAGCTATTATAAGTGACGAAGGTAGTCACTTCTGCAACAAATCGTTTACAGCTCTCTTGGCAAAGTATGGGGTCAACCATAAGGTCGCTACAACATATCATTCCCAAACCAGTGGGCAAGCTGAGGTTTCGAACAGGGAGGTGAAGAGAATTCTGGAAAAGGTAGTGAATCCGAATCGAAAGGATTGGTCTCTCAGGTTGGACGATGCACTATGGGCTTACCGGACTGCTTATAAAACACCGATTGGTATGTCACCATACCAATTACTATACGGGAAAGCATGTCACTTGCTTGTGGAGTTGCAACACAAGGCCTATTGGGCTATTCAGAAATTGAACTTCGATTAAGCAGCTGTGGGGGAAAAGAGATTACTTTAGTTAAATGAGCTCGATGAATTCCGCTGGCAAGCTTACGAGAATTCGAAACTATACAAAGAAAAGGTCAAGAAATGGCACGATAAGAAAATCATGCACCGAACATTAGAGCCGGGGCAATCAATACCGCTGTTTAACTCACGATTGAGGTTGTTCCCAGGCAAGCTTAAGTCAAGGTGGTCGGGACCATTCACCATCAAAATAGTTTTCCCATATGGCGCCGTTGAACTCTACAGTAGAAATCCATTGGAAACTTTCAAGGTCAACGGTCAACGGTTGAAGCATTATTGGGGTGGCGAGTCCAATTGGGACGTCATCGCAATCACATTGACCTATGCAACATAAAATAGGGAGTAGTCAGGCTGAACGACTTAAAATCAAGCACTAATTGGGAGGCAACCCAATCGTACTTTTATTTCTCATATTTTTATTCATAACCGTCAAATTATAGTTAGCATACTTAGTAATATAGAATAAGTTCTTAGACTAATTAGTTAGTTTGCATACTCATAATATTCTATCCATCATGTTGATAATCTACTCATAATTAAGTTTAATGGTATGGCAGGATCCTAATTTGATCATGGTTGATGTTGAAGGGAAGAAACAAGCATAAAAAGGAATCAGTTCAGAAAACCCACCCCCGCCGGGACGGGCCCTTCCAAGCATAAACCCCCCGCCGAGGCGGGGATCGTTCACATCCGCAGTCAGGGGGCAAGCCTGCCGGGGCGGGCCTTTTAGGAGAGCATTCGGCAGTTACATACGCCCATCTCCTTCTCCCATTCAAATACCACTTCCCCACTACTTCATCCCATTACTTCTCTTCCCTCTTCCATTACAACCTCAACTCCTATCCATTTTACCTTCCTTACCCACAATTTCAGTAAACATAACTCCATCACCCTCCTCCATTACAAAGCCATCTTCCTATTACCCTTCGCCACAACCACACACCATATATATAAACACTCCCTCATACCCCAAACTCACCTCATACTTTCTACTCCTTCTACAAAAAGCTACGAATTTAACAAGGTATTGGGGTAAATTTAGAGCAATTGAGTGTGAGTCATAATACTTCAAGTTCTTCATCTTCTCTCACCATATTTGCCACAAAAAAAATTGCCAAGTTTGGGGGAAGAAACGACTGTGCATACCAAGTGTTCGATAAGTTGTGTGAGTGAAATTTGGGGAGATAATAGTGGGTTAAAGCATCCGGAATTCAATGGCGTCTCAACCAACATCCAAACGACAAAGGGGAGAAAGTTCAAGGCCAACACCACCATCACGAACCTTTGACCGACGCAAATTCAAAAATGCCGCCGCCGCCGACTGGTACGACTAGATGGTCACAAAGGCTCTTACACCGGAGCGGGGGTTGGCACTGGATGCTCACGACGATGAAATGATGCAACATATTTATCAGAAAGGGTCGACCAAGTTCATTGAGGAGCCCGAGGCCGCCGCTGTCAATGTGGTTAAAGAGTTCTATGCTAACGCCGAGGACAAGGCACATTTCAACGCTTTTGTGTGGGGTCGATTGGTCCCGTTCAGTGCCAATGCTATCAACACGTATTATCAGTTGCGGGTGCCTAGACAGTGCCAATATGCTCACTTGAGGGATTTCGACCCTGACTTTGAGGCGATTCTCAAAGAAATGACAAAACCGGGAACACCGTGGATCAAGGGTCGGAAAGGAGGCACCGTTTTTCACAGCAAGGATCTTAGCCGGTATGGAAAAATTTGGTATGCCTTCTTATGTGCAAAACTATTTCCTTCCACGCACACCTCTGATGTGACCAAAAAGAAGACACTACTTCTATATGCAATTGTGCAAGACTTCATCATCGACATCGGAGCAATAATCAATTTTTCTATTTGCCAATGTTTACGGGGTAATTTTTCGAGCGGCTTGCCCCACCCATCACTTATTTATGGGTTGTGTCGCCAAGCAGGTGTTCGATGGTCCGATGACGAGCCCACTCAGATGCCGCTGTAGCTACTAGACACCAGAATGATAGCGCGGTACTCGGTGTGGGCTGGGGGTGAATCTCATCCTAGAGGATTAGGCTTTGTATTTCCATTAGCTTCAAAGGACGAAGTTGACGCTGAAGACACCTTAGAGGATGAGGACGAGACGATGGGTGAGCAAGGAACAGAGGCGATACCACAGCCTGATGCAATATCTAGCACACAGTTTCTTGATTTTCAACGCCAAATAGAGGAGTATAACAAGGCAACACAAAGAGAAATGAGGCGGCTCGCAGCGCGACAAGACCATATGTTTGATGCAATGAACTTTTCATTCGCATCATTGAACATGACGCTCCAAATCTTTAATCCAAATGCTCAATTTCCATACCAACAACCGGGTCCAATGCCACGCTTTCCACCAAGTGATTCGGAGGAAGAAGAAGAACACAAAACACCACCACCTGATAGTGAGTTTTATACCCATAATTGAGTGCATTTGAGCTTAATATTTTGGATGTTTTTAAGTGATTGTATCTATTCAAGCATGTTTTATGTTGTTTTGTAGGAATTGGGACAAAAGTTACTTGGATCGACGTTTGGGGTGGCTAGATTAGCGTTTTCGGCGGCTAGATTAGCGTTTTCGGCTTGCCATTTACACAGCAGTCATTTCAGAGCCAATTTGAGTATTTCTCTGGATCTTATTTCGAAAAACTTAAAGAATGAAAGTTGTAGATATACGTCTCCTCTTTCTGGAACATCTTGAATCATCAAAATCGGAGTTCAGACGAAGAAGTTATGACTATTTTTCCAAAGGACGTCAAAGCAGAAAATTTCCAAAAAAGGGACCAGTGCCGGGGCGCCCGTTTCAGGCCTATGCCCAGCTCCGGGGTGCTAGGGGATAGTGTTGCAGTGCCATGCCCAGCACCGGGGCACTGGAGAAGAGGTTGGGCAAGCTTAGACGTATTTTGGGGTAAATTTTGACACTTTTTTGACTCCAAATTGGATTGGGTTTGTTCCTAAGTTAAAAATTGGACTCGTAACCTATAAATACATGATGTAAGGCATAAAATAAAGGGAGATTACATAGATTAGATTAGAGATGCACTCCATTAGATTAGACATTAACCCTAGTTCTTATTAGTTTTGGAGATTGAAGCAACTTGGAGATCATTGAAGATCAAGAGTAGGAGCAAGAGGGGAGCATCAGATTTGCTGACAATAGATTCTGTTGTCTTCTTTTATCATACTTTTATCTTTTAATGTCTATTCAGTTTTGGATTCTTGGTTTCAATTCATTAATTATGAACTAACTTTTTTATTAAGATTTTAATTGAACCTTTTATGTCTATAAATTAGTTATTTGATTTATTCTAATTATTTATGTCAAAGTGAATTGTTTATCTTGTCTTGAGCTTATTGATTAATTATCTGATTATTAATTACCTTGTTACTCTAGAAGGAATTGAAATGAGAATTCTAGAGTTAGAACTGGGCATGATAACATGTGACTTAGTTATTTGCATGGTGAATAATTAGGTTTATGAATTGAATGGAAATATCTGTTCACCATATGTAACACATAAGAAATTGGAATTGAAGGAGTTTAATTCAATTATTTTGCATAGGAATATTGCAAGATTAATCTGGATTAAATAGAAGTCAATTGATCACTTGGAAAAGGACATTTGGCATTTGAGAATTTCTGTTAACAATTCAGTAGGCATAATAATTGGGATAATTGGATAATTGATTTATAGTTCATAATTGGGTATATTGAAGTCTTAATCTTTATTTATCTGAATTCAGTCATAAAGTAATTCAGTTTAATTAGTTAATTTAGTTTTCTTAATTAGAAAAATCACGATTTGAGATTGTTTAAATAAAATTAGTTTGGTTAAGAATTAGTACTTGGTGATTTTTATTAAATAATTCCTCGTGGGAACGATACTCTACTTTTACTTTATTACATGTTGACTGTTTATACTTGTACGTATTCATTGATTGCGAAATCGACCAACAAGTTTTTGGCGCCGCTGCCGGGGAATTAGTTTAATAATTTTGCCAATATTAATTTTTATCAAATTAGTTTTAATTTAAACGTTTTTTTTATTATTTTCTTTAATTCTCTTTTTATTTTTTTTCTTTCTTGCTTTTCAGTTATCATGACGGAATTTAATTATCAATGGCCGTATACAAGAATGACTTAGTCAAGGGGAGCGGAGATTGATGGACTAGCGACACTTTCTGTATTATCAGCACAGATTGAGACACTTTCGAGGAGGTTGGACGCTTTTGAAGCTCAACGTCGTCAAAGTGTGGCGGTTACTTGTAATTATTGTGCTGGAAATCATCTGAGTCATCAATGCGCCATCAATTTCGAGCCGGTACAGTATGGTGGTGATTACCCCAACAATTATGCTTATCCTAACTACTATTATCAGGATTGGGGGTATTACCCGAATTTTTCATGGAGTCATACGTATCAAGATCAATTTTATGCTTCAAGTCCAACATACTCACCGGATTTCTCGTGTCCACCTCCACTACAACAGGAAGAACATTCAAATTTGGAGAAAACTTTGTCCAAGTTCATAGCTTCATGTGAGGAGAGGAGGATTAATCAAGAGATATCGAGTCAAAATTTTGCGAACTAGATGGAACAACTAACCAAGGCCTCGAACATTTGTCCTCAATACACTTGGCTCTATGACATGGATTCCGAGACCGATGGAGAGCCCGAACAAAATCTACAACTAGATGGGCCATAAGATGTTGAAAGAGAGGAAATAATTGGGAATCAAGAAAAGGAGATCGACGAAGAGTTAACTGTAAGATTCAATGAAGATGAGCTGATTTCATTAGTATGCCATGTGCCTCCTCCACCAAAGTTTAAGAATCCGGGTAGTTTTGCAAAACCATGCCCAATTGGCAATCATGTTATAGGCAAATCTCTTTGTGACATAAGAGCTAGTACAACTGTGGAGTCATGATGGGTTAAAAAGGAGAAGATAGAGGGAGATCCTATTGTGTTTACTAAGCTTCAATGCCCCACTCTGATCATAGACATAGTGGAGAAAACACCTAGTTTTTGGACGTTCTTAATGGGGAACATATATACAAAGAGCTTGACTTTCATTCAAGGGTCATTACTAATGGGAACCTATCAAAAGTTTCATTATTTTCGATGGATGGAGGGTTTCTCAATTTTCGTAGGAGAATTGGATAAAAAATTGAAGAAGTCAGGCTGAGACTATAAAACAAGCGCTTATTGGGAGGCAACCCAAGTTTAATTTTTAGTTTTTATTAGGTTTTATATTAGTAGTTTTAAATTTGCATTTATTTAGGATTTAATAAAATTGCTTCTATCATGGTTTACAGGTTATTCAAGTTAAATTCAAGTGGTGCCCAATTTGTTCCATGTGCCTAGCCTATTCTCCAAACTTAGCAGACAAGGAGGAATAATGCTATATTATGTCAAGGAAGTCCTCTCTTTTAATTTTTCCTATCTTAGCCATTGAGGACAATGTCTGTTTTAAGTTTGGGGGTATTTATCATGTTTAGTATTTACTTGGGCAATGTTTTAATGGAATTTGATTTTGGCCAATGATAAGTGGGTGGTTGATATTGTTAACTCTTGGAGAATTAATGAGCATGCTTAGTCTATATTTTAACTCATTAGTTGGTTTTCACATTACTTGCGAAATTTTTGAAAAAATTTACACATCCATTTGTTTAGCCAGTTGGGATTGACATTTTTTTTGGCTAAATGCTTATGAAAGATACCATTGCAACTTGAGAAATCTTATTTGAGCATCATTCAAAGTGAAAATTAGGCACTCACATAAGTTTGGGGGAAATCTTGGGGTATTTTTGTAAAAAAAAATATTGAAACCTTCCCGAGTTGAATAATTGAAGCATGTGGTGGGTCGAGATGGAGCGTAAAACGCACTCCCCATAAACACAGGCACGAGATAGAGCGTAAAATGCACTCGTTCATGAAAAGTGGAAAGTGAGATGGAGCATAAAATGCACTCACTAAATAGAGAAAAGAAAATATATATGTTTGAAATACTTGGGAAGGATTCATATGAGCTTAAAAGTTGAATATCCGGTTGATTCTTAAGAAAAAAAAATTGTGCTTTGTCTATTTTAGCGGTGATTGATGTGATAAGAAGTTTTGAGAGTTGTTTTGAAAATATTTTATGAGTGTTGGTTGATCTTCGCTAAATCATGACTAGTTTGAACATATGGATGCACACACGCACTTAAAGGATCATGAGTAGATGTGAAGCTAATGAAAGTTGTTAAAATTTTAGACATGACATTGTTTTGAAATTTTCTGCGGGTTATCATTTGTTGTAACCTTTGAGGCCATTGTGCGAATTCATATTGATTCATTGTGTGGGTGGATCATTGCTAGAGGATGAATTTTTCTAAATTGTGTTTTTGCTTGAGGACAAGCAAATGTTTAAGTTTGGGGTTATTTGATGAGTGAGTTTTATACCCATAATTGAGTGCATTTGAGCTTAATATTTTGGATGTTTTTAAGTGTTTGTGTCTATTCAAGCATGTTTTATGTTGTTTTATAGGAATTGGGACAAAAGTTACTTGGATCGACGTTTGGGGTGGCTAGATTCGCGTTTTCAGCTTGCCATTTACATAGAAGTCACTTCAGAGCCAATTTGAGTATTTATCTGGACCTTATTAATAAAAACTTAAATAATAAAAGTTGTAGATCTACGTCTCCTCTTTTCGAAACATCTTGAATCATCAAAATCGGAGTTCAAACGAAGAAGTTATGACCATTTTCCCAAAGGACGTCGGAGCAAAAAATTTCCAAAAAAGGGACCAGTGTCGGGCGCCCATTTCAGGCCTATACCCAGCGCCGGGGCGCTAGGGAGTAGTGTTCCAGTGCCATGCCCAGCGCCGGGTCGCTGGGGAAGAGGTTGGGCAAGCTTAGACGCATTTTGGGGTGAATTTTGACACTTTTTTGACTCCAAATTGGATTGGGTTTGTTCCTAAGTTAAAAATTGGACTTGTAACCTATAAATACATGATGTAAGACATAAAATAAAGGGAGATTATATAGATTAGATTAGAGATGCACTCTATTAGATTAGACATTAACCCTAGTTCTTATTAGTTTTGGAGATTGAAGCAACTTGGAGATCATTGAAGATCAAGAGCATGAGCAAGAGGGGAGCATCAGATTTGCTGACAATAGATTCTATTCTTTTCTCTTATCATACTTTTATCTTTTAATGTCTATTCAGTTGTGGATTATTGGTTTCAATTCATTAATTATGAACTAACTTTTTTTTATTAAGATTTCAATTTAACCTTTTATGTCTATAAATTAGTTATTTAATTTATTCCAATTATTTATGTCAAAGTGAATTGTTTATCTTGTCTTGAGCTTATTGATTAATTATCTGATCAGTAATTACCTTGTTACTCTAGAAGGAATTGAAAGAGAAATTCTAGGGTTAGAACTGGGCACGATAACATGTGACTTAGTTATTTGCATAGTGAATAATTAGGTTTGTGAATTGAATGAAAATATTTGTTCACCGCATGTAACACATAAGGAATTAGAATTGAAGGAGTTTAATTCAATTGTTTTGCATAGGAATATAACAAGATTAATCTGGATTGAATAGAAGTCAATTGATCACTTGGAAAAGGACTTTTGGCATTTGAGAATTTCTATTAACAATTCAGTAGGCATAATAATTGGGATAATTGATTTATAGTTCATAATTGGGTATATTGAAGTCTTAATCTTTATTTATCTGAATTCAGTCATAAAGCAATTCAGTTTAATTAGTTAATTTAGTTTTCTTAATTAGAAAAATCACGATTAGAGATTGTTTAAATAAAATTAGTTTGGTTAAGAATTAATACTTGGTGATTTTTATTAAATAATTCCTCGTGGGAACGATACTCTACTTTCACTTTATTACTTGTTGACTGTGTATACTTGCACATATTCATTGATTGCGAAATCGACCAACACCACCCCAGACCTAAAGTGATTACAGGGAAGTCCTCAGCTTTTGACTGCTATATTTATACAATGAGGGCAATGTAATTTTTAAGTTTGGGGGAGTAGATTATTTTTGTAGTTCAATGGTTGCATACATATTGTCATTAGTTAGGTTTGCATTTAGTATTGCACTTTAGTTTTGCATATTAGTTTTAAGCATTTATGTAATCATATAGTTACATAGTAGCTTAGGGGCATATTTAGTTTTTATTTATGTTGTTTTATGTGTGCATTCTTGTTATGTTTCACTAAAAAAAAAATTGTGTTGTTTTGCATTTATCCAGCAGTCTTTGTAGTTCATGTTTATTGTGGCCAATGATGAAATTGAGATTAAGTAAACAAATACAGTATTCAGTATTAGAACTGTGATGTAGTTTTGAATCATGACTCGGATCTTGTGCTTGTTTGAAACTGGTATAAAACGGATATCACGTAATAACGTATATGTTGATTGATTAGTTTAAATCAATACATAAATAGTTTCTAAAGGATAATGCTAGTATAGATAAGAGAATGATAAGAACAGGCAGTAAAGACGACGAATTAGGCAAGAACCTAAGTTTGGGGGAAAGAGTAGGGTATATAAGCTTCAAAAAAAGAAAAGAAAAGAAAAGAAAAGAAAAGAAAATAATATAGATCGTGACTAGTCTTGTTTCGGGGCCTTTGTTACTTGAGCAAGTACGCCTGTAGGGGTGTCTTAACACCTAGCGCCCTAAGGTCTTTTATGGTCTGGGAGTCGTTGGTTGAAAGCTCGCTAAGGGGTAACACTGTTAGCCTAATGGAATGAGGCATTGCACAATCATTATTAAAAAAAAAAGAAGAAAAAAAAAGAGAAAAATAAAAATAAAGAGAAGATGGGAAATAAAGGCAAAGAGCCCCCGTAGTTGGAAAAAGAAAGCATGAATACCCTATACGGACCCCTAATCTTAATAATTGTTTGATCTTAGTTTGAACTTGTTTATTTTTGAAATTTTTGAATTTATTCTGTATAATTCCTAATATGAGATTGGTTATGTGTTGAATTTGAATTAATATCAGTTAGCATAGATGTTGATCACACACACTATATCAGCGATGACGATATAAGATTTGAGGATTTATAAGAAGTTATTGATGGGTTTTATTATGAAGTGTTGTAGATTTGGTTATTCTGAGGCCGGAGGAATAAATTTGATTCTGGGATACTGTTAGATTCATAGATATATAGTTAGATACATTACATATCCTTGCATTGCATAGTATGTAGTTTGTTTTGTGCTCGAGGTCTTGCACGGTTTAAGTTTGGGGGATTTTGATAAGTGGATTCTATATCCACGAATTGATGTCCAATTCAAGCTTAATTGTTCTTAAATCCTTGTTTTTATGATTTTCTTTTACTTGTTTCTTGTTATTTTGTGTATAGGATGGATGGTGTGGTGAATGAGTGAACAAGGGAGTCATTTGGAGCAATTATGGAAGTAAGCATAAAGTTTAAGCAAGTCAGAAAGCAGAAGGTACCCCCGCCGGGGTGGGGTCTTCATGTCTGCGTGATAGGGCCTATGCCCGCCGGGGCGGGGGTGCCTAATTTTGGGCTCTCCTATCGTTGGTCTAACACTGCTGGAACATGGATTGTGAGACTTGGATAGCATATGGACTCTAATTTACATTGGATTTTCGGCAAGAACTCAGTGTTGGATATATATTGACAAACAACAAAATCAACATGGGGGGATAAAAAAGCAATTAACGACAATTAATTACAGATTATCATAGCGAGCAACGGAGTGAAGAAATTGGAGTACAATCATATTAATTGCGGATTGAGACTAAAGTGAATGGTGTTCTGCATTATTCTTCTACTTTAGTTTATATTTGTAATTGAGAAGATGTTATCTTTAATTTATTCAGTTATTATTTCATTTATTATGAACTAATTACTTTTTAGGTTTAAGACGGATCTTTTAGTGGAATGATGATTATGTAATCTTTTATTTTAGTTTAATAAGCTATTATCCGGTTTATCTATATTAATTTGAGCGTGAATTTATGAATTGCCTGATCAACGATTCTTTGTGGACTTATATGAACTCGAGAGATGAAATACAGTCTAGACATAGTTGATATAACATGTGTTCTTGATTTATGTGAATGAACAGAATCTTGATGAATGTTAGGGTAGAGATGCTTGACATCGCATGTAATCAGATAAAGGACTTGAACTTCAACCTTCTTTAATTGTACTTCACATAAAGATATAGTGAGTTACTTGATTAAGGTGTTTAACTTAATTCTATCTTAATTGTGAATTTGAAGTTAATACGGTATTATTGCATCGAGAGGTGACTAGTTCTGCATATGTATTCTTGGTTAATAAACTGGGATAGTGAGTTAAACTGGAATAAAGGTGTTATGATCAGAGTGATGCTTAGAGTGAAGTCGAAAGCCTAATTCTCCATTACTTGTTTGAAAATTCAGTTTTTAGAAATTGTTGATTGTTTTGTGATTTTCTTCTCTTTAATACTTTTAGTTATAAACTGGAAATTGATTAGTTTAATAAAATAAGGATTAATAGGAAATTGGTAATTATGAGGTTTAAATTCTTACTGAGTCTTTGAGGGAACGATACGCTACTTACTGTTATATTACTTGTTGATCACGTATTCTTGCGTGCTGTGCGTAATTAGATTTTACTTAACATATGTCTCCAACGCCCAAACCAACGCGTAAAATTCCTTGTCATAAGTATGGTAGTTTAAAGAGGCCCCACTCAAATTCTCTCTAAAATATGCACAACTCCAATTCCTAAACCTAAAGCATCACACTCAATTTCAAAGGTTTTAGAAAAATTAGGTAAGATAAGTAAAGGAGCACTAGTCAATTTATCCTTATTTAACTGAAACGCCTTCTCTTGCTCATCTCTCCATTTAAAACCCCCACTTTTTTTGATCACTTCTGTAAGTGGTGATGTGATGTCGCTGAAGTTCCTCATGAAACGTTGGTAAAAAATAGCGAGTCCATGAAAGCTACGAACTTGACTTACATTCGTAGGACTCGACCATTCCCGAATTGCAGATATCTTTTCTTTATCCACTTGCACACCCTATAAACTCACAACAAAGCCAAGGAACACAATTCTATCCGTACAAAACGTGCATTTTTCCATGTTAGCAAACAACTTTTCTTTTCAAGGTACATCTAAAACAGATTTTAAATGCAATGCATGTGCACCCAAGTTTTTGCTATAAACTAAGATATCATCAAAATAAACTACAACAAATTTCCCAATGAATGGACGTAAAACATGATTCATTAAATGCATAAAAGTACTAGGTGCATTAGTTAAATCGAAAGATAAAACTAACCGCTCATAAAATCCATATTTTATTTTAAATGCAGTTTTTCATTCATCTTCCTCATGCATCATAATTTGATGATACCCACTTTTCGGATCAATTTTAGAAAATACACATGATCCATGCAATTCATCTAACATGTCATCTAAATTCGGAATGTGATGTCGATACTTTATTGTAATATTATTTACCACTCGATAATTAATGCACATGCGCCATTTCCTATCCTTTTCAGGCAATAGAACTACACAAGGACTCATGCTCTCCCTTATAAACCCCTTCTCCATTAGCTCACCAACTTACCTTTATAACTCCTTCATTTCCTCAAGATTGTTCCGATAAGCCGGTCGGTTAGGAATGGTAGCACCAGGTACGAAGTCAATTTGATGTTTTTTCCCCGAATAATCCTGTAAAAGAGATGAAACAACACTAGGCAACAAAGAGATAAGTTTGTTAGTTTTTAAAAATTTCTCTGTATACCGAAGTATAATCATCGGCTGTTTAGAAACTAAAGCTCTCCTCACATCACTCTTTTTTGCATAAATATTTTTTTTCCTCTTCTTTCTTTTTTTCTCTTATTTTTTCCTCACTATTTTTCTTTTCTTTGTACATGATCTTTTTGCAAATATAACTTGACTTCATGCTCTTGTTTCGGTGACATAGAACAAAGAGTGACTTTTCGCTGATTATGAATAAAAGAATACTCATTTATAAAGCCATCATGCTTCACACGCCTATCAAATTTCCATGTCCTCCCAAATAACAAATGGCCTGCCTGCATCGGAACCACGTCGCACAAAATTTCATCAACATATCAACCAATAGTAAATGGTACCAATACCTTATTTGTCACTTTATCTCCACTGTAGTTGAGCCATTGGAAACGATATGGCTGAGGATGTTTGGTTGTCGGTAGCCCTAGCTTCTCCACAATGGTGGTACTTGACACATTGGTGCAACTCCCACCATCAATTACCACATAATAAATCTTCCCATGAACAAAGCACCTCGTGTGGAATAGATTATCCTATTGCTCCATGCTTTCTTCCTTCACCAGTGCACTAAGATCTCTCTTCGTAACTAATACTTCACCATGTACAGAGATCTCCCTCTCATCTACCTCCTCCAAAGGTGGCATTGAATCGACATCGCTAATGTCATCCTCCATCTCCACCTCACCATTGTCAAGTAACAACATAGTCCATTGATTTGGAAATTGACTCGATATATGATCACTGCCTTGACATTTAAAACATCTAATATCACGATTTTGGCTAAAAGAAGAAGGTTCGGTTTTACCTTGCATTCCTCGGTTAGTCGTTTCTTATTTTGGCTCCACTTTAGGATTGCTCATAACTGGCTTATCCTCTCGCTTCACAATATTGGATTTCCAAGACAGACTCGTAGTGGAACTTGATTATTAGCCACCTCTCCTCTTGATTTTCTTCTCTATCTTAATGGCTATATATACTGTCTTAAAATTCCACATAATGTTATCGCCCCACTAAATCTGCTATATCCCAATTCAATCCTGCTAAAAACCTTGCCATTATCGCCTCATGATCCTCGTCTATATTAGCCCCGGCCATCAACATCTCCATCTCTTTGAAATAATCCTCTACGCTTCGATTACCCTGCCTTAGATTCTAAAAACTCTGGAATAGGTCTTTGTGCTAATGACTTGGCACGAACTGCTTTTTCAACACGACTTTCTTCTCCTTCCAAGTTTCAATTGGACGTTCCCCACATCTCCTCAGGCTGGTCATCAGCTAATCCCACTAAGTAACAATATAATCAGAAAACTTTGTTACTAAGCTTGACTTTCTTAAGCTATGAATAGTTGTGGCAGTCAAACACCCACTCCATTTTCTTCTCCCACTCTATTTTCTTCTCCCACTCTAGGTATGCATCATGATCACTCCTACCTTGGAAAGCTGGAATTTTCATTTTAATGCTATCCAAGTTGTTGTATTCTCTATTTCGACCTCCTTTATTCCTTACTCCATGTCTCCAATGGATGAAGTAGGATTCACGATCCTCCTCTTCACTAAACCTACCATCGTAGTAAGCCTCTTCCTCTGCTCTAGCTCCTCTTTGCTGAACTCTTCCTTTTTGACGCACCCCTTAAAGATTTTGAGATGATTCTCCTCGGGTAACGCTCAACTGGTCAAAACGCTCATTCACCTATTCCATCGTCATATCCAATTTTTTGGCCCATTCTTTCATCATGGCTTCCATCATAAACTTCGTATCAAACTTTGATGGGGGACTCTTCCAGAGAACCTTTTTCTTTTGAGTTAGACATATTTTTCTACAAAACAAAGGTTAGTAGAAAATAATTTCCTCACCACTCTCTTTTGTGTTTCGCTCAAATTAATGTTTACACTTGTGTATGCACTCAAAATTTGCTTTTACCCTCAATTAATCTCACTAATTGTGCCTTTTACCACTCAATATTCTCTCTTATAGGTTCTTTTTGAATTCACCAAACAATATCATAGTTTTACTAATCAATTTAACTAGAACTTATCAAGAACAAAATATAGAATATGTGAATTTTGGAATATCACACTATTATGGATGATCACCTTGTGCCTCTTTGTACGCCCTTTTAAATTTTCGTTTATGTGCTTTCCCAAAAAAGTTTTAGTGTCGCTTTGACAGAATTGATGATTGAGAATGATCAGATGATTACCGCTGAATTCGTTAGCAGCAAGTGACAATAAAAACTAAAAAAAAAAATTAAACCTTTTTTTACTCAAGTAAAAAATTAAAAGATAAATAACTTGCTATGAACTTAGTTTTGATACCAAATGATAGACTCCACGACACGCTTGCATGAGGTTGTCGTCGTCCTGATCGTTTCTAGTAAAGTTATTTGGTGAAACACTCACGACATTGTAACCCTTTGTCTATAAGGAGACGAGAACCTTGGTATAATCGTCTGTGCTAGGAAGTCTGCGTTGAATGGACACCAACGACACCTAAACCCTGCACTTATAGGAAGCTAGAACCTCGGTACAATTGACGATTGATGTGGTAGAATACGCCACACCTAACTATCTATTGTTGAATGATAAGTCAAAATAGAATCTCAAAGAAAAACTAAGAATAATTTAGGAATTCTTCAAAGAACCAAAAGAAGAGCTTCACTTTTTTAGAAAAAGTACCTCTTATGTGAGAACTACCCATCTCAGGAATTCGGAGTGGTGAGAAGCTGTCTATTTCATGGACTGGACCCATATTAGTCGATGATTCACTCTTAAAAGAGAAGTGGTCGTTCATTCATCTAGAGGGTTTACTGAACCGGGAACTTTATTCAACAACTTAATGGCCCCCCTTCGGGATGTTGTCATCTGTTATGATGGAACAGTGATGAATGTCTGTAGTAATTCAATTATTCAATTCAAGTATGGGACACATACAAGAACTACGGCCCATACTTTTTTATTTATGCCGAGGAACCAGTTGGAAGATTAGCTGCAACTACTATGTCGAATCCTTCATACAAGGAAGTTCTCGACTCTTCTCCCAGTAGTCATTACTCATGGGCGATGATTAAGGTATTTGTTTTACATTATAATATGAAGTTTCCATCTAATTGTGACAAATTATCTTTCAGTAAGTGCACACTTTCATCTTTCTCTAATTTATTGTATATATTTTGAGGATACTGCTTTATAGATTCAAATTCAAGACGAGGCTGGTTGATCGCAGGTCCATAGTATACTTTCATGATAGAGATTGTGAAATAAACTATTTGCCAAGAAAATGCTGATATTTGGTTACAAAACATGCATTCGAAAAAAGTCGGTCTTAAGGATGCTGCATTTGAGTTATTGATATAGTATGTTCTCTCTTTTATTTATTTTAATTGAATCATTGTCATTCTATTTTTTAAAAATTTATTTTAATTATTTATTAATTTATTTTGTATTATATTATATGATATTATATTATTTAAATTAATAAATTTAAGGAATGTAATTAAGTTAATTAATTTTTTTCATTTTATGTTGTGTTATGATATATTATTTTATTTTATATTATATTATCTTATAATATACAAAGTAATATAAATTTATGTTATTATGTTATTTTATTTTTATTTAGTAGTGTAAAACTAAGTAAATTAATGCTACTTAATTTATTTTAATCAGTATTGGGAAACTAAGTAATATTAACTAAGTAAATACTACTTAGTTGATATAAATTTAGTAGTGAAAACTAAGTAAATTCTATTTAGTTGATTTTAGTAGGGGAAAATTAAGTAAACTAAGAAAATTTATTTTTTTATTTTCTTTACTTTACTTTGAATTATTTTTTGTTATATTTAATTTATACGTTATTATATTTAATTTAATTTAGTTTAATATTTAATTTATGTATTTTAGTAATATTATATAATAATGGACATTATATTATTTTAATTATAATTTATGTCTAACCACTATAAACAACTTACAAATTATACCATAAATTTATACACTAGGAAAAAAACCTCAAATTGATGCAATTATCTCATTCAATATACTAACATAAGCCTCAATATCAAATTATGAACACGCATGCCCTGAAATTACACAAATTAAAGCCAAATTAAAACTAAATACTCCCTCCGTCCCATAGTTATAGGCTGATTTCTTTTGGCACATAGTTTAAGAAAATCAGTTTAAGTGGTAATTTTTAACAAAAAATTTCCACATATACCCCTTAATATGGAATTAATGAATAAGTTAATTACTCCTTACTTATCACACTGGAACTCTCAACTTTATTGATTGACGTGTACTGACCATTGAAGTCCATAACCATTGAACTTTAACCAAAGAGAATACAACAACATTAAATGTGGTGATAAAAATAATGACATTGAATGTTGTTTCTTCAAAAAAAGAGTAATGGTTGAATATTTATTATAAGGGCATAAAAGTAAAATAATGAAACAACTAAATTTTATAATTAGTAAGTAGCCTATATATTGGGACATCTCAAAATGAAAAATTAGCCTATAACTATGGGATGGAGGGAGTATCACACTGTTATTATATAATCAACATGCTAGTTGCCATTTCATAAATCTAACCCAAATTCAAACTAAATAGCCAAATCAAACACATATAAACACATAAGTATGCAATATATATAATTCCAAATCAAACAAAAATTGAACACTATATATAGATGAAAGAGATAGATTGAATACCTACGTGGGGCGGCAGGCGGGAGGCGGTAGGCAGCGACGACGTACGATAAGCGGTGAGCGGCGGTGGCAGGACGGGCGACTTCTCATTCTTCTCTCTTTCTTTCTTCTTCTTTTTCTTTCTTTCTCCTTCTGGCAGACGATCCAGGAGCTGATCGATTTTAAAATGATCAGCGACTGTGTTGTGCGACTGCCTGCGGTCGCTGCTTTTAATTAACTTGACGGTCAGAGTGCTGAGAAAGTCAAAATGATTACGATCGCAATACGTGACCGCAGGCGGTCGTAGATGTTTGTTGGTTTTACCTGCCAATACTTGCGCCAAAATTAAAGGCGGTAAATTCAAATTAGCGACTATGTAGCGACTGTATGACGGTCACTAATATCAAATAGCGACTAGTTTGGATAACGGTCGCTAATTCTATCATTAGCGACCGAATATGGCAGTCGTAGAAACTTTTGGTCACTGATGGACCATTTTCTTGTAGTGGTTGATGTTGTCCTAAGAATGTCCCCACAATATTAACTTGTTGCACAAATTCATTATCTTGCAATATTGGACAAGCATATGTAGTATGCCCTGACTTTGAATAACTTTCACACACCTTTGCAACTTGCATATTCCCTGTAGCCATTTCTCGAACCAAATCAGTTAAATAAGAAATTTGTTGCTCAATATTACTTGTGCTTACCCCATTCACCCTTGTTGGTGTACGACCCATCCTAGTTCCATACTGCTGTGAGTTAACTGCCATGTTTGCAATTAAGTTCCTTGCAGCTTCTATAGTTTTATCTACCAAAGCTCCTCCACTTGTTGCATCAATCATGCTCTTATCCATTGGTAGCAACCCCTCATAGAAGTAATTTATCAAGTGATGATCATCAATCTGGTGAGGTGGACAGCTGGAACACAACTTCTTGAACCTTTCCCACTACTCATTGAGAGTCTCTCCAATGAATTGTCAGATTCCACATATCTTCTTCCTTATATTGGCAACTCTTTATGCAGGAAAATACATCTCCAAGAATAACCTTTGCATATCAGTCCATGATTGTATTGATCCTGAAGGAAGATAGTATAACCAATCTTTAACCAAATATGCTAATGAGAATGGAAAAATTCTAATCTTGATCTTCTCCTCTGTTACTCCTTGTGATTTCATAGTGAAACACACCACATGGAACTCCTTTAGATGCTTATATGGATCTTCACCTCTAAGATCACAAAAAGTAGGCAAAAGATGAATTAGTCCAGAGTTAAGTTCAAAAGCAACATCTAAAGTAGTATATTCAATGCACAAGGATGGTTGATTCAGATTAGGAGTAGCTAGTTCTTTTAAAGTTTTGTTGTTATTTGGAACCGCCATCTCTTCCTCTTCAAGTGCTATACTGAGACCAGGTGATGGAACAATAGCTTCTTCTGTACCTGCAGTTTTCTTTATCTCTTGATCAAAATTTAAGTCAATAGAGTGAGAGGATTGAGTCAAAAATAAAAATAAAAAGAAAATAAACAAAAATAAATAAAAACAAATAACACTCCCCGGTAACGGTGCTAAAAATTTGGGAGCTATCGTTTAGCACTCCAAAATTAAACCTTACTTCTACTCTATTAACACAAGTATTAGTATAGTAACAAGCAAGAGTCGATCCCACAAAGAGTGTATTATTTTATATTTATCCGATTATTTCCAATTAAAAAGGGGTTTTGAATTAAATAACTAAATTAGCAATAATAAACTGGTAAGAATAAACAATGATTTAAAAGCTTCAGTTCTTCAGTTCAGTATCACCTTTTAACAAATTACGAAGTAATCAAGTTATACAGTATTTACCCTTCAATGAGATTAATAATCCTAGATAATCGCGATCCCTAATTACTCGAAATTCTCCTTAAGTGTAAATCTAATGTGACGATCGCCTCCAATAGATCCTAACTATCATACAACCTAGAACTATCAGTCTAGATTTAATAATGGCATCATGAAGAATGAGAATTAACTTATTCCAAGCAACAATTACACAATCAGGAATTATTTAACTTGTCTTCTAATAATCTTAATAATACCCAAAAGTTTGCCCATAATCAAGTATCACTAATCGCTACTTATGATCAGATATAATATCGTTTGCTTAATACATATCTTAATCTAGCAGATGATATTAATCCACTAATTTAATTCTGCAGAAACCAAATTAGTAAATTAAATAGTATATAAGAAGTTAAAGTAGATAATCAGAATAAATCTCATGTAAGAAGGAATAAATAAGTAAACTTGATCAAACGTTAATTATTAATAAGGTTCAACATCCCTTAGAACTAAATTGAAGGGATTAGCCAGACATGCCTTTGATTCTCCAACTAAGGTTTGCAATCCAATGTAAAAGATAGAATGAATAATAATCAGTATTATAATGTATTTATAATTCTAACATAGTCCTAAATCAATAAGAAATTTCAATCCAAATCATATTAGAAGTCTACCAAAATCTACCCGACTTTCCAAAAATTCTTTAAATTTCTTGCTGAGTTCACCGGGGAGAACTGGTTTTTCCTTGCTGAGCTCGTCGGGGTGAACTCAGACAGAGAGGAATGGGTCGGACTATTTCAGAGTGCGCTAGGGAGAAGTTGGACAGAGAGGAGCTCGTCGGGTCGAGCTCGTTGTACTGGTTGGGCTCGCCGGGGAGAAGTCACCTTTTCCTGTGCAGAGCCATCTTCCCCGGGACGAATTCCTTGGGCATGTTGAGCTCGCCGAGGCGAATTTATGCAACTTCTAATTTTTCTTCTTTTTCCACTGCAGCAACTCCAAATTGTCCCGATTAAACACTTAATGTAACGCCCCCAAATCCGGGTCCCTTAAGCCTCGGACCTGGTACATCATGACACTACCTTTATCTCAATACATACATCCTTTATTCATAAATAATTAAACACAACCTGACTTTTATACCGATTAATACATAATTCCCTTTTGTTCCAGAATCTGTAACCTTTACAATCAGTTATTACATCTGTAGATCATTCATGATCTATCTATAGAACTTAAACTATAAATAATATGTGTTATATTGATACATAGATTCACAATTCAAATTTAAATAAACTCCTGTATAGTGTTCTTCAACTACACATCTACAATGTATAATATTAACGTTCATTTAGCTTAGCTGAAAACTTCACATTTTAGTGTTTTGGCATAAAACCTTACCAGGTATAATTACTCTTGAGAAATTATACCAATGAGTTAATGTGTTATTAAAACACCAACCATCTTCAATCACTATTTCTTCTCATGAACCTTTATTTATCCTGAATCCTTTGACGCTATGGTCATCTGCTTATATCGACAATTATCTGCAAAAATTTGTTTGCAAGATTGAGCACGACGGCTCAGCAAGTCCTACAGTCTACATATTTCATGCTTCACATAGCATACAAACTTCATATATTCATGCATAAAACATTTTAGTCAACGCATCTACACATGCTTCATGCATCTTTATATGCATCCTACATTTCATGATATGCATCTTTATATGCATCACACTTATCATACAACACAATATAATCTTCATGATGTATATCTAACACATATTTCACAAATTCCATGTTTTACATTTAGTCACACAATATTTATGAAATCAACTATTTTACATAAAGCAACATATTTCATTAACTACCATAAACATGGTTTAATAAACAATATCACATAAGAGTAAGTTATTGAAGAACTTGTCTCGAAGTGTTCCTTGTGCGATTAGGAGAATTCATTATTCCATTGTCCTACACGATTAAGGGTATACACAACCACAATTAGCCACACAATAACGCTTATTAGTCTCTTATGTTAGCTTTACATTTTATTTCATCGTTTATCCTTTTTAAATCATGATACACAATGCTCAATCTTGTGTTCAAATCTTCTTTTAAGACACTTTATTGTCCATTCGATTTATTTACATTAAACCTCATTGCACGTCTTATTACGTTTCCTCTTTCCTTATACTTAACATATAAACTCAAGTTCTGAAAAACTTGAGTGCACGACGTTTTATCATCTACTTCCTCCTCATTCATAATCTGTTTCAAATGATAACTCATAACATCGATGAGCATCCATTTGATTAAGAAATTAATTATTACCTTGTAACTTAACCTGGTAATTGTCCTTTCGACTTATACCAAAGTATATATCCCTTCACCTTACTTTTATAATATTCACATAAAAATATGTGATTAAACTTTTTATAGTTTTATACATCATAAGTCGACCTACTCTAGTCGATTTAAACTGCTTCGACGATTCCCGACTCGTCTGTTTATAATTATTTTCATGCTGCTGAAAGCCTAATAACCACATTAAGTCTTCTTAACCACTTTATCATTTATCATAAACTCTCGTCTAATATTATTAATCATTTAATAATATTTTATCTATTTATGAATATTATTAATCATTTAATAATATTCCATTCATTTACAAATATTATTAATCACTTAATAATATTTTAATCACCTTAATCAATTAATAATATCTTAATCCTTTACAAATATTCTTAATCCTTTAATAATATTTTAATCAATTTCTAATATTATTAATTATTTAATAATATTTTAATCATATTCTAATATTATTAATCATTTAATAATATTCTAATCATTTACAAATATTATTAATAAAATAATATATTAATCCTTAACTAATATTATTAATCATTTAATAATATTTTAATTATTTATTAATGCTTTAATATAATATTATTAATTATTTAATAATATTTTAATCTAATATTATTAATTACATTAATAATTTCTTAATCTAATATTATTAAGTATTTAATAATATTTTAATTATTTATTAAACTCATATACAATTTAATCTAATTATTTTTCCTTTACTATTTCATTTATTTAACCAACCTAAAATGCCATAAATATAAACTATTATTAAAAATGACCAAAATACCCTCCAAAAATTTGAATATAACATTTTAAGGGTCTTTTGTCAATAAAATAATATTTTCATAATTTATAATCAATTTATCCATTTATTCATAACTCAAATATTTACATGAAAAATATCAAAATATCTCTGAAAATATTTCTTTTGTGGGAAACATCAGTGCCTGGTATCCTAATGAACATATATGTCCTAATGAACATATATGTTTTCTGGAATTTTTCAAATCCATTTGCTATTTTTAAAGTATCCAAAACAGCCGGATCTTGCAACATTTATAATAAATCATACTTTTGTCCAAATATTCTGAAATTTATACAGTAGCTTAATATCATCAAACACAGTCTCCTATAAAAATTTCACAATTGTCTAAGTTGACCTCACTAATTTATTATAGTTTACTTTTAAAATCACACTTTCTTGTAAAATCTATCTCCCTTTCTATACATCCAAAAATTTCCATCTTTGGACAAGAACTATTTAGATTAATATACTATCATAACACAAAAGTTCAGAATTTTTAGAGGAACAAAAGTGGCCGAAACAGCCTTCACCAAAAACTAGCCAGGGAAGTTGTCTGATTTTCTAGATTTTTGCCCAGCTAGGAGTGTTTTGAAAAAAATGATGCCATGGTTGAATGGTTTAACATTTTTGAGTGATACCACTTGGTTTTAATAGATAACTCATTTATCTAACACCCCTCTTTGACAGATCTCAAAAATAATTTGTATGTTTCAAATGGTAGTGCCTCAAAGTGGCTGATATTTAGGGTTTTTTTCTTTAGATTTTGCCTACTTTACCAAAAACAGTTCATACAAAAATCTACTACACCTTTTTAGGTGATTCTACTTGGAGAGGTTAGAAGACTCATAAATATAGCTCCAAGACTTGACCACACTCAAAAATTTAAAGGAGAATGAGAGATTCGATTGTTTGAATTTCATGTTTTGTTTTCTAGAAAATCAGTTTTTCATACTAGAGTGTTTTCTAAGAAAACTTCCATGATCTCTTGATTAATCAACATAATACATTTTGATACATCCTAAGTCTCCTTAAACTCAAGGATATACCATGATCCATGATTAATTTCATCAAACTCACATGAAAACAAAATTAAACATAGTTTAAGGGTTAGGGTTTTATACCTTTAGGGATTTTCTTCTTCTTTCTTCTCTTCTTCCTGCCTTCTTGTTCTTCTTTAATGGCAGCCCTTTTCTCTCTCTTCTTTCTCCTGTATGGTCGAGTGTGTGGTGGAAATGAAGATAACAAGTTCCTTTTCTTTTCTTTACTTAGTTAAATGATATTTAGGAGAGAGAGAGGAAGTAGTTAGGATTATGTGAGATTAGATAGGGAGTTGGTGAGGAGTAGATGGCTGCCCATGTTCTGGAAATCCAGCTGATATTAGTCTTGCGGGTCCTGCTTTTATTTCTTCATTTTCCGTGTTTAATTCTACCTTTGATTTTCGGACCCGAAAAATTAAATTTTTGAGTTTATAGTAAATTTCTACTAAATTCGATGCTCCCAACGTAATGGGTACATCCGTTTCTTTAAATTCATCTCCGAATTTTATGTTTGACTTTTCTCCATAAAATCAATTATTGACTTTGACCAAAAAGTCGACCCCGACACATTTTGTGTTTAGAGTCTATTCTTACTAATTTTGACATTCCGGATTCAAATATCTAGTCCGTGTTTCCAAATCCCACGCCTAACTCTGATTTTGACTTTGCTCCATAAAAGCCAACCGTTGACTTTGACCAAAAAGTCAATCCCGACACATTTTGTGTTAATAATTTTTTCTGACTAAACTTGACGTTTCGGATGCAACCGAGCAGTCTGTGCTTCAAAATTCTATCTCTAACTCAAATTTTGAGTTTTAACTTACTTCCTCTTTAGTGATTATTCGTAGTAGCTAATCATTTATTGATTATTATTTATTTTACTTGTCATTCAAGGCCATCATTCAAGCTATGTTAATCCATAACATAGTTTTATCTTGATCATATCCTTAACTCAATTGATCATATTAGCTTACCTTTTTATCCCTTAGTTATTACATTCTTTCTCTCTTACAAGGATCCCATGCTGGAATCACTATTCCTGTAATGTTCTAGTTTAGTTCACTACTAAACTCTTACATGATTTCTCTCATCGATTAACTTTATCGAATTATCTTAACATAGGTATTACTTTACTACCTCTTTCACTTATTATTATTATTATTATTATTATTATTATTATTATTATTATTATTATTATTATTATTATTATTATTATTATTATTATTATTATTATTATTATTCCATCCAATTCATGGACAACATCTGTTAGTTCCCGGAGGAACACAATATCTAGAAGGGGGGTTGAATTGATCCTTTGAAACTTTTTTTTTTCTATAATCTTGTTGAGTGATTAACAGATAATGAATAGAGGAATCAATTCATGCACATCGGAATAGATTTAGATACCCTTCAAGAATATAGCTTAAAACATAGTTTACAAGCAAATATGGCAGTTATAGTACTGAATGTAAATGACATAAAGTAAATGACAACAGAGGTTTTAAGTGGTTCAAAGACTGAATGCTCCTAATCCACTCTTTTGCTTCAACAAGCAGGAATTCCACTAAGGATTTGATCAACTTTGAATCTCTAAGATTCCTTCAAGACCAGCAGCCTTGGAACACTAGTTCACTAAGAACTCTTCAAGACTAGCAGCCTTGGAAACTGTAGACTAAGACCTGCAGACTTAGAATCTCTTGTACCCTCTGGTACTCAACAAGTCCAGCAGACTTGACTTTGGTTTAGTCACTAAGACAAGGACCCTGCAGGCCTTGGTTGCTTGGTTGTTTGTTTGTTGTTGCTGAGCTGCTAAGATGACATTTAGCTTATTCATCTTCTAGTACTTAGGAGCTTCTTGTGATCAGTAGGCATTTAGCATTGGTATTTAATCACATATAATGGAATGCCAAGATGTACGTTCAGCTTAACATCTTGTTATTACTTAGCAGTCTGACTCATCCTTTGGTGCTGTTGTTCTTTGCTGTTGATGCTTGTCTTCATCTGATATTCAATATTGTGCACCATCACCGTTGAGGTACTGCCAAGTCTTTGCATATCAGCTTGACTTCTTTGGGTACTTAACAGTTCTTGAACACTGTTTGATATATGCACAGATTCGGCTCTGTATCTTCTTCTCTTCAGCTCTGTATGTTCATAGGAAAAATAGAGTGGCTCAAGTATCCTTCTTTCTATTCTGCCACTCTTGTTTTTTTCTTGGCCTTCCGACTCTCAGCACAGATTCCACCTCGTTGTTATACTCTTTTGCATTGAGTGAAGTTTTTCCATTGTAGGACTCTCATTAGTTGTGCTTCACTCTTTTGTGGTGGTCTCACTCTCAATGAGACCTTCTCTCAGTTAAGCTCTATATGACTTACATCTTCTCAAGTCAATAACAACTTTTTCTTCTTTGAAGACTCAGCTCTTATATAGATCCATCTGTCATCTTCCCATTGGAATATAGCCGTTGGAAGTCTTTCTTTGACGAGCTCCCTTTTAATCTTTGTCTTATTTTCTTATGAAGGAGCCTTTCAAATGTTTCAGTTGAAGGCAACCATTTGTATCATTTAATACTTTAGCCATTTTTGAGCACTGATGTAGATATGTAGGGTTGATGTGACAACTTCTTTTTGAATTACCTGACATATCAGCCTGCTTTATCACCTAACACTCCAGAGACGTTACTTTCAGCAGGCTAGTAGGTAGCTTTTCTCTTGTTTCCTCGATTTACATCAAGGATGCTTGGAGAGTATATCGGGATCCTCAATTCACAACGTTTAAATGTCAGTCTTCTTTGCTTGGACATTCTCACTCCTCAGATAAATGCTTTCTACGATTTTGATGTTGATCTTTATGAACTCTACGGTTGCTTGTCTGTGGAAATCGTAAAGAGATTTGACATTGACACCTTTCATGATTCCAAGAGTGCTTAACGTTGTATCATCTTGTACTTTTTTCTCACAGTCTATTCTACGATTGTGCTTGTCTTGCCTTGCTTCAAGAACTAACAAGTTGATTGACAACTTTGACACTTCGGTTTGCATATCCCTGTTGATTTGTCATGCTTAACTTCCTTAACTTTCAGCCTTGTGATCTCTTGTTCATATTCCATGGTAATGTTGAGCATTGATATTCTTCTTGTTTGTCCTTTGCTCATTCTGTGGCAGGTTTACCATTATCTTTGCATTTCCTTTGTCAGGATCTTCTTTTCTTTGGTAAACACTATGGTCGTAGTCTTCTTATTAGCACTTGTAGGAGACTCCTTCTGAATGGATTTTCACTTCATAATCAACCTTGGTGATAAAGTTGGTGCTTTGATCTTCTATTTGCTTGCATATCATTCAAAGAATGCTTTCTGATATTCTTCAAGTAGACTGCATTCTTAAACTTGACTGTCTTACCAGAGAAAGCGATCTATGCATATATTTCAGGTTTGCTTCTGTAGAGAATCGTAGATTGCTCTACGATTATACCTTGGCTATGTAAGCATCTGGCTGACTACGACCTTGGCTTTGGTTCTACAAACTGTGATTCTGATAGGTGATGACATGTAGACTTCACGATTCAGAGTCAAGACTACGATTCTAGCTTGACAGGCACCCGGCAGACATCTTCTATGATTCCAAGTGTGGCTTCCAAGACATACTACGATTCTGAAGTAACTTCTTAGATACTCTACGATTTTGCCTTGGCTCTTGCAATCTCTCGGCTGCCTTGACAGTCTACGAATCTGCTTTGATAGACTACGATTCTGCTTTACTTTCTTGGCAGACTAACATGACTTGTGCAGAGCTCTACGATCAGACATGCCTATCTATTACACTTCAAATAGATCAACCTAACAGCTTTGATCTTTTCTTCTATACATTTATTTGTAGAATGATAAACATTAAACACATATCAACCTAACAATTTTGATCATGTCAATCTAAGTCCTTATCCATATTGTCTATCTATTAAGGACTTTACAACTTTTATCAATGTAGACATGTTTGCATATTCATTCATTAACTTCATCATCTTCATCATCAAATTATACGAACAAAGGAATAACATTCACATACATATTCCTTGTAAGACCCCAACTTTTATAAATAAAGATGAATTTTCTATAATTATCATTTTTGAATATTATGGAGTTAATTTGATATAATGTTATAGTTGTGGGTAATATTTATAAATTTTGCAAAGTACGCAAGTTGTTATATAATATTCGATTGGCTGGGGAATATTCATTTTAACAGGGAATATTCGTACAACGGCACAATCATTGGTGGACCCCACAACAGAATTATTGTCGGATTGAGAAAACGACAAAAATATTTTATTAAAAATAACGGCGAAAGTTTTACCATTGATACTGTTGAACTACTCGGTAGTAAAAATATAGTAATACGTGTGGTTGCATAGTAACACACGGTATTGATTATTAATGCTTATGTGAGAAGTCACTCAGTTTGATTCAATTATTGTCAGTTAATAATATGAATTATTTAGCGATAATGAAGTTTTGTTTTATTCGTATTATTAACGTAATAAAACAGAAACATCTTTTTATATAAAACAGAATACTTTATTAAAGTTATTCTATAAATAGAATATATTATATTTTATTTAAAAGATTTTTCTTTAAATATGGACCGTCAGATTAAAGTAAATCAATCTGAACTGTTCATAGATTAGTTATTATGTAGTCCATTCTTCTATAAATAGCAGCTCATTCCTTCATTATTTCTTATGAATTCACTGAACTCTAGAGAGAGAAACTATAGAGAGAGAGAGAAGAAAAGTATTCTGCTACTTAACTACTTCCTTATTTCAGTTCTTTAAAACGGTAAGGGGTGTTATTCTTTCTTATTCATAAAGAGAACTTTTGTTATTCCATTTCTTATTATTCTGTTGGAATAACCTGTATACACGGTCTACCCTATACTTGGTGACATTCTTCTATTATTCTGTTGGAACATCCTGTCTGTGTGTTTTACACCAGACCTGATTCTGTTTTTATTATTATTCTTTTGGAACATCCTGTCTGTGTGTTTTACACCGGACCTGGTTCCGTCTTGTTATTATTCTGTTGGAACATCCTGTCTGTGTGTTTTACACCGAACCTAGTTCCATTATTTATTATTCTGTCGGAATATCCTGTCTGTGTGTTTTACACCAGACCTGGTTCTATTATTTATTATTCTGTCGAAATATCCTGTCTGTGCATTTACGCCGGACTTGGTTCTATTATTTATTATTCTGTCGGAATATCATGTCTGTGCGTTTACGCCGGACCTGGTTCCATTATTTATTATTCTGTTAGAATAACCTGTCTGTGCGGTCTATCGCATGCCGGGTGATTTCTTTTGTTATTTCATTCTTTATTATACTCAGTTGGTTAAGTTTTAACTTCTATACTCCATGAAATTAGTGAAATATCCTTGATAATTGCGTTTCATCCAGCATCTTTTCATGAAAATATTATTCTAAGCATTCTTGAATTTTACTCCACAAAGCAGTATCATGTTGACAATTTGGACGTTGTTAATTCTTGGATAAATTAATTCTTGAACTTGTTTTATTGAATTCTTATATCATTGTCATCATCCTCATGTTTATAAAGTGTTGAAAGTCATCTGTGGCATGTAGTGCATAGATGGACTTGGTATGATTATGACCAGGGATTATTCGGTATAATCATGACCGTAATGTTACAAATGATATGGTAAAAGTCCTCATTGGCTCGTAGTGCATTGATGGACAGTTGTTGGCATGATCATGACCATTAATGAGTACACAAATATTCTTGATCCGTAGTGCATGGATAATTATGGTCGTGATACTAAAGAATATCCTTAGCCGTAGTACATGGGTGATTCGATAATGTGGATTATTTTATTAAGCTGAGTCCCAGCGATAACAGTGTTGAAAAACTTTTTAAATCATAGAAGATAGTAGATTTTATTCTCTACTTGACTCTTTTAATGGATTGCTTGTTCCGCTGCATTAAACTTGATGTTCGTTATATTTTATCAGTTTAACATTGTTGAAGGCTAATGATAATTTATTCTGCATTATCTTAGTCATAATATTTCTTACTGGGCTAGTTGAGCTCACCCTTTCTTTCACTGTTCTCTTCAGGAAATGAGAATATAGCTGGGACGAGTCGGGAAACGGAGTGATGGACCGGATGATAGTATTAGTAGTCCTCACTATTCTATTAAATAGTGTGACAATAATTGTAATGAAGACTCCTTTTGAGTTTGTATAGTCTCTAGTAGACAATAATTGTATTCAAACTCACAGTTATATTTTGTCGTATTGTACACAACAGTTGTATTAGTAAGTTGTATTTGTATTTTGTACCATGTATCTGACGACCCAAGATGGGTGATGTATACCTAATTTTGGGGGTGTCACAGTTGGTATCAGAGCTTAGGGATATGATCCCTGGCTAAGATGTGAGAATAGAACTAGGAGGGGAGAGACGAGGAATTCCTTCGCTAGTATGACCTACCTAAGTTTATTTGCATGGTATTTAATTAGTCGGTCAGAATATATGGATAATATATGACATATCAATTAACTTTTATTTTGTGGCAGTATCTGAAAATGGCATCTGAGAATGTTGAGAATAGCAATGGAGTACAGGCGACTGTTGATTCACCATATATCAATAATCAGGATAATGTGCATCAGGAAGGTGACAATCCTCATGCAAACAACAACACTGACCAGATGATGAATGATGGAATATTCAGAAGCTTTATGCAGTTCATGCAACAGCAGGCGAGAGCGGCTCCTGTCCAAAATGTAGGTGGAAACACTGAAAACTCTCGGACGGTCACCGCTAAACAGTTCAAGGAGCTGGGACCACCGGAGTTTAAGGAAGAGCCAAAACCACTTATAGCGGAAACATGGATAAAGCAGATCACCAAGATATTTGATGTCTTGGGATGCTCCGAGGAGCAAAAGGTTTCCTTTGCCGCCTTTATGTTGCGAGGAGAGGCAGATTATTGGTGGGAATCGATTAAGCGTACTCAACCTGCCGCACTGAAGATGTCTTGGGAGAAGTTCCAAGAGCTGTTCAATGACAAATACTTTCCCGAAAGTGTTCGTCACATGAAGGAGGTGGAGTTCATCAAATTAGAGTAGAATAATATGACCGTGTCGCAGTATGAGGCTAAATTTGCTGAGTTGTCCCGGTTTGCGTCCCACTTGGTGGATAATGAAGAGCGAATGACGCGAATATTTTTACGAGGGTTGAAACCTGAGATACATCAACATCTTATTTCTCATAAACTGTGTTTGTATTCAGATGTTGTGAATAGGGCTCAGTTAGTGGAGCGCGATAATGAGTCAACGCAACCAAAAGAGAGCAGTCGGCAAAATGATAATACCAGTGAGAGCAGTCATCGAAGCGGTGACAACAAGCGTGGAGGGAATCAACAGGCCAGAAATAGTAACCACTTCGGTGGTAATCAGGGCCAAAATAATAAGAATGGTCATTTTAAGAAGAGGAGATTCAACAATGATGGAAAGACGTCAGCACCAGTGTGACGCCCCCAAAATTAGGTATACATCACCCATCTTGGGTCGCCAAATACATGGTACAGAATTCAAATACAACTTACTAATACAACTGTCGTGTACAATACGACAAAACATAAACTGTGAGTTTGAATACAAATATTGTCTTCTAGAGAGTATCCATACTCAAAAGGAGTCCTCATTACAATTATTATCACACCATTACATAGAATAGTGAGGACTACTAATGCAATCATCTGGTCCATCACTCCATTTCCCGACTCGTCCCAGCTATATTCTCATTTCTTGAAGAGAACCGTGAAAGAAAGGGTGAGGTCAACTAGCCCAGTAAGAAATATTATGACTAAGATAATACAGAATAAATTATCATTAGTCTTTAACAATGTTAAACTGATAAAATACAATAGACATCAAGTTTAACTGCAGCGGATCAAGCAATACATTAAAAGAGTCAAGTAGAGAATAAAATCTACTATCTTTTATGATTTAAAAGGTTTTTCATGACTTTTATCGCTGGGACTCAGCTTAATAAATAATTCACATCATCGAATCATCCTGCACTATGGCCAATGATATTCTTTAGTATCACGACCACGAATTATCCATGCACTACGGCTAAAGATAATCATATTTTCATCAACGGTCCTGATCATGCCATAAAACAATTCATCTCTGCACTACGACCAAAGAGAATCTATAGCCATAATCATACCAAAAACTGTCCATCAATGCATTACGGGCCAATGAAGACTTTTTCCACATCATTTATAATATTACGGTCATGATTACACCGATTAATCCCTGGTCATAATCATACCAAGTCTATCTATGCACTACAGGCTATAGATGACTTTCAACAAAATATAAACATGAGGATGATGACAATGATATAAGAATTCAATAAAACAAGTTCAAGAATTAATTTATCCAGGAATTAACAACGTCCAAATTGTCAATATGATACTGCTTTGTGGAGTAAAATTCAAGAACTCTTAGAAGAATATTTCCATGAAAAGATACTAGATGAAGCGCAAATATCAAAGATATTTCACTAATTTCATAGAGTATAGAAGTCAAAGTTTTAACCAACTGAGTATAATAAAGAATGTAATAACAAAAGAAATCACCATGCATGCGATAGACCGCATAGACAGGTTATTCTAACAGAATAATAAATAATGGAATCAGGTCCGGCATAAAACGCACAAACAGGATATTCCAACAAAATAATAATAAAGACGGAACCAGGTCCGGTGTAAAACACACAGACAGAATGTTCCAACAGAATAATAATAAAGACGGAACTAGGTCCGGTGTAAAACACGCAGACATGATGTTCTAACAGAATAATAGAAGAATGTCACCAAGTATAGGGTAGACCGCGTATACAGGTTATTCCAACAGAATAATAAATAATAGAATAACAGAAGTTCTCTTCATGAATACAAAAGAAATAATACCCCTTACGGGTACAATAAATAATATCCTTTACCGTTTTAAAGAAGAACTGAAATAAAGAAGTAGTTAAGTAGCAGAATACTTTTCTTCTTTCCCTCTATAGTTTCTCTCTATAGTTTCTCTCTCTAGAGTTCAGTGAATTCGTAAGAAAATAATGAAGGAATGAGCTTTTACTTATAGAAAAATGGAATGCATAGTAACTAATCCATAAACGGTCCAGATTAATTTACTTTAATCTGACGGTCCATATTTAAAGAAAAATATTTTAAATAAAATATAATATATTCTATTTGTAGAATAACTTTAATAAAGTATTCTGTTTTATATAAAAAGATGTTTCTGTTTTATTACGTTAATAATACGAATAAAACAAAACTTAATTATCGCTAAATAATTCATATTATTAATTGACAATAATTGAATCAAACTGAGTGACTAATGACGTAAGCCTCAATAATCAATACCGTATGCTACTATGCAACCACACGTATTACTGTACTTTTACTACCGAGTAGTTCAACAGTATTAACGGTAAAACTTCCGCCGTTATTTTCATAAAATATTTTTGTCATTTTCTCAATCCGACAATAATTTCGTTGTGGGGTCCACCAATAATTGTGCCGTCGTACGAATATTCCCCGATAAAAATAATATTTCCCAACCAATCGAATATAATACAACAACTTGCATACTTTGCAAAATTTATAAATACTACACACAACTATAACATTATCTCAAATTCACACCATAATATTTAAAAAAATATTTTGAAAAAATTAAATCTTTATTCATAAAATTTGGGGTTTTATAACCAGCACCCGTATTTAAGGAAGGAGAACGACCACCTATCATATGTTTCAAATGCGGAGGAGAGGGGCACATCAGTCCAAACTGCGCGATGCCGTCTAAAGCATGTTATAATTGTTGAAGAGAAGGTCATTTAGCTCGATTTTGTCGTTTACCAAAAACAAGTTCAGCCAGGATGGAGACACCAAAGGCCGTCCCAGAAAAGTCAAAATCGGTAGTGCAAGGGAGAGCGTTTGTTGTGACCTCCCAAAAAGCAAGGAACCCGAATGAGGTCATCACGGGTAAGCTTATCATAAACTATAACGAAGTCTATACTTTATTTGATACCGGTTCTACCTATTCTTTTATTTCTCCTACTTGCGCTCATCGATTAAATTTGACTCCGAAGAAATTAGACTTTGACTTATCTGTTGAAACTCCATTGGGAGAAACCTTCATTACATCCACGGTTTATAAGTCTTGTTTAGTTCAAGTTGGTACCCACACATTACCTGTCGATCTTATTTCATTAAAAATACTTGCATTTGACGTGATTCTAGGGATTGATTCGTTAACTACTCATCATGCAAAAATTAATTATTTTCGTAAGGTTGTTAGCTTTCATATTCCTAATTGACCTATTATGCGAATTCAAGCAACCAAACCATTAAAATTAATCGCTGTCATCTCAAGCTATAAAGCTATTCGTTTATTGAAAAACTGATGTCAAGCTTTCTTAGCTCATGTCACAGATCTAAACAAAAATACGTCAGTTTTGAATGATATTTCTATTGTTAATAAATTTCCTGACGTATTCCCTAAAGAACTTCCTGGCCTACCCCCAGAGCGTGAAATTGAATTTTATATCGACCTTGAACCCGGTACAAAACCCATTTCTAAAGTCCCATATCGAATGACTCCTATTGAACTTCAGGAGTTAAAGATCCAACTGCAGGAATTGTTAGACATTGGCTTTATTCGTCCTAGTACTTCTCCTTGGGGTGCTCCTGTTCTATTTATGAAGAAGAAAGATGAAAGTATGCTACTTTGTATTGACTATCGGGAGTTGAATCATGTCACCATCAAAAACAGGTACCCATTGTCACGTATTGATGACCTGTTTGACCAATTGCAAGGAGCACAATTCTTTTTAAAGATCGATCTTCGTTCTAGATATCATCAGCTGAAAGTTAGAACTAAAGATATTCCAAAGACGGCTTTCAGAACTCGGTACGTGCATTATGAATTCCTAGTCATGTCCTTTGGATTGACTAATACTCCTGCTGCCTTCATGGATATAATGAACCGAGTATTCAATGAATATTTGGATCACTTTGTGGTCGTCTTTATTGATGATATCCTTATTTATTCCAAAAGCCGTGAAGATCATGAGCAACACTTGAGGCTGGTACTCCAAAAGCTTCGTGAATACAAGCTTTATGCCAAGTTGAAGAAATACGAGTTCTGGCCGGAGGAGGTAGCATTCTTTGGGCACGTAGTATCAAGTCGTGGAATATCTGTTGACCTGGCAAAGATTGAAGCTATTCAAAGCTGGGACCAACCTAAATTAGTGACCGAAGTATGTAGCTTTTTTGGTGTAGCTGGTTATTATCGGAGATTCGTGGAAGGATTTTCTCGAATCGCTACTCCATTAACTCAGCTGACTCGGAAAGATACAAAGTTCGGTTGGAGCGAAGAATGTGAGAAGAGTTTTCAAGAACTCAAGAGGAGACTCATTTCAGCACCTATTCTAACAATACCATCTGGCTCGGAGGGATTTGTCATCTACAGTGATGCTTCGAGCAAAGGGTTGGGATCCGTTCTCATGTAACATGGAAAAGTCATAGCCTATGCATCAAGACAACTCAAGAAATATGAGAGGAATTACCCTACTCATGATCTAGAGATGGCAGCTGTTGTCTTTGCACTTAAAATTTGGAGGCATTACTTGTATGGGGAGAAGGTGGAGATCTTTACGGATCATAAAAGCCTCAAATATTTCTTCACTCAAAAGGAACTCAACATGCGACAACGACGTTGGCTTGAACTGTTGAAAGATTATGATCATACCATTCAATACCATCCTGGAAAAGCGAACATGGTAGCTGACGCATTGAGTAGAAGATCATATGCAAGTACGAGTGCAATATTGTCAACACAAAGGCCCATTTTGTGTGACTTGCAAATGATGGAGATAGAGTTAAAGACTCCAGGGACCCATGTGATGATGGCGAATATACGAGTAGAACCGACTTTAATCGATAAAGTTAAAGCTGCTCAAGCTACAGACCCGGAGCTGATGCGTATAAGGAAGAAAGTGCAAGAAGGTGCTATGCCGGAAGCAAGAATCGATGAAGAAGGAATACTTCGAGTCAACTCCAGACTTTGTGTTCCTAACAACCCTAATTTAAAGTATGAAATCATGATGGAGGCACACACCATTTTCATTCCATCCTGGAAGTACCAAAATGTATCATGATCTTTGTCATACATTTTGGTGGAGCAATATGAAGAGAGAGATAGTGCTGTTTATCTCGAGGTGTCTAACTTGTCAACGAGTCAAAGCAGAGCATCAAGTACCAAAAGGTCCATTGCAACCACATAAAATTCCAGAATAGAAGTGGGAGCACATTACCATGGATTTCGTTACCGGTCTTCCTAATGTTTCTCAAGGTATAGATGCAATTTGGGTCATTGTTGATAGATTGACCAAGTCTGCTCATTTCTTACCGATACGAGAAACTTTTATACTTGAACGTCTTGCTCGTATGTATATAAACGAGATTGTAAGACTGCATGGTATGCCAGTATCCATAGTTTCTGATCGAGACCCAAGATTCACTTCACGATTTTAGGTTAGTTTACAAAAAGCTATGGGCACAGATTTACAATTTAGTTCGGCATATCATCCTCAGACGGACGGACAATCAGAGAGGACTATTCAAATTCTTGAAGAACTATTAAGACTCCGTGTCCTTAATTTCAAGGGAAGTTAGGACAAGTTCTTACCATTGGTGGAGTTTTCCTATAACAACAGTTATCAAGCAAGTATTGGCATGGCTCCATTCGAAGCATTGTATGGAAGAAAATGTCGTTCTCCAGTATGCTGGGATGAGGTGGGTGAAGCAATGTTGCTGGGACCGAAGTTGGTACGTATGACTACAGAAAAGATTTAAACGATCCGACAACGTATAAAAACCTCACAAGATCGACAAAAGAGTTATGCTGATCTTCATCGAAAGGACGTGAAATTTGATATAGGAGATCATGTGTTCTTACGTGTTGCTCCATGGAAAGGAGTTACGAGATTTGGAAAGAGAGGAAAGCTCAATCGTCGATTCATCGGTTACTATGCAGTCCATTCTTCTATAAATAGCAGCTCGTTCCTTCATTATTTCTTACGAATTCACTAAACTCTAGAGAGAGAAACTATAGAGAGAAACTATATAGAGAGAGAAAAAAAAGTATTCTGCTACTTAACTACTTCCTTATTTCAGTTCTTCTTTAAAACGGTAAGGGGTGTTATTCTTTCTTATTCATGAAGAGAACTTTTGTTATTCCATTTCTTATTATTCTGTTGGAATAACCTGTATACGCGGTCTACCCTATACTTGGTGACATTCTTCTATTATTCTGTTGGAACATCCTGTTTGTGTGTTTTACACCGGACCTGGTTCCGTTTTTATTATTATTCTGTTGGAACATCCTGTCTGTGTGTTTTACACCGGACCTGGTTCCGTCTTGTTATTATTCTGTTGAAGCATCCTGTCTGTGTGTTTTACACTGAACCTGGTTCTATTATTTATTATTCTGTCGGAATATCCTGTCTATGTATTTTACACTAGATCTGGTTTCATTATTTATTATTCTGTCGAAATATCTTGTCTGTGCAATTACGCTGGACCTGGTTCCATTATTTATTTTTCTGTCAGAATATCCTGTCTGTGCTTTTACGCCGGACCTGGTTTCTGTTAGAATAAGCTGTCTGTGCGGTCTATCGCATGCCGGGTGATTTCTTTTGTTATTCCATTCTTTATTATACTCAGTTGGTTAAGTTTTAACTTCTATACTCCATGAAATTAGTGGAATATCCTTGATAATTGCGTTTCATCCAATATCTTTTCATGAAAATATTATTCTAAGCATTCTTGAATTTTACTCCATAAAGCAGTATCATGTTGACAATTTGGACGTTGTTAATTCTTGGATAAATTAATTCTTGAACTTGTTTTATTGAATTCTTATATCATTGTCATCATCCTCATGTTTATAAAATGTTGAAAGTCATCTGTGGCCTGTAGTGCATAGATGGACTTGGTATGATTATGACCAGGGATTATTCGGTATAATCATGACCGTAATGTTACAAATAACGTGATAAAAGTCCTCATTGGCCCGTAGTGCATTGATGGACAGTTGTTGGCATGATCATGACCATTAATGAGTACACAAATATTCTTGGCCCGTAGTGCATGGATAATTGTGGTCGTGATACTAAAGAATATCCTTGGCCGTAGTACATGGGTGATTCGATGATGTGGATTATTTTATTAAGCTGAGTCCCAGCGATAACAGTGTTGAAAAACTTTTTAAATCATAGAAGATAGTAGATTTTATTCTCTACTTGACTCTTTTAATGGATTGCTTGTTCCGCTGCAGTTAAACTTGATGTTCGTTATATTTTATCAGTTTAACACTGTTGAAGGCTAATGATAATTTATTCTGCATTATCTTAGTCAAAATATTTCTTACTGGGCTAGTTGAGCTCACCCTTTCTTTCACTGTTCTCTTCAGGAAATGAGAATATAGCTGGGACGAGTCGGGGAACGGAGTGATGGACCAGATGATAGAATTAGTAGTCCTCACTATTCTGTTAAATAGTGTGACAATAATTGTATTGAGGACTCCTTTTGAGTTTGTATAGTCTCTAGTAGATAATAATTGTATTCAAACTCACAGTTATGTTTTATCGTATTGTACACGACAGTTTTATTAGTAAGTTATATTTGTATTCTGTACCATGTATCTGACGACCCAAGATGGGTGATGTATACCTAATTTTGGGGGCGTCACATTCCTAACAATCTCTCCCTATTTGATGATGACAAAAATACTGAATGCATATGATTGAGATGAATGAATCTTAAGATACAGTGAGCTAATGTATTACTAGAACAGGTAATATGAATGATATTAAAGAGCATTTAATTACAGATGGCAGAGCAAATCTGAATTCTGAATCTAAAACTTACTATTACAATTAGAGATGTACCTTCTTATTTTCATGTTTGTGTCTTCTGGATCTTCTTTCTGTTATTGCTACTCATCTGCTTGTTCTCTTGGTTCCTGCTCCACCTTAGATGATGACTTCATTGCTTCATCTTCTTTGAGCTCCCCCTCAGATGATGAGTGCTCTTCTTCTTGCTTTGCCTTCAGCTTTAACTGCTTCTCTTTCTGGCTCTTATTCTTTATCTCCATTCGTCTCTTCTTATGTCTTTTTGAGTATATCTTTTTCTCCCCCTTTTTGTCATCAATCACTTGAGAGAGATGCTTGACATTGGACATGAGTTACTCAATCAGGTAGGATGAGTTTCTAACTTCAATCTTTAGATCCTGTTGGCTGAGTTCTTGCTGTTGGGAAAGAGACTGATTGAGAGTATCTATTTTCTCTGTGAGAGTCAAAATAGATTCTTCATTTTTCTTCTGAAGTTGCAAGGCTTCTTTCCTCTGCTTCTCCATAGATTTTAAATAGATCTGATCTCACTGATGAATCTTGATGGATATATCTGAGATGGTTACTTGAAGCTTTTTGTGGAACTCACTGTTTTCTCCCTCTTATATGGTCTTTGCTTCCTCAGTAATATTAGACAATTTCTCGACCAATTCTTCAGAGATTTTCAATAACTCAGAGTCTTGAGAGATTTGGGCAGTTTGTTTGAGTTTCTCATTTTTGTAGATGTTTTCAAAGGCAGTGAGAATGTCAAAGAGATCATCGTTGGATGAAGAGGAGATATCAGAGGGTATATTGGGATTGAGACTTGGATTACTAAGAGTGGGGTTTGATGTTTTAGTATCAGGATTATCCTGATTACTTGCAATCGCAGAGTATGAGACCTCTACGATTGTAGGTTTGATGTGGCCTTTGTACTATCTTGATTTTCTAAGAGATAGTAGGGAGTATAGGCATTATCAGCATGACGGCAGATTCTGTAATGAGGGAAATTTGTGATCAGCTTTGTGTGAAATGTCTTAACCCTTGGGAAGTTCTTAGAGATCAGCTCCAAATTAGGAAAATATGAGTGACACCAGCTGATGTAACTTTCATCTCCAATAGTATAAGCCTTTAGCCAGGGCATCCATGGGTAGAAACATTTTATCAGATTATTTTTAGGATTACACAATACTGTAGTACGATCTAACTCCATGTCTTGAAAATTGTTGAACAGTTCTTCTGTAGACATCGTCACTACTTTGAGTCGTTCATTCCAATGATCTATCCATCTTCCTGCTATCACATTTCGTGGTTCATTACAAACTTCCACCACTATTCTTCTGCGAACTGTTGCTGGAAATGGAATATGATAATCTGCTGATTCCTAATCTACAGAGCTGGAGTCTGTCTCCATCTCTTATTTTTCTGACTCTGAGCTTGAATCATGCATGGTCATTTCAACTGATTCATCAGTGGATCCTTCTAACTGATTTTCATCATTTGTTTCTTCTATAGTATCCTTCTCAGAATTTTCTGACTCTCCAGTCATTCCTTGCTCTTCAGACTTCAAAGTCTCTTCAGTTTCACTTTTATCTTCTTCTTTTGACTTGGGTTCATTGGTAGTTGCAGTCTTTTTACTTTCACTGCTGGAACTGTCAGAAATCATCCTCTTTTTGCCTTTGATGTATTCTCTTATAGACTCAAGTTTATCATCTTCATCATCATCACTAAGGTCAATCACTTTTGATGAAGAGCCTCCTTCTTTCTTCTGGTTTGTTTTTTGAAGTATCCGGTTACTTTTTCTTCTCCTTGGGGTGCAGTAGTAGGTGCTTTTTCCTTTCCTGATTCAGATCCCTTTCTATCAATAGAGGGACTACTTACTGGGACCTCTGTTGACTTCTTTATAAACTTAGCTCTCTTCTTGGTTGGCTTTGCTGGAGTGGCCACTGGAGATACAGAATCATCAGATTGAGATGACTCGCTTTCCATTACTCTTCCCTTCCTCTTCTTTGCAGTACCCTTGCTGCTACTGCCAGATGTCTTTAGCCTTGTATTCTCCATGGGGTTTTTTCCAATTGTCAAACAGCTTTGGAGACATGACTTTTTGAACATTAAGGGTTCTCCCTCATCATCCCTTATTTGTTCTTCAGTTTCTTCTTCAGAATAATGCTCAAGAGTCTTCCATAAAAAACCTTTATGAGGGGTTTATCTGTAGACTTCTTCTTCTCAGCATTTTCTAGCCATTTAGACAACCGATCAATCAGTAAGGCTCCGAAATTCATCTGCTGCTTCATGACGATTGCAGTCATGACTCTCAGTTGAAGATCGCTAATAGTATCATGTGAAGTGTCTTTGCATAAGATACATTTTCCTGTGATCTCAGCTAGGAATTCAAACTCATCAGGAAACTCCTTCTTCTTCATATCTTTCAAATTTACATTTCTCTTGTAGCGCATTAACTTCTTTCCTTCTTCAATGTCAACGTCCTCAAGATTTATCAAACCTTGGTTTGTAAACCTTAGACATTGGTTGATATCTAATGCTCTTATCTTCAAACTTACTCCTTTTATTTTTGTAGATAGAAGCCCATAATCTATCTGTTACACCCCCAAAATAGGTACACATCACCCATTCTAAGTTGTCAAATACATGGTACAGAAACAACTACAACTTTATTAATACAATTGTCGTGCAAAATACGACAACACTTAAACTGTGAGTTTAAATATAAAAATTATCTTCTAGACAATATCCACACCCAAATAAGTCCTCATTACAATTATTATTTTATAAAAATGGTGAGGACTACTATAACAACTTCTAGAACCATCATTCCATACCCTGACTAGTACTCGCTACATTCTCGCCTCCTGAGAAGAAAAATGGAACAAAAAGGAAAAGGGTGAGCTTAACTAGCCCAGTAAAGAATATTATGACTAAGATAATATAGAACAAATTATCGTTAGTCTTCAACAGGGAAAAATCTAATAGAATACAATAGACAACAAATTTTAAATCAATATTCGCAGCGAAAATAATAATTCATTAGAAGAGTTAAGTAGATGATGAAATCTACTATCATCAATGAATTTAAAAGTCCATCATCAGTATTTTATCCCTGTAACATCAATCAATATACATCTTGAATCAAATATTCATCTTTGCACTACAGGCCAAAGATATTCATTAGTTGGTTATGTTCATCTAAACACCTGTTCATCTTTGCACTACGGCCAAAGATATTCATCAGAAAATCATTAATCTTTGTACTACAAGCCAAAGATATTCAGTAATATCATCATTTAGGACTGAGGATGATGAAAAATATTTTAAAGAAAAACGAATCCAGTGAAATAAAAGAACAAATATTAAGGATTCGTACTTTAAACAATCCAAGTTAAAAAATATTTCATAAATAACTATAGTGAAGTAAAATTCAAGAATGATCAAAACATGGATACAATCAAAGCTAGTATCCATAATAGATATCTTGGACAAAAACAAAAATTTAATTTTTCGGTGAATAGTACCGTATTCGTGAATAGTGCCGTATACGTGAATAGTAATCCCGACACAAAAAGTTTCAAATTTGATATTAAAAGAAATAATATCATTTATAAAAAAAAATAACATCCCTTACCTCGAAAGAATAGTAATTCTGGCTGGAATACTGAATATAGTGCTGAAGGGAACTTACACCGTATAACAACACTCAAAGTATTAAAATACTCACAAGAATACGCTCAATATATCGAGAGAGAAAGAGAGAGAAAACTTTAGTTTCAGGTGTGATTTTCAATTCTAACCTAAGCACCCTATTTATAGGAAAAATGCTTAGAACACCAAAGCAGAAAATTTAATATAATATTAATATATTATATATAAATTCCTACGCCAACCTTTGAATGCTGGAATCCCACATGTTTAACAACAAAATGAGCCCATTAACTTGCTAAAAATGTTTTTGTTGATATAAATAATTAAAACTTCCAAAAATCAATTATTTCGGAACCTCGAAACTTCAATAATTCATAATAAATAGCCCTTTTATTAGAAAAACTCAAACCTTATGTATTTTCTATAGAAAATTCTATTCTCTACAACTTTGTAAGTTTAAGTTTTTCCAAATTCCAAACAGAAATTGACCGAAATCCATAAACGGGCAATTTTACAAGCTATAATCAAATTTCAGTCAAGAAATGGGGTCCACCGACATCTTTAACATGTTTTTAACATTTATTGCAACAAAAATACTCTTTCTCCTAATATACTCATATATCCCACATTCATTGTAAAAATATCATCATTATTATATTATCATAATATAATAATATATTTAAATGAATTATTTTATCAGAAAAAGATAAAATATCAATTTTTTAACAATTGTCACATTAAATTTTCTCCATCTATATCCACATACAATGAATATTTTTCTCATCATATAAATCAATAATTAATTATTCACAAATAATATTACAAAATCACAATACTGGCAACCAGACCGTTCGCAGGAAAGAGGGGGCTTTCCAATAAGGATTTCTCCTTACTGGCGCGCAATTAGATGACCAAACCTCTCCTTAGACATAACTTTCTAGACATTGCCAATATTACTATCTAATAATATTATTCAAATAATATGAATTATTGATCCGATAATGAAATTACTGTGTAGTGACAATTATTGAAACAACAGTAATATAAAATATCAACGTAGCAATTATTGAATCAATAAAATATAATATTAAACAGTAATTACTGTAACAATTATTAAGTAGTGCCTTCTTACTTAAGAATCAATAATTGGTGCAATACCGTGTGCTACTGTGTTTTAACCACTGGGTATTCCAACAGTATTAACGGTAACAACTACGCCGTTATTTATAAACAACTTATACTTGTCATTTTCTTCATCCAATCGCTTTCCGTTATAGGGCCCATAAAAGACTGCGCCGTCGTACGAATATTCCCCGACAGGAAGAATATTCCACGACCAAACGAATATTCCCCGACAACAATGAATATTTTATAACCACTTGCTTATTTAAAATATTTGCGCATTTTACCCATAACTAACCTCATTAATCAATTCAACCTTTACTATTTCAAAATAATAAATAGAAGAAATTAAATTTCATTTATTAATAATTTGGGGTCTTACAACCTCCCCTTCTTATGAAATTTTGTCCTCAAAATTGACGTACGTACCTGGTATTTTGAAAAGATGAGGATACCTTGCTTTCATTTTCGTTTCCAACTCCCAGATTTTTTCCTCAATAGCATGGTTCCTCCACAAAACTTTAACTTTTGGTATGACCTTTGTGCGTAGAACATGCTCATTTATATCCAAGATCTTGACAGGTACCTCTTTATACATTAAGTCTTCGCCTATCTCGTCCGGTTCTAACTTAATAACGTGGTTCGGGTCTTTCACATATTTACGAAGCACGGATATGTGAAAAACATTATGAACACGAGACATACTTGGAGGTAACGCGAGTCTATAGGCCACATTTTCTACTCGGTCAAGAATCTGAAATGGACCAATAAATTATGGATTGAGATTTCCTCTCTTCTCAAATCTTGTAACTCCCTTCCATGGAGCAACACGCAACAATACATGATCCCCAATACTAAATTCCACGTCTTTTCGATGAAGATCCGCATAATTCTTTTGTTGATCCTGTGCCATTTGTATACGTTGTCGAATCATTTGGATCTTTTCAGTAGTAATACGTACCAACTCGGGTCCCAACAATGTTGCTTCACCTACCTAATCCCAACATATTGGAGAGCGACACTTTCGTCCATATAATGCTTCGAATGGAGCCACACCTATACTTGCCTGATAACTGTTATTGTAGGAGAATTCCACCAATGGTAAATACTTATCCCAACTCCCTTTGAAGTCTAGGACACAGAGTCTTAATAGATTTTAAGAGTTTGAATAGTCCTCTCTGATCGTCCGTCCGTTTGAGGATGGTATGCCGAACTGAATCGTAAATCCGTGCCCAAAGCTTTTTGTAAGCTAACCCAAAATCTTAAAGTGAATCTTGGGTCACGATCCGAAACTATGGATACTGGCACGCCATGCAACCTCACAATCTCATCTACGTACATACGAGCAAGACGTTCAAGGGAATAAGTCTCCCGTATCGGCAAGAAATGAGCAAACTTGGTTAATCTATCAACAATAACCCAAATAGCATTTATGCCTTGAGAAACCGTGGGAAGACCCGTAACAAAATCCATAGTAATGTGTTCTCACTTCCATTTCGGAATCTCAAGGGGTTGCAATGGGCCCTTAGGCACTTGATGCTCTGCCTTTACACGTTAATAAGTTAAACACCTCGAGATAAACTTCACGATCTCTCTCTTCATGTTGTTCCACAAAAATGTATGTCGAAAATCACGATACATTTTGGTACTTCCAGGGTGAATTACAAACGGTGTGTTGTGTGCCTCCATCACGATCTTTTACTTCAAATCAGAATCATTAGGAACACAAAGTCTGGAGTGGACTCGAAGTATTCCTTCTTCATCGATTCTTGCTTCCGGAATAGCAACTTCTTGCACTTTCTTCTTCATACGCATCAGCTCCATGTCCGTAGCTTGAGCAGCTTTAACTTTATCGATTAAAGTTGGTTCTACTCGTATGCTTGATATCATCACGTGGGTACTTGGAGCCTTTACCTCTATCTCCATCCTTTTCAAGTCATACAAAATGGGCCTTTGTGTTAATAACATTGCACTCGTACCCGCATATGATCTTCTACTCAATGCGTCAGCTACCACGTTTACTTTTCCAGGATAGTATTGAATGGTATGGTCTTAGTCTTTCAACAGCTCGAGCCAACGTCGTTGCTGCATGTTGAATTCTTTTTGGGTGAAGAAATATTTGAGGCTTTTATGATCTGAATATATCTCCACTTTCTCCCCATATAGATAGTGTCTCTAGATCTTTAGCGCGAAAACGACTGCTACCAACTCTAGATCATGAGTAGGATAATTCCTCTCATATTCTTAAAGTTGTCGCGAGGCATAGGCTATGACTTTCCCATGTTGTATGAGAACACATCCTAACCCTTTGCCCGAAGCATCGCTGCAGATAACAAATCCATCCGAACCAGATGGTATTGTCAGAATAGGTACCGAAATGAGTCTCCTTTTGAGCTCTTGAAAACTCTTTTCGCATTCCTCGCTCCATACGAATTTTATATCTTTCCGTGTCAACTGAGTTAACGGAGTAGCGATTCGAGAAAACCCTTCCACGAATCTCCGATAATAACCAGGTAAGCCCAGAAAGCTACGTACTTCAGTCACCGACTTCGGTTGTTCCTAACTTTGTATTGCTTCAATCTTCGCCGGGTCAACAGATACTCCATCTTTTGACACCACGTGCCCAAGGAATGCTACTTCCTCAAGCCAAAACTCGCATTTCTTCAACTTGGCATATAACTTGTTTTCACGAAGCCTTTGGAGTACCAGCTTCAAATGGTGCTCATGATCTTCACGACTTTTGGAATATATGAGGATGTCATCAATAAAAATAATAATGAACTGATCCAAATATTTCTTAAATACTCGGTTCATCATATCCATGAAAGCCGCAGGAGCATTAATCAATCCAAAAGATATGACTAAGAATTCATAATGCCCGTACCGAGTTCTAAATGCAGTCTTTGGAATATCCTCAGTTCTAATCTTCAGCTGATGATATCCAGAACGAAGATTAATTTTTGAAAAGAATTGTGCTCCTTGTAACTGGTCAAACAGGTCATCAATACGAGGTAGCAGATACCAATTCTTGATAGTGACATGGTTTAATTCCCGGCAGTCGATACAAAGTCGCATACTCCCGTCTTTCTTCGTTACGAATAAAACAGGAGCACCCCAAGGAGATGTACTAGGACGATTGAAACCGATGTCCAACAACTCCTGTAGTTAGACATTTAACTCCTGAAGTTCAATAGGAGCCATTCGATATAGGATTTTAGAAATGGGCTTTGTACCAGGTTCAAGATCAATAAAGAATTTAACTTCACGTTCTGGGGGTAGACCGGGAAGTTCTTCAGGAAATACATCAGGAAAGTCACTAATAACAGGAATATTATTCAAATATGACATGTCTTTATTCAAATCCATAACATGGGCTAAGAAAACTTGACATCTATTTTTTAATAAACTAATAGCTTTATGACTTGATATAACAGTGATTAATTTTAATGGCTTAGTTGCTTGAATTCGCACAACATGTTGGTTAGGAATATGAACACTAACAACCTTACAAAAATAATTAATTTTGGCATGATGAATAGTTAACCAATCAATCCCTAAAATCACGTCAAATGCAAGTATATTTAAAGAGATACAGGTAAGGTGATTGTGCCAACTTGGATCAAACAAGATTTATAAACAGTGGATGTAATGAAAGTTTCTCCTAATGGAGTTTCCACAGATAAATCAAAGTCTAATTTCTCCGGAGTCAAGTTTAAATGTTGAGCACAAGCAGGAGAGATAAATGAGTGGGTAGCACCGGTATCTAGTAAGGTATAAACTTCGCAAGAATTTATGATTAGCTTACCCGTGATCACCTCGTTTGGGTTCCTCACATTTTGACCAGTCACGATAAACGCTCTTCCAGGAACCATTAACTTTGACTTTTCTGGGATAGCCTTCTGAGTCCCCATCCCTGCTGGACTTGGTTTTGCTACCGTGCAATCTCGAGAAATATGTCATTCCTTTCCATAATTATAACATACCTTAAACTGTTGTGGGCAGTTTTAGGCTGATATGTCATTCTTTTCCACATTTATAGCATACGACCGGTGGTCGTTCTCCTCCCTTAGAAACAGTTACTGCTGGTGCTGACGTCTTCACATTATCATTGTTGAATATCTTCTTTTTAAAATCTCCTCCCGATTCGCTTCTTCTATTTTCATGGCCACGATTACCACCAGAGTGGTTACCGCTTTTGTCCGTGTTCTTCTTTCCCTGCTGGTTATTGTTGCTCCGATGACTGCTGTCACCAGTGTGACCCTGGTTGTGGTCCCTCGGTTGAACGTACTCGTTATCTCGCTCTAATAATTGAGCCCTGTTGACAACATCCGAATATAGAGAAAATTTATGAGAAATGAGATACTGACGTATGTCGGGTTTCAAACCTCTTAAAAACATCCGTGTCATACGTTCCTCATTCTCCACCAAATGAGGTGAAAACATGGATAACTCCGCGAACTTCGCCTCGTACTGGGACACCGTCATGTTATTCTGCTCCAGTCTAATAAACTCCACCTCCTTCATATAACGAATACTTTCAGGAAAGTACTTGTCATTGAACAGTTTCTGAAATGTCTCCCAAGACATGTTGAGTGCGGCTGGATGGGTACGCTTCACAGATTTCCACCAGTAATCTGCCTCATTACGGAACATAAAGGTGGCGAATGGAACCTTCTGTTCCTCCGTGCATCCCAAGACATTGAATATATTGGCAATTTGTTTGACCCACGTCTCCGCCTTAATTGGATCCGGCTTTCTCCAGAATTCTAGTGGTCCCAACTTCTTGAACTGCTTGGATGTGACAAACCGTGAATTGCTATCATTTCATCCTGTATTTTGAACACGAGTCTCCCTCGTCTGATTTTGCATGAACTGTAAAAAGCTTCTAAACATCCCATCGTTCATCATCTGCTCAGTGGTGTTATTCATAGGAGGAACATTGCCAGCCTTTTGCACATTCTCCTCGTTGGTGAGTACAGGCGTCTCCACGGTTTCATTTACTCCACTGTTAACATTCTCAGTTGCCATTCTTAAATACTGCCATCAAACAAGGGTTAATTAAACAAATTAACAAATTACATAATACCCCTATATTATGACCGACCAACAAATAAGCTTAGGTAGGACACACTAGCAAAGGATTTACTCATCTCTCCCCTCCTAGTTCTATTCCCCGATCTTAGCCAGAGATCATATCCCTAAGCTCTGATACCAACTATGACGCCCCCAAAATAGGTATACATCACCCATTCTGAGTTGTCAAATACATGGTACAGAAACAACTACAACTTTATTAATACAATTGTCGTCCAAAATACGACAACACTTAAACTGTGAGTTTAAATACAAAAATTATCTTCTAGACAATATCCACACCTAAATAAGTTCTCATTACAATTATTATTTTATAAAAATGGTGAGGACTACTAAAACAACTTCTAGAACCATCGTTCCATACCCCGACTAGTATTCGTTACATTCTCACCTCCTAAGAAGAAAAATAGAACAAAAAAGAAAGGGGTGAGCTCAACTAGTCCAGTAAAGAATATTATGACTAAGATAATATAGAACAAATTATCGTTAGTCTTCAACAGGGAAAAATCTAATAGAATACAATAGACAACAAATTTTAAATCAATATTCGCAGCGAAAATAATAATTAATTAGAAGAGTTAAGTAGAGGATGAAATCGACTATCATCTATGAATTTAAAAGTCCATCATTAGTATTTTATTCCCGTAACATCAATCAATATATATCTTGAATCAAATATTCATCTTTGCACTACAGGTCAAAGATATTCATCAGTTGGTTATGTTCATCTAAACACCTGTTCATCTTTGCACTACGGCAAAAGATATTCATCAGAAAATCATTCATCTTTGCACTACAGGCCAAAGATATTCAGTAATATCATCATTTAGGACTGAGGATGATGAAAAATATTTTAAAGAAAAATAAATCCAGTGAAACAAAAGAACAAATATTAAGGATTCGTACTTTAAACAATCCAAGTTCAAAAATACTTCATAAATAACCATAGTGAAGTAAAATTCAAGAATGATCAAAACATGGATACAATCAAAGCTAGTATCCATAATAGATATCTTGGACAAAAATAAAAATTTAATTTTTCGGTGAATAGTACCGTATTCGTGAATAGTGCCGTATACGTGAATAATGCCGTATACGTGAATAGTAATCCCGACACAAAAAGTTTCAAATTTGATAAAAATTCAGATCAATATTTCGACATAATGATATTAAAAGAAATAATATCATTTATAAAAAAAAATAACATCCCTTACCTCGAAAGAATAGTAATTCTGGCTGGAATACTGAATATAGTGCTGAAGGGAACTTACACCGTATAACAACACTCAAAGTATTAAAATACTCACAAGAATACGCTCAATATATCGAGAGAGAAAGAGAGAGAAAACTTTAGTTTCAGGTGTGATTTTCAATTCTAACCTAAGCACCCTATTTATAGGAAAAATGCTTAGAACACCAAAGCAGAAAATTTAATATAATATTAATATATTATATATAAATTCCTACGCCAACCTTTGAATGCTGGAATCCCACATGTTTAACAACAAAATGAGCCCATTAACTTGCTAAAAATGTTTTTGTTGATATAAATAATTAAAACTTCCAAAAATCAATTATTTCGGAACCTCGAAACTTCAATAATTCATAATAAATAGCCCTTTTATTAGAAAAACTCAAACCTTATGTATTTTCTATAGAAAATTCTATTCTCTACAACTTTGTAAGTTTAAGTTTTTCCAAATTCCAAACAGAAATTGACCGAAATCCATAAACGGGCAATTTTACAAGCTATAATCAAATTTCAGTCAAGAAATGGGGTCCACCGACATCTTTAACATGTTTTTAACATTTATTGCAACAAAAATACTCTTTCTCCTAATATACTCATATATCCCACATTCATTGTAAAAATATCATCATTATTATATTATCATAATATAATAATATATTTAAATGAATTATTTTATCAGAAAAAGATAAAATATCAATTTTTAACAATTGTCACTTTAAATTTTTCTCCATCTATATCCACATACAATGAATATTTTTCTCATCATATAAATCAATAATTAATTATTTACAAATAATATTACAGAATTACAATACTGGCAACCAGGCCGTTCCCAGAAAAGAGGGGGCTTTCCAATAAGGATTTCTCCTTACTGGCGCGCAATTAGATGACCAAATCTCTCCTTAGACAGAACTCTCTAGACATTACCAATATTGCTATCTAATAATATTATTGAAATAATTATTGAAACAACAGTAATATAAAATATCAACGCAACAATTATTGAATTAATAAAATATAATATTGAACAGTAATTACTGTAACAATTATTGAGTAGTGCCTTCTTACGTAAGAATCAATAATTGGTGCAATACCGTGTGCTACTGCGTTTTAACCACCGAGTATTCCAACAGTATTAACGGTAATAACTACGCCGTTATTTAGAAACAACTTATACTTGTCGTTTTCTTAATCCAATCGCTTTTCGTTATGGGGCCCACAAAAGACTGCGCCGTCGTACGAATATTTCCCGACAGAAAGAATATTTCACAACCAAACAAATATTCCCCGATAACAATGAATATTTTATAACCACTTACTTATTTAAAATATTTGCGTATTTTACCCATAACTAACCTCATTAATCAATTCAACCCTTACTATTTTAAAATAATAAATAGATGAAATTAAATTTTATTTATTAATAATTTGGGGTCTTACAACCTCCCCTCCTTATGAAATTTTATCCTCGAAATTGACGTGCGTACCTGGTGTTTCGAAAAGATGAGGATACCTTGCTTTCATTTTCGTTTCCAACTCCCAGGTCATTTCCTCAATAGCATGGTTCCTCCACAAAACTTTAACTTGTGGTATGACCTTAGTGCGTAGAACATGCTCCTTTCTATCTAAGATCTTGACAGGTACCTCTTCATACATTAAGTCTTCGGCTATCTCGTCCGGTTCTAACTAAATAACGTGGTTCGGGTCTTTCACATATTTACGAAGCACGAATATGTGAAAAACATTATGAACACGAGACAGACATACTTGGAGGTAACGCGAGTCTATAGGCCACATTTTCTACTCTGTCAAGAATCTGAAATGGACCAATAAATCGTGGATTGAGCTTTCCTCTCTTCCCAAATCTTGTAACTCCCTTTCATGGAGAAACACGTAACAATACATGATCCCCAATACTAAATTCCACGTCTTTTCGATGAAGATCCGCATAATTCTTTTGTCTGTCATGTGCCGTTTGTATACATTGTCGAATCATTTGGATCTTTTCTGTAGTAATACGTACCAACTCGGGTCCCAACAATGTTACTTCACCTACCTCATCCCAACATATAGGAGAGCGACACTTTCGTCTATATAATGCTTCGAATGGAGCCACACCTATACTTGCCTGATAACTGTTATTGTAAGAGAATTCCACCAATAGTAAATACTTATCCCAACTCCCTTTGAAGTCTAGGACACAGAGTTTTAATAGATCTTCAAGAGTTTGAATAGTCCTCTCTGATTGTCCATCCGTTTGAGGATGGTAGGCCAAACTGAATCGTAAATCCGTGCCCAATGCTTTTTACAAGCTAACCCAAAATCTTGAAGTGAATCTTGGGTCACGATATGAAACTATAGATACTAGCATTCCATGCAACCTATAATCTTATCTATGTATATACGAGCAAGACGTTCAAGGGAATAAGTCTCCCGTATCGGCAAGAAATGAGAAAACTTGGTTAATCTATCAACAATAACCCAAATAGCAATTATGACTTGAGAAACCGTGGGAAGACCCATAACAAAATCCATAGTAATGTGTTCCCACTTCCATTTTAGAATCTCAAGTGGTTGCAATGGACCCTTAGGCACTTGATGCTCCGCCTTTACACGTTGACAAGTTAAACACCTCGAGATAAACTTCGCGATCTCTCTTTTCATATTGCTCCACCAAAATGTATGTCGAAGATCGTGATACATTTTGGTACTCCCAGGATGGATTGCAAATGGTGTGTTGTGTGCCTCCATCATGATCTTGTACTTCAAATCAGAATCATTAGGAACATAAAGTCTGGAGTGGACTCGAAGTATTCCTTCTTCATCGATTCTTGCTTCCGGAATAGCACCTTCTTCCACTTTCTTCTTCATACGCATCAGCTCCATGTCCGTAGCTTGAGCAGCTTTAACTTTATCGATTAAAGTTAGTTCTACTCGTATACTTGATATCATCACGTGGGTACTTGGAGCCTTTACCTCTATCTCCATCCTTTTCAAGTCATACAAAATGGGCCTTTGTGTTAATAACATTGCACTCGTACCCGCATATGATCTTCTACTCAATGCGTCAGCTACCACGTTTACTTTTCCAGGATAGTATTGAATGGTATGGTCTTAGTTTTTCAACAGCTCGAGCCAACATCGTTGCCGCATGTTGAGTTCTTTTTGGGTGAAGAAATATTTGAGGCTTTTATGATCTGAATATATCTCCACTTTCTCCCCATATAGATAGTGCCTCCAGATTTTTAACGCGAAAATGACTGCTGCCAACTCTAGATCATGAGTATGATAATTCCTCTCATATTCTTTAAGTTATCATGAGTAGGAACTCAACAATTTTGACAGTGAGACTAACTTGATTATCAGTCATAAAGTTTAGGGAGTCTATGACTGGGAAATCAGCTACAGAGTTTTGGGACTCTATAACTGGGAGAGGGCTTGTTTGGATAAACTTAAGTTTTAATTCAAGAAACATTGAAGCTTCTCTCAATACCTGAAGAATTGTAGGTGGATAGTTCATCATGTAGCTTTGTCAAATGGAGCACCTTTCGTTTTTAGAACTTAAGATGAGCAGCTGATGGTCAGCTTCTGGAGAATTCTTGGTCCAGTACTTTTGAATGTTCGTTGCTAATTTAAAAGGCTTCGTAGTAGAGGACTGGTGCTTTGTGAAATGGTAATCGGAGATGTAAGGAAGGTTGAACTTTCTTCTGAGCTCATATCTGAATATAGCAATGAATTTCACTTCTGCTTCTCCTTAAGTTTCTTCATCATATAGCTTCATGATCTTCATATCCTCAGTTATTCTTGCCTTTGCTTCAGGTTCAGCTGCCTCTGTCTTAGCAGTAGATGAGCTACCTTCTATATATAGATCTTTGCAAAGTTACCTTGCACTTTTCCTTCTAGATGGAATCTTCTGAACTGATCCAATATCTTTATGATTAAATCAGTTCCATTGGATCTTAGAATACTTTCTTTATAGCTGGTCACTCCACGATTTGCTGACCAGTCACTACGAGCGTAGGTTCTATCATTTTAACTTTTAGCATCTTCCGTACTCGTAAAGTTTCTACTCTACGATTCATACTTCATCACTATTGGCAGATGATTACAGATGTAATCTTCCTTCTTGGTCCTCTTGAGATGAAATGCTTTACATGGATGAGCTTGTACAGTCTTTAATTTATTATCATGAATTTCATGCTTCCTTGGATGATCTTAAATGGGAGCATAGCTGAGGGATTTTGATATTACAGCTTGGTAGGAGCTTGGTAACTAAGCTTTAGCCTTTCTTAGTCAAGGTTAGATATTATAGGTACCTACAGGTTAGATGATTTTTTATTTTGATACCCATTTCGATTTGGGTCCTGCTAGGTTAGTTTTGACAAAAACCTTAGTCATTCAAATTTTTTGGATTTCTAATATACATGGAAATTATCATTTATAATCATGAAGTATGTACACATGTAAATGATAACATTTATTAAACATGATTGTGAGTGTGTGTATGATTTAAGAATTCTTGATATGTTAAAATTTTCTTTTGGTTTAATAACTTTTTGCTTGTACAATGTTCTTAGATTTTGAGCTTTCATAAAGTGAGGATCAGTTCCATAGTTTACATCTATTTGGTTCATAGAGTTGATCAATCTCCAAGAACCTTCAAGATACAGTTGTAATGTTGATCACACTCTATGTATAGTCAAAATCACAAAACATTGATTTGCATGAATTTCCATACACACCTACCCATTAGCAAAGGTCGAGCAACTTAGAATGCTTAGATTATTCTTAACTTAAGGCATACATCAGATATCTTCCAAATGGAATATTTTTAACCTCAACCATAAGTGGAGAGAGTTTTTTAGCGAGTGGTGTCCAGCTTCAATATGATGAGTGTATATTTTGATGATGATACATACCTTGCTACTGTCAGTCTCTTGACAGTTAGTTGTTCTGTTTATTTGCATAATGATATGAGGCATTGATGAATATAACTTTGTATTATCAATACTGACAACATTTGTTGTTCAATCTGGCTTTAGATTATTCAAGCAGAGTCTTTCAATCATGATCAGATGGGGGTCTTGGCACCTCAAATTCTTTGAAGCTCTTGAACCTCGAGGTTCGGATTCAGGGATCTTGTCGATTGAGCATTTGACGAGTTTCTCTAACTTCTTTGTTGGAGATGCAGTACAGTTTGTTTAAGGGTATTATCTTCTTGAACTTTGAACAGAAAGTTCTTAGTTCTGGCTGCATCTGGACTTTCCGTTTGTGGGCTGTAGACTGCTGATTAACTGTAGATTTTGCTAGATTAGCCTGATAGTAATTTCATGTAAGAAAGAGGGCCAATCTGTATTACATCATGGTGGTTATACACATTTTTCTGCAAATACAATTTTCACCTTGTGAGCTCAACTTTATTCAGAAGTGACTTACAACTAATACCACGTTTAGAACTTATTTGTGCCATGGATCAAACTCAAAGCGTGAGCTTTAACATATTCGTGAGAACCTACTCTGATACCAATTGTTAGTTCCCGGAGGCACACAATAGATCTGAAAAGGAGGGTTAAATAGATCCTTTGAAACTTTTTCTTTTTTTTTCTTTTATCTTGTTAAGTGATTAATAGATAATGAATAGAATAATCAATTCATGCACAACCGAATAGATTTAGATACCCTTCAAGAATATAGCATTAAACATAGTTCAAATTTATAGTTAATTGCAAGCAGATATGACAGTTATAATACTTAATGTAAATGACATTAAGTAAATGACACCAGAGGTTTTAAGTGGTTCAGAGACTGAATGCTCCTAATCCACTCTTCTGCTTCAACAAGCTGGGATTTCACTAAAGATTTGATCAACTTCGAATCTCTATAATTCCTTCAAGACCAGCAGCCTTGGAACACTAGTTCACTAAGAACTCTTCAAGACCAGCAGCCTTGGAAACTGTAGACTAAGACCTGCAGACTTAGAATCTCTTGTACCCTCTGGTACTCAGCAAGTCCAACAAACTTGACTTTGGTTTAGTCACTAAGACAAGGGCCTTGCAGGCCCTGGTTGCTTGGTTGTTTGTTTGTTGTTGCTGAGCTGCTAAAATAACATTCATCTTGTTCATCTTCTAGTACTTAGCAGCTTCTTGTGATCAGTAGGCATTTAGCATTGGTATTTAAGCACATCTAATGGACTGCCAAGATGTACGTTCAGCTTAACATCTTGTTAGTACTTAGCAGTCGGACTCATCCTTTGGTGCTGCTGTTCTTTGCTGTTGATGCTTGTCTTCATCTGATATTCAACATTGTACACCATCACCGCTGAGGTACTGCCAAGTCTTTACATATCAGCTTGACTTCTTTGGGTACTTAGCAGTTCTTGAACACTGTTTGACTTGTTCACAGATTCGGTTCTGTATCTTCTTCTCTTTACCTCTGTAAGTTCATAGGAAAAATAGAGTGGCTCAAGTATCCTTCTTTTTGTTCTGCCACCCTTGTTGTTTTCTTGGCCTTCCAGCTCTCAGCACAGATTCCACCTCGTTGTTATACTCTTTTTCATTGAGTGAAGCTTTTCCATTGTAGGACTCTCATTAGTTGTGCTTCACTCTTCTGTGGTGGTCTCATTCTCAATGAGACCTTGTGACGCCCCCAAAAATAGGTATACATCACCCATCTTGAGTCGTCAGATACAAAGTACAGAATACAAATACAACTTACTAATACAACTGTCGTGTACAATACGACAAAACATAAACTGCGAGTTTGAATACAAATATTATCTTCTAGAGAGTATTCATACTCAAAAGGAGTCCTCATTACATTTATTAACACACTATTACATAGAATAGTGAGGACTACTAACTAATACTATCATTCGAACCATCACTCCGTTCCCCGACTTGCCCCAGCTACGTTCTCATTTCCTGAAGAGAACAGTGAAAGAAAGGGTGAGCTCAACTAGCCCAGTAAGAAATATTATGACTAAGATAATGCAGAATAAATTATCATTAGCCTTCAACAATGTTAAACTGATAAAATATAATAGACATCAAGTTTAACTGTAGCGGAACAAGCAATCCATTAAGAGAGTCAAGTAAAAAATAAACTCTACTATCTTTTATGATTTAAAAGATTTTCCAACACTGTGATCGCTGGGACTCAGCTTAATAAAATAATCCACATCATCGAATCACCCCTGCACTACGACCAAGGATATTCGTATATTCATTAATGGTCATGATCATGCCAACAACTGTCCATTAATGCACTACGGGCCAATGAGGACTTTTACCACATCATTTGTAACATTACGGTCATGATTACACCGAATAATCCCTGGTCATAATCATACCAAGTCCATCTATGCACTACAGGCCACAGATGACTTTCAACAGAATATAAACATGAGGATGATGACAATGATATAAGAATTCAATAAAACAAGTTCAAGAATTAATTTATCCAAGAATTAACAACGTCCAAATTGTCAACATGATACTACTTTGTGGAGTAAAATTCAAGAATGATCAGGAGAATATTTTATGAAAAGATACTAAATGAAGCGCAAATGTCAAGGATATTCCACAAATTTCATGGAGTATAGAAGTCAAAACTTAACCAACTGAGTATAATAAAGAATGGAATAACAAAAGAAATCACCATGCATGCGATAGACCGCACAGACAGGTTATTCCAACAGAATAATAAATAATGGAACCAGGTCCGGCGTAAACGCATAGACAGGATATTCCGACAGAATAATAAATAATGGAACCAGGTCCGGCGTAAACGCACAGACAGGATATTCCGACAGAATAATAAATAATGGAACCAGGTCCGGTGTAAAACACACAGACAAGATGTTCCAACAGAATAATAATAAAAACGGAACCAGGTCCGGTGTAAAACACACAAACAGGATGTTCCAACAGAATAATAATAAAAACGGAACCAGGTCCGGTGTAAAACACACAGACATGATGTTCCAACAGAATAATAGAAGAATGTCACCAAGTATAGGGTAGACCACGTATACAGGTTATTCCAACAGAATAATAAGAAATGAAATAACAACAGTTCTCTTCATGAATAAGAAAGAATAACACCCCTTACCGTTTTAAAGAAGAGCTGAAATAAGGAAGTAGTTAAGTAGTAGAATACTCTTCTTCTCTCTCTCTATAGTTTCTCTCTCTAGAGTTCAGTGAATTCGTAAGAAATAATGAAGGAATGAGCTGCTATTTATAGAAAAATAGAATGCATAGTAACTAATCCATGAACGGTCCAGATTGATTACTTTAATCTGACGGTCCATATTTAAAGAAAAATCTTTTAAATAAAATATAATATATTCTATTTATAGAATAACTTTAATAAAGTATTCTGTTTTATATAAAAAGATGTTTCTGTTTTATTACGTTAATAATACGAATAAAACAAAACGTCATTATCGCTAAATAATTCATATTATTAACTGACAATAATTGAATCAAACTGAGTGACTTCTCACATAAGCATTAATAATCAATACCGTGTGCTACTATGCAACCACACGTATTACTGTACTTTTACTACCGAGTAGTTCAACAGTAACAATGGTAAAACTTCCGCCGTTATTTTTAATAAAATATTTTTGTCGTTTTCTCAATCCGACAATAATTCCGTTGTAGGGTCCACCAATGATTGTACGAATATTCCCTGTTAAAACGAATATTCCCCGACCAATCGAATATTATATAACAACTTGTGTACTTTGCAAAATTTATAAATATTACCCACAACTATAACATTATATCAAATTAACTCCATAATATTCAAAAATGATATTTATAGAAAATTTATTTTTATTTATAAAAGTTGGGGTCTTACAGACCTTCTCTCAGTTAAACTCTATATGACTTACATCTTCTCAAGTCAACAACAACTTTTTCTTCTTTGTAGACTCAGCTCTTATATAGATCCATCTATCATCTTCCCGTTGGAATATAGTCGTTGGAAGTCTTTCATTGACGAGCTCCCTTTTAATCTATGTCTTATTTTCTTGTGAAGGAGCCTTTGAAATGTTTCAGTTGAAGGCATCCATTTGTAGCATTTAATGCTTCAGACATTTCTGAGCACTGATGTAGACATGCAAGTTTGATGTGATAACTCCTTTTTGACTTACTTGACATATCAGCTTGCTTTATCACCTAACACTCCAGAGACGTTACTTTCAGCAGGCTAGTAGGTAGCTTTTCTCTTGTTTCCTTGATTTACATCAAGGATGCTTGGAGAGTATATCAGGATCCTTAATTCACAATGTTCGAATGTTTGTCTTCTTTGCTTGGACATTCTCACTCCTCAGATAAATGCCCTCTATGATTCTAATGTTGGTCTTTATGAACTCTACAGTTGCTTGTCTGTGGAAATCGTAGGGAGATTTGACCTTGACACCTTTCATGATTCTGAGAGTTCTTAACGTTGTACCATCTTGTACGATTATGTTTGTCTTGCCTTGCTTCAAGAACTAACAAGTTGATTGACAACTTTGACACTTCGGTTTGCATATCCCTTTTGATTTGTCATGCTCAACTTCCTTAACTTTCAGCCTTGTGATCTCTTGATCATATTCCGCCGTTATTTTTAATAAAATATTTTTGTCGTTTTCTCAATCCGACAATAATTCCGTTGTGGGGTCCACCAATGATTGTGCCGTTGTACGAATATTCCCTGTTAAAACGAATATTCCCCGACCAATCGAATATTATATAACAACTTACGTACTTTGCAAAATTTATAAATATTACCCACAACTATAACATTATATCAAATTAACTCCATAATATTCAAAAATGATATTTATAGAAAATTCATCTTTATTTATAAAAGTTGGGGTCTTACAACCTCCCCTTCTTATGAAATTTCGCCCTCGAAATTAGGGTACGTACCTGGTATGTCGAAGAGATAAGGATACCTTGATTTCATTTCAGATTCTAACTCCCAAGTCATTTCCTCAACATCTAGGTTTCTCCACAAAACTTTGACTTGAGGTATAACCTTGGAGCGTAGAATATGTTCCTTCTTATCCAAGATTTGAACAGGAACTTCTTCATACGTCAAATCCTCTGCTATTTCGTCCGGTTCTAACTCAATAATGTGGTTCGGGTCTTCCACATATTTGCGTAACATGGATATGTGAAAAACGTTATGAACACGAGACATACTTGGCGGTAAAGCGAGTCTATAAGCCACAGTTCCTACTCGATCGAGGATTAAAAATGGACCGATGAATCGAGGATTGAGCTTTCCTCTCTTTCCAAATCTCGTAACTCCTTTCCATGGAGCAACACGTAAGAACACATGATCTCCTACATCAAATTCCACGTCCTTTCGATGAAGATCAGCATAACTCTTTTGTCGATCTTGTGAGGTTTTTATACGTTGTCGGATCGTTTGAATCTTTTCTGTAGTCATACGTACTAACTTCGGTCCCAACAACGTTGCTTCACCCACCTCATCCCAGCATACTGGAGAACGACATTTTCTTCCATACAATGCTTCGAATGGAGCCATGCCAATACTTGCTTGATAACTGTTGTTGTAGGAAAACTCTACCAATGGTAAGAACTTGTCCCAACTTCCCTTGAAGTCAAAGACACAGAGTCTTAATAGATCTTCAAGAGTTTGAATAGTCCTCTCTGATTGTCCGTCCGTCTGAGGATGATATGCTGAACTAAATCGTAAATTCATGCCCATAGCTTTTTGTAAACTAACCCAAAATCGTGAAGTGAATCTTGGGTCTCGATCAGAAACTATGGATACTGGCATACCATGCAGTCTTACAATCTCGTTTATGTACATACGAGCAAGACGTTCAAGTGTATAAGTTTCTCATATCGGTAAGAAATGAGCAGACTTGGTCAATCTATCAACAATGACCCAAATCGCATCAATACCTTGAGAAACCCTAGGAAGACCGGTAACGAAATCCATGGTAATGTGCTCCCACTTCCATTCTGGAATTTCAAGTGGTTGCAATGGACCTTTTGGTACTTGATGCTCCGCTTTGACTCGTTGACAAGTTAGACACCTTGAGATAAACAACGCTATCTCTCTCTTCATATTGCTCCACCAAAATGTATGACGAAGATCATGATACATTTTGGTACTTCCAGGATGGATTGCAAACGGTGTGTTGTGCGCCTCCATCATGATTTCATACTTTAAATCAGGGTTGTTAGGAACACAAAGTCTGGAGTTGACTCGAAGTATTCCTTCTTCATCGATTCTTGCTTCCGGCATAGCACCTTCTTGCACTTTCTTCCTTATACGCATCAGCTCCAGGTCTGTAGCTTGAGCAGCTTTAACTTTATCGATTAAAGTCGGTTCTACTCGTATATTCGCCATCATCACATGGGTCCCTGGAGTCTTTAACTCTATCTCCATCCTTTGCAAGTCACACAAAATGGGCCTTTGTGTTGACAATATTGCACTCGTACTTGCATATGATCTTCTACTCAATGCGTCAGCTACCACGTTCGCTTTTCCAGGATGGTATTGAATGGTATGATCATAATCTTTCAACAGTTCAAGCCAACGTCGTTGTCGCATGTTGAGTTCCTTTTGAGTGAAGAAATATTTAAGGCTTTTATGATCCGTAAAGATCTCCACCTTCTCCCCATACAAGTAATGCCTCCAAATTTTAAGTGCAAAGACAACAGCTGCCAACTCTAGATCATGAGTAGGATAATTCCTCTCATATTCTTTGAGTTGTCTTGATGCATAGGCTATGACTTTTTCATGTTGCATGAGAACGCATCCCAACCCTTTGCTCGAAGCATCACTGTAGATGACAAATCCCTCCGAGCCAGATGGTATTGTTAGAATAGGTGCTGAAATGAGTCTCCTCTTGAGTTCTTGAAAACTCTTCTCACATTCTTTGCTCCAACCGAACTTTGTATCTTTCCGAGTCAGCTGAGTTAATGGAGTAGCGATTCGAGAAAATCCTTCCACGAATCTCCGATAATAACCAGTTAAACTAAGAAAGCTACGTACTTCGGTCACTGATTTAGGTTGCTCCCAGCTTTGAATAGCTTCAATCTTTGCCGGGTCAATCGATATTCCACGACTTGATACTACGTGCCCAAGGAATGCTACCTCTTCCAGCCATAACTCGCATTTCTTCAACTTGGCACAAAGTTTGTATTCACGAAGCTTTTGGAGTACCAACCTCAAGTGTTGCTCATGATCTTCACGGCTTTTGGAATAAACAAGGATGTCATCGATAAAGACGACCACAAAGTGATCCAAATATTCCTTGAATACCCTATTCATCATATCCATGAAGGCAGCAGGAGCATTAGTCAATCCAAAAGACATAACTAAGAATTCATAATGCCCATACCGAGTTCTGAAGGCAGTCTTTGGAATATCCTCAGTTCTAACCTTCAGCTGATGATATCTATAACGAAGATCGATCTTTGAAAAGAATTGTGCTCCTTGCAACTGGTTAAACAGGTCATCAATACGTGGCAATGGGTACCTATTTTTGATGGTGACATGATTCAACTCCCGATAATTAATACAAAGTCGCATACTTCCATATTTCTTCTTCACGAATAGCACAGGAGCACCCCAAGGAGAAGTACTAGGACGAATAAAGCCAATGTCTAACAATTCTTGCAGTTGGATCTTTAACTCCTGAAGTTCAATAGGAGCCATTCGATATGGGGCTTTGGAAATGGGTTTTGTACCGGGTTCAAGGTCGATACAAAATTCAATTTCACGCTCTGGGGGTAGGCCAGGAAGTTCTTCAGGGAATACGTCAGGGAATTTATTAACAATAGAAATATCATTCAAAACTGACGTATTTTTGTTTAGATCCGTGACATGAGCTAAGAAAGCTTGACATCCGTTTTTCAATAAACGAATAGCTTTATGGCTTGAGATGACAGCGATTGATTTTAATGGTTTGGTTGCTTGAATTCGCATAATAGGTCGATTAGGAATATGAAAGCTAACAACCTTACGAAAACAATCAATTTTTGCATGATGAGTAGTTAACCAATCAATCCCTAGAATCACGTCAAATGCAAGTATTTTTAATGAAATCAGATCGACAGGTAATGTGTGGGTACCAACTTGAACCAAACAAGACTTATAAACCGTGGATGTAATGAAGGTTTCTCCCAATGGAGTTTCAACAGATAAATCAAAGTCTAATTTCTCCGGAGTCAAATTTAATCGATGAGCGCAAGTAGGAGAAATAAAAGAATGGGTAGAACCGGTATTAAATAAAGTATAGACTTCGTTAGAGTTTATGATAAGCTTACCCGTGATGACCTCATTCGGGTTCCTTGCTTTCTGGGAGGTCACAACAAACGCTCTCCCTTGCACTACCGGTTTTGACTTTTCTGGGACGGCCTTTGGTGTCTCCATCTTGGCTGAACTTGTTTTTGGTAAATGACAAAATCGAGCTAAATGACCTTCTCTTCCATAACTATAACATGCTTTAGACGGCATCACGCAGTTTGGACTGATGTGCCCCTCCCCTCGGCATTTGAAACATATGATAGGTGGTCGTTCTCCTTCCTTAACAACGGGTGCTGGTGCTGACGTCTTTCCATCATTGTTGAATCTCCTCTTCTTGAAATGACCATTCTTATTGTTTTGCCCCTGATTACCACCGAAATGGTTACCATTTCTGGCCTGTTGATTCCCTCCACGCTTGTTGTCACCGCTTCGATGACTGCTCTCACTGGTATTATCATTTTGCCGACTGCTCTCTTTTGGTTGCGTTGACTCGTTATCGTGCTCCACTAACTGAGCCCTATTCACAACATCTGAATATAAACACAGTTTATAAGAAACAAGGTGTTGACGTATCTCCGGCTTCAAACCTCTTAAAAACATCCGCGTCATTCTTTCTTCATTATCCACCAGGTGGGACGCAAACCGGGATAACTCCGTAAATTTTGCCTCGTACTGCGACACGGTCATATTATTCTGCTCCAATTTGATGAACTCCACCTCCTTCATGTGACGAATACTCTCGGGAAAGTATTTGTCGTTAAACAGCTCTTGGAACTTCTCCCAAGACATCTTCAGTGCGGCAGGTTGAGTACGTTTTATCGATTCCCACCAGTAATCTGCCTCTCCTCGCAACATAAAGGCGGCAAAGGGAACCTATTGCTCCTCGGAGCAACCCAAGACATCAAATATCTTGGTGATCTGCTTTATCCATGTTTCAGCTACAAGTGGTTTGGGTTCTCCCTTAAACTCCGGTGGACCCAGCTCCTTAAACTGTTTAGCGGTGACCACCTGAGAGTTTTCAGTATTTCCACCTACGTTGTGGACAGGAGCCGCTTTCACCTGTTGTTGCATGAATTGCATAAAACCTCTGAACATTCCATCATTCATCATCTGGTCAGTGTTGTTGTTTGCATGAGGATTGTCACCTTCCTGATGAACATTATCCTGATTATTGGTATGTGGTGAATCAATAATCGCCTGTGCTCTATTGTTATTCTCAACATTCTCAGATGCCATTTTCAGATACTGCCACAAAATAAAAGTTAATTGATATGTCATATATTATCCTTATATTATGACCGACCAATTAAATACCATGCAAATAAACTTAGGTAGGTCATACTAGCGAAGGAATTCCCCGTCTCTCCCCTCCTAGTTCTATTCTCACATCTTAGCCAGGGATCATATCCCTAAGCTCTGATACCAACTGTGACGCCCCCAAAAATAGGTATACATCACCCATCTTGAGTCGTCAGATACAAAGTACAGAATACAAATACAACTTACTAATACAACTGTCGTGTACAATACGACAAAACATAAACTGCGAGTTTGAATACAAATATTATCTTCTAGAGAGTATTCATACTCAAAAGGAGTCCTCATTACATTTATTAACACACTATTACATAGAATAGTGAGGACTACTAACTAATACTATCATTCGAACCATCACTCCGTTCCCCGACTTGCCCCAGCTACGTTCTCATTTCCTGAAGAGAACAGTGAAAGAAAGGGTGAGCTCAACTAGCCCAGTAAGAAATATTATGACTAAGATAATGCAGAATAAATTATCATTAGCCTTCAACAATGTTAAACTGATAAAATATAATAGACATCAAGTTTAACTGTAGCGGAACAAGCAATCCATTAAGAGAGTCAAGTAGAAAATAAACTCTACTATCTTTTATGATTTAAAAGATTTTCCAACACTGTGATCGCTGGGACTCAGCTTAATAAAATAATCCACATCATCGAATCACCCCTGCACTACGACCAAGGATATTCGTATATTCATTAATGGTCATGATCATGCCAACAACTGTCCATCAATGCACTACGGGCCAATGAGGACTTTTACCACATCATTTGTAACATTACGGTCATGATTACACCGAATAATCCCTGGTCATAATCATACCAAGTCCATCTATGCACTACAGGCCACAGATGACTTTCAACAGAATATAAACATGAGGATGATGACAATGATATAAGAATTCAATAAAACAAGTTCAAGAATTAATTGATCCAAGAATTAACAACGTCCAAATTGTCAACATGATACTACTTTGTGGAGTAAAATTCAAGAATGATCAGGAGAATATTTTCATGAAAAGATACTAAATGAAGCGCAAATGTCAAGGATATTCCACAAATTTCATGGAGTATAGAAGTCAAAACTTAACCAACTGAGTATAATAACGAATGGAATAACAAAAGAAATCACCATGCATGCGATAGACCACACAGACAGGTTATTCCAACAAAATAATAAATAATGAAACCAGGTCCGGCGTAAACGCACGGACAGGATATTCCGACAGAATAATAAATAATGGAACCAGGTCCGGCGTAAACGCACAGACAGGATATTCCGACAGAATAATAAATAATGGAACCAGGTCCGGTGTAAAACACACAGACAGGATGTTCCAACAGAATAATAATAAAAACGGAACCAGGTCCGGTGTAAAACACACAGACAGGATGTTCCAACAGAATAATAATAAAAACGGAACCAGGTCCGGTGTAAAACACACAGACAGGATGTTCCAACAGAATAATAGAAGAATGTCACCAAGTATAGGGTAGACCACGTATACAGGTTATTCCAACAGAATAATAAGAAATGGAATAACAACAGTTCTCTTCATGAATAAGAAAGAATAACACCCTTACCGTTTTAAAGAAGAGCTGAAATAAGGAAGTAGTTAAGTAGCAGAATACTCTTCTTCTCTCTCTCTATAGTTTCTCTTTCTAGAGTTCAGTGAATTCGTAAGAAATAATGAAGGAATGAGCTGCTATTTATAAAAAAATAGAATGCATAGTAACTAATCCATGAACGGTCCAGATTGATTACTTTAATCTGACGGTCCATATTTAAAGAAAAATCTTTTAAATAAAATATAATATATTCTATTTATAGAATAACTTTAATAAAGTATTCTGTTTTATATAAAAAGATGTTTCTGTTTTATTACGTTAATAATACGAATAAAACAAAACGTCATTATCGCTAAATAATTCATATTATTAACTGACAATAATTGAATCAAACTGAGTGACTTCTCACATAAGCATTAATAATCAATACCGTGTGCTACTATGCAACCACACGTATTACTGTACTTTTACTACCGAGTAGTTCAACAGTAACAATGGTAAAACTTCCGCCGTTATTTTTAATAAAATATTTTTGTCGTTTTCTCAATCCGACAATAATTCCGTTGTAGGGTCCACCAATGATTGTACGAATATTCCCTGTTAAAACGAATATTCCCCGACCAATCGAATATTATATAACAACTTGTGTACTTTGCAAAATTTATAAATATTACCCACAACTATAACATTATATCAAATTAACTCCATAATATTCAAAAATGATATTTATAGAAAATTTATTTTTATTTATAAAAGTTGGGGTCTTACAGACCTTCTCTCAGTTAAACTCTATATGACTTACATCTTCTCAAGTCAACAACAACTTTTTCTTCTTTGTAGACTCAGCTCTTATATAGATCCATCTATCATCTTCCCGTTGGAATATAGTCGTTGGAAGTCTTTCATTGACGAGCTCCCTTTTAATCTATGTCTTATTTTCTTGTGAAGGAGCCTTTGAAATGTTTCAGTTGAAGGCATCCATTTGTAGCATTTAATGCTTCAGACATTTCTGAGCACTGATGTAGACATGCAAGTTTGATGTGATAACTCCTTTTTGACTTACTTGACATATCAGCCTGCTTTATCACCTAACACTCCAGAGACGTTACTTTCAGCAGGCTAGTAGGTAGCTTTTCTCTTGTTTCCTTGATTTACATCAAGGATGCTTGGAGAGTATATCAGGATCCTCAATTCACAATGTTCGAATGTTTGTCTTCTTTGCTTGGACATTCTCACTCCTCAGATAAATGCCCTCTATGATTCTAATGTTGGTCTTTATGAACTCTACAGTTGCTTGTCTGTGGAAATCGTAGGGAGATTTGACCTTGACACCTTTCATGATTCCGAGAGTTCTTAACGTTGTACCATCTTGTACGATTATGTTTGTCTTGCCTTGCTTCAAGAACTAACAAGTTGATTGACAACTTTGACACTTCGGTTTGCATATCCCTTTTGATTTGTCATGCTCAACTTCCTTAACTTTCAGCCTTGTGATCTCTTGATCATATTCCATGGTAATGCTGAGCATTGATATCCTCCTTGTTTGTCCTTTGCTCATTCTATGGCAGGTTTACCATTATCTTTGTATTTCCTTTGTCAGGCTCTTCTTTTCTTTGGTAAGCACTACGATCGTAGTCTTCTGATTAGCACTTGTAGGAGACTCCTTCTGAATGGATTTTCACTCCTCAATCAACCTTGGTGATAGAGTTGGTGTTTTGATATTCTATTTGCTTGCAGATCATTCAGAGAATACTTTCTGATATTCTTTAAGTAGACTGCATTCTTAAACTTGACTGTTCTTACCAGAGAAAGCGATCTATGCATATACTTCAGGTTTGCTTCTGTAGAGAACCGTAGAGTGCTCTATGATTATGCCTTGGCTGTGTAAGCATCTAATTCACTATGACCTTGGCTCTGGTTCTGCAAACTGTGATCCTGATAGGTGACGACATGTAGAATTCAAGATTCAAAGTCAAGTCTACGATTCTAGTTCGACAGGCACTTGACAGACATCTTTTACGATTCTGAGTGTGGCTTCTAAGATAAACTACGATTCTGAAGTAAATTCTTTGATACTCCACGATTCTGCCTTGGTTTTTGCAATCTCTTAGTTGACTTGACAGTCTACAATTCTGCTTCGATAGACTACGATTCTGCTTTACTTTCTTGGCAGACTAGCATGACTTGTGCAGAGCTCTACGATCAGACATGCCTATTTATTACACTTCAAATAGATCAACCTAACATCTTTGATATTTTCTTCTATAAATTCATTTACATAATGATAAACATTAAGCACAGATCAACCTAACAATTTTTATCATGTCAATCTAAGTGCTTGTCCATATTGTCTATCGATTAAGGACTTTACAAGTTTTATCAATGCAGACATGTTTGCATATTCATTCATTAACATCATCATCTTCATCATCAAATTATACTAATAAAGGAATAACATTCACATGCATATTCCTAACAACATCTATTGTTAGCCTATGTCTCATCTAACTTTCTTTGGCTCATAACTACTTGCTTATTCTCAGATATCAATTCCTTAAATATTTCTTTCATTCACCATTAATTCTCTTTACATTCTTTTAGATATTAAACCATATAGGTTTTTCTTAAAATTTATAATCATTCCTTTACTTTCAATCTAGGTTTTATTCTTTAAACCTTTATTTATTAATTCGAGACAAGTCTCATAAATTTTCGGGTTATCACACTTAAGCTCCATTTTAATCTCGAAATCAATAAAAAATCTTATTAAGCTCGTGTTAACCACAAAACATTTAATAAACTAAACATAAAGGAATCGAAATAGATGGATATTATACACTCATCATTATACTAGCTAAGAAACCCTAGAATCCAATAAGGAATGGAATTACTAAATAGCAACTACTTTGGAATCAAAAACTAGTTAATAATTAACATCCTAATTACATTAGAACTATAAAAGATGAAAAATCCCTAAAAATATGGTAAATATTGAATCAAAAATGCATTAAAATGCGTGCCCTAAATTTTGTGTTGCATGTCTGGCGCGACAACGCCGTTCCACCAGGGAATTTCTGTTGCTATAGCGCGACAGTGTCGTCTCCTTCACTCACACTGGCGCGGCAGTGCCGATTGGTTAGAAAATCTCTTTGATGTATTTTATTCTTGGCTTGGCTTAATCACTTGCAACAAATTCAAGATCTTGGAATCCTTCTCAAATGTCTTTGAAATCGAATCCATATCCGTCCAAACTTCTTTGACTCGACCGTTTAGCCCCTCCTTGAATCTTTTAGTTCGTGTTCACATAACGGGACCAATTGGCACTTGCACCGGATCCACTCAATGATTTCCATCATTCCTGAGCCATGCATGTCCTCATCAAATCGTAGGGAGACTAATACGGTTGAATTTCAAAAACCTCTTCATTGATTAAGTAAATATTGTAACGGAAGCATCTTAAAATGGTAAATTTTGAGTAATATATATTAATAAACTCAAAATAGGATGAATGGAATTCTTGAGATGAAAAGGACTTGATTGACCTAACAACTAATTCGCTAATACCTTGTCCGGAAACTAATAATATTAAGAAAGTAATGGCCAAAACAATTGTGGTTGTTATTTCTGTGACAACCCGGAAAATCGGGTTGTCCAAAAATTTAAGTTTAAAGAATTAATTATTAATAAAATGGATTTTTATTAATAATATTCTGTGCTATATGTTTATTAGTCGTTCTAGAACATAGGATGATTATAAGACGGGAGGATTCTGGCTACGAGCTAGACTGAACGAGTAAGAATTTTAAAGACGAAAATAAAATTTTTCTGGGATTAAAAATTTTTTTGAGGAAAAAGACGAAATAAACACTATTCACCCGACGAAACCTAATGGTTAGGGTTTGAATAACCTAAGCCTTTCCGAGAGTTCGGTATGTCGAAATGACATTCCATCGAAAAATTTGACGATAATATATTGTGAAAAGTTAAGTAAGTCGATAAAAGTTTTTCTCAAAAAACGTGCAAAAATCGGACGAAATAAAAACGACGTGTTAGATGATTTCACAATCAATTATTTGTGCAAGTATACACAGACAGCAAGTAATAAAGTGGTAAAATTAAGTGTCGATCCCACAGGGAATTCCAATCAATAAACTCTAACTACTAGCACTATACCAATTCAATTTTATTTAAACAACTGCAAAGTGTGATTTTTCTATTTAAGAAAACTAAATTAATCAATTAAAACTAGATTACTCTAAAATTAATTCAATTAAATAAAGATTAAGGCTCGATGAATGAATTCAGATAAATAAAGGTTAAGACTACAATATCTCCAATTTATGTACTACAAACCAATTATTATTCCTAACGAATTGTTAACAGGAATTCTAAGTGTTAAAAGCCCTTTCCTAAGTGATTAGTTAACTTTTATTCAATTTAATCAATCTTGCGATATTCCTATTCAAAATAATTAAATCAAACCCATTAAATTCCAATTCCCAATTTGTTACATGCAGTGAACAGATATTCCTATTCAATTCACAACCCTAATTATTCATCTCATGCAAATAATTAAGCAAACATGTTATCATGTCCAGTTCCAACCCAAAATTTTATCTTCCGAATCCTTCTAGAGTAACACGGTAATTACTGGCCAAATAATTAATCAATACGCACAAGACATAATAAACAATTCACCTTGACATAAATAATTGGAATAAATTAGACAATTAATTCATAAACATAAAAGGTTCAATTTGCAGTCTTAATAAAAGAATTAGTTCATAATGAGAAATAAAACCAACAATCTCATGAAAATCATCTTAAAAGAATTACACAATTAAAAATAAGAAGAAGAAGAAACTCTAAAAGAAAATCTCCCAAGCTTCAATCTTCAATTGGAATTCTTCTCCACAAAATCTCTATTGATTCCTGATTAGTCTTCATCTATGAATGAATGTCACCCCAATTTGTAGCATATTGCTCCTTTTATACTCCTCCTTAAAACAAAGTCCAATTCGTAGTCAACTTCTGCCCCATACACGCGCCTTGACCAACTGGATCCGCGCCTCAACGCCCTGGCGCTGATGTTACTGCTGAGAATAGTGCCCCGGTGCTACTAATCAATTTAATTACGATTTTGCCATTAATCAGCTTAAATCCCCAATTTGTCCCTGCATCTCCTCAATCTGCAAAATAATAAATAAACACAGTAAAAATTCTTCTAAAAGACTCGAGAATACAATAATTTAAGCCCAAGTGTATCCAATTCATAGGTATATTACTCATTCATCAAATACCCCCAAACTTAAATCGTTACTTGTCCTCAAGCAACAAAACACAATGCAACAAGAAAAACTAAATATACCATGCAAATGCACATATAACTATCTACATGTTGTAATTCCAGCAATCAAACAGAATACCATATACTTATCAGGCCTCAGAAAAATCACAATAACATGCTAGTACATCATATCAAGACAGATCCATATTATCCCAACAATCATCAAATCTAAACATGTTATTACTGATATCGTGTGTGTGTGTGATCAACAACTATGCTAACTGATGAAAAGCAAAATACGAAACATAATAGATTTCTTAGAAGGCATCATACAGTGTAAACTCGAGAACTCCTCAAATAAACTAGATTCGGCTAAAATCAAACAATCACCAAAGTTCAGGGGTCAAAATGGAATACTTATGCTTTATTTTCATTTATTTTTTCTAACTGGGGCTTTTTGCACTTTTTCCCGTTTTATTCATTATATATATATATATATATATATATATATATATATATATATATATATATATATATATTCATGACTGTGCAATGTCTCATTCCATTAGGCTAACAGTGATACCCCTTAGCGAGCTTTCGACCAACGACTCCCAAACCATATAAGACCTTAGGGCGCTAGGTGTAGAGACACTCCCTCGGGCTTACTTGCTCAAGTAACAAAGGCCCCGAAACAAAACTAGCCACTTCTTTTCTTTTCTTTTTTTCATGACTATATACTCTAAATATTTCCCCCCAAATGTAAACTCATGTCTAACTTCAGCCATCACTAGCTATTCATGTTATTCTTTCATTCAACTAGTACTTATCATTTACAAATCTATTATCTATCCATTTAAACTTACTCAGCCAACATGGTCATTTCTTAACACGTGCTATCATGATAATATCAGTTTCAAACAGATAAATATTTAAATTATGTCAAGAAAGCACATCACAGGCTTAACAATCCATACTAGACTTGCTTATGTAATTTCAATTTCATCATTGGCCCCAAATATACTTAAACTATTAAACAGCTAGAATTATGTGAAATCCTAAATGGAACACTTAACAAAAAAGTAAAAACATAATATCCACAAGCTACAATAAACATGGCACCTATGAATGCAAATAGAAACTAAACTACTCCCAAACTTATAAAGAGCAATGTCCTCATGTGAAAAATATAGCAAAATAAAATAAAAGACTTCCCTAACGAGCTTATTCCTCGGGCGCATCATCATCATCATCTTCACTCATCTCTTGATCAGAAGGGGGAAACACAGCAGAATAGGAGCAGTAAGAAAATGGCTAAGATCAACTCCAGGGTACAGCTGAGCATACATAGCATTCTGAGCGGTGAAGTAGTCGACTAAAAACTTGTAGATCACATCTTGACGTTCAGACAGGCGAACATTCTGGTATTCGAGAGTGTAGAACCAACCGTCAATTTCACGCTGGACAACATCCAGAACAACACGACGTTGAGCAGTAGATGAGGGACCATAACTAGGTGGAGCTTGAGCTGGTGGACTAGGTGGAGCGACAGCTTGAGGAGTTATAAAGCCCAATCCACGTGGGTGATTTGCATTGTGTTGCCCCCAAAATAGGTATACATCACCCATCTTAGGTCGCCAAATACATGGTACAGAATACAAATACAAACTTAATTATACAACAAGAGCTGAGAGTTTTTACAAGAATATTATCTCATAGACAATATCCAAACTCAAATTCAATCCTTATTACATTTATTATCATACTAAATAGTGAGGATTACTAAAACAGCTATCTCGGACCATCACTCCATTCCCCGACTAGTCCCGGCTATGTTCTCATTTCCTGAAGAGAATAATGAAAGCAAAAGGGTGAGCTCAACTAGCCTAGTAAGAAATATTATGACTAAGATAATACAGAATAAGTTATCGCTAGCCTTCAACAATGTTAAACTGATAGAATATAATAGACAACAAGTTTAACTGCATCGGAACAAGTAATCCATTAGAAGAGTCACGTAAAGCATGATATTTACTATCTTCTATGATTTAAAAAGGTTTTCATCAACTTTGTCGCTGAGACTCAACTTAATAAATAAACCACATCATTGAATCATCCCTGCACTACGGGCCAAGGATATTCATGTAATCATCAATGGTCATGATTATACCGAATAATCTCTGGTCATAATCATACCAATAATTGTCCATCAATGCACTATAGGTCAATGAGGATTTTTATCACATCATTACGGATCATGATTATACTGAATGATCCCTGATCATAATTATACCAATCAACAGTCCATCTATGCACGTAAGCCAAAGATGACTTTCATCATAATATAAGCATGAGGATGATGACAATGATATAAGAATTCAATTAAAATAAAACACAAGATAAATTTTAAAGATTTACAATTTAATTTATCCAGAATTCAATAATGTCTAAATTGTCAACATGATACTACTTTATGGAGTAAAATTCAAGAATAATATCCATGTATCAAAAATAATTTAGACAGAAAAGAAAAAAAAAATTCGGTGAATAGTACTTCGGGAATAGTACCCCGTGAATGGTACACCGGTATGAAAAGTGTTCCGAATATCTGAATAAATAATATTTGAGTGAATAGTAACTGGGTGAATAGTAACCTGTGAATAGTACCCCAGTATAAAAAGTTTCCCGAATACTAGAGTGAATAATATTTGAGTGAGTAGTAACTGGGTGAATAGTAACTCATGAATAGTAACTCGTGAATAGTACTCCAGCATGAAAAGTGTCCCGAACACCCGAGTGGATAATATTCTAGTGAATAGTAAACGGGTGAATAGTATCCCGGGTGAAAATATTGATATTTAATAAGAACGTTCAGATCAATATTCCAATGAAACGATACTGGAAGAAGCGCAAAACTTCAAGGATATCCCAATAATTTCAGGGATTATAGAAGCAATACTTACTATAGTAAGTTTAGATTTAAGAATATGAAAAGAAATAACATACAAAACTGCAAATGGTTTTTCACCTATCATACAGTATATAATCCGCGTAGACAGGTTATTCTGACATATTAAAGGATGAATACGAAAAAATAGTATTCCTTATGAATACGAAAGAAATAATACCCTTTACCTTAGTCGGATACTGCAATAGTGAAGTAGCAGAATACTCTTCTTCTTGCTCTCTATAGTTTCTCTCTCTATAGTTTCTCTTGTGAGTCTTAATGAATTGGTGAGAATGAAAGAAGAATTAAGCTTCTATTTATAGAAGAAATGACTAAATAGTAACTAATTCACGAACGGTCCAAATTAATTTACTATTAGAACGGTCGGTCCAGATTGATTACTATTAAAACCACAATCAACGGTCCAGATTGATTTACTTTTAAAACCACCACCGACTGTCCAGATTAATTTACTATTAAAACCACCACCGACGGTCCAGATTGATTTACTATTAAAACCACCATCGACGGTCTAGATTGATTTACTATTAAAACCACCACCAATGGTGATTGATTTACTATTAAAATCACCACCAATGGTGATTAATTTACTATTAAAACCACCACCAATGGTCCAGATTGATTTAACTTATTACACTTTAGTATCCATAAAGTTTTCCAAGTTTGCATTATTCCCCTCTAACTTTTGTAATTCACTTATCTTCAATAAACACATTCTTAATACTTCAACAATTATTCTTTATTAATATTATAACTCACAATATTTAACAACCAGATCATTCTCATGAAATAGGGAGCTTTCCGATAAGAATTTCTCCCTATTGGCATGCAATTAGGTGACCAAATCTCTCCTCGACAGAACTTTCTAGACATCGTCAATATTGTAAATAATAATATGAATAACTTTGTTGTCTCAATTATTGATTTAATAATATAAAATATTATGCAGATGATACTGTGACAATAATTAAATCAAATAACGTGAGATACTATGCAACAATTACTGTAACAATAATTGAGTAAACTGAGTGGCTTCTTACGTAAGCATCAATAATTAATACCGTGTGCTACTATGCAATCACACGTATTACTGTACTTTTACCACCGAGTAGTTCAACAGTTTAACGGTAAAATTTTCGCCGTTATTTTTATAAAAAGATATTTCTGTCGTTTTTTTACGATAATACTTCCGTTGTGGGGTCCACCAATGATTGTGTCGTCGTACGAATATTCCCCGATCAATCGAATATTTTATATCAACTTGCTTACTTTACACAAATTTTCACATATCACCCTTAAGTTTAACCTTTTATCAATTAAAACATTTATTAAATAGAATAATAATTATAATAATATTGAATACTTTCATTTCATAAAATTCGAGGTCTTACAATCTCCCCTCCTTATGAAATTTCGCCCTCAAAATTTACGTACGTACCTGGCATGCCGAAGAGATGAGGATACCTCGTCAGATTCTAACTCTTGAGGTATAACCTTTGAGCATAGAATATGATCCTTCTTATCCAAGATTTTAATAGGTACCTCTTTATACATTAAATCTTCCGATATCTCGTCCGGTTCTAATTCAATAATATGATTCGGGTCTTCCACATATTTACATAACATCGATACATGAAAAACATTATGAACACATGACATACTTGGCAGTAAAGCGAGTCTATAGGCCACAGTTCCTACTCGATCGAGGATTTCAAATAGACCAATAAAATTGAAGGTTGAAATTTTCTCTCTTTGTCAATTCTTGCTTCTAGAATATCGCCTTCTTGCACCTTCTTCTTCATATTCATCAGCTCTGAGTCTGTAGCTTGAACGGCTTTAACTTTATCAATTAAAGTCGATTCTAATCGTATATTCGCTATCTTCACGTAGGTTCTTGGAGTCTTTAACTCTATCTCCATCTTTTGTAAGTCGTACGAAATGAGTCTTTATGTTAACGTCATACTCGTAACCGCATACGATCTTCTACTCAACTCGTCAGCTACCACATTCGCTCTTCCACTATGGTATTGAATGGTATGGTCATAATCTCCAACAGCTTGAGCCAACGTCTTCGGCGCATGTTACGTTCATTTTAGTTGAAGAAATATTTGAGGGTTTTGTACCGGGTTTAAGGTCAATTCAAAATTCGATTTCCCGCTCTGGGGGTAGGCTAGGAAGTTCTTCAGGGAATACGTCAGGAAATTTATTAACAATAGAAATATCATTCAAATATGACGTATTTTTTGTTTAAATTCGTGACATGGGCTAAGAAAGCTTGACATCCGTTTTTCAATAAACGAATAGCGTTATGGCTTTATATGATAGTGATTGACTTTAGTGGTTTGGTCATTTGAATTCTCATAATAGGTTGTTTAAGAATATGAAAGCTAACAACCCTACGAAAATAATCAATTTTTTCATGATGCGTATTTAACCAATTAATTCTTAAAATCATATCAAAAGTAAGTATTTTTAAGGAAATAAGATTGACAGGTAATGTGAGGGTACCGATTTGAACCAAACAAGACTTATAAACAGTGGATGTAATGAAGGTTTCTCCCAACAGAGTTTCAACAGATAAGTCAAAGTCTAATTTCTCTGGAGTCAAATTTAAACGTTGAGCGCAAGTAGGAGAAATAAAATAATGGGTAGAACCGGTATCAAATAAGTTATAGACTTCGCTAGAGTTTATGATTAGCTTACCCGTGATTACCTCGTTTGGATTCCTCACTTTTTAGGAGGTTACGACAAACGCTCTCCCTTGAACTACCGGTTTTGTCTTGTCTGGGACGGCCTTTGATGCCTCCACCCCAACTGGACTTAACTTTGGTGCATGATAAAATCGGGCTAGGTGACATTCTCTTCCATAATTGTAACATGCTTTGAACTGCTACGTACAGTTTGGACTGATGTGTCCCTCCCCTCCGCATTTGTAACATACGACTGGCGGTTGTTCTCCTTCCTTAAAAACAGGTGCTGGTGCTGACGTCTTTCCATCATTATTGAATCTCCTCTTCTTGAAATTTTTACTTCTATTATCTTGGCCATGATTACCACCGGAGTGGTTAAAATTTCTGGCATGTTGATTCCCTCCACGTTTGTTGTCACTGCTTCCATGACTGCTACCACTGGTATTATCGACTTGCCGGCTACTCTCTCTTAGTTGGGTTGATTCATTATCGTGCTCCAATAACTGAGCCCTATTTACAACATCTAAATACAAACACAGTTTGTGAGAAATTATGTATTGACGTATCTCGGGTTTCAAACCTCTTAGAAACATCCGCGTCATTCTCTCCTCGCTATCAACCAAGTGAGGCGCAAACCGGGATAACTCAGCAGACTTAGCTTCGTACTGTGACACGGTCATATTATTTTGCTCTAGCTTGATGAACTCCATCTCTTTCATGTGATGAATACTTTCAAAAAAGTACTTGTCGTTGAACAGCTCTTGGAACTTCTCCCAAGACATTTTGAGTGCGGCAGGCTGAGTACGCTTTACTGATTCCCACCAGTAATCTGCCTATCCTCTCAATATGAAGGTGGCAAAGGGAACCTTTTGCTCCTCAGAGCATCCCAAGACTTCGAATATCTTCGTGATCTGCTTTATCCACGTCTCTGCCTTGGTTCTGGCTTTTCCCAAAACTCCGATGGTCCCAACTCCTTGAATTGCTTAGCGGTGACCATCTGTGAGTTTCTAGTGTTCCACCTACATTTTGAACACGAGCCGCTCTCGCCTGATGTTGCATGAATTGCATAAAGCCTCTGAACATCCCATCGTTCATCATTTGATCGGTGTTGTTGTTTATCTGAGGATTATTGTCTTCCTGTTGCACATTACCCTAGGTATTGATCGTTGGTGACTCAACGGTCTCACGTGCTTCATTGTTGATCTCAACATTTTTAGATGCCATTTTCAAACACTGCCACAAAATAAGGGTTAATTGACATGTCACATATTATCCCTATACTCTGACCGACCAATTAAATATCAAATAAACTTAGGTAGGTCATACTAGTAAAGGAATTCTCCGTCTCTCCCCTCCTAGTTCTTGTCTCACATCTCAGCCAGGGATCATATCCCTAAGCTTTGATACCAACTGTGACGCCCCCAAAATAGGTATACATCACCCATCTCGGATCGCCAAATACATGGTACAACATACAAATACAAACTTAATTATACAATAAGAGCTGTGAGTTTTTACACGAATATTATCTCATAGACAATATCCAAACTCAAATTTAATCCTCATTACATTTATTATCACACAAAATAGTGAGGATTATTAAAACAGCCATCTCGGACCATCACTCCATTCCCCGACTAGTCCCGACTATGTTCTCATTTCCTGAAGAGAATAATGAAAGTAAAAGGGTGACCTCAACTAGCCTAGTAAGAAATATTATGACTAAGATAATGCAAAATAAGTTATCGTTAGCCTTCAACAATGTTAAACTGATAGAATATAATAGACAACAAGTTTAACTGCAGCGGAACAAGCAATCTATTAGAAGAGTCAAGTAGAGCATGATATCTACTATCTTCTATGATTTAAAAAGGTTTTCATCAACTTTATGACTGAGACTCAACTTAATAAATAAACCACATTATTGAATCATCGCTGCACTACAGGCCAAGGATATTCATGTAATCATCATTGGTCATGATTATACCGAATAATCCCTAGTCATAATCGTACCAACAACTGTCCACCAATGCACTACAGGCCAATGAGGATTTTTACCACATCATTTGTAACATTACGGGTCATGATTATACTGTATGATCCCTGATCATAATCATACCAATCAACAGTCCATCTATGCACGTAAGCCAAAGATGACTTTCATCACAATATAAGCATGAGGATGATGACAATGATATAGGAATTCAATTAAAATAAAGCACATGATAAATTTTAAAGATTTATAATTTAATTTATCCAGAATTCAATAATATCCAAATTGTCAACACGATACTGCTTTGTGGAGTAAAATTCAAGAATAATATCCATGTGTCAAAAAGAATTTGGACAGAAAAGAAATAAATTTTTTGATGAATAGTACCCTGTGAATAGTACTTCGAGAATAGTATCCCGTGAATAGTACATCGGCATAAAAAGTGTCCCGAATACCCGAGTGAATAATATTATAGTGAATAGTAACAGGGTAAATAGTAATCCGTGAATAGTATCCCGGGTGAAAATATTGATATTTAATAAGAAAGTTCAGATCAATATTCTAATGAAACGATACTGGACGAAGCGCAAAACTTCAAGGATATCCCACTAATTTCAGGGATTATAAAAGCTATACCTACCATAGTAAGTTTAGATTTAAGAATATGAAAAGAAATAACATACGAAACTGCAAATGGATTTTCACATGTCATACGGTATGTAATTTGCGTAGACAGGTTATTCCGACATATTAAAGGATGAATACGAAAAAATAGTATTCCTTATGAATACGAAAGAAATAATACCCCTTACCTTAGTAGAAGACTGGATACTGCAATAGTGAAGTAGCAGAATACTCTTCTTCTTGCTCTCTATAGTTTCTCTTGTGAGTCTCAGTGAATTGGTGAGAATGAAAGAAGAATTAAGCTTTTATTTATAGGAGAAATAACTAAATAGTAACTAATTCACGAACGGTTCAGATTAATTTATTATTAGAACGGACGGTCCAGATTGATTTACTATTAAAACCACAATCGACGGTCCAGATTGATTTACTTTTAAAACCACCACCGACGGTCCAGATTGATTTACTATTAAAACCACCACCGACGGTCCAGATTGATTTACTATTAAAACCACTATCGACGGTCTAGATTGATTTACTATTAAAACCACCACCAATGGTCCAGATTAATTTACTATTAAAACCACCACCAATGGTCCAGATAAATTTACTATTAAAACCACCACCAATGGTCCATATTGATTTAACTTATTACACTTTAGTACCCATAAAGTTTTCTAAGTTTGCATTATTCCCCTCTAACTTTTGTAATTCACTTATCTTTAATAAACACATTCTTAATACTTCAACAATTATTCTTTATTAATATTATAACTCACAATATTTAACAACCAGATCATTCTCATGAAAGAGGGGGCTTCCGATAAGGATTTCTCCCTATTGGCGCGCAATTAGGTGACCAAACCTTTCCTCGATAAAAATTTCTAGACATCGTCAATATTGCAAATAATAATATGAATAACTTTATTGTCTCAATTATTGATTTAATAATATAAAATATTATGCAGATGATATTGTGACAATAATTGAATCAAATAACGTGAGATAATACGCAACAATTACTGTAGCAATAATTGAGTAAACTGAGTGGCTTCTTACGTAAGCATCAATAATCAATACCGTGTGCTACTATGCAACCACGCGTATTACTGTATTTTTATCACCGAGTAGTTCAACAGTTTAACGGTAAAATTTTCGCCGTTATTTTTATAAAAAGATATTTCTGTCGTTTTCTTTCTATGACAATACTTCCGTTGTGGGGTCCACAAATGATTGTGTCGTCATACGAATATTCCCTGTTAAAATGAATATTCCCCGACTAATCGAATATTTTATATCAACTTGCTTATTTTGCACAAATTTTCACATATCACCCTTAAGTTTAACCTTTTATCAATTAAACCAGTTATTAAATAGAATAATAATTATAAGAAAATTGAATACTTTTATTTCATAAAATTTGGGGTCTTACATGCACCACCAGTCCACACCATGTATCTGATAATCATTTTATGGTCCAAAATCGGCATTGGGGGCTGAATCATTTCATCGGACTTCCATTTGACCCCAAACTTAGAACAAAGTGCGCAAATGAGAGAAAGGTGTGGCAATCCTCCCGTGGTACCTCCTCGTGCAGCCCTCAGAATTGATTGTTGAATAATATGACCCACATCCATTTTCAAGCCTTGTATTATCGAATACAGCAACACAGCCCTTTTGTGACGCCCCCAAAATAGGTATACATCACCCATTCTGAGTCGCCAAATACATGGTACAGAAACAAATACAACTTCATTAAAACACTTATCGCGCAAAATACGACAACACAATACTGTGAGTTTAAATATAAATATTGTCTTCTAGCCAATATCCACACTCAAATAAGTCCTCATTACAATTATTGAAACACTATTTTATAAAATAGTGAGGATTGCTAATACCACTAACTAGAAACATCACTCCACACCTCGACTAGTTCTCGCTATATTCCCACCTCCTGAGAAAAATGGAACAAAAAGGAAAAGGGTGAGCTCAACTAGCCCAGTAAAGAATATTATAACTAAGATAATATACAACAACTTATCATTAGTCTTCAACATGAAAAAATCTGATAAAATATAATAGACAACAAGTTTTAGATCAACAACTGCAGTGGAAACAGCAAACCATTAGAAGAGTCAAGTAGAGAATGAGTTCTACTATCTTCTAAGATTTAAAAGTCCATCATTAATATTTTATCCCTGTAACATCAATCAATATACATCTTTAATTAAATTTTTATCTTTGCACTACAGGCCAAATATATTCATTTGTATCACCAGTCGGTCATGTTCATCTCAACACCTGTTCATCTTTGCACTATGGGCCAAAGATATTCATCAGATTATCATTTTTGCACTACAGGCCAAAGATATTCAGTAATATCATCATTTAGGATTGAGGATGATGAAAAATATTTTAAAGAAAACGAACCCAGTGAGACAGAAAGACAAATATTAGGGATTCGTATTACAATTTATCCAAGTGCAATAATACTCCATAACAACCAATTGTGAAGTAGAATTCAAAAATAAAGATCAAAACATGGATACAATCAAAGATAGTAACAATAATATACATCTTGGACAAAAAGAAAAAAAATTTATTTTTTGGTGAATAGTGTCGTATACGTGAATAGTAACCCCGACACAAAAAGTTTCAAATTTGATAAAAAAATTCAAACCAATATTTCGACATAATGATATTGAAGAAAATAATATCATTTAAGAAGAAAATAATATCCCTTACCTCAAGATAACAGTACTTCTGTTCGGAATATCGGTATAAAGCTGAAGGAAACTTGCACTGATAAATAAAAACTCCCAAAGTATCTAAATACTCAAAAAATACGCTCAATAATACAGATAGAGAAAAAGAGAAAACTTATGAATTATGGTGTAATTTTTAATTCTAACTTAGCCCTCTATTTATAGGAAAATGTTAGCACGTTGAACTAGACTTGACCTGCAACCTGATGGCTTTACCTGCTACTATTCCCACCCACCACATTTGAAATAAAATTCAGCACATTTCTTCACCGACCACAAGTGGGGCCCACTCAATTCTAGAATTTTCCACCAAAATCATTTATAAACCTAATTTCTGAATCAGTCACCTCTTAAAATTCATAAAAAATTATACGTTCATTTTTAACGGTTCAAAATTTGTGGACATATACTCAACTTATATATGTATAACATATTCAAAAATTACAACGATCCAACGGTCAGATTAAAAATTATAACTCACGCAATATATCTCAAGAACAATGATTTAATTTTTAATACCTCCATTCTGACAAAAATACCTCAACATTAATTCCTTCACATAAAATAAATATATCCATCAATTATATCCACATCAAATAAATATTTTCTTATCATATAAACTAATAATTAATTATTCATAAATAATATTACAAAATCACAATTATGACAACCAGGTCGTTCCTAGGAAAGAGGGGGCTTTCCAATAAGAATTTCTCCTTACTGACGCGTAATTAGATGACCAAACCTCTCCTTTGACAGAACTTTCTAGACATTGCCAATAATGCTATCTAATAATATTATTCAAATAATATGAATTATTGATCTGTTAATAGAAAATACTGTGCAGCAATAATTATTGAAATAACAATAATATAAAATATCAATGCAACAATTATTGAATCAATAAAATAAAATATTGAACAGTAACTACTGTAACAATTATTGAGTAGTGCCTTCTTACGTAAGAATTAATAATTGGTGCAATACCGTGTGCTACTGTATTTTAACCACCGGGTATTCCAACAGTATTAACGGTAACAACTACGTCGTTATTTATAAATAACTTATACTTGTCGTTTTCTTCATCCAATTGCTTTCCATTATGGGGCCCACACAAGGCTACGCCGTCGTATGAATATTTTCTGACAGAAAGAATATTCCACTACCAAACGAATATTCACCGACAACAAATGAATATTTTATAACCACTTGCTTATTTTGTAAAATTTGCACATTTCACCCATAACCAAAGCATTATGTCAAATTAACACCTTATTATTCACAATAATATTTAGAGAAAATTTGATTTTATTCATTAATAAGTTGGGGTCTTACAACCTCCCCTCCTTATGAAATTTCGTCCTCGAAATTGACGTACGTACCTGGTGTTTCGAAAAGGTGAGGATACCTCGCTTTCATTTCTGATTCCAACTCCCAGGTCATTTCTCCAATAGGATGATTTCTCCATAAAATCTAAACTTGTGGTATAACCTTCGTGCGTAGAACATGCTCTTTCCTATCCAAGATCTTAACAGGTACCTCCTCGTACGTTAAATCTTCGGCTATCTCGTCTGGTTCTAACTCAATTATATGGTTCGGGTCTTTCACATATTTACGAAGCACAGATACGTGAAAAATATTATGAACACGAGACATGCTTGGAGATAATGCGAGTCGATATGCCACATTTTCTATTCGGCCAAGAATTTTAAATGGACCAACAAATCGTGGATTGAGCTTTCCTCTCTTCCGAAATCTTGTAACTCCTTTCCATGGTGCAACATGTAACAATACATGATCCCCAATACTAAATTCTATATCCTTTCGATGAAGATCCGCATAACTCTTTTGTCGATCCTGTGCCGTTTGTATACGTTATCGAATCGTTTGGATCTTCTCTGTAGTTATGCGTACCAATTCTGGTCCCAACAACGTTGCTTCACCCACCTCGTCCCAGCATACTGGAGAATGACACTTTCATCCATACAAGGCTTTAAATGGAGCCATACCTATACTTGCCTGATAACTGTTGTTGTAGGAGAATTCCACCAGTGGTAAGTACTTATCCCAACTTCTTTTGAAATCTAGAACACAAAGTCTTAATAGATCTTCAAAGGTTTGAATAGTCCTCTCTGATTGCCTGTCCGTTTGAGGATGGTATACTGAACTAAATCGTAAATCCGTGCCCATAGCTTTCTGCAAGCTAACCCAAAATTGTGAAGTGAATCTTGGGTCACGATCCGAAACTATGGATACTGGCATGTCATGCAATCTCACAATCTCATTCACGTACATACTAGCAAGATGTTAAAGGGAATAAGTCTCACGTATAGGTAAGAAATGAGTAGACTTGGTTAATCTATCAATAATGACCCAAATCTCATCTATGCCTTGAGAAACCTTGGGAAGACCCGTAACAAAATCCATAATAATGTGTTCCCACTTTCATTTCAGAATCTCAAGTGGTTGCAATGGACCCTTTGGTACTTGATGCTCCGCTTTTACACGTTGACAAGTTAAACACCTCGAGATAAACTCCGCGATCTCTCTTTTCATATTGCTCCACCAAAATATATGTCGAAGATCATGATACATTTTGGTACTCCCAGGATGGATTGCAAACAGTGTGTTGTGTGCCTCCACCATGAATCTATGCTTCAAGTCAGAATCGTTAGGAACACAAAGTCTGGAGTTGACTCGAAGTATTCTTTTTTCATCGATTCTTGCTTCTTGAATAGCACCTTCTTGCACTTTCTTTTTCATGCGCATCAGCTCCATGCCCGTAGCTTGAGCATCTTTAACTTTATCGATTAAAGTCGGTTCTACTCGTATATTTGATATCATCACGTGGGTACTTGGAGCCTTTACCTCTATCTCCATCCTTTGCAAGTCGTACAAAATGGGCCTTTGTGTTGATAATATCGCACTCGTACCTGCATATGATCTTCTACTCAATGCGTCAGTTACCACGTTTGCTTTTCCAGGATGATATTGGATGGTATGGTCGTAATCTTTCAACAGCTCGAGCCAACGTCGTTGCCGCATGTTGAGTCCTTTTGGGTGAAGAAATATTTGAGGCTTTTATGATCCGTATAGATCTCCACTTTCTCCCCATACAGGTAGTGTCTCCAAATCTTCAACACGAAAATGACTGCTGCCAACTCCAAATCATGAGTAGGATAATTCCTCTCATATTCTTTGAGTTGTCACGAGGCATAGGCTATGACTTTTCCATGTTGCATGAGAACACATCCTAACCCTTTGCCTGAAGCATCGCTGTAGATAACAAATCCATCCAAACCAGATGGTATTGTCAGAACAGGTGCCGAAATGAGTCTCCTCTTGAGTTCTTGAAAACTCTTCTCACAATCCTCGCTCCAACTGAATTTTGTATCCTTCCGAGTCAGCTGAGTTAACGGAGTAGCGATTCTAGAAAATACTTCCACGAATCTCCGATAATAACCAACTAAGCCCAGAAAGTTACGTATTTCGGTCACCGACTTCGGTTGCTCCCAACTTTGTATTGCTTCAATCTTTGCCGGGTCAACAGATACTCCATATTTTGACACCACGTGCCCAAGGAATGCTACTTCCTCAAGCCAGAACTCATATTTCTTTAGCTTGGAATATAGCTTGTTATCACGAAGCCTTTGCAGTACCAGCTTCAAATGGCGCTCATGAGCTTCACGACTTTTGGAATAGATGAGGATGTCATCAATAAAGACAACAACGAACTGATCTAAATATTCTTTGAATACACGGTTCATCATATCCATGAAGGCAGCAGGAGCATTAGTCAATCCAAAAGACATAACTAAGAATTCATAATGCCCGTACCGAGTTCTGAAGGCAGTCTTTGGAATATCCTCAGTTTTAATCTTCAACTGATGATATCCAGAACGAAGATTGATCTTTGAAAAGAATTGTGCTCCTTGTAACTGGTCGAACAGGTCATCAAAACGAGGTAGCCAATACCTATTCTTGATGGTGACATGGTTCAATTCTCGATAGTCAATGCAAAGTCGCATACTCCCGTCTTTCTTCTTTACGAATAAAATAGGAGCACCCCAAGGAGACGTACTAGGACGGATGAAACAGATGTTTAGCAACTCCTGTAATTGGACTTTTAACTCCTGAAGTTCAATAGGAGCCATTCGATATGGGGTTTTAGAAATGGGCTTTGTACCGAGTTCAAGGTCAATAAAGAATTCAACTTCACGTTCTGGGGGTAGACCAGGAAGTTCTTTAGGAAATACGTCAGGAAATTCACTAACAACAGAAATATTATTCAAATCTGACGTGTTTTTGTTCAAGTCCATAACATGGGCTAAGAAAGCTTGACATCCGTTTTTCAATAAACGAATGGCTTTATGGCTTGATATGAAAGTGATTGATTTTAATGGTTTGGTTGCTTGAATTCGCATAACAGGTTGGTTAGGAATATGAAAACTAACAATCTTACGAAAATAATCAATTTTGGCATGATGAGTAGTTAACCAATCAATTCCTAAAATTACATCAAAAGCAAGTATTTTTAAAGAGATAAGGTCAACATGTAATGTGATTATGCCAACTTGGATTAAGCAAGATTTATGAACTGTAGATGTAATGAAAGTTTCTCCTAACGGAGTCTCCACAAATAGGTCAAAGTCTAATTTCTCCGGAGTCAAGTTTAAACGTTGAGCACAAGCAGGAGAGATAAAAGAATGGGTAGAACCGGTATCTAGTAAAGTATAAACTTCGCAAGAATTCAAGATTAGCTTACCCGTGATCACCTCGTTCGGGTTTCTCGCGTTTGGGCCAGCCACGACAAACGCTCTTCCAGGAACCGCTGATTTCGACTTATCCGGGATAGCTTTTGGAGTCACCATCCCCGCTGAACTTGGTTTAGCTATAAAACACTCTCGAGCTATATGACCCTCCTTTCCACAGTTATAACATACCTTAGATTGTTGTGGGTAGTTTGGGCTGATATGTCCCTCTTTCCCGCATTTATAACAAACGACCGGTGCTCGTTCTCCTCCCCTAGAAACAGTTGATCTTTGTGCTGACGTTTTCACGTTATCATTGTTGTACCTTCTCTTCTTGAAATCTCCTCCCGACTCACTCCTTCTATTATCACGGCCACGATTTCCACCAGAGTGGTTACCGCTTTTGTCTGAATGTTTTCCTCCCTGCTGGTTTTCATTGGTCCGATGACCGCTGCCACCGGTATTACCTTGGTTGTGTTCCCTCAGTTGAATATACTCATTATCTCGCACTAATAATTGAGCCCTGTTTACAACATCTGAATATAAAGAAAATTTATGAGAGATATGATATTGCCGAATCTCGGGTTTTAAACCTCTCAGAAACATCCTTGCAATTCGTTCCTCATTTTCGACCAAATGAGGTGCAAACCTGGATAACTTTGTAAACTTCGCCTCGTACTGGGACACCGTCATGTTATTTTGTTCCAGTCTAATAAACTTTACCTCCTTCATATGACGAATACTTTCAGGAAAGTACTTGTCATTAAACAGTTTCTGAAATGTTTCCCAGGATATGTTGAGTGCATCAGGCTGGGTACGCTTCACAGACTCCCACCAGTAGTCTGCCTCACCACGGAACATAAAAGTGGCGAATGGAACCTTCTGTTCCTCTGTGCATCTCAAGACATCGAATATCTTGGTAATTTGCTTGATCCAAGTTTTCGCCTTGATCGGATCCGGCTTTCCCTGAAAGTTTGGTGGTCCCAACTCTTTGAACTGCTTGGCCGTGACAAACCGCGCGTTGTTATCATTTCCACCCGTATTCTGCACACGAGTCTCCCTCGTCTGATTTTGCATGAATTGTAAAAAGCTCCTAAACATTCTATCATTCATCGTTTGCTCGGTAACGTTGTTTACAGGAGGAATATTATCTTCCTGTTGCACGTTCTCTTGGTTTGTGACTAAAGGTTGTTCCACAGTCTCATATACTCCATTGTTAGCGTTCTCGGCTGCCATTCTCAAATACTGCCATAAATAATGGTTAATTAAACAAATTAACATATCACATAATATCCCTATATTATGACCAACCAACAAATAAGCTAAGGTAGGACACACTAGCGGAGGATTTACTCGTCTCTCCCCTCCTAGTTCTATTCTCCGATCTCCGCCAGAGACCATATCCCTAAGCTCTGATACCAACTGTGACGCCCCTAAAATAGGTATACATCACCCATTCTGAGTCACCAAATACATGGTACAGAAACAAATACAATTTCATTAAAACACTTGTCGTGTAAAATACGACAACACAATACTATGAGTTTAAATACAAATATTATCTTCTAGACAATATCCACACTCAAATAAGTCATCATTACAATAATTGAAACACTATTTTATAAAATAGTGAGGACTGCTAACACCACTGACTAGAAACATCACTTCACACCTCGACTAGTTCCTGCTATATTCTCGCCTCCTGAGAAAAATGGAACAAAAAGGAAAAGGGTGAGCTCAACTAGCCCAGTAAAGAATATTATGACTAAGATAATATACAACAACTTATCATTAGTCTTCAACAGGGAAAAATCTGGTAAAATATAATAGACAACAAGTTTTAGATCAACAACTGCAGCGGAAACAACAAACCATTAGAAGAGTCAAGTAGAGAATGAGTTCTACTATCTTCTAAGATTTAAAAGTCCATCGTCAATATTTTATCCCTGTAACATCAATCAATATACATCTTTAATCAAATATTCATCTTTGCACTACAGGCCAAAGATATTCATTTGTATCACCAGTCGGTCATGTTCATCTCAACACCTGTTCATCTTTGCACTACGGGCCAAAGATATTCATCAGATAATAATTCATCTTTGCACTACAAGCCAAAGATATTCAGTAATATCATCATTTAGGACTGAGAATGATGAAAAATATTTTAAAGAAAACGAATCTAGTGAGACAGAAAGACAAATATTAGGAATTCGTATTACAGTTTATCCAAGTACAATAATAATCCATAACAACCAATTGTGAAGTAGAATTCAAAAATAAAGATCAAAACATGGATACAATCAAAGATAGTAGCCATAATATACATCTTGGACAAAAAAAAAATTTATTTTTCGGTAAATAGTATCGTATACGTGAATAGTGCCGTATACGTGAATAGTAATCCCGACACAAAAAGTTCTAAATTTGATAAAAAAATTCAAACCAATATTTTGACATAATGATATTGAAGGAAATAATATCACTTAAGTAGAAAATAACATCCCTTACCTCAAGATAACAACACTTCTGTTCGAAATATCGGTACAAGGCTGAAGTAAACTTACACTGATAAATAAAAACTCACAAAGTATCTAAATACTCACAAAATACTCTTGATAATATAGAGAGAGAAAGAGTGAAAACTTATGAATTATGGTGTGATTTTCAATTCTAACTTAGTCCTCTATTTATAGAAAAATGTTAGCACGCTGAAGCAGACTTGATCTGCAACCTGATGGCTTTACCTGCTACTATTCCCATCCACCACATTTAAAATAAAATTCAGTACATTTTTTCATCAACCGCAAGTGGGGCCCACTCAATTCTAGAATTTTCCACCAAAATCATTTATAAACCTAATTTCCAAATCAGTCACCTCTTAAAATTCATAACAAATTATACGTTCATTTTTAACGGTTCAAAATTTGTGGACATATACTTAACTTATATATGTATAACATATCCAAAAATTACAACGATCCAACGGTCATATTAAAAATTATAACTCACGCAATATATCTTAAGAACAGTGATTTAATTTTTAATACCTCTATTCCGACAAAAACACCTCAACATTAATTCGTTCACATAAAATAAATATATCCATCAATTATATCCACATCAAATAAATATTTCCTTATCATATAAATCAATAATTAATTATTCACAAATAATATTACAAAATCACAATTATGACAACCAGGTCGTTCCTAGGAAAGAGGGGGCTTTCCAATAAGGATTTCTCCTTGCTGACGCGTAATTAGATGACCAAACCTCTCCTTAGACAGAACTTTTTAGACATTGCCAATAATGCTATCTAATAATATTATTCAAATAATATGAATTATTGATCTGTTAATGGAAAATATTGTGCAGTAATAATTATTGAAACAACAATAATATAAAATATCAACGCAGCAATTATTGAATCAATAAAATAAAATATTGAACAATAACTACTGTAACAATTATTGAGTAGTGCCTTCTTACGTAAGAATTAATAATTGGTGCAATACCGTGTGCTACTGTATTTTAACCACCGGGTATTCCAACAGTATTAACGGTAACAACTACGCCGTTATTTATAAACAACTTATACTTATCGTTTTCTTCATCCAATTGCTTTCCATTATGGGGCCCACACAAGGCTGCGCCGTCGTACGAATATTCCCTGACAGAAAGAATATTCCACGACCAAACGAATATTCCCCGACAACAAATGAAAATTTTATAACCACTTGCTTATTTTGCAAAATTTGCACATTTCACCCATAACCAAAGCATTATATCAAATTAACACCTTATTATTCACAATAATATTTAGAAAAAATTTGATTTTATTCATTAATAAGTTGGGGTCTTACACCTTTCCTTGGTGACATGGCTAACATGTGTGCATCTCATTAATTTGGCGCATATGAAGGTGTACCAAGCCTTCCAATAAATACTGAGGCGCGAATGCGGGAAGGTCATGCTGCCACGTTCATGCATTGTCCACGTGGTGTCTGGTTGACAAAGCTCGCGAATGATCACTTTATAGCCTGGACCTTGGCTCACAAAGCTAGCATATTTATTGCGTTGATCCTCCGAAGGTAGTTGGTAGCAATTGTTGATGTCCTCTTTGCCGAATTCAACGGTCTTGCCTCGCACATACACTCCATAGTGTAAATGCTCTGAAACGTTGGCGTAGAACTCTTTAACGACTGCAATCACTGCCGGGTCGGGTTGTACGATGAGTGTGAACCAATTCCTCTTAGCAATCATGACCACTATGTCCCTCTCCTTGGACTGATCGGGCCTTAAGCCTCGTTCGGGGACGAGAGAGCAGGTGGCCATCCTATTGTAGCGTTCTTGGGCTGCAGCACTCATGAACTGGCGGCTGTCAAATCTTTGAGGTGCCGAGGCGGGTCCAGAACCATCTCCTCGTTGACGCTTAGAGGCCATTTAGAAAACTGAAAATGACAACTCACATGCTAAAATTTGATTGAGATTGTATAAGTAATCTTGTAGGTATACCATAACCCCCATACTATGAATTAGAATTACTGGGTGTAATAGGGGTGAGGGGTATGAATAGGTACGCATGGTCTAATAGGGCCAAATAGACAACCACAAGTATGGCATACAGAGAGACTGATAACACATAACATACATGGGAGAATATATCATTAAAGAATAGCATTACATGATATGTTGGTACAACTCATAAGCAAGTCTGCATGACTCATAACCCACAAGTGAAAATTTTCCCTGATCCTAGGAGAGAAACACAGACCATGAACATGTAAGGATAACTACATGATTAGAGTTAGTGATATACATGCCTTTGATGGGCAATAGCAAAGAAAATTCACTGAGGCATTATATCAAACACCTTATAGGCCTGTTGTAAATCTATTAAAATTAAAACATAGGGGAACATCATACAAACTCATATGTATAATAGCATAAGCATTACATCCAACACCCAATTTAGATGACAAGTGGCACAGAAGAATGAATGGAAATTGAATAGCATGCATGACCCGTATGAAAAACCCAGAACATACGAATGAGAAAATTTGGGCATCACATAATTAAATTGAAGGTAATAGATACCTGCAATCAAGAATTCATAGCAAAACATGAAAGGATGTAAGATGAAATTGAGTGCACAACATACCTTTGACCTTTAAAGAATAAACTGAAATCAAGTATGAAAAGGAAGTGGTTGAATCACAAAGTGATGTCTCAAAGTACAATGAGAATATGAGACGTGAGAGGAGTGGACAAGTACCAGAGAAAGAGAGAAGTTAAACGTGCGTAAATGGTGGAGAGAAGTTAGAAGTGGAAAAGAATTAGGAGTTTGGTGAATGAGGGGTCTTTGCATTTAAACTGTTTTCTCAAAACTCATCCCAGTGCTGGGGCGCTGGGTTTTAATCTGGATTAGGCGCCCGGGCGCTGGCCATCAGTAACTGGTAGACAACCATAGCACCGGGGTGCTGGTCTTGTATAGAAGTTGAGCGACGGGGCGCTGGGAACAAGGGGCAGCTACTGACTTGAAGTGCCGGGGCACTGCATGCTAATGTCAGAATCTACTGTGCAGCGCGGGGGCGCGGTTGGCATGGAATTGGGAAGCGCTGGGGCATTGTGTTGCCTGACCTTGTCCTAATGGTCGCTTTAGCAATGTATGGTTGTCCTAGCAACAAAATAAAACAAACCAGCATTTCCTTATTATTATAAACAAGTAAAACTTCAAATACTGAGAAGATAGATAACAGAACTAAAAATGAAATAAATTAAATTAATCTGATTCAAAATGGAATAAAATAAAATAAAATAAAAACTTTGGGGTTGCCTCCCCAGAGTACTTGGTTTCAAGTCGTCAACACGACTTTGCTGTGTTGCTCAAATGTCCACTGGATTAGAGATGTACATGGCCGTAGATTGTCGATTGATGGGCCCACTCCGATAATGCTTAAGTTGTTGGCCGTTGACCTTGAATACTCGCTTGGAATTTGGTTCTTCCACTTCAACATTCCCATGTTGAGCGATAAAAATAACCACAAAAGGCCCTGACTAGCGAGATTTTAATTTACCGAGAAATAAAAGCAATCTAGAGTTAAAAAGCAATACTTGTTGGCCCGGTTCGAACTTCCGATCAATGATTTTCTTATCGTGCCAGGTTTTGACTCTTTCCTTATACAGTTTGGCGTTCTCATATGCATTATGCCGAAATTCGTCCATCTCATTTAACTGAAGTAACCGTTTCTCCCCAACTGCTTGTAGATCGAAATTCAGCTTCCGAATGGCCCAATATGCACTATGTTCTAATGTGACCGGTAGATGACACACCTTTTCGTATACCATCCTGCAAGGTGGTATGCCGATAGGGTTCTTATAAGTTGTTTGATATGCCCATAAGGCATCATCTAATCGCATGGCCCAGTCTTTCCGTGACGGATTAACCACCTTCTCTAAGATTTGCTTAACTTCCTGATTCGAGACTTATACTTGACCATTGGTTTGGGGATGATACGCAGCTGTAATCTTATGTCGGACCCCATACTTTGTAAGTAATTTGGTGAACTGCTTATTACAGAAGTGAGTTCCCTCATCGCTAATTATCACTCTCGGCGTACCAAATCGTGTGAAAATGTTTTTCTTCAAGAACTGTAGTACCACCTTGGCATCATTAGTTGGTAAGGCTGCAGCTTCCACCCATTTTGAAACATAGTCTACTACCAACAGAATGTACTGATTATTGAAGGATGATGGGAAGGGTCCCATAAAGTTGATTTCCCACACATCGAATAACTCTACCTCCAAAATGGTGTGAAGCGACATTTCATTGCGTTTATAGATATTGCCTACTCGTTGACACCAATAACATTTTAGCACATAGAGATATGCGTCTCTAAACAGGGAAGGCCAAAAAAAACCCGACTGCAACACTTTGGCTGCTGTTCTATCACCCGCGTAGTGACCTCCATAATCCGATAAATGACAATGACCTAATATGCTATCTATCACCTCTTATAGCACACATCGTCTAATCATTTGGTCCGCACAAGCCTTAAATAGAAACGGTTCTTCCCAAAAGTATTATCGGACATCATGGAGGAACTTTTTTCGTTCTTGCGAGTTCAAATCCGGAGGTAACACATTACTAACCAGATAATTCACGAAATCTGCGTACCATGGCACTGTCGTTGTTACTTGAAGAAGTTGTTCATCGGGAAACATCTCATTTATGATGACCTCGTCTTTTTGTTGAACCTCTACATTTTCTAATCGTGAAAGATGATCTGCCACCTGATTTTCGGTGCCTTTTCTATCTCGGATCTCCAAGTTAAATTCTTGTAGCAAAAGCACCCACCATATTAACCGTGGCTTGGCATCGTTCTTCTCAATCAAATACTTAATGGTTGAATGATCAGTGTAGACGATTACCTTGGTCCCTATTAGATATGCTCTGAACTTGTCGAAGGCAAACACGACCGTAAGTAATTCTTTTTCTGTGGTCGTGTAATTCAACTGAGCATCCGTCAACGTCTTACTGAAGTAGTAAATAGTGTAAAAAAATTTATCGCAAAGTTGTCCCAATACTGCTCTAACTGCGTAGTCATTGGCGTCGTACATCAATTCAAACGGTAAAGACTAGTCGGGAGCTACTATAATTGGAGCTGAAACCAATTTTTTCTTCAATATTTCGAAAGCATCGACGCACAACTGATCCATCTTAAACGGCACATCTTTCTCCAAGAGGGAACACAAGGGTTTCGAAATTTTGGAAAAATCTTTAATAAAGCGTCTGTAGAAACCAGCATGTCCTAAGAAGCTCCTTATTCTCTTTACAGATGTTGGAGGAGGTAGTTTCTCAATCATCTCAATTTTGGCTTTATCAACCTCTAGCCCTGCTACGGAAACCTTATGCCCCAAAATTATACCCTCTTGCACCATGAAGTGGCACTTTTCCCAGTTAAGAACTAGGTTCGTCTCCATACAACGCTTCAACACTAAGATCAAATTTTTCAAGCATTAGTCAAAACTGTCACCGAACATGGAAAAGTCATCCATGAACACTTCCAAGTTATGTTCTACCATATCCGAGAAGATGGCCATCATGCACCGTTGAAAAGTTGCCGGAGTACTGCATAAGCCAAAAGACATACGCCGGAATGCAAACGTACCATAAGGGCATGTGAATGTGATTTTTTCTTGATCTTCTGGCACTATGGAAATCTGATTATATCCGGAATATCCATCCAATAGACAGTAAAACTGATGTCCCGCCAACCTATCCAACATCTGATCAATGAACGGCAAGGGAAAGTGATCCTTGCGTGTGGCTTTATTCAGTTTGCGGTAATCCATACATACTCTCCAGCATGTAACTTTTCTAGTGGGGATGAGTTCATTAGATTCGTTTTTCACTACAGTCATTCCCCCTTTTATTGGTACGCATTGTACATGACTTACCCATAAACTATCCGAGATTGGATAAATAATGTCGGCATCCAACCGCTTTATGATCTCTTTTTTCACCACATCCTTCATAATGGGGTTCAGCCGTCTTTGCTGATCAATGGTTGGTTTTGCTCCCTCTTCCAATAAGATTTTATGCATACAAAATGACGGACTAATTCCTCTAATATCCGCTATAGTCCATCTGATTGCTGTTTTGAACTCTCGTAATACCCTTAACAGTTTCTCTTTTTGCGTGTCAGTCAAATTTATCGAAACAATAACTGGTAGGGTAGCATCTTTTCCTAAATAGGCATACTGCAGATGAGATGGTAGAGGTTTTAATTCCAACACCGGTGGCTCTTCTATCAATGGTTTGAACTTTTTCTCTTCCGTTTCAGGCCGATCAAGAGTGTCGAATGATTGTTTAACTTTCCTGGCAGCTGGTAATGAATCTAGCCATTTGACATACTCAATTTTGTCCTCAATATTGTAGTCATCCATGTGACAACCCGAGAATTTAGGAAATGTTTAAAATTCTAATTAATTGGTTTAAGGTTCAAAATTAGAACCTAGACAGAAAATAAGTGTATGCGTTTGATATTTTTAAAATGGAATTTTGAGGATTTCAAAATTCTGTGAAGGATTTAGGTGAATTATTCTAGATTAAGCATATACGTGAATATGTTCTACGAATATGGTCATTTATGTATTCAAAATTCGGTTAAGGGTCAAGGGTTGACCAGATAAATTATATCTATGTCAAACCTTAATCGTATAGTAAGAACATCAACGTTCAGTTAGAAAACCCTAGCGATTAACAAGAAACCCTAGAAACCGGTTCTTGAAACCCTAAGTTCAGTTTCGAGAATTTTAAAACCCTAATTCGGTATTTTGAAACCCTAAATTGAGAATTTAAGTACAGCGTATTTGGTTTTTGTATTAATCACAAACTTAATTAGGGATAACCCTAATTGATTAATTAGAAATTCTAATAATTAAAAACCCTAAATATTAGGAACCCTAAATTATCAATTTCAAACCCTAATTTGTAATTAGGTAATTTTAATGTTAATTAGGAAATATTAATCTTAATTTTCAATTTATTATTAATTAGAAAACCCTAATCTAATTACAAAATCTAATTTCTAAATTAGAATATTATTTTTCTAATTAAAACGTTAATTCGTGGTTTATAAACCCTAATGACAATTTTGACCCTAATTGCTAAATTAGCAATTTTAATTAGGAAATATTAATCCTAATTAGCAATATTTAAATTATGATTAAGAAATTTTAATAGAATTAGAAAATTCTAATTATAATTTAGAAATATTAAATTTCTATTTTTAAAACTTAAATTGAAAATTTTAAAAAAATTAAATTTGCAAACCCCAAGGGTTTCAAACCCTAAACCCTAAATGTTCTAAACCTTAAATCCTAACCCAAACCCTAAACCCTAAGGGTTTGGCCATTTACTAGAATGCCATTAAAATTAATAGCAAAATGACTATTTTACCCTTTTAGCAATTCTTTAATGAGTTAGTGTGTAGATCTTGACCTAAATTGGGTGGGTGAGCAAACCCTAGTCATAGCCCTAGCTATGTGTCCAAAATCAGCAAATTTGACAGCCAAATACATTGCATTTGTATCAATTTATAAGATTAAAGTGAGAGAAAGTAACTCACTTTACTTTTCCAAATAACCAAGACCTTCTCTCTCTAAATCCGAAATTCTAGAGTGAGAGAGTGAAATATTGAGGCATGATCAGTTTATAGATCTCCTTAAACTGATCACAAAGTCAGAATTTAAGGATCAAAGTCTAAAAGGTATAAACCCTAATTTTTGTAAATCTTGTGTTTTGATGTTAGTTGTTGGTTAAAGTTGTGTATTAGGGTGTCATTTAATGATCTGGGTTGTCAAAACTTATATCCATATCATTTTAATGCTTTAAATTTGATGTTTTGAAAATATGGAAAAAGATCAAAAAGTGGCCTGACAGTCATATGTCAGGGCCTCTAGATCTTTACCTGTTAGATGTTAAGTGTGTTTAATGTTATAGATCTGTAGTATGTCATGTTGTTTATGATCTGGAACTGGAAACAGGGTCAGAGCATGTCTAGTTTGCAAGTTATAGGTGGTCAAACATAGTTGACCGGCCATGGGAGACTATTTTTGGAAAACCCATAATTTCCAAGAACTTTCTGACAAATTTGTTTGGCCTCTGATCTTGCAGTCGTTTGATTTTTTGGCCAAGTTGTTGTATTAATATTGTAGTCTGTCATATGGCCTGCATGTATAAGCTTTTATATCACCCAAATACGTAAAGGAATCAAAGTTATATGAGGTCAAACTGCCTTTGACCAGCTTCCCGGAAGGAGATTCTGGATAACCCAAAATCTTCAAGACCTGTTTACTAACCCTAGTTTGACCGACCTTAATCTCTTAGATTCGGTGCTGTTATGATGTTCTGATTTTATGTCGTTATACCATGTCACGTGGTCTACAATATTCAACCAATATATTACCCAAAACAAGTCCAGGATGTTATGATTTAAAGCTGCAAAGTAGCTACCTTGGCTGTTCTTCATTTCTGGGTAACCTAGAAAATGAAGAACAGGCCTGACAAGCTTTTTGTACGCCCAGATCTTGTTGTTCGTTTGTTTTATGATCGAGGTGATGGTTGTTTCATGTAGTGTTACATAAACACTACATGATCAACGTTTAACATACACCAGAAACACTTTTTACTAGAAATTATAAGCAGTTAAACCAAGCCTCTCGAAGTCTAACATGATTTTCTGGGCAGCTCAAGAACAAGGCCAAGAACACCATTAGCGACGGATTCGTCACCTAAGGCCCCTATAGCGACACTTAATTACGGAAATTAATTATTATTTTCTGAAAATGATTATTTTAATAAATAAATAGAAAAAAAATAGTTTTTAATTATTAAAAATACAAAATAAATTTTGAAAAATAGTTTTTAATTATTTTGAGTATATTTCAAAAATATTTAATATTTTTGGAATATAAAAGGTATTTATTTATTTAATTACAATATTAAATAAATTATTTAAAAATGGTTTTAATTCATGAAAAATAATATTATGGTAAAAGAAAATATTTTAAGTTACTTTTAGTGACTTTTGAAATTTTGTGATGAAATTCATTAATAAATTAATATTAATGATAATTAGTTTATTTAATAAATATATTAAATAAATTATGAAAAAATAGAATTAATGATTTATAAATTATATAAAAATGATTTAAGTGTTATAAAAATATTTTAAGTTATAAAATATAACTTTTGGTATTTTGTCATGAAAATATTAATATTTTAATATTAATAACAATTATCGGATAATGAATTTAATTGTTTAAAAATCATGTAAAGGTGATTTTAAAGTATTAAAAATACTTTGTGATATTATAATATTATGACATGTATTTCATTACTATTTGATAATAAATAAATATTAATGATAAAAGAATTAAGTGATATTTAATTCATTTAAATACGATTTTAATGATTGAAAAATCAAGATAAATGGTAATAATTATTTAAAAATTATTACGAGTTTATGAAAAATATTTTGACTGATATTAAAAGTATCTGAGATACTTGTTAAGTGTTAGACAGAGTTTAATTGAACTTAGACTTGATCAAAATCAGACTAGACCGTCGGGACGTTAGAATTTTGTCAGAATCAAGATAGACTGCAATAGTTTGACTTGATACCGAGTCCTATGTGTGTTATAGACTGATAGGGTTATGCGTTATGTGTTTAGGTTATTCTATGTATATCTATATATATTATAGTGTTATATTGTGATGATATTATTCTAATATTGGAGATCTATATTACTAATATTAGGTCTTCGGATAAAGCATTATAAATTACGTAGCGGTAATCAACGGTTCAGGCAAGTTTATTTTTACTTAATTCTATTAGGAGTTGTTTCATTCGGATATGCTTATGGTTAATCATTGCTGATTGCCATGTAAAATTGTACTCTGTACATATTGCACGTATAAGTCAGGTATGAAAGGTTGATCACCTTCATTACCAGTTGGTTTAGATAAATTCGTTCATGTTTAATACTTGTTCAGTCAAAAGTTTATTCCTGCTAGTTCACAACTATATTGTTAAATTATAGCCAGCTTATTATTCAGATTCTTTCAATCATGATATATCATTATATTATTAAACTTAAACTTGCTGGGCAATCCTTATGCTCACCCTTGCTATATCATGATGAAACATTACAGATTAAGGCGAATGCGTCGGATACAAGGAAAGGCTAAAGACAGTTACAGCGTAAAGTTAATATGTGCAATTAGATTGTAATAGTATTGTATAATATTAATGTTATTGTAAGTTAAATAAGTTATGAGTTGTGTATTAAGTTAAGGTTACTCGACCTTGGGGAATAGTGTGTAATGTATTGTATAAACAATTTATGTTATATCTTCCGCAAATAGTAATAGTGTTAGAATGATCGAACCGGATCCGTGGCGATTCGGGACCTCGAATTTGGGGACGTCACAGTTGGTATCAGAGCTGTAGGTTATGAACCTTAGGTAGGGATACCTGAGACCAATAACCACAGTGATTAGGATATGATCTAACTCACATAGAGTTAGTTGATCGGTAAGATTCAAAGACGAATCTCGGCGAGTTGTTAGGATACAGAGTTTCCTAACTCTGATAATAAAGTTGAACAGTAGTGGTGAATAGATAGAGTCTAACCTACTAAAGGTACAGTGATAGGAGATCGTAAAACAAAATAATCAAGATATAGAAATGAATCGTAATATATACGATGAGATCACCCCGTGATCTGATAAGGTGATAGCAAGGAAAATATTCAATTTGATGATTGGAAAGTTTACAGCAAGATTGTTATCTGAATTGGTACAGATTTAGGAAAGGATTGTTATGTGTATGCGTTTGATATTTTTAAAATGGAATTTTGAGGATTTCAAAATTCTGTGAAGGATTTAGGTGAATTATTCTGGATTAAGCATATACGTGAATATGTTCTATGTATATGGTTATTTATGTATTCAAAATGCGGTTAAAGTTCAAGGGTTGACCAGATAAATTATATCTATGTCAAACCTTAATCGTATAGTAAGAACATCAACGTTCAGTTAGAAAATCCTAGCGATTAACAAGAAACCCTAGAAACCGGTTCTTGAAACCCTAAGTTCAGTTTCGAGAATTTTAAAACCCTAATTCGGTATTTTGAAATCCTAAATTGGGGATTTAAGTATAGCGTATTTGGTTTTTGTATTAATCACAAACTTAATTAGGGATAACCCTAATTGATTAATTAGAAATTCTAATAATTAGAAACCCTAATTATTAGGAACCCAAAATTATCGATTTGAAACCCTAATTTGTAATTAGGTAATTTTAATGTTAATTAGGAAATATTAATCCTAATTTTGAAGTTATTATTAATTAGAAAACCTTAATCTAATTACGAAATCTAATTTCTAAATTAGAATATTATTTTTCTAATTAAAACGTTAATTCGTGGTTTATAAACCCTAATGATAATTTTGACCCTAATTGCTAAATTAGCAATTTTAATTAGGAAATATTAATCCTAATTAGCAAGATTTAAATTATAATTAAGAAATTTTAATAGAATTAGAAAATTCTAATTATAATTTAGAAATATTAAATTTCTATTTTTAAAATCTAAATTGAAAATTTTAGAAAATTAAATTTACAAACCCTAAGGGTTTGGCCATTTACTAGAATGCCATTAAAATTAATAGCAAAATGACTATTTTACCCTTTTAGCAATTCTTTAATGAGTTAGTGTGTAGATCTTGACCGACATTGGGTGGGTGAGCAAACCCTAGTTATAGCCCTAGCTATGTGTCCAAAATCAGCCAATTTGACAGCCAAATACATTGCATTTGTATCAATTTATAAGATTAAAGTGAGAGAAAGTAACTCAGTTTACTTTTCCAAATAACCAAGACCTTCTCTCTCTAAATCCGAAATTCTAGACTGAGAGAGTGAAATATTGAGGCATGATCAGTTTATAGATCTCCATAAAAAGATCACAAAGTAAGAATTTAAGGATCAAAGCCTAAAAGGTATAAACCCTAATTTTTGTAAATCTTATGTTTTGATGTTAGTTGTTGGTTAAAGTTGTGTATTAGGGTGTCATTTGATCATCTGGGTTGTCAAAACTTATATCCATATCATTTTGATGCTTGAAATTTGATGTTTTGAAAATCTGGAAAAAGATCAAAAAGTGGCCTGACAGTCATATGTCAGGGCCTCTAGATCTTTACATGTTAGATGTTAAGTCTGTTTAATGTTATAGATCTGTAGTATGTCATGTTGTTTATGATCTAGAACTGAAAACAGGGTCAGAGCATGTCTAGTTTGCAAGTTATAGGTGGTCAAACATGGTTGACCGACCATGGGAGACTATTTTTGGAAAACCCATAATTTCCAAGAACTTTCTGACAAATTTGTTTGGCCTTTGATCTTGCAGCCGTTTGATTTTTTGGCCAAGTTGTTGTATTAATATTGTAGTCTGTCATATGGCCTGCATGTATAAGCTTTTATATCACCCAAATACGTAAAGGAATCAAAGTTATATGAGGTCAAACTACCTTTGACCAGCTTCCCGGAAGGAGATTCTGGGTAATCCAGAATCTTCAAGACCTGTTTACTAACCCTAGTTTGACCGACCTTAATCTCTTATATTCAGTGCTGTTATGATGTTCTGATTTTATGTCGTTATACCATGTCATGTGGTCTACAATATTGAACCAATATATTACACAAAACAAGTCCAGGTTGTTATGATTTAAAGCTGCAGAGTAGGTACCTTGGCTGTTCTTCATTTCTGGGTAACCTAGAAAATGAAGAACAGGCCTGACAAGATTTTTGTACGCCCAGATCTTGTTGTTCGTTTGTTTTATGATCGAGGTGATGGTTGTTTCATGTAGTGTTACATAAACACTACATGATCAACGTTTAACATACCCCAGAAACACTTTTTACTAGAAATTATAAGCAGTCAAACCAAGCCTCTCGAAGTCTAACATGATTTTCTGGGCAGCTCAAGAATAGGGCCAAGAACACCATTAGCGACGGATTCGTCACCTAAGGCCCCTATAGCAACACTTAATTACGGAAATTAATTATTATTTTCTGAAAATGATTATTTTAATAAATAAATAGAAAAAAAATAGTTTTTAATTATTAAAAAACAAAATAAATTTTGAAAAATTATTTTAAAATCTGAAAAATAGTTTTTAATTATTTTGAGTATATTTCAAAAATATTTAATATTTTTGGAATATAAAAGGTATTTATTTATTTAATTACAATATTAAATAAATTATTTAAAAATGGTTTTAATTCATGAAAAATAATATTATGGTAAAAGAAAATATTTTAAGTTATTTTTAGTGACTTTTGAAATTTTGTGATGAAATTCATTAATAAATTAATATTAATGATAATTAGTTTATTTAATAAATATATTAAATAAATTATGGAAAAATAGAATTAATAATTTATAAATCATATAAAAATGATTTAAGTGTTATAAAAATATTTTAAATTATAAAATATAACTTTTGATATTTTGTCATGAAAATATTAATATTTTAATATTAATAAAAATTATCGGATAATGAATTTAATTGTTTTAAAAATCATATAAAGGTGATTTTAAAGTATTAAAAATACTTTGTGATATTATAAATATATTATAATATTATGACATGTATTTCATTAATATTTGATAATAAATAAATATTAATGATAAAAGAATTAAGTGATATTTAATTCATTTAAATACGATTTTAATGATTGAAAAATCAAGATAAATGGTAATAATTATTTCAAAATTATTACGAGTTTATGAAAAATATTTTGACTGATATTAAAAGTATCTGAGATACTTGTTAAGTGTTAGACAGAGTTTAATTGAACTTAGACTTGATCAAAATCAGACTAGACCGTCGGGACGTTAGAATTTTGTCAGAATCAAGATAGACTGCAATAATTTGACTTAATACCGAGTCCTATGTGTGTTATAGACTGATAGGGTTATGCGTTATGTGTTTAGGTTATTCTATGTATATCTATATATATTATAGTGTTATATTGTGATGATATTATTCTAATATTGGAGATCTATATTACTAATATTAGGTCTTCGGATAAAGCATTATAAATTACGTAGCGGTAATCAACGGTTCAGGCAAGTTTATTTTTACTTAATTCTATTAGGAGTTGTTTCATTCGGATATGCTTATGGTTAATCATTGCTGATTGCCATGTAAAATTGTACTCTATACATATTGCATGTATAAGTCAGGTATGAAAGGTTGATCACCTTCATTACCAGTTGGTTTAGATAAATTCGTTCATGTTTTATACTTGTTCATTCAAAAGTTTATTCCTGCTAGTTCACAACTATATTGTTGAATTATAGCCAACTTATTATTCAGATTCTTTCAATCATGACATATCATTATATTATTGAACTTAAATTTGCTGGGCAATCCTTAGGCTCACCCTTGCTATATCATGATGAAACATTATAGATTAAGGCGAATGCGTCGGATACAAGGAAAGGCTAAAGACGGTTACAGCGTAAAGTTAATATGTGTAATTAGATTGTAATAGTATTATATAATAATAATGTTATTGTAAGTTAAATAAGTTATGAGTTGTGAATTAAGTTAAGGTTACTCGACATTGGGGAATAGTGTGTAATGTATTGTATAAATAATTTATGTTATATCTTCCGCAAATAGTAATAGTGTTAGAATGATCGAACCGGGACCTCGAATTTGGGGACGTCACGGTTGGTATCAGAGCTGTAGGTTATGAACCTTAATTAGGGATACCTTAGACCAATAACCGCAGGGATTAGGATATGATCTAACTCACAAAGAGTTAGTTGATCGGTAAGATTCAAAGATGAATCTCGGCGAGTTGTTAGGATACAGAGTTTTCTAACTCTGATAATAAAGTTGAACAGTAGTGGTGAATAGATAGAGTTTAAACCACTAAAGGTACAGTGATAGGAGATCGTAAAACAAAATAATCAAGATATAGAAATGAATCGTAATATATACGATGAGATCACCCCGTGATCTGATAAGGTGATAGCAGGGAAAAGATTCAATCTGATGATTGGCAAGTTTACGGTAAGATTGTTATGTGAATTGGTACAGATTCAGGAAAGGATTATGAATACGAGTTGAATGAAATTCGTATTGAGAAGTGGGTTAAGACTAGGTGGGGATTTCATTTGAGAACTCATGTCAGCAGCTGAGTTGTATGATTCCTTGTATGGGCGGTGAATTGTACATGGTGTAAAAACTACTTAGTTTCTAGCACTAACAATCATTGAAATATTTGTGTCGCGCTATTTGATATATACATGTTAAGAGGGTGATTCCTTTCTCATATGTATAACGGATAGATAGGTTATAGGTAGAGAATATAAGATTAAGTACGTGTTCTTAAAAATTATACTTATGTGACATTCTTGATTCATAGTTATATGAATTATTTATGAACCCCTCAGCGAATGGACGCCAAAGGTCTGACTAGGATAAGTTCTTAAACTCATATGATTGTGGCAATTTATGGACTCATAAGTGTGGTTTGACGAACTAGGCATAGTTGTGTGTAAATGGAGAATTGAGGATTATAGGAACAGATAGATTGTTAAGCAAATAATTATTAGTGGAGACATAAGTTTTCCAAAATCCTAGCTTTGCTAGATTTTGAAATTTTGACATCAAGCTAAATACGCACTATGTGCTTTTAAAAAAAATATGTAGACTCGTAATCATTTTTGAAACGGTTTAAAGTATAGTCTATGCTACTTATTTCGGCTAGACGCAAATGATTTGAAATATCAAAATTTATTTTAATTATCACTCAGGTACCATGTAACCTGGTGCAAAGATGATAAAAAGTTGATGGAGTTGTAAATACAAGAATACTTAGTGCGAATTCGATCTGAAAATCATTGTTCCACTATTGCATGATGTGTTATGACAAAGTCATACGATGACGGCATCCTCAAACGGACTGTTAATACAGTACGGCATCATGATGTCATTCTCAAAAATATTTTCAAAAATTTTAATTTGCCAACAGGGTTTGGCTACACCTAAATAATTCGATTGAATTGAATTATTAATATGGATCTATGCTATTCGATTCAGCTAGACTAAAGTTTATGAAAACTCTAAGTGTTCATTGAAAGAAATTTCCTGGATCAAATTGTTTTGGTGCGGATTCCAATAAGACTGAGGTAGAATTTTTGTGCCTATGACAGTGACGAGGAACAGAAATTAGTACCAGTATAGGTCATATCGGGCTAATCACCCTTTGTGTCCGTAAGTAATGACGGTTTACGGATAAATTTCCATATAACCTTTGCGAAAATGACAGACAAATAGTCTATATGACTCCTCAGCAAAATTTGAAAATTTTTACTCTTGTGAGTGGTGTATTGGGTACCATGTGATGAGGTGTATGTATGGTGAATGGTGTATGGTGTAGGGTGTAAGGTAAATTTTGGGGATGAAATTTTTAGAATAAGGGGAGAATGTGACAACCCGAGAATTTAGGAAATTTTTAAAATTCTAATTAATTGGTTTAAGGTTCAAAATTAGAACCTAGACAGAAAATAAATGAATACGTTTGATATTTTTAATATGGAATTTTGAGGATTTCAAAATTCTGTGAAGGATTTAGGTGAATTATTCAGGATTAAGGATATACGTGAATATGTTCTATGTATATGGTTATTTATGTATTCAGAATGTGGTTAAGGGCCAAGGGTTAACCAAATAAATTATATCTATGTCAAACCTTAATCGTATATTAAGAACATCAACGTTCAGTTAGAAAACCCTAGCGATTAACAAGAAACCTTAGAAACAGATTCTTGAAGGCCTAAGTTCAGTTCCGTGAATTTTAAAACCCTAATTCGATATTTTGAAACCCTAAATTGGGGATTTAAGTACAACGTATTTGGTTTTTGTATTAATCACAAACTTAATTAGGGATAACCCTAATTGATTAATTAGAAATTCTAATACTTAGAAACCCTAATTATTAGGAACCCTAAATTATCAATTTGAAACCCTAATTTGTAATTAGGTAATTTTAATGTTAATTAGGAAATATTAATCCTAATTTTTAAGTTATTATTAATTAGAAAACCATAATCTAATTACGAAATCTAATTTCTAAATTAGAATATTATTTTTCTAATTAAAACCTTAATTCGTGGTTTATAAACCCTAATAACCATTTTGACCCTAATTGCTAAATTATCAATTTTAATTAGGAAATATTAATCATAATTAGCAAGATTTAAATTATGATTAAAAATTTTTAATAGAATTAGAAATTTCTAATTATAATTTAGAAATATTAAATTTCTATTTTTAAAACCTAAATTAGAAATTTTAGAAAATTAAATTTGCAAACCCTAAGGGTTTCAAACCCTAAACCCTAACCCTAACCCAAACCCTAAACCCTAAAGATTTGGCCATTTACTAGAATGCCATTAAAATTAATAACAAAATGACCATTTTACCCTTTTAGCAATTCTTTAATGAGTTAGTGTGTAGATCTTGACCTAAATTGGGTGGGTGAGCAAACCCTAGTCATAGCCCTAGCTATGTGTCCAAAATCAGCTAATTTGACAGCCAAATACATTGCATTTGTATCAATTTATAAGATTAAAGTGTGAGAAAGTAACTCACTTTACTTTTCCAAATAACCAAGACCTTCTCTCTCTAAATCCGAAATTCTAGAGTGAGAGAGAGAGTGAAATTTTGAGGCATGATCAGTTTATAGATCTCCTTAAATAGATCACAAAGTCAGAATTTAAGGATCAAAACCTAAAAGGTATAAACCCTAATTTTTGTAAATCTTGTGTTTTGATGTTAGTTGTTGGTTAAAGTTTTGTATTAGGGTGTCATTTGATGATCTGGGTTGTCAAAACTTAGATCCATATCATTTTGATGCTCGAAATTTGATGTTTTGAAAATCTGAAAAAAGATCAAAAAGTGGCCTGACAGTCATATGTCAGGGCCTCTAAATCTTTACCTGTTAGATGTTAAGTGTGTTTAATGTTATAGATCTGTAGTATGCCATGTTGTTTATGATCTAGAACTGGAAACAGGGTCAGAGCATGTCTAGTTTGCACATTATAGGTGGTCAAACATGGTTGACCGACCATGGGAGACTGTTTCTGGAAAACCCAAAATTTCCAAGAACTTTCTGACAAGTTTGTTTGGCCTCTGATCTTGCAGCTGTTTGATTTTTTGGCCAAGTTGTTGTATTAATATTGTAGTCTGTCATATGGCCTGCATGTATAAGCTTTTATTTCTCCCAAATACGTAAAGGAGTCAAAGTTATAAGAGGTCACGTTGACCAGCTTCCCAGAAGGAGATTCTGGGTAACCTAGAATCTTCAAGACCTGTTTACTAACCCCTAGTTTGACCGGCCTTAATCTCTTAGATTCGGTGTTGTTATGATGTTCTGATTTTATGTCGTTATACCATGTCATGTGGTCTACAATATTGAACCAATATATTACACAAAACAAGTCCAGGTTGTTATGATTTAAAGCTGCAAAGTAGGTACCTTGGCTGTTCTTCATTTCTGGGTAACCTAGAAAATGAAGAACAGGTCTGACAAGATTTTTGTACGCCCAGATCTTATTGTTCGTTTGTTTTATGATCGAGGTGATGGTTGTTTCATGTAGTGTTACATAAACACTACATGATCAACGTTTAACATACCCCAGAAACACTTTTTACTAGAAATTATAAGCGGTCAAACAAAGCCTCTCGAAGTCTGACACAATTTTTTAGGCAGCTCAAGAACAGGGCTAAGAACACCATTAGCGAGGGATTTGTCACCTAAGGCCCTTATAGTGACACTTAATTTCAGAAATTAATTATTATTTTCCAAAAATAATTATTTTAATAAATAAATAGAAAAAAATAGTTTTTAATTATTAAAAATACAAAATAAATTTCAAAAAATTATTTTAAAATCTGAAAAATAGTTTTTAATTATTGTGAGCATATTTTAAAAATATTTAATATTTTTGGAATATAAAAGATATTTATTTGTTTAATTACAATATTAAATAAATTATTTAAAAATGGCTTTAATTCATGAAAAATAATATTATGGTAAAAGAAAATATTTTAAGTTATTTTTAGTGACTTTTGATATTTTGTGATGAAATTCATTAATAAATTAATATTACTGATAATTAGTTTATTTAATAAATATATTAAATAAATTATGAAAAAATAGAATTAATGATTTATAAATCATATAAAAATGATTTAAGTGTTATAAAAATATTTTAAGTTATAAAATATAACTTTTTGATATTTTGTCATGAAAATATTAATAGTTTAATATTAACAGTAATTATCGGATAATGAATTTAATTGTTTAAAAATCATATAAAGGTGATTTTAAAGTATTAAAAATACTTTGTGATATTATAAATATATTATAATATTATGACATGTATTTCATTAATATTTGATAATAAATAAATATTAATGATAAAAGAATTAAGTGATATTTAATTCATTTAAATACGATTTTAATGATTGAAAAATCAAGATAAATGGTAATAATTATTTAAAAATTATTACGAGCTTATGAAAAATATTTTGACTAATATTAAAAGTATCTGAGATAATTGTTAAGTGTTAGGCAGAGTTTAATTGAACTTAGACTCGATAAAAATCCGACTAGACCGTCGGGACGTTAGAATTTTGTCGGAATCAAGATAGACTGCAATAGTTTGACTTGATACCGAGTCCTATGTGTGTTATAGACTTATGGGGTTATGCGTTATGTGTTTAGGTTATTCTATGTATATCTATATATATAATAGTATTATATTGTGATGATATTATTCTAATATTGGAGATCTATATTACTAATATTAGGTCTTCGGATAAAGCGTTATAAATTGCGTAGCGGTAATCAACGGTTCAGGCAAGTTTATTTTTATTTAACTCTATTAAGAGTTGTTTCATTCGGATATACTTATGGTTAATCATTACTGATTGTCATGTTAAATTGTACTCTGTACATATTGCATGTATAAGTCAGGTATGAAAGGCTGATCACCTTCATTACTAGTTGGTTCAGATAAATTTGTTCATGTTTAATACTTGTTCAGTTAAAAGTTTGTTCCTGCTAGTTCACAATTATATTGTTGAATTATAGCCAGCTTATTATTTAGATTCTTTCAATCATGATATATCGTTATATTATTGAACTTAAACTTGCTGGGCAATCCTTATGCTCACCCTTGCTATATCATGATGAAACATTGCAGATTAAGGCGAATGCGTCGGATACAAGGAAAGCCTAAAGACAGTTACAGCGTAAAGTTAATATGTTCGATTAGATTATAATAGCATTGTATAATATTAATGTTATTATAAGTTAAATAATTTATGAGTTGTGTATTAAGTTAAGGTTACTCGACCTTGGGGAATAGTGTGTAATGTATTGTATAAACAATTTATGTTTATATCTTTTGCAAATGGTAATAGTGTTAGAATGATCGAACCGGATCCGCGGTGATTCGAGACCTCGTATTTAGGGACGTCACAATCCATCCCGAACAAAACAAATTCTAGTGGGTCCTCGGAATAATTTCTGTTGAACTTGTGATTAACTAATTCATCCATAACATCTACCCACAGACATTCACCCTTCTCTTTCGGAAATCTCATTGACTTGAATACATTAAAGGTGACCTCTTAGTCTTCAACTCGCATCGTCAATTCACCTTTTTGTACGTCGATCAACGTTCTCCCTGTTACTAAAAATGGTTTCCCGAGAATGATGGGAATTTCCCTATCTACTTCACAATCCAAGATAAAGAAATCCGCCGAGAAGATGAATTTATCCACCTTTACTAAAACGTCTTCAACAATACTTCGTGGATATGTAACTGACCGGTCCGCTAACTATAGACTGATATTTGTCAATTTTGGTGCCTTAAGTCCAAACTGGCTATAGACAGATAGTGGCATCAGATTTATACTGGCCCCTAAATCACATAACGCCCTTCCCAAAAACTGATTATCAATTTTGTATGGAATAGTAAAACTATCTGGATCTTTTAACTTCGGAGGTAACTTATTCTGGATAATTGTGCTGCATTTTTCGGTTAGCGCCACTGTTTCAAAATCACCCAATTTTTGCTTCTTCGACAAAACCTCCTTCGTGAACTTGGCGTAACTCGACATATGTTCTAAGGCTTCTGCAAATAGTATGTTGATATGCAATTTTTTGAAAATATCCAAAAATCTTGGGAACTGCTTATCTAACTTGGATTTCTGAAACCTTTGTGGATATGACATGGGAGGCATTGTAAGGCTTTGTTCAGGTGCTTTCTGCTCTAACTCCTCATCCTGTCGGTTTCCAATTTCTGAGACTTCCTCTTTTTCCACTATTGCTTTGTCCATCTTTTCCTTGTCCTTGAGTGTCTCTTGAAGTTCCTTTTCACTACGTAAAGTCACAGCCTTGCAATGCTCATCTCTGCCCAGATTTATCTCTGTATCATTGGGGAGTGTTCCTTGTGGACGGCTATTCAGCGCATGTGTTATCTATCCCATCTGATTTTCCAGATTCTTGATCAAAACAGCTTGACTTTTCACATTCATATCTACCTAACTTAATAACTTGTCTTGCTCACTTATCTTTTTGTCGGTAGCTACAATAAATTTTTCCAAAGCGTCTTCCAGACTTGTTTTCCTCTCTGGCTGTTGTTGAGTCTGATTCTGAAATTCGGGTGGGTTTTGCGATCTAGGAGCTTGAGCTTGATTATTGCTCCAAGAAAATTTTGGATGATTTCTCCAACCCGGGTTATATGCATTCTGATCTGGATAAGGTTGGACTAATCGATTATAGCTTCCCACGAACTGAGCTGATTCGGCATTGATGGCACATTGATCTGTAGCATGACTCCCAGCACACAACTCACAAGCCATGGCTACTTGCAGTGCTGATGGTGGACCCCATGTTTTAATCCTCTTAGTTAACGCGGAGACCTATGCTGTCAACGCTGTCACTGCATCTAATTCAAACTCTCCCGGTGTTTTCGGAGGATTAGACCTAGTCATTGGCCACTAATAATTATTGTTGGCCATCGTCTCTAAAAGTTGATAAGCCTCATCAAAATTATTTGCCATAATCGCTCCACCTGCTGCTGCATCAATACTGGCTCTTGTGGACGCGTGCAACCCATCGCAAAATATTTTAACCTGCATCCACTGTGGAATTCCGTGATGCGGACATTTACGGAGCATATCCTTAAATCTTTCCCAAGTCTCATATAAGGTTTCTGAGTCGAACTGTGCAAAGGTGTGAATATCGTTCCGTAATTTTGCCGACTTTGCTGGTGGGAAAAACTTAGCTAGGAATTTTTGAGCTAAGTCGGCCCAAGCGGTGATTGAACCGGGCGGCAATGAGTGTAACCAACTCCGAGCTTTGTCTTTTAACGTAAATGAAAACAACCTCAACCGTATAGCATCTTCTAAAATGTTATTGAATTTGAAGGTGTCACAAATTTCCAAGAAACTCAAGATGTGCTCGTTCGGATCATCCGTCGAACTACCCCCAAACCGAACTGCATTTTGTAGCATCTGTATTATTCCCGGTTTGATCTCGAAACTGTTTGCATTAATTGTCGTCCTCCGACTACTAGACTGTATATCTGTGACTGTCGGCATGGCATAATCCCTAAGTGATTTTTGTTCTTCCTTGCCATTTCTACTGGTATTCCTTGTGCCGCCAGATCTTCTTACAAAGGTATACCCTCACTAGTCAACCGTAATTTTTAGAACTTCCTTTCGATATCGTCTGTATAAGGAAAAAGTTTCTTTTTAGCCCTTGATCTAGTGTGCATACACTTACAAAGAATTCCTGCAACCACAAGAAGAAAAATAAATAAATAGCGTTTAAATTAAGACCGAATTGATTATAACTAATATGGAATTAATATTAATAAAGAATTCTCCGGCAACAGCGCCACAAACTTGTTGGTTAATTTCACAATCAATTATCTGTGCAAGTATACACAGTCAACAAGTAATAAAGTGGTAAAATTAAGTGTCGATCCCACAGGAAATTCCAATCAATAAACTCTAACTACTAGCACTATACCAATTCAATTTTATTTAAACAACTGCAAAGTATGATTTTTCTAATTAAGAAAACTAAATTAATCAATTAAAACTAGATTACTCTAAAATTAATTCAATTAAATAAAGATTAAGACTCGTTGAATGAATTCAAATAAATAAAAGTTAAGACTACAATATCCCCAATTTATGTACTACAAACCAATTATCTAACTAATCCAATTATTATGCCTAATGAAATGTTAACAGGAATTCTAAGTGTTAAAAGCCATTTCCCAAGTGATCAGTTAACTTGTATTCAATTCAATCAATCTTGCAATATTCCTATGCAAAATAATTAAATCAAACCCATTAAATTCCAATTCCCAATTTGTTACATGTAGTGAACAGATATTTGTGGCGCCCCCAAAATAGGTATACATCACCCATTCTGAGTTGTCAAATACATGGTACAAAAATAACTACAACTTTATTAATACAATTGTCGTACAAAATACGACAACACTTAAATTGTGAGTTTAAATACAAAAATTATCTTCTAGACAATATCCACACCCGAATAAGTCCTCATTACAATTATTATTTTATAAAAATGGTGAGGACTACTAAAACAACTTCTAGAACCATCATTCCATACCCCGACTAGTACTCGCTACATTCTCACCTCCTAAGAAGAAAAATGGAACAAAAAGGAAAAGGGTGAGCTCAACTAGCCCAGTAAAGAATATTATGACTAAGATAATATAGAACAAATTATCATTAGTCTTCAACAGGAAAAAATCTAATAGAATACAATAGACAACAAATTTTAAATCAATATTCGTAGCGGAAATAATAATTCATTAGAAAAGTTAAGTAAAGGATAAAATCTACTATCATCTATGAATTTAAAAGTCCATCATCAGTATTTTATCCCTGTAACATCAATTAATATACATCTTGAATCAAATATTCATCTTTGCACTACAGGCCAAAGATATTCATCAGTTGGTCATGTTCATCTAAACACATGTTCATCTTTGCACTACGGCCAAAGATATTTATCAGAAAATCATTTATCTTTGCACTACAGGCCAAAGATATTCAGTAATATAATCATTTAGGACTGAGGATGATGAAAAATATTTTAAAAAAAATGAATCCAGTGAAACAAAAGAACAAATATTAAGAATTCGTACTTTAAACGATCCAAGTTCAAAAATACTTCATAAATAACCATATTGAAGTAAAATTCAAGAATGATCAAAACACGGATACAATCAAAGCTAGTATCCATAATAGATATCTTGGACAAAACAAAATTTTAATTTTTTGGTGAATAGTATCGTATTCGTGAATAATGCCGTATACGTGAATAGTAATCCCAACACAAAAAGTTTCAAATTTGATAAAAATTCAAATCAATATTTCAGCATAATGATATTGAAAGAAATAATATCATTTATAAACAAAATAACATCCCTTACCTCGAAAGAATAGTACTTGTGGCTGGAATACTGAATATAGTGCTGAAGGGAACTTGCACCGTATAACAACACTCAAAGTATCAAAATACTTATAAGAATATGCTCAATATATCGAGAGAGAAATAGAGAGAAAACTTTAGTTTCTGGTGTGATTTTCAATTCTAACCTAAGCACCCTATTTATAGGAAAAATGCTTAGAACACCAAAGCAGAAAATTTAATATAATATTAACATATTATATATAAATTCCTACGCCAACCTTTGAATGCTGGAATCCCACATGTTTAACAACAAAATGAGCCCACCAACTTGTTAAAAATATTTTTGTTGATATAAATAATTAAAACTTTCAAAAATTAATTATTTCGGAACCTCGGAACCTCGAAACTTCAATAATTCATAATAAATAGACCTTTTATCAGAAAAATTCAAACCTTATATCTTTTCCATAGGAAATTTCATTTTCTACAACTTTGTAAGTTTAAGTTTTTCCAAATTCCAAACAGAAATTGACCGAAATCCACAAACGGGCGATTTTACAGACTATAATCAAATTTCAATCAAGAAATGGGGTCCACCGACATGTTTAACATGTTTTTAATATTTATTGCAACAAAAATACTCTTCCTCCTTATATACTCATATATCCCATATTCATTGTAAAAATATCATCATTATTATATTATCATAATATAATAATATATTTAAATGAATTATTTTATCAAAAAAAGATAAAATATCAATTTTTTAATAATTGTCACTTTAAAATTTTCTCCATCTATATCCACATACAATGAATATTTTTCTCATCATATAAATCAATAATTAATTATTCACTAATAATATTACAGAATCACAATACTAGCAACCAGGTCGTTCCCAGGAAAGAGGGGGCTTTCCAATAAGAGTTTCTCCTTACTGGCGCGCAATTAGATGACCAAACCTCTCCTTAGACAGAACTTTCTAGACATTGCCAATATTGCTATCTAATAATATTATTCAAATAATATGAATTATTGATCCGATAATGAAATTACTGTGTAGTGACAATTATTGAAACAACAGTAATATAAAATATCAACGTAGCAATTATTGAATCAATAAAATATAATATTGAACAGTAATTACTGTAACAATTATTGAGTAGTGACTTCTTACGTAAGAATCAATAATTGGTACAATACCGTGTGCTACTGTGTTTTAACCACCGGGTATTCCAACAGTATTAACGGTAACAACTACGCCGTTATTTATAAATAACTTATACTTGTCATTTTTTTTATCCAATCGCTTTCCGTTATGGGGCCCACAAAAGACTGCGCCGTCATACGAATATTCCCCGATAGGAAGAATATTCCACGACCAAACGAATATTCCCCTACAACAATGAATATTTTATAACCACTTGCTTATTTAAAATATTTGCACATTTTACCTATAACTAACCTCATTAATCAATTCAACCCTTACTATTTCAAAATAATAAATAGAGAAAATTAAATTTCATTTATTAATAATTTGGGGTCTTACAATATTCTTATTCAATTCACAACCCTAATTATTCATCTCATGCAAATAATTAAGCATACATGTTATCATGTCCAATTCCAATCCTAAATTTCATCTTCCTAATCCTTCTAGAGTAGCATGATAATAACTGGCCAAATAGTTAATCAATACGCACAAGACATAATAAACAATTCACCTTGACATAAATAATTAGAATAAATTAGACAATTAATTCATAGATATAAAATGTTCAATTTGTAGTCTTAATAAAAGAATTAGTTCATAACGAGAAATAAAACCAACAATATCATGAAAATCATCTTAAAAGAGTTACACAATTAAAAATAAGAAGAAGAAGAAACTCTAAAAGAAAATCTCACAAGCTTCAATCTTCAATTGGAATTCTTCTCCACAAAATCTCTATTGATTCCTGATTAGTCTCCAGCTATGAATGAATGTCACCCCAATTTGCAGAATATTGCTCCTTTTATACTATTCCTTAAAACAAAGTCCAATCCCTAGTTAACTTCTGCCCCATACACGCGCCTTAACCAACTAGATTTGCGCCTCAGCGCCATGGCACTGAAGTTACTGCTGAGAATAGCGCCCCGACGCTACTATTCAATTTAATTACAATTTTGCCATTAATCAGCTCAAATCCCCAATTTGTCCCTACATCTCCTCAATCTGCAAAATAATAAATAAACACAATAAAAATTCTTCAAAAAGACTCGAGAATACAATAATTTAAGCCCAAGTGTATCCAATTCATGGGTATTACTCATTCATCACGACGAAAAGTATTGTTATGTACTTTTCATTCGTTTAACTACGTTAGGGGAAAACGTGAAGGAAAACGCTTATTATCAAAAAGTATTTTTTAGTTTTTTGGAGTTCCGAAGAATGCGTAAAAGTTAAACTGTAAAGGAAAGATGAAATATCCAAAAATATTTCGATTCCGAGAATCGCAATTTTTCGAACTGTCGGACGAATTCCGCAAGACAGAAGCACGAAGCTTCTAAGAGAAGCTTCGTGAATAGTAAGGAGGTTAGTTAAGGAGGTGGGAATAGTAACTCAGGGGAAAAATAACTATTTTTCCCCTAGCCTTGGTTTTCTATATAAGAGAACCTTAGCTCATTTGTTGGTGATTTTGAAAATTACTAACACTTGAGAGAGGGAGAGAGTTCGGATGAGAAGGAAAAGAAAGAGGAAAAGCTAGCCCGAGTGTAAACTTTGTCCAACGGAAGAAGATTAAAGAAGAAAGGTAATCCAAAACCTAGTTGAATTTAAATTCTCTTTAAGTTTTTTATGTCAATATGCATAGATTAATGAGAATAGGTGAAGAAGATGTTATGAATGATTTCATATGGTTGAAATCATGAGAAAACGAAGAAATAAGAATTAGAAATTTATTTTATAAATTTCTTAAGGAAGTATGAATTTTGTAATGAAATGGAACGATCCGAATGAATTATATGAACGATTCGGTGAAGTAAGTAAGGAATGGTGTTTTATAACACTAGATTCCAAGAAAAAGTGAAATCATAATCAAAGTATGGTTTAAAAATGAAGAACGAACGAAGAACGCGAAGAACACGAAGAACGTTGTCGATGGACAAATTTAAAACCATCGTAGTTATAACTTGTTGTTGATGGACAAGTTTAAAACCATCGCGTATAAGTTAGTTGCTTATTGCTTGGTTAAGAACGATAGAAACATTCATGAAGAACGGATTGAACTTAGCTATAACGAAGTTATGGCAAAAATTTCGTAAAAGACGAACGAGAAGTAGAAAGTATGTAAATAAACCTGAATGTGCAGGGTTTCATAAGAATGTAAGAAAATGTAAAAAACGCGAGTCATAGACTCAAGAACGAATGAGTTCCGAGTTCGGATGACCGAATTACGGACGAACGGACGAAGGACGTTAATAGCGTAAAACGAACAAAGGATGGAATTTAATCCAATTGAATGGCATGTTAACGGATACAAAATGAATTTTTGTCTGAGGAAAGTTGAAGTACGTATGATAAGTAAGAAAATGGCTTTGGAACGACCTCGTTCCGAATTATAACGAATAAGTTTTGAGATTGTGAAGTAAGCATCTCAAACATTTTCCATGACTAAGAAAATTTTTCGAAGTTTTAGGTCTGGTGCTGCAGCGCCAAATATGCCTTGGGAGTCGGCGCCGTAGCGCCAACCCGGGCAATCAACTACTGGTAAGTGACGCTGCAGTGCGAGAAGAAAGGAAGTTACCGGTGCCCCGGCGCCGCAGCGCCGGTGCAGGGTAAGGCCCAGAGAAAAGCTTTTAACTGCTCAACTCCTGGGGGAACTGCAAGGAAAGATAATGAACATAAAGTTCACCTAATGTAACACTTAATCAAGTGATTTAAAGCTTTAATAAAGGTTGAACGGAAAGATTGAACGAGATTAAAAGACAAAGAATGTAAACACAACGCAGTTGCGATGAACGAAGGGTCTTAGCATACAATGAATCGTATGGCTTCGACATTAAGAAAGAATAATGAACATGGGGTTCATGTAATGAATAACGAATGAGAGCGATTAAAACCTTGGGTAAGGTTGAATGAGAGATTAAGAAACGAATAAAGTGAACGTTGAATACATAAACGATCCTCGTGAATCGTATTCGCGTCGAACAAACGTTCTAAGTATACATTGGTTGTAGGACTTAGACGTTGATGAAAGTAGTAAGTAAGATATGAATTATCAAGAGAGCCATAACGAACCGTAGCAAGATTAATGAAAGTCCGAATGTGAGTCGGATAGAGAATGTTAGAATGAAGGAAGCGTTAAACACTTTAGCCAATGTAAGGGTTGAGTGTACGCGAATATTAAACGGGTAGAACCTACACGCCGTGTATGGTTTGACCGTAAGGTAATGAAGACTAGTGATTAAACCAGTGAACGGTGAAGAAACTGAATTGAAGACAATGACGTATAACGTTGAAAAGTCGAGTTAATGATTATAACTTGGATAACGTTCCGAGTCAAATGAACCAGACGTTAGAAGATATGAATAAGGTAATGTAAAATGCTTAACGCTATGAATGCGTAGTATTAGCATTGAATGATTGTTTTGAGTATACAAAAGACTGTATTACTTAGACGATAAGGGATGAATCCTGAGGTATGGAATTTAGTTACCAGAAAGCTATAAGGAATAAGAAATTAACTTAACGAACATTATAGTTTTAATGGTTCGGATAAGTTAAGATAAAGTTTAGGTTGTGGTACAATCGTAATCTTTGATGGTTGACATATGGGAGCTGGGCTAAACAATTCCTTTAGAGAGCGGAGGTATATACGAAACTGGCAACCGATCTAACTCACTGTAAAAGACAGTGTAGATGAGACGGGAACTTGTTTGTTAGTTGTTTGTGGGAAACCACTCAGAGTACCATATGGACTACTAGTAGAGACACAATGTGTGCCGAGTCCTAGAAGAGTTATAAGAAGAAGATGAGAATGTAAATCATCAATGATGATGATCGTATGAGTAAGACATCTCTGTATGTCATGAAGTCGTAAAACGGTAAAGAAAGTTGGTTACGTAAACTTAGAATACAAGAACGTGAACCCTAAGAAGTAAAGTTAAGTAAACCAATGTGTAAGTCAAGTATATGACTAATTGGTGTATGTGTTATTTTCTTATGTGTTATATAGGGTTTGCAATGAGCAGCTCAGCGTAAACTTTAAGCTGTAGTTGTGCGTAAGACAAGTTTTCTAACTTCATTCATATTTTAAATGAATGCTAGTTTCTTAAACTTCTCAGATGTTGCACTTGAGAAGTTTTGTCTATGTGCATGTATGCGATATATGTACAAGGTGGTATAATGTATGAGGCCTTGTGCTGCAATTTGAACACTTCGGTGTTTCTATGAGATGAATTGTTCTATGATTGAACTGTTCAATATGAGAATGTTCTGTTTATACATGAACCGTTATTGTTAAGTCTGTGCTAATGATTCTAGCCAGACAGAATGCGTATGGAAAAAAGTAGAAGAAAGAAAGTATTTCAAAGTGAATGTGACTAATGTTTTAAAATGATAGGAATCAGAATTTATTCCTATTATTCAAGCTGCTTCATGATCTTTGTTCGGTTATTGAAGTCTTAAAAGAATGTTTAAATTCTTGAAGTTATTTATTCAACTGCTATGACTTGCTGAGCAATTGAATGCTCACACTTGCTTTAAATAAAAATATTTTCAGTGAACGATGTTAGAAAGAACTTAAGAATCCCGTAAAGATCAAGTTGAGCGGTATCCAGACGAAGTGTCATCTCGATATGTTTTAATACCTTAGACATTGCAATGTTTATGTACTTCTGTCAAACTTTTTTGTACTTCTTACAATAAAATATATATTATTTCATGTTTTTCTTTTTACTTGTTAACTTAATCATATTGAAACCAAAAGTAAAGTATCATCTACAAGCAACTATATGGTAATGTTTTAGTTGCTATTTGCTATTTGTTGGATTCTTTTGCACTCGGTATAACCTTTTACAATCATAAAAACAAAACCTCCAAAAGATACGACAACTATATTAGTTGCATGGCTTATCATGTTGATTACTATTACTCTCAAATCTCCAATGAATTTGTTGGGTGTAATTCTCTGGTCATACATGTATATGCCATCTGATATTATGGCCAATTGTGTCTTTAGTTATCTTACAGGTGTGAGAAGTTTACAGCTGTATTATTTAAACTAACACCCCAAAGCTCTACTTTTTGAAGTTTCTACATCTTGACAAAATAGTTTACAAACTGTACTGTTGAAATATAAATATTTTTACAATGTTATGTTCTACACACCCCTTAATAGCAGATGATGATTCCCATAGTAAGTGAAACAGAATGTGACCAAGAACTTGCAGACGGTTTAGAATTTAGAATTTATTCAATTCCCAATGCTTTATGATAGATATTCTAGGCATGGGTACCACATGTGGATGGTATGTGATAACCCAGATTTTTGAAAATTATTAAAATAAAAATTTAATTAAATAAAATTTTTATTATGTGATATTATTGATATTGGACTGTATATATTTGATTTTATAAATGAAATTGTGCTATGCGATGTGATGATAATAAATATATTATTATGTGTAAATAAATTGTTGAAAACAATTTATAAGGAATGAAAAAAAAAATAAGCGAGTATATTATTATATATTTATTTTGATCAAAGATAAGTTGTAAAAAACAATTTGAGTACATATACATATTAAAATAATTTAAATAATTATTTTAATATGGTGGATAAAGTATATTAAATTTAAATATACAAAATATTTTGTATGTGAAAAGAATGTACTAAATTAATTTGCGAGATTAAATTATTTTAATTAAATAAGTTACATTAAATAAATTATTTTTATTTATTGTATAATCTCCATTTTTATGGAAAAGATTTATGGAATGGTACATTTTAATATCATATTTCGTGATAAGTACGGATGGTTTATAAAATGAGTGTAATATATATATATATATATATATATATATATATATATATATATATATATATATATATATATATATATATACATGTTGCATGTGCTGGGATTTAATTGAGTATTGCCCAAGATAAATAACTGAGGTTGGGAGTTAAAAATAATAATAATACTAAGCTGACTCATTTGTTGAAGCAGGAGCTGTAACCTAGAGGGACACTAGGCAAATCAAAGCATTAGCTGGTATTAAGAATAAACCAAAGAAGAGTTGAAGCCCTGCTCCTTCTCCATTCCCTACCTTTCATCCGACCCAAAAGAAAGAAAAGGAAACAGTTCCTTGACCAATTTCATGTTCATTCGTTAAAAAAAAAAAATTGGTCTCTTCCATCCGTCCCAAAACAAGTTTCCACTCTCAAACTAATAGCATGAGTATTAGAAGAATTTGAGCTAATAATTGTATTGGGGGCGGATTAAACCCCAATTGCAGCAAGAATGACAATAATCAGCCCTCACCAAGTTGAAATTTTCATTATATTAAAAGGTATGAATACTTTTCCAAGTAATTCATGAAAATTTAGTTAATTATGCCCTGTTGATGCCGTGTTTGGTTGTGGGAGGTTGTCTACACAGAGGAATCAGATGGATTCGGGAGTCATAAGAAGAATTTTGTAAGGAGATTGGCATGATTGCATACTCAAATACTATGTAAAATTTGATTTTTATACTATGCATGTTACGTGTTCGATAAAATGTTTCAAAGGGACTGTATGGTTAAAACTTGAGAATTTACTAGTATTCTGAACAATGTAGTATATATACACGAGTTGGGGGATAATTTAAGCTATTTAGATGTATCAAATCAAATGCTAAATGTGATTTAAAGAATTTGGTTTAATTTGGGTTATGTGAAAAATATGATAATTAGCTAAAGTCAGTTCTAGGATGAGAGAGGGCTTTGGTTCATCATTTGTTTATGTTTGTGCTTACCATGGTCACTCAGATTGCATGCATGAGTTGCTGTGGGCTGGGGCTAACTAAAATGCATGTGAACCAACATCCGAAGCTAGTTATTATGGAAGCAAAAAGCAATTGCAAATCAAAACGAAAAGTGATAAACTAGTATGACCGCTGACCTTGAGACCAATTTCGGGTCTAGTATATGTTTCTAGAAAATTCTGGGCTTTTGGGATATTATAGTACACTGAATAAGCTTTCGATAGACTCCGGAACGGACTAATTCCGACTTCGGAGCAAGGAGTTATGACAATTCAAAGCAGTCGCGTCGAATCTGCCAAAAATCTGGAAAACAGATTCGAAGCAGCCCCTTACACGAATTTTTTGGAATTCTATGTTTAGAATTTGAAAATTGTCAAAGAATAAAAGTTGTAGTCCCGGAAGTTAGCTTCGTGTGGGCTCAAGAATCGCTTAAAAATGTTTTGAAACGAAAAAGTGATGACTGTTTTAGCGCAACAGGGTCAGGCTGGAAAAAAAAATTGAAAACTGTTACGAGCAAACATTTTTAGGGCTTGTTTTAGGCTGCTTATGAGGTCCGAAATGGGTGGTTTGTATTTTTTTAAACATAGTTTACTATGGTATTTATATCATATCAAAAATTGGTTGCAATCCGAACTACGAGCTAAAAGTTAAAAATGCGCAAACTAGGCATTTTGTTATGGGGGGCAGCAGCCCAGCTGGGCATGCGCTGCACCAGCCGCGCGCGCACGCCATCCGGCGCTGTGCTGTGCAGTTCGCCCAGCTGGTTTTGGCTCGTGGTTCTGGTAATTTGGGTTTCTTGTAATGCTTGGATTATAATTTTTTTAATTAGATGGATATACTACCTAAAACATATCCAAAATTCAATACATATGAACGAGTAGTTTAAAAGATTTAACATCACGAAACGAGTGTCAAAGCAAGGGGACTGACCAGCCAACGCCAAGCTCGGTTGAGCCATGCGAGGCCCAACTGCTAGTAGCGTTGGGATGTTTGGCCAGTTGGTTCCGCGATGCGATTTTTTGTTCGCTTTAATGATTTGACATGTAGCAAGACAGTGGAATGAAAGTAAAAATGTAATATAACAACTTTATGCCATGAAAACTCATCTTGAGTGTAAGGAAAACAATAAACATGTAATGTAAACATAAGTTTATATGTTTACGCAAATGTAAGCCGAGAAATAATATGCAAAACGGGTATAAAAGTGTTAAAACGAAGGTGTCCGGAGTTCAAAACGGAGATTTTGAACACAAAATTACATAATGCTATATGTATGAATTTAAAGTACAAGCGAAGCAAAAATGTAAGTTATTTGTGGGAATAAATGCGAAGCTAAGCTACAAATAAAGCAAAACATTCGAGTACGTGGCGATAACGTGATTTAACACATGAAATATCGAAAAGGTATGAAAATTACCGAAATTAAAGAAATGATGTAGTAAGTCATGTTTGTGCAGTAAAAAAAACTATTCATAAACCATATGGTTCCGAGTTTACTATAAAAGAGATGAATATTCTTAAAATAGGATACAAGTGGTTTATGTTTCAAGATGTAAAGTATTTATACACTAAAGTCATGTGAGAACCTTATTATGCATAAAAAGGTTAAAACGAACGTAGTTTCTAAAGAAACCAAGAATGGTTACAAGACGAGAATAAAAGATTATAAGTTATGGTAACTAATGATCATGACTTATATGATTATTTAATATGCACAGGTCGTGTGACATAATTGGTTATTTAATATGCCTATATGTGAACACGATTGTGTAGGATTCGTGAGGAGAAGTTAAATTAACTATAAAGGTAATCCTCAATTAAGACAAGTTTTTTAGTTCTATTATGTTTGTAGATTAAATGTGATTATGTGGTGAGCTACATATCATGCTTTATGAATAGTTAAAGTCAAAATATGACTAAGTTAATTGAGGTATGGAACTCAATTTATATATGATATGTGATAGCACATGTTGTATGAAGTAACTCAATAAATTAGAAATGTATAATGCATGAATGTATGCTTTGTAAGGAATCGTTGATGAATGTAGGATATGCATAGTAAAGAATATATGTTGCATTCAGATATGCATAGTAAATGAAATATAGTGCATATGAAATTGTGTGCTATGTGAAATATGATACTGTTAAATTTACTGGGCTGTCGAGCTCAATCTTGCAAACACAAATATTTTGTAGGTTAATGATGTTAATCAATATTACTTGCTATACGGATGATGAAGATTGAACGATGTGCAAAATGAGTACATGTCCTTGAATTATAAATGGTATAAATCTATGATTAATAGTTTTGTTAAATGTAATTGGTAGATATGTATAGTTTGAAATGTTGGATGGATAAAGAATGTTTATTCTGAAATGAGAATAAATATAATTCTGAAATAAATGAATTATTGATAGAAAAGATATTAAATATTGAGACTTAAGTTTTTAATACATTTACTCAGATTATACAAATCATATAATAAATATGATTTTTGTATAAAGAAGAATCGTAAAGGTTGTGATTCATGGAACAATGAACGACAGGGAAAAAAAATTATTCCACATTTTAAGCTATTTTAACATTAAATAATGTTTTAAAGCTAGAACAAGATAATATTAATGCACAAGATAAGGGAGAGAAATAGTCCTAATTTTGGGGGCGTTACATGGTCCAAATGGCATCCGTTCAATACAGGGTCAACCCTGAGTTTTTAAGGGCCTAAAGCAAAAACAAAAAAATGGGCCTTTAATAGGCATAAAAAAAATTAAGAACTTTTCCTAAACAAAAGAGCATCAATATGAAAGAATACCAAATATAATAAACGACTATTTCAATATTTTCAAAGCATCATTTAAATATCACATTATCACAAAGTAAAAAAAATATTAGTTCAAAGACATCACTTGAATATCATCCTTCTTGCAGTTTTAGTAATATCCACACAATCAATCTTATCTGCCATCTCATGTTCAATGGATAGGATGGATAATCCATTCAACCTTTCTTATGACTTAGTTGAGCGGAGGTAGTTCCTAATTAGCTTCAACTTTGAAAAACTTCTTTCACCGAAAGCAATTGTAACAGGAATAGTCAATAATATCCGATACGCAATCCACACATTTGGATAACAATCCTCCATCAATTTCAATTGATTGAGCACTTCAATTAGTTTCGTCATCTCTTTTGGTAAACCTTCTCTGAAGACTTTCAATTCCGAAAACAACTCATTTCCGTTGATATCGGAAGTTCCTTCATGTTTCAAAGCATCTTCTAACTTGGAGTAATACATCTTCAAACGTTCATCGGTTGTAGACTTTAACTTGTTCACATCAAACAAAAAACCCCAAATTTCCTCATATTTCTCAAACTGTTCAAACCGGCTCTTAAGTGATGAAAGAGCTTGATCTACTATAGATAAGAAGTAGTTAACTCTAAATGAGTCTTCAACCGAAAGGGTCACCTCTTCACTCCCATTCTCATCAAAATGTTTCTTTCGATGAATGACACGCTTCTCGTAAAATACGGGTTCAACCCCCATTTTGGACGCAATTGTCTTAGCTCCATCAATAGCCTCCGCCAAACCACTTTCTCTATATTTCTCAAGAAAGGAAACAAGCCCATTTAACTGATCAATGGCAACATCAATATGCATATCTTCTTTTTGCAAGGTCTTGCTGACAACGTTAACTGCAGACAAAATAGTATGCCAAACAACCATGCTAACTAAGAATCCAAAATCCTCAATTGCATATCTTACTAAGGCATCAACTTCACTCTTTGCACCAGCATTTTCACGAGAATCAGCCAATTCAAGTAACGCCTCTTTGATTTCTAGAGCTGGGTATCTTATTGCTCTAACACTTTCAACACGACTTTCCCAACGCATTTGTGATAATGACTTAACAGTGAGATTTCAAACATGTTTTTATCAAAATTTGCCATCGCTTGGTAGAAGCCGCAAACAAACAGTAGATACGTTGTACAACTCCAAAAAAAGATGTAGCTTTGTTATAACAGTTGGCCATATCGCAAAGCATGATGTTAAGACTATGGCAACCACATGGCGTGTAAAATGCTCTAGGATTTCTATCGAGAAGCATTTTCTGAACACCTTTGTGTTTCCCTTTCATATTGGAGTCGTTATTATAACCTTGCCCTCTTATATCACTTATGTCGAGTTGAAGAGTGGACAAGACTTCTTCTAGTTCACCAAAACGTCCAGATCCCGTTGTATCTTCCACTTTAAAAAATTGTAAGAAGAATTCCTCCACTTTTGGTGTACTCATTGAAACTTCCACACATCGTATTACAAGTGATATTTGTTCTTCGTGACTTATATTTGGAGTACAATCAAGAATCACGGCAAAATATTTTACATTTTTTATCTTACAAATCATTGCACTTTTGACATCATTAGCAAGCATTTGTATCAATTCATTCTGAATTTTATGGCTAAGACAATGGTAATGAATCTCACCTTTCAAAATCCGCCGAAAGTGCTATTGCATTATTGGATCATATACAACAACCATTTCGATTATGGTTAGAAAAATCACATTCTTCTCTTAATAAATCTTCTCATTATCTCTACTAAATGCTAAATTCACTTTAGCAAGTGATTTCACAGCAACAATTATCCTTGCTAGTACTCATTTCCAATGCTCTTTCTCTTTGTTGATTTGATCTTGCACACTTTTGTCGATTATTTCATTCTTTTTCAATCTCGTCTCTAATTCAATCCATTTGCTCATGCAAGCAATATTCTCGTTACTACCTTCATGACTTGTGAGCCTTTGACCAATATTTCTCCAATTTCTCAAGCCATTAGTATCCAACAAAGTATTTTTTTCACCTTGCGCAAACAATTTACAACAAACGTAAAATACTTTGTCGGAAGCACTTGAATATATAAGCCACCTCCTATCTTTCTTCTCTCCGTTTGACGAACGACGGATGTAATGAAAGGAAGTGAAATGCCTACCCTCTGTATCCTTAGGAAATTGATCCTCATCTCTTCTTAAAGGCCCTCTTTCAACTACAAAGTCAATAAAATTTTGATCAATTTTGTCCCAGTTGCTTGGATCATCAATGTTTGTAGGTCCATATTCACAATTCAAGCCTTCATTGTGACCCTCATCATTCATATCTTCATGGTCACTCTCATTCACGCATTCATTTGGTTCCTTTGCAAGGACATCCGTATCTTCTACTAAATTTTCTTGTTCTTCATTGATGAGTATGAAATATGTTATATTTTTATTCCTTAATACTTAATCTTTTGTATTTATTTTGTGCCTAAATAAACTCATTATTCTTATATTTTTATTTTAGGTACAATTGAAGGAGTTTCATGATTTTGGAAATAAATTGGAGGAGGTTTACGGGATTCCTAGCAAATCAAGGATTCAACAATTAGTATCATAAATGGATTTGGATTCACGTGGCAATGAGTTTAAGCACATGGTAATTGTGGGATTTAATTCCAATTTCAAATCTGAATTTTAGATTCTAGAAGAATAGTTTTTACAATTCTATTGTAATTAGGATTTCTTTTAGACTAAGATTTATTTCCAAATTGAATTCTATTTCTTTATGGAAATTGTTGTAATCTGTAATTCCTTTTAGGATTTGAATTTCTACTTCCTATAGGATTTAGGACTTTGTCTAGCACTATAAATAGAGGATGATAGTCAGGATTTTATTCATTCAATCATCTACTACATTCTCTCATCTACAACATTGGAGGATTGCAGACATGAGCTAAGTTCTTTTTATTCAGTTCTCAGGGATGTTGAACCTTATTTATAATTAATAGTTAATTGAGTATTCATTATTTATTCCTTCTCACGTGGAATTCATTCTTGATAATATGATTTAATTTCTGAATGCTATTTGGCTTAACTAATTTGATTTCTGCAGGATTGAGTTGGTTAACAAATATCATATGCTAGATCAAGGAATAATATTACGTGTAATTGATATTGTTTCTAATCACAAGTAGTAATTAGTAATATCTGATTGTGGACAAGCTTTTGAGTATTGCTATGATTATCAGAAGATAAGTTAAACAATCGAGCTTATGTGTTTGTTGCTTGGAATAGTCTAATTCCCTAGTTCTTAATGTTGCTATTATATTAAATCTAGAGAGCTTATTCTAGGTTATATAATTGTTAGAATCTTGTGAAGAGCTTGTTTCATTGAGTGACAATCTAAGGGGAGTTTCGGGTAGCAGAGCTTGTTGTTACCTAGGGCTATTAGTTTCATTGAAGGGTAAATAATGTTACACTTGATTAATCTATTATTGTAAAAAGGTGATACTGAACTGAAGAACTGAAACTTTTTATTAATTGTTTATTCTTATTAGTTTATTCTTGTTAATTTAGTTAATTAATTCAAAATCCCCTTTTCATTAAAAATCATAGGATAAATATAAAATAAATCACTCTCTGTGGGATCGATCTTTGCTTACTACTGTGCTAATTGTTTGACTTTGTAAAGTGAAAGTGAGGTTAATTTAGGAGTGTAAACGACAGCTCTCAAATTTTGGCGCCGTTGTCGGGGAGTGTTATTTGTTTTGTTTATTCTTTGTTTTCGTTTATTTTTATTATTTTCTTTTTGTTTTTGTTTTATGACTCAATCCTCTAACTTTATTGTCTTAAATTTTGATCAAGAGATAGAAAAGACTATAAATATAAAAGAAGCTCTTGTTCCATCATTTGAAGTGGAAGAAATGGCGGTGCCACAAAATAACAGAACTTTGAAAGAACTGGCCACTCTTGATCTGACTCAACCATCTTTTTATATTGAGTATCCTACTTTAGATGTTGCTTTTGAACTTAACTCTAGACTAATTCATCTTTTGCTTACTTTTCATGGTCTTACAGGTGAAAATCTATATAAGCATCTAAAGGAGTTCCATGTGGTGTGTTCCACGATGAAAGCACAAGGAGTGGCAGAGGAGCAGATCAAGCTTAGACTTTTTCCATTCTCATTAGCAGATTTGGCTAAAGACTGGCTATACTATTTACCTTCAGGATCAATACGATCATGGACTGATATGCAAAGGCTATTTTTGGAGAGGTATTTTCCTACATCAAGAGTTACCGATATAAGAAAGGAGATATGTGGAATCAGGCAGTTCAATGGAGAGAATCTCTATGAGTATTGGGAAAGGTTCAAGAAGTTGTGTTCCAGCTGTCCACCTCATGGAATTGATGAACATTACTTGATCCAGTACTTCTATGAGGGGTTGCTACCAATGGAAAGAAGCATGATTGATGCAGCAAGTGGAGAAGCACTGGTAGACAAGACTCCAGAAGCGGCAAGGAACTTAATTGTAAACATTGCAGCTAACTCACTACAATATGGAACTAAGACGGATCACACACCACAAAGGGTAAATGGGATAAGAACGAGAGACTTAGAGTAACAGATTTCTGATTTAACTCTTTTGGTTCGACAAATGGCTGCAAGGAATAAGCAAGGTATTCAGCAAGCTCAACCTCAGTACCACACAAAAAACCAAGTACCTGTCAATTCTGGGACATCTATGGAGGATATGTTCAAGGCATTCATGAACCAAACACAACAGTTCATGAGTCAGACACAACAATTCCAGCAAGTGACAAGAACTTCTGTTCAAGATCTGGGGGACCAAGTTGGTCAGCTTACAACTACTGTAGGAAGGTCACTTTCTCAAACTGTTGAGAATGTAAGTGCCATAACATTGAGATGTGGTGCAGAGGATCAGCAGCAAGAAAAGTCAATACAAAGAAAGTCCGACCATAGTGAAATAGGCAACAGTGATGTACTCAAGCACAGATTTCCACCTCTTTCAGCTTATGAACCGAAACTACCTTTTCCCCAAGTTCTAACAAGGAATTGGAAAGTTGGAAAAAATTCAACGTGGTATAGAGAGTCTAATGAAAAATTCCTAGAAGAAATGGCGAATAGGGAACAAGAACTTAAAGATGATAAGGAGTTCACTAGTGGAAACCATTTGGATGTGCTCGAGACTACTACTAAATTTGAAGAAATCAGGTATTCAAAGTCTGAAAAGGATGAACAAGAGGTAGAGATGGAAGAATTAATAATTCTTGTAGATTTCTATAAGGAGGACATAGATAATGATACTTTCCTTGTACCAGCAACAACACTGAATGATAAACACCATGGGACCTTAACTATGGAATTGGATGAGGCACATGTCCAGCTTAGCATATATGAAGTTAAAAGGTATCTTAGTAATATTAATTATATTTTTTCTACTGATGTTGTTGATAAGTGGATTTTATATACATGAATCGATATTCATTTCAAGTTTAAATTTGTATTTATTTTCATATTTTGTGCTCGTTTTTACTTGTTTCATGTTATTTTATGTGTAGGGTGGTCATGGATGCAATTGGTATGAAAAGGCGGTCTTTTTGGAGCAAAAGTGAAAAAAATTGGAACTTAAGGATTTTTGAAGTCAGTGCACTAGCCCGCCGGGGCGGGCCTGTTTTACACTATACCCCCTGCCGGGGCGGGGGTCCTGTTTCCTGAACTGTCCTGTTCTGTTTCGACTTCTGCTAGGGCGCGGTTTATGGGCTTGGCTGGTGCGTTTTGGACTCTAATAAAAGAAAAATTCGTCCAGAAGTCAGGAGAGCTGGCTACCACTTAGAAAAACAACAATCCTATAACACAAAGGCAAGATTTTCAGCGCGAATTCAAGGAATTGAAGAGCGAGCATTGGAGGAGTAATTTTCAGAGATTATCATGATAGTTGCAAATCGAGGCTACGTGAAGGGGTTTTTCTATAATTCTTCTTCTCTTCCATTTGTTTGTAATTGGGATGATGTTTTCAACAAATTATTCAGTTTTTAATTCATTCGTTATGAACTAATTTATTTATTAGACTTGTGATGGATCTTTGAGCGTAACGATGATTCTATAACTTTGATTTCTAATTCAATAAGATATTTTCAGTTTATCTATGTTAATTTGTGCGTGAATTTATGAATTGCCTGATCAACAGTTCTTTGTGGATTTGAAAGGAATCGAGAGACGAGATTCGAATCTAGACCTAGTTAATATAGCATGTGTCATAAATTATGTCGATAGCATATTTGTGATTATTGTTAAGGTAGAGATACGCTTGACATCTCATGTAATCGTATAGAGAGCTTAAGCTTCAACCTTTTTGATTGCAGTTCACATAGAGATATAGTGAGTTGGTTAAATTAGGTGTTTAACGGATTTCTATCTTAATTGTGGATTGATGTTAATATGGTATTAGTGCATCGAGAGGTGGCTCTTACTACGTTCGTGTTCTCGATTAATAAACTGGAATATTGAGTTGAGTTGGAATAAAGGTTTGAAAATCAGAGTGAGGTTTAGGGTGAAATCATAAGTCTAATTCTCCATTAATTATTTGAAAAATTTCGGATTTCGTTATTGGTGATTGTTTTTGTGATAATTTAATTATTCATTAATTTAGTTGCTTTTAATTAGTTACTTTGAAAACCATTGAATTGATTAGTTTAATAAAATTAGGGTTAATATAAAATTGATAATTGTGAAGTTAAGATTCTTGGTATTTTGTCCTCGTGGGAACGATATTTTATTCATTATTATATTACTTGTTGACCACGTACACTTGTGTGTTTTGTGCGTATTAATTTTACCCAACAAGTTTTTGGCGCCGTTGTCGGGGACAATTTAGCCAAGATTTTAATATTTGTTTTTACAATATCAGTTTAATTAGTCCTGTTTTTACTTAAACATTTTTTTTGTTTTCTCTATTTCAAGTTTTCGACATCGGTTTATGCAAACACGGTCTAAACATCCAGACTTGCTACCTTTTGAGGACGACATTGACAGACGCTTTCAAAAGTTGAGTAAGTGGATTAAGGAAATGAGAACCGAATTTGAAAATTCTGATAAGGAAGGATCGATGGCTGCCAAAGACCAGAAAGCGTTTAGGGATTTTTCCACACCTAAGGTGACTGATCTGCAGTCTAGCATTACTAGGCCTGCAATTGCTGCGAACACTTTTGAAATAAAGCCTGGGACTATTCAGATGATGCATAATTTATGTCAGTTTGGGGGAGTGGCACACGACGATCCAAATGAGCACTTGCTCAGTTTTCTGGAAATGTGCGACATGTTCAAGTACAACGGGGTGTCGGACGAGGCAGTAAGACTTCGCTTGTTCCCATTTACCTTACAAGACAAGGCGAAGAGTTGGTTACACTCTTTACCGCCGGGTTCGATCATTACGTGGGAGGATTTGGCTCAAAAATTTCTTGCTAAATTTTTCCCACCGGCAAAGATTGCAAAAATGAGAAGTGACATCACATTGTTTGAGCAATAGAGTGGAGAGTCACTATATGAGTCATGGGAGAGATACAAAGAATTACTCAGGAAGTGCCCACATCATGGTTTGCCCAAGTGGTTACAAATGAACACCTTCTATAACGGGCTACATGGAAATATCAGAGCAAGTATTGATGCGGCATCGGGGGGTGCATTCTTGGCTAAGAGTTACGAGGATGCTTACAATTTGATAGAAACAATGTCGACAAATAACTACCAGTGGCCCACATCAAGAATGACACAGGCAAAGGCGGCTGGGATCTTGGAAATAGATGGATTAACATCTATACACGCAACCATTTCTGCACTATCCATGAAGTTTGATAAGATGAATGAGACGGTGAAGACGTTAGCAGGGGCTCAAACTCAACAAGTTCAGCAGGTTATGGCAGTATGCGAATTATGTGCGGGGGATCATCTGACAGAGTAGTGTGCAATAAATCCAGCATCCGTTCAGTACATAGGCAACTACAACAGAAATCCACAAAATACATACCAAAATACCTATAACCAGGGGAATAGGAACCACCCAAACCTCTCGTGGAGCAATAATCAGCAAAATCAAGCTCCACGACCATCATATCCCCCTGGATTTCATAGTCATCCACAACAGATTCAACAGCAGGACAGGAAATCTGATGATGAGGAATCCTGGGCAAGGTACAGAACTAGCACCGATTTGGCTTTGAAGAATCAAGCTATTGCTATCAAGAATATAGAGAATCAGATAGGGCAAATTGCGTTGGCATTGAATAGTAGACCACAAGGAACATTACCTAGCGACACCGAAAGAAATCCGAAGGGTAATCATGAGCAATGTCAGGCAGTTATGTTGAGAAGCGGAAAACACCTCGGTGGGATTAGTGCAGAAAATTCAGCAACACCGGAGGAAAAAGCCGACGACAGTAATGCAGTAGAGGGGAACAAATCAGAGGAACCAAAGCTAAACAGTAAGCCGACTGTTCATCCTCCACCGCCATTTCAGCAGAGAGTCCAAAAACAGAAGTCCGATAAGCAGTTCACGAAATTTTTAGATGTGTTCAAGAAACTCCAGATTAACATTCCATTTGCAGAGGCCCTGGAGAAAATGCCGAGTTACGCGAAGTTTATGAAGGGAATTCTATCAAGGAAGAAGAAATGGGAATACTTCGAAACAGTGGCACTAACAGAGGAGTGCAGTGCAGTGTTACAGAAAAAGCTTCCACCTAAACTTAAAGACCCGGGAAGCTTTACTATCCCATGCACGATCGGGAAGATGTCATTCAACAAATGCCTATGTGATTTGGGAGCAAGCATAAATCTGATGCCATTATCAGTATATTCAGAATTGGGTTTGCCCGCGCCAAAGCTTACGAATATTTCATTACAGTTGGCGGATAGGTCAGTCACATATCCGAGAGGCATTGTAGAGGACATTTTGGTAAAAGTGGATAAGTTTATATTTCCTGCGGACTTTATCATACTGGATTTCGAGGAAGATAAGAACATCCCGATCATCCTAGGAAGACCTTTCTTGGCCACAGGAGGGACACTCATAGACGTGCAAAAAGGGGAACTTACAATGAGGGTCCAAGATCAAGAAGTAAAATTCAATGTGTTTAAGGCCATGAAATATCCTACGGACGAGGAAGAGTGTAATCGAATGGACTTAATTGAGCAGATTACCAGCGAAGATATGAGCAAGAGTTTAAGCAATGATCCGTTAGAAACAACTTTACTGGGGGATGAGGAAAAAGACGACCCAGAATTTGTGGACTTATTACAGATGCTAGACTCATTGCCAAGTGTTAGCCGATTCAGAGCACCGGTTGAACCTCTGCACACCGAGGATACAGTTGCAGAAAAATTGAAACCATCATTAGAGGAGCCACCGGCATTGGAACTTAAGCCACTCCCTAAACATCTCAGGTATGCGTAATTAGGCGATTTAAATTCTTTACCGGTAATTATTTCTACTGCACTTAATGAATTACAGGTAGAAAAGTTGTTGAGGGTGCTTGGGGATCACAAATCAGCAATTGGATGGACGATTGCGGATATAAAAGGCATTAGCCCATCATTTTGCATGCACAAGATTCTGATGGAGGGTAATGCAAGCCCATCGGTGGAGCATCAATGTCGACTTAACCCAAACATGAAGGAAGTGGTCAAGAAGGAAATTCTTAAATTATTGGATGCCGAAGTCATATATCCAATTTTCGATAGTCAATGGGTAAGTCCGATTCATTGTGTGCCGAAGAAAGGGGGAATGACAGTAATTCAGAATGAGGATAATGAGTTAATTCCAACAAGGTCAGTAACAGGTTGGAGGGTGTGCATTGATTATAGGAGATTGAATAAGGCAACCCGGAAGGACCATTTCCCCCTACCTTTTATCGATCAAATGTTAGACAGGTTAGCGGGACATGAGTTTTACTGCTTATTGGATGGATATTCGGGATATAATCAGATTGCTATCACTCCTGAGGATCAAGAAAAGACAACATTCACTTGCCCCTACGGCACCTTTGCATTCAGGAGGATGTCATTCGGACTGTGTAATGCACCGACAACTTTCCAGCGGTGTATGATGGCTATTTTTTCGGACATGGTGGAGAAAAATGTTGAAGTATTCATGGACGATTTCTCGGTCTATGGAAGCACTTTTGACACTTGCTTAGAGAATCTGGTCATGGTATTACAGCGTTGTAAGGACACCAACCTCATACTAAATTGGGAAAAATGCCACTTCATGGTTGAAGATGGCATAATATTGGGACATAAGGTGTCAGCTCAAGGATTGGAGGTGGACAAGGCAAAGTTGGACACGATCGAGAAACTACCTCCACCGAGCTCAGTTAAGGGTATTTGCAGTTTTCTGGGGCATGCTGGATTCTACCGGAGGTTCATAAAGGACTTCTCTAAGATTGCAAAACCTCTATGCAGTCTTTAGAGAAGGATGCGACTTTTAGCTTTACTGTGGAATGCAAATCCGCGTTTAAATTATTGAAGAAGAAGTTAACTACAGCCCCCGTGATAATCGCATCGGACTGGAAAATGCCATTCGAACTCATGTTTGATGCAAGCGACTTTGCGGTTGGGGCTGTTTTGGGCCAAAGACGAGACAAGGTGTTTCACGCCATATACTATGCAAGCAAAACACTAACTGAAACTCAAATGAACTACACTACTACGGAAAAGGAATTGCTTGCAGTAGTATACGCGTTCGACAAATTCTGGGCATATTTGATCGGGACTAAGGTAATAGTCTACACAGACCACTCGGCGATTCGGTACTTAATAGCGAAAAAAGACGCTAAGCCACGCCTTATCCGATGGATTCTCCTACTTCAAGAGTTTGATTTAGAAATTAAAGATAGAAAGGGGACAGAGAATCAAGTTGCCAACCATTTATCAAGACTGGAAAATCCGGAGAAAACGAATGAAGATAGAGGAGTGATTAATGAGACATTCCCAGATGAGCGGTTATTTGGGGTGCATGCAGAATTTTCGTGGTATGCAGACTTCACGAATTATGTGGTAAGCAAGATTCTTCCCCAGATCTCACACGACAACAGAAAAAAAAGTTTCTTCATGACGTCAAGTGGTACATGTGGGATGAGGCATATCTGTTTAAACAATGCGCCGATAAGATGATACGATGATGTATTCCATACAGTGAAATCCAAACCATACTACAAGAATGCCATTCATCGGCGTACGGTGGACATTACGGAATTGAGCGCACTGCAGCGAAAGTTCTTTAATCTGGGTTTTATTGGCCTACGTTGTTCAAAGATGCCCACCAATTTGTGAAAACATGTGATAGATGCCAAAGGGTGGGAAACATATCGAAACGGAATGAGATGCCCCTACAAACAATTCTGGAAGTGGAAATCTTTGATGTATGGGGCATCGATTTCATGGGACCATTTCCGTCGTCTTTGAGCAATCAGTATATTCTGCTCGCGGTGGATTACGTATCTAAATGGGTTGAAGCTGCAACATTGCCATCTAATGATGCCAAGGTGGTCCTCAAGTTTCTACAGAAAAATATTTTCACGAGGTTTAGCATGCCAAGAGCAATAATTAGTGATAAAGGAAGTCACTTCTGCAATAAGTCGTTTACAGCTCTTTTGTCTAAGTATGGGGTCAATCACAAAGTGGCTACAGCGTATCACCCTCAAACTAATGGGCAAGTCGAGGTATCGAATAGAGAAGTTAAGAAAATTCTGGAGAAAGTCATAAATCCGAGTCGAAAAGATTGGTCACTTCGATTGGACGACGCATTATGGGCGTACCGGACTGCATACAAAACACCAATCGGGATGTCACCTTATCAACTCTTGTACGGAAAGGCATGTCACTTACCGGTAGAGCTACAACACAAGGCTTATTGGGCAATACAGAAATTGAATTTCGATCAAGCCGCAGTGGGAGAAAAGAGGCTACTCCAACTTAATGAGCTCGACGAATTTCGCCTCCAAGCTTACGAGAATGCCAAGCTTTACAAAGAAAAAGTAAAAAAATGGCACGACCACAAAATTGTGCAACGAACATTCGAGCCGGGTCAAGCAGTCCTCTTGTTCAACTCGCGGCTGTGTTTGTTCCCCGGAAAGCTTAAGTCAAGATGGTCGGGACCGTTTACTATAAAACGAGTATTTCCTCATGGCGCCATTGAACTCTACAGTCGCAATCCGCTAGAAACGTTCAAAGTCAATGGTCAACGGATAAAACACTACTGGGGTGGCGAGTCGAATTGGGACGCCGACAACATCATCCTCGCCGATACTCAGTAAAATAGGGAGTAGTCAGGCTGAACGACTTAAAATCAAGCGCTAATTGGGAGGCAACTCAATATTTCTTTATATTTCATATTTCACGTTTAATTTGTTAGGATATAGTTATGAAGTAGTAGTTAGGACTTGTCAATTATTAAGTTTATTAAAATTCTCTGAAAAATACTAAAAATCTATCAAAACTCCAAGTCATCATTAATTTAACGTATTGCTTGTTTTTGGTTTTAGGAGAGGTCAAACACGACTCAGAGCAACAAGGCCTACGCAATGGAGGGAAATTGGAAAATTTTTCATCTCCAAAATTTTGGACCAAAAATTTTAGCAGGGGACTAGCCCGCCGGGGCCGGCCTGTTTGGCCTAGCACCCCCCGCCGGGGCGGGGGTCCTGATTTTTGGGCAGACAAGTACTTTAAAACCGCACGCCCCAACCACTTTCCCCTCACTTAACAACTATTGCTACTTCAGTTTTTTTTCTCTCCTCACCATAACCCACGATCCTAACCTACTACCACCACCATTACCACCACCTAAATCATTTTACCCACCTTCTACCCCACATCCTCCACACTATGTCAATCACATTCACCACCTTCTCCACCCTATATCACTCTATATAAACCCTAACTCCTATTTCCAATATACCAATTCCATTACACCCGAATTCTTCAAGCAATTGGGCTACACACACTTAAGGGTAAGTTACATAGCATTAACATCAAGCTTTCATCTTCTCTCTCCTGACAGTCCATAGAAATAATCTAAGTTTGGGGGGATCCGAACGAGCTGTGCACGCCAAGTGTTTGACAGATTGACTGAAACAAGTTTTCGGGAGAGGAAGTGGTTATTAGCAAGAGTTCACTGCTAACACGCAATGCCATCTCAACCAACACCCAAACACCAATGGGGGGCGAGTTCAAGTTCCGCTCCACCGACATGAATTTATGACCGCCGAAAATTCAGAAGTGCCGCCGCCGCCGACCGGTACGATTATATGGTTACCAAGGCTCTTACACCGGAGCGGGGCTGGCTCCTGAGGGGAATGATGGGGAGATGATGCAACAAATTTATCAGCAAGGGTTGTTACAGTTAACGGCGGAGCCCGAGCCCGCCGTTGTGAATGTCGTCAAGGAATTCTATGCGAACGCCGAGGACAAGGCACCATTCAAGGCCTTCGTGCGGGGTCGCATGGTCCTATTCAGTGCTGATGCAATCAATACATATTATCAGCTGAGGGTGCCCCACCAGTGCCAGTATGCCTATATGCGAGATTTCGACCCCGACTTTGAGGAGGTTATTCAAAACATGACTAAGCCAGGTACTACTTGGATAAAGGGTAGAAAGGGAGGCATAGTGTTTCACAGCAAGGACTTAAGTCGGTACGAAAAAATCTGGTATGCCTTCCTCTGTGCTAAATTGCTACCGTCCACGCACACCTCGGATGTGACCAAAGAAAAGGCACTTCTCCTGTATGCCATCGTGCAAGACTTCCTCATCGACATCGGGGCAATTATTAGTTTTTCTATTCGACGATGTCTCCGGGGCAACTTTTCTGGCGGCTTACCACACCCATCTCTCATATGTAGGTTGTGTCGTCAAGCTGGAGTGCGTTGGTCCGATGATGAACCTACTCTGATGCCGTTGCAGCTCTTAGATACTCGGATGATAGCGCGGTACTCAGTATGGCCTGGCGGCGAATCGCATCCTAGAGGTCTAGGATTTGTTTTTCCATCAGCTTCGGAGGATAAGGCGGAAGCCGAAGATACTTCGGAGGACGAGGATGACACAATGGGTGGTCAAGGAACCGAGCAGGATCCGCAGCCTGAGGCATTTTCTAGTACTCAGTTCCTTGAGTTACAGCACCAAATGACTGCACAACATAGGGTGACACGTCGGGAAATGCGGCGATTGGCGATGCGCCAAGACCACATGTTTGATGCCATGAACGCATCTTTCGCCTCATTGAATACAACACTCCAAAGTTTCAACCCGACGGCTCAATTTCCATATGAACAACCCGGTCCATTACCTCGATTTCCTCCTAGTGATTCTGATGAGGATGCGCACCAACCACCGCCTCAGACTTAAACAGTTTCAGGGAAGTCCTCGTGCCTTATATTTTTATCCAATGAGGGCATTGTCTTATTTAAGTTTGGGGGAGTTATATTTGTTTAGTTGCATGCATGCTGTTTTATAAATTTTATTTTGCATATTAGTTAGGAGTTTGCATTGTTTTCATATATCTAAAAAAAATAAAAAAATAAAAAAAATAAAAAAAATTTGCATATGTCCAATGGTGTCGCATTTTACAGGTTATTCTGCCCAATGAAGAGATTGTGAAGAAGTTAACCAATATAGTATACATTATTAGAATTGTGATATAATTACTGTTATGAATCGATTCTTGGATTTGTTTGAAACTGTTATAAAAAGGGTAGCACTAATAACATCTTTGTTGACCGGTTAGTTCAAATTGATACATAAAGGGTTTCTAAAGGATACTGCTAGCGTGAACCAGGAAATGACAAGGATAGGCAGTGAAGGCTGGAATTAGGAAATAACCTAAGTTTGGGTGTAACGACCCCAAAATAGGTCCATTCCATCCAACCTATTCTGAGTCGCTAAATACATGGTACAGAAAACAACTGTAACTTTATTACAACAATTGTCGTGCAAAATACAACAACACATATGCTGTGAGTTTGGATACAAATATATACCAAATGTGACTCATGTTCCAATCGTGGACATCGCCTCACAATGACACCTTACATAAAGGTATAGTCAAAAATTATTTTAGAAATTATAATCTTTGGGAAGTGCTTAAGGAAACCTTCGTACATGGGAGGCCACGCGTCTAGGTTATGATAGATATCATATGGCCACAGAATTATCCTTGGTTGACCCAATAGACCCCAAAGAAAAACGAGAAGATTACTATCATATTCTTCCCAATGGTGAGTCTTCTCTTGACTTATCATTATCTCCACTGTCTCTAATTGAGAATTATACTTCAAACAAACACCAAGATTATATAGGTAGTGCCCATAGATATACTCAGCAAGTGGATGAGCACAACCCTGTCTTATGATGACACGAGGTTGTATGTCATTAGACATCTTGTATGATAGTGACAAAACACCCTTCCAACGTTGGGTTCGCCTCACCCTATTTTCTTCACCAAATATAACTACTAAATGATGACCACCGTTCTATTCCCTTGTTACCCTCGCTCGACCCAGCTACACTCTTATTACCTGAAAGGAATTGTGAAGCAAAAGGGTGAGCACAACTAGCTCAGTAAAGAATATCATGACTAAAGATAATTCAATTATCAATAGCCTTCATCAACAATAAATCAGAGATTTAGAACATATGGTAAATGATAAAAATTTCAACCATAGTTGCAGCGGAACGAGCAATCCATTAGAAGAGTCAAATAGACCATAAAGTCTATTATCTTCTCCATGTTAAAAATCCACCAACAATATTTTATCCATGTAACATCACTCAACAGTTCCTTTCCACAATCATATGAATAACTCATAATCATAATTTTGACTATAAATTTTTCTTCGCACCCAGGACGAAGAATATTTTCATCACATGTCTTTACCTGAAACATCAAAGATCATGGTTATACCAAATCACAGTTCCTGTTTATAATCATACTAACAAATCCATCTTTGCACTACGGGCCAAAGATATTCATCAACAAACCATCTTTGCACTACGGGCCAAAGATATTCAACAACAGTTCATCTTTGCACTACAGGCCAAAGATATTCATCAACAGGCCATCTTTGCACTACATGCCAAAGATATTCATCAACAATTCATATTTGCACTACAGGCCAAATATATTCATATCTCAAAGAAATATATAATCATTTCAGAATTTATATAAACAATAATTATAACCATGTTGATCAATTCACCTTTGCACTTAAGCTTAAGATATTCAATTATAAATTCAATGGTCATGATCATACCAGTCACAATTCAACTTTGCACTACAGGCCAAAGAGAACCCTAGTCATGATCATACCAATAATCTACCCATCTTTACACTCCAGTGAAAGAGAATTTCAACATCAGGGTTATAAAAATGTTATATATGATGATAAAAATAATATGATCAACATATAGTTTTAATCTCAAGAGTAATATTCATAACTCATGAATAGTAAATCGTGAATAGTAACTCATGAATAGTAACCCCGACACAAAAGATAGAAATTCCACAATAAAATCCATACCAGTATTTCGGTATAATGATATTGAAAGAATAATATTTCTTAAGCTTATAAACAATTTATTTAAATTGTTTACACTTTACTAATTAATGCATTTAATCATCATAAAATGCCAACTCTTAAGATTTCATCATCAATAACCAAAACCCTCATCAAAAATCTGCATATACCTCATATATAGGATTCTCAAGCCATAAAATCCTATTTTTCAATTTTCTTACTTCACATAACATATTTAATTCATTTTCTCATAACTAGACTATTTTCATGAAAAATACCAAATCCGTTCTAAAAATATTTCTTTTCTGGAATTTAGCATAATATAGTCCCATAGTGAACATATATTTTTCTCAGAATTTTTAAAAGTCATTTACTATTTTTCATATGGCCAAAATAGGCGAATATTTAGACATTTATCAAAAATTGTACTTTTGTCTAAAAATTCTGAAATTTACAGAGTATACTTCTATCATATACATGTACTCCCAATAAAAATTTCATCAATTTTGGAGTTAACCACAAGGAATTATAAGCGGTTACTTTTAAAATAGTCTTTTCCCGTAAAATTCATAACTCTCAATCTATACATCCAAAAATCACCATTTTTGGACACAATCAAGAAAACTCATCAAAATATCATTTCAAATTTTTCCAGAATTTTTGAAGGTCAGAAAAATTACGAAATTAAAAATCATAACAACCCTTAAAATCCCTTAATATCCCTTACCTCAAAAGAGCAGTACTTCTGACTGGATATCGGATATGATGCTGAAGAAAACTTGCACTGATGAATAGCAACTCACCAAGTATCTAAAAACTCACAAAATATGCTTCATAATATAGAGAGAGAAAGAGAGAAAGCTTATGTTTCTGGTGTGATTTTCAATTCTAACTTAGCCCTCTATTTATAGGAAAATTTTGGTAGGTTTGACCTGCAACCTGATGGCTTTACCTGCTACTATTTCCACCCACCACATTTGAAATATAATTCAGCACATTTCTTCACCAACCACAAGTGGAGCCCACCAATTCTAGAATTTTCCACCAAAATGATAAACTCCGAAAATTCAACAATTTCTGAACCAGTCATCTCGTAAAATTCATAATAAATCATACGTTTATTTTTTACGGTTCAAAATTTGTGGACATATACTCAACTTATATATGTATAACATATCCAAAAATTACCACGATCCAACGGTCGGATTAAAAATTATAACCCCCGCAAAATATCTCAAAAACCCTGATTTTTAATACCTCCATTCCGACAAAAATACGGATAAAAATCTCAACATTAACTCCTTTATTTTTTAACCACAAAAATATATCCCTCATTTATATCCACATAAAATAAATATTTTTTTATCATATGAATCAATAATTAATTATTCACAAATAATATTACAGAATCACATTTATGACAACCAGGCCGTTCCCAGGAAAGAGGGGGCTTTCCAATAAGGATTTCTCCTTATTGGCGCGCAATTAGATGACCAAACCTCTCCTTAGACAGAACTTTCTAGACATTGACAATAATATTATCTAATAATATTATTCAAATAATATGAATTATTGATCTGATAAAGAAAAATACTGTGCAGCAACAATTATTGAAACAACAATAATATAAAATATCAACGCAACAATTATTGAAAAAATAAAATATTGAACAGTAACTACTGTAACAATTATTGAGTAGTGCCTTCTTACGTAAGAATCAATAATTTCAAAAATACTATGCAATACCGTGTGCTACTGTGCAATAACGCGTATTACTGTATTTTAACCACCGGATATTCCAACAGTGTTAACGGTAACAACTACGCCGTTATTTGTAAAAACTCAAATTTGTCGTTTTCCTTCACCCGACAGTTATTCGTTATGGGGCCCATAAATAGTTGTGCCGTCGTACGAATATTCTCTGACAGAAAGAATATTCCACGACCAAACGAATATTCCCCGACAACAATGATTATTTTATAACCACTTGCTTATTTTGAAAAAAAATTCATATTTCACCCATAACTTTAAACTTTTATCAATTTAACCATTTACTAAATTGTAATTATAATAAAAATTGAATACTTTTATTTCATAAAATTCGGGGTCTTACATTGGGGGAATATATGTGGGATATATAAGCTTTGAAAAAAAAATTGTAAAAAAAAAAGAATGCAATATGTTGAGTCTTGTGGTGGGTTGAGGTGAACTACTTCCCATAAACACAAGCGTGAGATGGAGCGTAAAACGCACTCACCAACCATCTATGAAAAAAAAGAGATAAGAAAAAAAAAAGCCCCGTATGAAAAGAAAAGAAAAGAAATTCAAGAAAAAGGAAGTATAAGTATCCTGCATGTACCCTTAAATTTGGTTAAGTTTAATTTTAGTTGAATCGTGCCTATTTTTGAGATTTTTAAGTTTGCACTGTATAATTCCTTCTAAGAAGTTGTTTATGTATTGAATTTGGGTTAATATCAGTTATCTTAGATGTTGATCACACACGCACGCTATACCAGTGATAATTGTTCAAGAATTGAGAATTAATATGTAAGCATGGATTGGTTTTGATAATTTGTATTGTAAAGTTGCTTGTTTTCTCTGAGGCTGATGGGATAAATCAGTTTATGCGATGTTGTTGGATTTTATTTGATTTTAGGCATTTAGATTGTTATTGCATTTAATTGCATTGCATGTAGTTTGTTTGTGCTCGTAGACTAGCACGGTTTAAGTTTGGGAGATTTTGATAAGTGGATTTTATATACACGAATCGATATTCATTTCAAGTTTAAATTAGTATTTATTTTCATATTTTGTGTTCGTTTTTACTTGTTTCATATTATTTTATGTGTAGGGTGGTCATGGATGCAATTGGTATGAAAAGGCGGTCTTTTTGGAGCAAAAGTGAAAAAAATTGGAACTTAAGGATTTTTGAAGTCAATGCACTAGCCCGCCGGGGCGGGCCTGTTTTACACTATACCCCCTGCCGGGGCGGGGGTCCTGTTTCCTGAACTGTCCTGTTCTGTTTCGACTTCTGCTAGGGCGCGGTTTGTGGGCTTGGCTGGTGCGTTTTAGACTCTAATAAAAGGAAAATTCGTCCAGAAGTCAGGAGAGCTGGCTACCACTTAGAAAAACAACAATCCTATAACACAAAGGCAAGATTTTCAGCGCGAATTCAAGGAATTGAAGAGCAAACATTGGAGGAGTAATTTTCAGAGATTGTCACGATAGTTGCAAATCGAGGCTACGTGAAAGGGTTTTTCTATAATTCTTCATCTCTTCCATTTGTTTGTAATTGGAATGATGTTTTCAATAAATTATTCAGCTTTTAATTCATTCGTTATGAACTAATTTATTTATTAGACTTGTGATGGATCTTTGAGCGTAACGATGATTCTATAACTTTGATTTCTAATTCAATAAGATATTTTCAGTTTATCTATGTTAATTTGTGCATGAATTTATGAATTTCCTGATCAACAGTTCTTTGTGGATTTGAAAGGAATCGAGAGAGGAGATTCGAATCTAGACCTAGTTAATATAGCATGTGTCATAAATTATGTCGATAGCATATTTATGATTATTGTTAAGGTAGAGATACGCTTGACATCTCATGTAATCGTATAGAGAGCTTAAGCTTCAACCTTTTTGATTGCAGTTCACATAGAGATATAGTGAGTTGGTTAAATTAGGTGTTTAACGGATTTCTATCTTAATTGTGGATTGATGTTAATATGGTATTAGTACATCGAGAGGTGGCTCTTACTACGTTCGTGTTCTTGATTAATAAAATGGAATATTGAGTTAAGTTGGAATAAAGGTTTAAAAATCAGAGTGAGGTTTAGGGTGAAATCATAAGTCTAATTCTCCATTAATTGTTTGAAAAATTCCGAATTTCGTTATTGGTGATTGTTTTTGTGATAATTTAATTATTCATTAATTTAGTTGCTTTTAATTAGTTACTTTGAAAACCATTGAATTGATTAGTTTAATAAAATTAGGGTTAATATAAAATTGATAATTGTGAAGTTAAGATTCTTGGTATTTTGTCCTCATGGGAACGATATTTTATTCATTACTATATTACTTGTTGACCACGTACACTTACGTGTTTTGTGCGTATTAATTTTACCCAAAAGTTGTTGACTCTATAGTGCAGGAATCTTTTGATCAAATACAATTATACAAGGAGGATTTGAGGGCTGGAATGGAGAAAGATCAGGATCCGAAGGATGCTCCTAATGAAGAATTGAAGTTGTTACTAGTCCACTTGAAGTTCGCAAATCCAATTACATAGAATGAGAATGATGATGTCAAGCCAATGACAATAAACAAGGGCAGCTGCTTAGAAGGCAACCCAAGATTCCAGATTTGATTTTTCTATCCCTTTACTTTTTAGTTTTTGTATGTTAGTAAGTAGTTTCTTTCTTCTTTACATAATTTTCTTACATTGGGGACAATGTAAGGTTTTAGTGTAGGGGGGAAGATTTAGGTTTTATTTATGCAGGAATAAAAAATCCAATTTTGATGGGAAGTTGAAAAAAAAATTCTGAAAACTTGGGTTCCATGGTTCTTTATTGCCTCTTTGTTCGAAGGTTAAAGTCAAAGATTGAAAATTGATGCTAAAATTCAGAATCTGTTTGATGCTTATTTTGTTAATGAATGATGACAACTAAGACATGATCCATAGTAATTGATTTGAATTGAATCTGTGATACATGAGTAATTGAATACGAGAAACATGTTTATTTGGCTAAGTTATTTGTGGAGTTGTCTATGTGCATTGATTTCATGACTCAGAAGTATTTAACTTGCTTATGATGTTGCAGAAACATGTGAAAAAATGATGAATGAAAAACAAGGGAGAAAAAAAATGAAAATTAAAAATCTGCTTCAATGTCCATTGTGCGAAATAATTGGGTATCTAAGCCTCGGGAAGCATCGGTATTCACGCTGAAAAGTGCGATGGATAAAAGCAGCTTGACTAGTCAACTTTTGTGGCCTTTGTTACTTGAATAAGTAAGCCCTTAGGGGTGTCTCTACACCTAGCGCCCTAAGATCATCTGGTTTGAGAGTCGTTGGTGGAAAGTTCGCTAATAGGTAACTCTGAAAAGCCTAAGAAAAGGAGACATTGCACGTGTCAAGAAAAAAAAATATACGAAAAAAAAAGAAGAAGCATGAAAATACATTCATCTGTGCTAAAAAGAAGGTTCTATGAAAAAACTTAAAAAGTAAGAAAAATTTGTTCTTGGTTGCGAGTCAGTGTGCACGGTTTTTGCTCCATGGTAACTAAGTTGAGTAAGTATGTAGATTTTAGGAAAGTTTCTTATGTGGTTACAATTTGGTTTAATGAAATTTATTGGTGAAATAGTAAGGTTGTTCATTGTGAGTTAACTGACAAGGCATTGATTAAATATTTGCAAATTTAGTGTTGATAGTCATGATTTGTACCTTGAAATCTTTTGACATTATGGTTGAATAGAATTTTTCTAGAAATCAAATTTTTGGTTTACACGAGGACGTGTAAAAAGATAAGTGTGGGGGAATTTGATGAGTATGAAATATGTTATATTTTTATTCCTTAATACTTAATCTTTTGTATTTATTTTGTACCTAAATAAACTCATTATTCTTATATTTTTATTTTAGGTACGATTGAAGGGGTTTCATGATTTTGGAAATAAATTGGAGGAGGCTTACGGAATTCCTAGCAAATCAAGGATTCAATAATTAATATCATAAATGGATTTGGATTCACGCGGCAATGAGTTTAAGCACATGGCAATTGTGGGATTTAATTCCAATTTCAAATCTGAATTTTAGATTCTAGAAGAATAATTTTTACAATTCTATTGTAATTAGGATTTCTTTTAGACTAAGATTTTTTTCCAAATTGAATTTTATTTCTTTATGAAAATTGGTGTAATCTGTAATTCTTTTTAGGATTTGGATTTCTACTTCCTATAGGATTTAGGACTTTGTCTAGCACTATAAATAGAGAATGATAGTCAGGGTTCTATTCATTCAACCATCTACTACATTCTCCCATCTACAACATTGGAGGATTGCAGACATGAGCTAAGTTCTTTTTATTCAGTTCTCAGGGATGTTGAACCTTATTTATAATTAATAGTTAATTGAGTATTCATTATTTATTCCTTCTCACATGGAATTCATTCTTGATAATCTGATTTAATTTCTGAATGCTATTTGGCTTAACTGATTTGATTTCTGCAGGATTGAGTTGGTTAACAAATATCATATGCTAGATCAAGGAATAATATTACGTGTAATTGATATTATTTCTAATCACAAGTAGTAATTAGTAATATCTGATTATGGACAAGCTTTTGAGTATTGCTATGATTATCAGAAGACAAGTTAAACATTCTGAGCTTATGTGTTTGTTGCTTGGAATAGTCTAATTCTCTAGTTCTTAATGTTGCTATTATATTAAATCTAGAGAGCTTATTCTAGGTTATATAATTGTTAGAATATTGTGAAGAGCTTGTTTCATTGAGTGACAATCTAAGAGGAGTTTCGGGTAGCAGAGCTTGTTGTTACCTAGGGCTATTAGTTTCATTAAAGGGTAAATAATGTTACACTTGATTAATCTATTATTGTAAAAAGGTGATACTGAACTGAAAAACTGAAACTTTTTATTCATTGTTTATTCTTATTAGTTTATTCTTGTTAATTTAGTTAATTAATTCAAAATCCCCCTTTCATTAAAAATCATAGGATAAATATAAAATAAATCACTCTCTGTGGGATCGATCCTTGCTTACTACTGTGCTAATTGTTTGACTTTGTAAAGTGAAAGTGAGGTTAATTTAGGAGTGTAAACGACAACTCTCATTCATTCCCTGTATCTACTATATGTTCTTCATTCTCTGACTGTTCAACCACACTAGAACTCTCCTTTTGTTTCTTACTACCAAAAAATTTATCGAGTGAACCCGCTTGAGATTGAACTAATTCATCCGTTTTTTTCTTTCTTTTTCTTTTTTCAGATCCAAACACACTTTTTAGGAGCCATGGTGAATTAAAATTTAAAAATCTGCAAAATTACATAATCTCGTGATTATCTATAAATTAATTATCAAATAGGGTCTCCTTTATTAAGAGTCTAACACTACTCCCAAACAATTAAAAAAACCCAAAAGAGATCAAATTTTTCACTTGATTCATAATAGCATAAACAAATCCATAGTAGCATAAACAAATCTACTCAATCAGTCATCAAGCCCAATTAAATTAAACAATGCTTCTAAATCTCATAAACAAAACAATTAATTTCAAAACCCTAAAAAATATAATTAATACCTTCAGCTATGGCAGGGACAGTGATGAAGGAGACGAAGTCGGTGTCCGCTGGAGAAGCTCAATTGATTATTTGCATGCTTTTCAGATTGATTGATTTGTGTGAAGGAGACGAACTATTTATGTGAAGGAGACTATTTGTAATTTAGATCTATTTGTGTGAAGCTGTGAAGGAGATGAAGGCTCAGTCACTCACAAATTGATTATTTGCTTGCAAGGAAGAGAATATTTAAGTGGCCCTAAAAATTTGTGGGCCTAAAGCCCGGGCACCTTGGGCTTTAGCCCAGGGCCGATGCTGGTTCAATACAATTCCAGCAGCAGATTGCCCTCAAAAATACTCTACCTGTGATTATTATTGAGAAAGGATTGTAAAATATACAATATGTATGCTTTGCAAGTGTTGGAGATGGGTATGGTAGGACTTTAACAGGTTAAAAGTTGAATAAAATTTCTTTGCTCTGGCCTGCGCCCCAATGCTTAATTCACCTCATTGAAATCCAGTATTTTGCTGGGATATGGGTCAACGTCTTTTCTAGTTATTTTGTTGGTTCAATTGCAATAATATTACTTTTAGTCTTGGTCTGTAAAACAAGTAGCTTGTTCTCTTCTTGCATAAAGGTATGCTGTATCCATGCATCTGACGTGTCTTTCCTTTCATAGTTCACTAATAATAATGAGATATCTTGAATCGAATAGCTGATAAGCTCTATGGAAACTCAAATAGTTGTTTCACCCTTGTGAATATCAATAAAGACAGTTTTCAATAATTCAGTGTTGGCCTCGTCTGTGTCGACGTCGAGTGAAGTGCGACCTCAGTAAGCTTGTCGAACTTCCAGCTTACAGTTCCTTTTTTTATTTGACGCTTTACCAGTAGTCAATTTTGCATTTGTCGAATAAACAAACATCTGCTAAGTTTCATTTCAGTGGCTAATGCTTGTACGTGGTTGTTCCCATATATCAGCTGAAAGCAGTAAATCCTTGTACAAGCAAATTAAGCTGTAAAATACATCCTGGTGGTCGAATTTTGGTTCATGGGCATGGGGCTAGCTTCGTAAACTACGACATGAGCGCTGTCAAAAAATTTACACAATGTCATGAACAAGTTGTGGTGTAGATAAAATATCATGTGATTTCCGAGGGTTGCTATGCAATAGCAGCTCCTCCTGCTTTGTTGACTTGTCTTGGGTTGGGGTGGGGTGGGGTGGGGTGGGGTATCAGTGAAACTCAGTAGTCGTCGAATATTTTGTGTGATATTTTGATACTGTTGGGCGGGCAGAGTGACGAAATTAATTAAAGGTTTATGATTGTTGTTATATATGCACATTCATTCTTATTTCTAGCAGCAAGGTTTTATGGTTAATGTTATGTTTGTTTACAAATGATAAGTGAAATAAGACTATTATTTTATTACCACTTTAGACTATTTATCCTATTATTATTGTATGTTAAACTATATTTTTTAATTTCTATGACAATTTGAAGATGGAATATAATTTTAAGTAGAAGATGGTATTATATAAATTTTCTTTTTTGAGATATCAAATGACCTTAAAAATAATAATAAATAGTTTGTGAATTCAATAATAATAAATTAATTCAAATAATCTTTCTCCCATTATTTTTACAAACAGACAAACGTAGGCCTTGAAGCAATTCTTCATTGAGGAGTTTAATTGCAATGAGACTGATATGAAGGTTTTCAGTAATGATAATTAGGTTTTACTTATTTTAATTTTTTTTATAGATTATTTACTTTTTACTGTGAAAAAACAGAAATTATTTGATTTAAAATACAGGTGGAAAAGTTACCGTCAACCAAGATAAAGTGGTGGTGTGATACCATTTGAATAGGCCCTCAAGTGCTCAAGACAGAGCTTAGCCATACTGGAAAGGGGGAGGGGGGAGAGGGGAGTGGGGAGATGGGGGAGGGCGAAGGGGGAGAACGGGGAGAGGGGGGATGGGGGGCCGTTGTATAAGTGAAAAGACTAGATCACTCATGATGGGCCCATAGTTGGTCGAGTCTGTAAAATTTGTCAGGCCAGCTTTCCTGTCAACTTTAATAACAATATTTGTGTGGGCCCGAAAAATCTATATGTACCAATCTTGGCATTTTGGTCGGAAGGGGTTCGGTAGGGTTTTGGAAGTGAAGCTTGTCTAGCCGTGATTGCCAAGTGGATAAACCCTAATAATCGTATAATAGATTTTTATATCCTTAATAATGTAATAATAGAGCGAGTGTCAAAATCAAAAGTCAAATGAGATCTCTACAACCATACCAAGAGATAAACTAAGGATATTTATATAATTATTATAAATTAACTTCAAATTATTGTAAATTAAATTTATATTTTTTATATAGTTAATTTGGACCTTGTGAGATCTAAATTAACTTCAAATTATTGTAAATTAAATTTAGTTTTGATTGTTTTGATCATTTTGATATTGAATTTCTTATGGGTGTAGAATTTAAGAGCACATAAATCAAGAAAGGTTTTGAAGTGTACTAGTGTCTGGTGGTGGCAATATTTTATTGTCATATAATACTTGCACATTTTTTATCTTATGAATATATTAAATAGTAATACTAGAACAAACACCATCAATTAGCTAGACTATTGGTAGTTGAGTTTTGGAAATCAAACTTGTCGCTACTCCTTGTAACGGCAATCAGAAAATAATAACTTAGGGTCTTTTGGTCATGCAGGGATTTTTTTTGGTCATGTATATCAGCCGCTACTCCTTGTGGCGGCAGGAAATTAATTCAATTTAATATCAACATTTTATTATTATAATCAACGGTTCAGAGGTTGGTTGTTGGAATAGTGTCCGTGACAACCGGTTGTCATGGTTAATATATATATATATATATATATATATATATATATATATATATATATATATATATATACGGAAAGCTTCAAGAACATAATCTTTAAATAGCATAACGCCTTAAATAGCATAATTTTATCAAAACGACGTAGTTTTGATAAGACGCGGTGGCATTTTTGTAAATACGCGGTGGCAGCGTATTTACAAAAATGTCACCGCGTCTTATCAAAACTACGTCGTTTTGATAAAATTATGCTATTTAAGGCGTTATGCTATTTAAGAATTATGCTCTTGAAGCTTCTCGTATATATATATATATATATATATATATATATATATATATATATATATATATATATATATAGAGCAAGGATCAAGTGTGTGACGCCCCCAAAATTAGGTATACATCACCCATCTTGGGTCGTCAGATACATAGTACAGACTACAAATACAACTTAATAATACAACTGTCGGGTACAATACGACAAAACATAAACTGTGAGTTTGAATACAAATATTATCTTCTAGAGAGTATTCATACTCAAAAAGAGTCCTCATTACATTTATTAACACACCATTACATAGAATAGTGAGGACTACTAACTAATACTATCATTCGGACCATCACTCCGTACCCCGACTTGTCCCAGCTACGTTATCATTTCCTGAAGAGAACAGTGAAAGAAAGGGTGAGCTCAACTAGCCCAGTAAGAAATATTATGACTAAGATAATGCAGAATAAATTATCATTAGCCTTCAACAATGTTAAACTGATAAAATATAATAGACATCAAGTTTAACTGTAGCGGAATAAGCAATCCATTAAAAGAGTCAAGTAGAAAATAAACTCTACTATCTTTTATGATTTAAAAGATTTTCCAACACTTTGATCGCTGAGACTCAGCTTCATAAAATAATCCACATCATCGAATCACCCCTGCACTACGGCCAAGGATATTCGTATATTCATTAATGGTCATGATCATGCCAACAACTGTCCATCAATGCACTACGGCCAATGAGGACTTTTACCACGTCATTCGTAACATTACGGTCATGATTACACCGAATAATCCCTGGTCATAATCATACCAAGTCCATCTATGCACTACAGGCCACAGATGACTTTCAACAGAATATAAACATGAGGATGATGACAATGATATAAGAATTCAATAAAACAAGTTCAAGAATTAATTTATCCAAGAATTAACAACGTCCAAATTGTCAACATGATACTACTTTGTGGAGTAAAATTCAAGAATGATCAGGAGAATATTTTCATGAATAGATACTGGATGAAACGCAATTATCAAGGATATTTCACAAATTTCATGGGGTATAGAAGTCAAAACTTAACCAACTGAGTACAATAAAGAATGGAATAACAAAAAAAAATCACCATGCATGCGATAGACCGCACAAACAGGTTATTCCAACAGAATAATAAATAATGGAACCAGGTCCGGCATAAACGCACAGACAGGATATTCCGACAGAATAATAAATAATGGAACCAGGTCCGGCGTAAACGCACAGACAGGATATTCCGACAGAATAATAAAGAACAGTATAATAAATAATGGAACCAGGTCCGGTGTAAAACACACAGACAGGATATTCCGACAGAATAATAATAAAGACGGAACCAGGTCCGGTGTAAAACACACAGACAGGATGTTCCAACAGAATAATAATAAAAACGGAACCAGGTCCGGTGTAAAACACACAGACAGGATGTTCCAACAGAATAATAGAAGAATGTCACCAAGTATAGGGTAGACCGCATATACAGGTTATTCCAACAGAATAATAAGAAATGGAATAACAATTCTCTTCATGAATAAGAAAGAATAACACCCCTTACCGTTTTAAAGAAGAGCTGAAGTAAGGAAGTAGTTAAGTAGCAGAATACTCTTCTTCTCTCTCTCTATAGTTTCTCTCTATAGTTTCTCTCTCTAGAGTTCAGTGAATTCGTAAGAAATAATGAAGGAATGAGCTGCTATTTATAGAAAAATAGAATGCATAGTAACTAATCCATGAACGGTCCAGATTGATTACTTTAATCTGACGGTCCATATTTAAAGAAAAATCTTTTAAATAAAATAAAATATATTCTATTTATAGAATAACTTTAATAAAGTATTTTGTTTTATATAAAAAGATGTTTCTGTTTTATTACGTTAATAATACGAATAAAACAAAACGTCATTATCGCTAAATAATTCATATTATTAACTGACAATAATAGAATCAAACTGAGTGACTTCTCACATAAGCATTAATAATCAATACCGTGTGCTACTATGCAACCACACGTATTACTGTACTTTTACTACCGAGTAGTTCAACAGTAACAATGGTAAAATTTCCGCCGTTATTTTTATAGAAAGATAATTCTGTCGTTTTCTCCATCCGACAATAATTCCGTTGTGGGGTCCACCAATGATTGTGCCGTCGTACGAATATTCCCCGACAAAAAGAATATTCTCCGACCAAACGAATATTTTATAACAACTTGCTTACTTTGCAAAATTTATAAATATTACCCACAACTATAACATTATATCAAATTAACTCCATAATATTCAAAAATGATATTTATAGAAAATTCATCTTTATTTATAAAAGTTGGGGTCTTACAAAGTGCATACTCCTTATCTTACTCACTCGTGCTCACCCCCTTTTAGGCAACGGTTTTGGTCATACAACCGTCGTCTATACATTTAGCGACGCTATATGTTGTCCGTCGTTAAAAGTATAGATGACGGTTGTATGACTGAAACCGTCGCTTAAAGGGGAGTGAGTACGGATAAATAAGATAAGGGATATTCACTTGATCCAGACCGTATATATAATATTTATTGATTTATTTTGAGGAACCTGTACTATTACATTACAATCTTATAAGTTTGCCATCAATGATTAGTTCAGCGGTAAGTTGTATAAATGATTTCCGTCTAAGTTATGAATTTGAGTCTTGAAAAGTGAACATTCAGAATTATTTCCCTACGGCCCTGTCTTGTTGTTAAGCAACCTACCTCTAGAACTAAATTTTGAATGTTCCAAAAAAAGAGTTGGGAAAAACATTAAAATTACATTTGGATTGGAGAAATAAATATAGAAATGAAATGACTCATTTTTATGAAATTAAAAATAAAAATTATGTTTAGTTTTATTTTTTATTATATTCTTTCGATCCAAACGTAACATAAGGAGTACCTGAAAGAACTTGTGTCGATAATATTGAGAATAAACTTAATCAAATCATGTACGGAATGCAATGAAAAGAGACCTTGTTATTAACACTATTACTTTTCGTTAACTTATTTAATGCCCACTAGTCTTAATATTCTCTACTACTCGCATATAGTGGTCAATTATATAAAGAGTAATTCTACGCCGACCGGCGTTTTCCGACCGGGGTAGTGACCGGCCGGATTTTTTTTTTTTTTTTTTTTGCTTTTGACTACAAAATAATTAATGTGATTTATTAGAACTGAAATTTTTAGAAAATGCAGTGATTTAGGCGTCCGTTTGGATACACGTAACAAACAGGGTATTTTTAGTCTGTATAACCCTGTTTGTTACGTGTATCCAAACGGACGCCTAAATCACTGCATTTTCTAAAAATTTCAGTTCTAATAAATCACATTAATTATTTTGTAGTCAAAAGCAAAAAAAAAAAAAAAAAATTCCGACTGGTCACTATCCCGGTCGGAAAACGCCGGTCGGCGTAGAATTTTCTTTATATAAATAACAAGTTAGTACTATGTTTTGTTTTTTTGGTTTTTTTTTTATTTCAGTAATGAAAGGTGTATTAATGTCAAGAGGAGAATTATTATTCATGGACTGACTTCTTGTGACAACTCTAACAAGGCACTAGTACTAAGGTAGGTAGGGTTCATTGTATTTGTACGTAGAGTAGGGATATGGAATTTGCGTGGAGTAGTGACAGCATTTGCAGGTTAAAAGAAGATTAAAGGGGAAACCTCAAAGTTCATTTATCCTGTCAGATTATTTATTTGTAATTTTTATATTTTCTGTTCACTTTTATTTATCTTAATTTACTTTTTATAGTTAAATTGATTAATTTTAAAATTAATAATTAAATAAATGTATTAAAAATATAAAAATCAAATAGAACGACTTTGATAGTATATTTGATATACTTTTTTCCATGATAATACTCCCTCCGTCCCAAATTAATTGCTCAATTTTGACTTTTTTAAGTCAATTTGACTATTTTTAGAATTAATAATTAAGCATATATTAATATATTTTTAAAATTATAAAAATTGGGATTAATAATAAATTGTATATACTTTCTTTTGATTATAATCTCTTCACCTATATTTTAGCAAAAATAGTAAAAAGATTAGTTTTAAAAATGGTCAATTTGACTTTAAAAAGTCAAAACTGAGCAATTAATTTGGGACGGATGGAGTAATTTTTTACACGTATCTAATAAATTTAAGAATAAATTCTAATAAACTTAAGAATAAATTTGGATTCTAAATATAGTCAATTTGACCATAAAAAATAAATTAGGACAAATAAAACTAAACGGAAAGGATATTTATTTATAGTTACTTTATAATTAAATAAAAATTATGTAAAAAATAATATAAGATCTTTGATGTTGTCATTGCTTCATTAAATGTTCTGATTTTAGAAGATCTTTTGATGTTAACTTTCAGAGTGAATGTGTCAGCTTACTTTCAGCTCTGATACATCACATCAGACTGCTGCAGCAATAACCACGTGAGTGTTGTCACATCGCCAACTATTAGATACAGCTCGATTGATCGACAACCTTATCGGAATCTTTACTCTGCAAGTCTTACCAATATCAATCCAATGTCAGACCTGACATGCTCTACGATTTGTTTGTTCGTAGAGTGTCTGGCTGAACTGACTCTACGATTCTTCAAAGCTCTACGATCTGCTCTACGATTTTTGATATGCTCTATATATGATCTTTGATATGTTCTACGATCTTTGTCTTGGCTTACGATCTTTAATAAGCTTTATTATCCTGTAGCAGACTCTACGATTCTTCTGCAGACTCTACAGTCTTGATTTAGCTTTACAATTTCTTGGCAAACTCTGCGATCTTGAACTGAATGCTCAACGATTAATTGACTGAGTACTCTACGATCTTCAAATAAACTTTACAATTGCTCAGAGCAGCTTTACGATCGTTCAATTACCCTCTACGATCTTTTCATTTCCTATTATCTATTTGTTCAATTCTTTCAATAGATCAACCCAACAAGTTTGATCTTCTAGTTCAAGTCTTTTTACATCAATTATACTCTTAAGAGCTTCACAAAAGCTGCTGGTTATTTGTACATTATCTCATCATCATCAAATCAAAATGTGCAATTGTTCTAACAATCTCTCCATATTTGATGATGACAAATTTAGTAGTTTTAGAGCATTCATCAATTCTACAATGCAAAGCACTTTAAATGTAGATATGACTAAGATATAGTGAGTAACTGTATTTCTAGAGGAAAAGAATGAATTTATTGATTAAATCAAAGAAATTTACAAAGTATGAAAATTTACAAAATAGTTTTTACAACATATACCTTTTCTTTTCCTCTACCTTCTCCCCCTTTTTACTCCTTGGAAGATCTCTTCTTTCAGCTTCATGTCGCCTCATGTAACTTTCTCTTGCTTCAACTTCTCTAGCTCTTTTGAATTTCTTCTATAAATTATCTTGGTCTAAGATCAGGAATGTCAATCATTTCTTCCTCGTCAATGTGACCCTTTTGAAAATTTCTTTTTAAGAAGATGGGGTCACCGGTGGGAGTCGCGAGCCAGTGGGAGTTACTACACTCGACGATCTTGGCCTTGAAGAGGAAGAATGTCCACAATTTTAGCCTAGAGAGATTGTTTGAGGCATCAAAATTTTAAAGGGATGAGGAGGATGAATTGATGATTATTGTTAAGGTCATCTCCTTTGCCACTTGATCTCCCCTTTATCTTCTTTCTCCCCCTTTTTATTAGCATCTCGTTTATTATATAAGACATTGACTTCTTCCAAGAGCTGTTTGACAGAGGTGACAAATTCCTGCATTTGGTGCCTGGACATGGTATTAACGTATCTCGCTTCTTGCTGTCTAGCATCAGCTAGATTATTTGATGATGCACAAGTGCCATGACATTGTCTATTCATTCCATTGAACGTATTATCATTCCTTTGAATTCTGGTAGAGATGAGCTTAAGGAGAATATTTTTTCAGAGAAATTTGATGGATTTTACATTTGTTGACTGAAGAGAGAGTACCGCAACTTTGTTGTATGACCTCGACTTTTATGAATAAAGATTTAATTTTCTCTAAATATCATTTAAAATAATAAGGTGTGGATTTGATATAATGTTATAGTTGTGGGTAATATTTACAAATTTTGCAAAGTAAGCAAGTTGTCATAAAATATTCATTTGGTCGGGGAATATTCGTTTTATCAGGAAATATTCGTACGACGACACAATCATTGGAAGACTCCACAATGGAATTACTGTCGGATTTAAAAAGCGACAGAAATAACCTTTTTATAAAAATAACGGCAAAACTTTTACTGTTAACTGTTAAAATACCCGGTAATAAAAGTACAGTAATACGCGTGGTTGCACCGTAGCACACAACATTGTACAATATCTTTAATTATTGATGCTTACGTGAGAAATCACTCAGTTATACTCAATTATTGCAACAGTAGTTGTTGCATATATAGTATCTCATATTATTGATACAACTATTGTCACAGTATCATCTGCGCAATATTTTATATTATTAAATCAATAATTGAGACGACAACGTTATTCATATTCTTATTTGTATTATTGACAATGTCTAGATAGTTCTATCGAGGAAAGGGGTTTGGTCACCTAATTGCGCGTCAATAAGGAGAAGTCCTTATCGGAAAGCCCCATCTTTCCTGGAAATGATCTGGTTGTTAATATTGTGAGTTATAACATTAATAATGAATAAATGCAATTAAAATGTGTTTAATGAAGCCAAGTGAATTGAGATAAATAGAGAGATTTTTTATAAAGTATTTGTTGTAAATTTGGCTTATTACATGGACCCCCACTTACTCATTTTTTAAAATTATCGATAAAAAGTGATCTCAGTTTTGTTTTATTACTTATATATATATATATATATATATATATATATATATATATATATATATATATATAAACAAAAAACTTTTTATATAAAACAAAATGCTTTTTATATTATATATAAAGTTATTCGTTTTATTAGATTATAAATAGAATATATTATATTTTATTTAAAGTTTTCGTTTTATTAGAATATTTTATTGCATAGTGCTGTATAGTAAATCAATTTTTTTCGTCGGTGAATTGCGCCCGTGATCTCCTACTGTGTATCCGTGATTATTTTTCTTAAATAGTTCCCTGCCATTCTTTTATAAATAGAATGCTTAGTTTAAAAATGTAAATCACACCAGAATCAAAAAATTATTCTTCTATAATATTGAGCGTATTTCTTTTGAGTTTAAGAAAGTTTTGAGTGTAGAAAATAGTACAATTTTTTTTTAAGAATATCTCCGCTATACCAATCAGAAATACTATCCTTTTAAGGTAAGGGATATTATTTTTTTCAATGTTTGTAAGAAATAATATTTTCTTCCATACTCTATAGTATATAAGTAATATTATTTCGTTTCATATTCCTAATTCTACACTTATTTTGATAAGTATTGCTTCTATACTCCTTGAAATTAGTAGAATATCCTTGAAATTTGTACTTCATCTAATATCATTCCACTAAAATATTTTTCTGAACATTCTTGTTGAATTTTAACTTTTTCATGTCGGAGTACTATTTATGGGTACTATTCATACATACGGTACTATTCATACATACGGTACTATTCATACATATGGTATTATTCATACGATATTATTCACGGGATACTATTCACGAAGTACTATTCACTCAGGTACTATTCACCCGGGGTACTATTCAAGACAAAAATTAATTTTTTTTCTGTCCAAATTATTTTTGATACATGAATAATATTCTTGAATTTTACTCCACAAAGCGATTATCATGTTGACAATATGAACATTCTTAAACTCTAGATAAATTGAATTATAAATCTTTAAAATTTATCCTTGATCTCACTTAATTGAATTCTTATATAATTGTCATCATCCTCATGCTTATATTGTGATGAAAGTCATCTTTGACACATAGTGCATAGATGGACTATTGATTGGTATGATTATGATCATGAATTATGTATCGGTATAATTATGACCTGTGTGACGCCCCCAAAATAGGTATACATCACCCATTCTAAGTCGCCAAATACATGGTGTAGAAACAAATCCAACTTCAGTAATACAATTGTCATGCAGAATACGACAACACATATACTGTGAGTTTGAATATAAATATTGTCTACTAGAGAGTATACAAACTCAAAATGAGTCCTCATTACAATTATCACACTATTTCACAGAATAGTGAGGACTACTAATGCAACCATCTGGACCGTCAATCCATTTTCCGACTAGTCCCAGCTATATTCTCATTTTCTGAAGAGAATAATGAAAGAAAGGGTGAGCTCAACTAGCCCAGTAAGAAATATTATGACTAAGATAATGTACAATAAATTATCATTAGTCTTCAACAGAGAAAAATCTGATAAAATATAATAGACAACAAGTTTTAGATCAACAACTGCAGCGAAAAAAGCAATCCATTAGAAGAGTCAAGTAGAGCATAAAACCTTCTATCTTCTATGATTTAAAAGATTTATCATCAATTTTATTGCTGAGATTCAGCTTAATAAATAATCCACATCATCGAATCATCCCTGCACTACGGGCCAAAGATAATCGTGTTTTCATCAACGGTCATGATCATGCCATAAAATAATTCATCTTTGCACCCTTGGGCGAAGAGAATCCATGGCCATAATCATACCAAAAATTATCCATCAATGCACTACGAGCCAATGATGACTTTTACCTCATCATTTGTAACATTACGGTCATGATTATACCGAATAATCCCTGGTCATAATCATACCAAGTCCATCTATGCACTACAGGCCACAGATGACTTTCAACAGAATATAAACATGAGGATGATGATAATGATATAATAATTCAATTAAACAAGTTCAAGGATAAATTTTAAAGATTTATAATTTAATTTATCCAGAAATCAATGACGTCCAAATTGTCAACATGATACTACTTTGTCGAGTAAAATTCAAGAATAATACTCAGTTGGTCATGTTCATCTCAACACATGTTCATCTTTGCACTACGGGCCAAAAAAATTCATCAGGTAATCATTCATCTTTGCACTACAGGCCAAAGATATTCAGTAATATCATCATTTAGGATTGAGGATGATGAAAAATATATCTTAAAGAAAACGAATCCAGTGAGATAAAAGAACAAATATTAGGGATTCGTAATACACTTTATCCAAGTTCAATAATACTTCGAAATAACCAATTGTGAAGTAGAATTCAAAAATAATGATCAAAATATGGATACAATCAAATTTAGTAACCATAATAGCCATCTTGGATTAAAAGAAGAAAAATTCATTTTTTGGTGAATAGTGCCGTATTCGTGAATAGTATCGTATACGTGAATAGTGCCGTATACGTGAATAGTAACCCCGACACAAAAAATTCTAAATTTGATAAAAAGTTCAAACCAATATTTCTGCATAATGATATTGAAAGAAGTAATATCATTTATGAAAAAACATAACATCCCTTACCTCAAAATAACCGTACTTCTGACTGAATATCGGATATAGTGCTGACAGAAACTTGCACCGAATAGTAACTCTCAAAGTATCAAAATACTCACAAAATACGCTCGAGAATATAGAGAGAGAAAGATAGAAAACTTATGAATTCTGGTGTGATTTTCAATTCTAACTTAGCCCTCTATTTATAGGAAAATGTTAGCACGCCGAAGCAGACTTGACCTGCAACTTGATGGCTTTACCTGCTACTATTGCCACCCACCATATTTAAAATAAAATTCAGCACATTTCTTCACCAACCACAAGTGGGACCCACTCAATTCTAGAATTTTCTACCAAAATCATTTATAAATCTAATTTCTGAATCAGTCACCTCTTAAAATTCATAACAAATCATACGTTCATTTTTAACGGTTCAAAATTTATGGACATATACTCAACTTATATATGTATAACATATCCAAAAATCACAACGATCCAACGGTCTGATTAAAAATTATAACTCACGCAATATATCTGAAAAATATTGATTTGATTTTTAATACCTCCATTCCGACAGAAATACTGATAAAACACCTCAACATTAATTCATTCAATAGCAACCACATAAATAAATCCATCATTTATATCCACATCAAATAAATATTTCCTTATCATATAAATCAATAATTAATTATTCACAAATAATATTACAGAATCATAATTATGATAACCAGGCCGTTCCCAGGAAAGAGTGGACTTTCCAATAAGGATTTCTCCTTACTGGCGCGCAATTAGGTGACCAAACCTCTCATTAGACAGAACTTTATAGACATTGCCAATAATGCTATCTAATAATATTATTCAAATAATATAAATTATTGATTTGATAATAGAAAATACTGTGCAGTAACAATTATTGAAACAACAATAATATAAAATATCAACGTAGCAATTATTGAATCAATAAAATAAAATATTGAACAGTAACTACTGTAACAATTATTGAGTAGTACCTTCTTACGTAAGGATCAATAATTCAAAAATACTGTGCAAAACCGTGTGCTACTGTGCAACCACGCGTATTACTGTATTTTAACCACCGGGTATTCCAACAGTGTTAACGGTAACAACTACGTCATTATTTATAAAAACTCAATTTTGTCGTTTTCTTCATCCGACAGTTATTCTGTTATAGGGCCCACAAATGGCTGCGCCGTCGTACGAATATTCTTCTGACAGAAAGAATATTCCACGACCAAACGAATATTCCCCGACAACAATGAATATTTTATAACCACTTATTTATTTTGTAAAATTTGCACATTTCACCCTTAACCAAAATATTATATCAAATTAACACCTTATTATTCACAATAATAATTAGAGGAAATTTGATTTTATTCATTAATAAGTTGGGGTCTTACAACCTCCCCTCCTTATGAAATTTCGTCCCCGAAATTTACGCACGTACCTGATATGCCGAACAGATGGGGATACCTTGACTTTATTTTAGATTCTAACTCTTGAGGTATCTCCTTATACGTTAAATCTTCCGCTATCTCGTCCGGTTCTTAATCAATAATGTAGTTCGGATCATTCATATATTTACGTAACATCGATATGAAATAAACGTTATGAACACGCGACATACTTGGCTTTTAAAACGAGTCTATAGGTCACAGTTCCTACTCGATTGAGGATTTCAAATAGACCAATAAAATCGAGGGTTGAGATTTCCTCTCTTCATCGACTCTTGCTCCTAGAATAACGCACTCTTGAACCTTCTTCTTTTCATCAGCTCTGAGTCTGTAGCTTGAGCGGCTTTAAATTTATCGATTTAAAGTCAGTTCTAATCGTATATTTGCTATCTTCACGTAGGTTCGTATATTCGCACTCGTAAATATATACGATCTTATGCTCAATACGTCAGCTATCACGTTCACTTTTCCCACGATGGTATTAAATGGTATAATCGTAATCTTCAACAGCTCGAGCCAACGTCTTCAACGCATAATACGTTCATTTTAGGTGAAGAAATATTTTAACGGTTTTAGAAATGGGTTTTATACTGGGGTCAAATTTAAACGTTGAGCGCAAGTAGGAGAAATAAAAGAATATGTAGAACCGGTATTGAATAAGGTATAAATTTCGCAAGAGTTTATGATTAACTTACCCGTGATAACTTCGTTCGGGTTCCTCGACAAACGCTCTTACTTAAACTACCGACTTTGACTTGTCTGGGATATCCTTTGGCATCACTATCCCCGCTGGACTTGACTTCACTACAGGACAAAATAGAGCTAGGTAACCTTCTCTTCCGCAATTGAAACATACTTTGGGTTGTTGCGTACAGTTTGGACTAATGTGTCCCTCTTGTCCGCATTTGAAACATACGACCGGTGGTCGTTATTCTTCTTTTGAAACGGGTGCTGGTGTTGCTGTCTTTCCATCATTATTGAACCTCCTCTTCTTGAAATTTCCACTTCTATTATCTTGGCCATGATTACCACCGAAGTGGTTACCATTCTTGGCATGATAATTTCCTCCACGATTGTTGTCACCGCTTCGATGACTGCTACCATTGGTATTATCATTTTGTCGGCTGCTTTCTCTTGGTTGGGTTGACTTGTTATCGCGCTCCAATAACTGAGCCCTATTTACAACATCTGAATACAAATACAGTTTGTGAGAAATTAGGTATTGACGTATTTCGGGTTTCAAACCTCTTAGAAACATCCGCGTCATTCTCTCCTCGTTATCAACTAAGTGGGACGCAAACCGGGACAACTCGGCAAACTTAGCTTCGTACTGCGACACAGTCATATTATGTTGCTCCAGCTTGATGAATTCCACTTCCTTCATGTGACGAATACTTTTGGGAAAGTACTTGTCGTTGAACAATTCTTGAAACTTCTCCCAAGATATCTTGAGTGCGTCAGGCTGGGTACGTTTTACAGATTCCCACCAATGATCTGCTTCTTCACGCAACATAAAGGTGGCGAATGGAACCTTTTGCTCCTTTGAGCATTCCAAGACATCAAATATCTTGGTGATCTGCTTTATCCATGTCTCTGCCTTAAGTGGTTCTGGCTTTCCTAAAAACTCCGGTGGTCCTAGCTCCTTGAACTGCTTAGCGGTGACCAACCGTGGGTTGCTAGTGTTTCCACCTGCATTATGAACAGGAGTCTCTCTCGTTTGGTGTTGCATGAATTCTAAAAAGCTCCTAAGCGTACCGTCGTTCGTCATTTGGTCGGTGCCGTTGTTCACCTGAGGATAGTTGCCTTCCTGATGCACATTATCCTGAGTATTGATCTGTGGTGACTCAACGGTCTCCTGTGCTCCATTGCTATACTCAACATTCTCGGATGTCATTTTCAAATACTGTCACAAAACAAGGGTTAATTGACATGCAACATATTATCCCTATATTCTGACCGACCAAACAAATACCAAATAAACTTAGTCAGGTCATACTAGCGAAGGAATTCTCCGTCTCTTCCCTCCTAGTTCTTGTCTCACATCTCAGCCAGGGATCATATCCCTAAGCTCTGATACCAACTGTGACGCCCCCAAAATAGGTATACATCACCCATTATGAGTCGCCAAATACATGGTACAGAAACAAATAAAACTTCAGTAATATAATTATCGTGCAGAATACGACAACACATATACTGTGAGTTTGAATACAAATATTGTCTACTAGAGAGTATACAAACTCAAAAGGAGTCCTCATTACAATTATCACACTATTTCACAGAATAGTGAGGACTACTAATGCAACCATCTGGACCGTCACTCCATTTCCCGACTAGTCTCAGCTATATTCTCATTTCCTGAAGAGAATAGTGAAAGAAATGGTGAGCTCAACTAGCCCAGTAAGAAATATTATGACTAAGAAAATGTACAACAAATTATCATTGGTCTTCAACAGGGAAAAATCTGATAAAATATAATAGACAACAAGTTTTAGATCAATAACTGCAGCGGAAAAGGCAATCCATTAGAAGAGTCAAGTAGAGTATAAAACCTACTATCTTTTATGATTTAAAAGATTTATCATCAATTTTATTGCTGAGATTCAGCTTAATAAATAATCCACATCATCGAATCATCCCTGCACTACGGGCCAAAGATAATCGTGTTTTCATCAATGGTCATGATCATGCCATAAAACAATTCATCTTTGCATCTTTGGGCGAAGAGAATCCATGGTCATAATCATACCAAAAATTATCCATCAATGCAATACGGGCCAATGAGGACTTTTACCACATCATTTGTAACATTACGATCCTGATTATACCGAATAATCCCTGGTCATAATCATACCAAGTCCATCTATGCACTACATGCCACAGATGAATTTCTACATAATATAAACATGAGGATGATGACAATGATATAATAATTCAATTAAACAAGTTCAAGGATAAATTTTAAAGATTTATAATTTAATTTATCCAGAAATCAATGACGTCCAAATTGTCAACATGATACTACTTTGTCGAGTAAAATTCAATAATAAAACTCAGTTGGTCATGTTCATCTCAACACATGTTCATCTTTGCACTACGGGCCAAAGAAATTCATCAGGTAATCATTCATCTTTACACTACAGGTCAAAGATATTCAGTAATATCATCATTTAGGATTGAGGATGATGAAAAATTTCTTAAAGAAAACGAATCCAGTGAGATAAAATAACAAATATTAGGGATTCGTAATACACTTTATCCAAGTTCAATAATACTCCGAAATAACCAATTGTGAAGTAGAATTCAAAAATAACGATCAAAATATGGATACAATCAAATTTAGTAACCATAATAGCCATCTTGGATTAAAAGAAGAAAAATTCATTTTTTGGTGAATAGTGCCGTATTCGTGAATAGTGTCGTATACGTGAATAGCGCCGTATACGTGAATAGTAACCCCGACACAAAAAATTTCTAAATTTGATAAAAAGTTCAAACCAATATTTCTGCATAATGATATTGAAAGAAGTAATATCATTTATGAAAAAACATAACATCCCTTACCTCAGAATAACCGTACTTCTGACTGAATATCGGATATAGTGCTGACAGAAACTTACACTGAATAGTAACTCTCAAAGTATCAAAATACTCACAAAATACGCTCGAGAATATAGAGAGAGAAAGAGAGAAAACTTATGAATTCTGGTGTGATTTTTAATTCTAACTTAGCCCTCTATTTATAGGAAAATGTTAGCACGCCGAAGCAGACTTGACCTGCAACCTGATGGCTTTACCTGCTACTATTGCCACCCACCATATTTAAAATAAAATTCAGCATATTTCTTCACCAACCAAAAGTGTGGCCCACTCAATTCTAGAATTTTCCACCAAAATCATTTATAAATCTAATTTCTGAATCAGTCACCTCTTAAAATTCATAACAAATCATACGTTCATTTTTAACGGTTCAAAATTTGTGGACATATACTCAACTTATATTTATATAACATATCCAAAAATCACAACGATCCAACGGTCGGATTAAAAATTATAACTAACGCAATATATCTGAAAAATACTGATTTGATTTTTAATACCTCAATTCCGACAGAAATACTGATAAAATACCTCAACATTAATTCCTTCAATAACAACCACATAAATAAATCCATCATTTATATCCACATCAAATAAATATTTTCTTATCATATAAATCAATAATTAATTATTCACAAATAATATTAAAGAATCACAATTATGATAACCAGGCCGTTCCCAAGAAAGAGGGGGTTTTCCAATAAGGATTTCTCTTTACTGGCGCGCAATTAGGTGACCAAACCTCTCCTTAGACAAAACTTTCTAGACATTGCAAATAATGCTGTCTAATAATATTATTCAAATAATATGAATTATTAATCTGATAATGGGAAATACTGTGCAGTAACAATTATTGAAACAACAATAATATAAAATATCAACGTAGTAATTATTGAATCAATAAAATAAAATATTGAACAGTAACTCTTGTAACAATTATTGAGTAGTACATTCTTACGTAAGGATAAATAATTCAAAAATACTGTACAAAACTATGTGCTACTGTGCAACTACGCGTATTACTGTATTTTAACCATCGGGTATTCCAACAGTGTTAACGGTAATAACTACACCATTATTTATAAAAACTTAATTTTGTCATTTTTTTCATCCGACAGTTATTTTGTTATGGGGCCCACAAATGGATGCGCCGTCGTACGAATATTTCCAGACAGAAAGAATATTCCACGACCAAACGAATATTCTCCGACAATAATGAATATTTTATAACCACTTGTTTATTTTGCAAAATTTGCACATTTTACCCTTAACCAAAATATTATATCAAATTAACACCTTATTATTCACAATAATAATTAGAGAAAATTTGATTTTATTCATTAATAAGTTGAGGTCTTACAACCTGTAATGTTACAAATGATGTGGTAAAAGTTCTCATTGGTCCGTAGTACATTGATGGATATTTGTTGGCATGATCATGACCACTGGTGATAATAACGAATATCCTTAGCCTGTAGTGCATGGATGATTCGTGGATGTGATACTAATGAATATCTTTGGCAAGTAGTGCATGAATAATTCAGTAATGTGGATTATTTATTGAGATGTGTTACAGAGATTAAATATTGATGATGAACTTTAAATCATAGAAGATAGTAGACATCATACTTTACTTGACTCTTCTAATAGATTGTTTGTTTCGCTGCTAGGACTGATCAAAAAATGGGTATAACCGAAAAACCGAACACAATTGATAGAATTTAACCGAAATTTCTTAATAATTCGGGTATTTTTTATAATTCGGGTATATCCGAATTTTTTTTCGGTTTACGATTATTAGTTCAGATTTCAGTTTTGGCTAATTCGGTCTACTCGAATAACCGAATACGATGTTGAAAAAATTAAGCCTTATATGGCCCTTATCTATGTTAACCGAACCGAAGTACGTCATTATGTCTTCTCTATTCTCTCTCTTATCTCAAGCTGCTACCCTCTCGTCTTTATATCTTCTATGAGTTCTTTCTCTTGTTTGCTCAGATCTGATCTTATCACCCTCAGACTTCAATCTCTCATCTCTCAACCGACTCGATCTCGTCTCCTGTTCTTCAAGTCTTCAAGTCTTCTTCTGTTCTTCAAGTCGAAGAGTGCCCCACAAACTACCGAACCCCTTTCTTCAGCCCTAAGCCCCTGACAGCTTTATCGATCTCTTCTTTGGCAAAATTGAAGTATCCTTTGAGCTTATACGCAACCCATTGTCCCATTCATTTGATACGACGCGTCGACGCCGTCCATTTGTGTACTATCGAAAAAACTAGGGTATTGTTTGGAAGATGAAGAAGGATCGAAAAGAATAGAGTCTACTGTGGTCTTTCACCGAATTCCTCTATTTGAATCGGTGCATGGTCTGTTGTTATTTTGGATTCTTGTTTTCAGTTATTCACCGCCTCATCGGTGCTTCAATTTATGCTTCAATTTGAAACTGGACTAATTTGTTTGGTGTAGGGAGTTGGTCTGGTTTGATTCCGGCAACCATGGTGGTCTGGTTTGCCGGAGATGGTTACAGTTGTTTGCTGGAGATGATTCAAATGCTATTATTTCAAGTTGGGCAGAGATGTTTAGTTTTTAACTTTTTATTAATTTATTGCTATTGTTTTGTTAGGCTTTCATGTGGGCTGGGTTTTATTTTGCTGATGTAGTTCGGTTATTACCCAAATATCCGAATGTATAATTCGGTAATTCTGTTAGTTCCAAATTTCGGTTAGTATTTCGGATAGTAAAATTATGGATAATTCGGTATTCGGTTATAACTGAATAGCCTATTCGGTTCGGTTATAACCGAATGATCACTCTTATCCGCTACAGTTAAACTTGTTGTCTATTGTATTCTATCAATTTTTGTACTATTGAAGACTAAGGATAATATATTCTGCATTATCTTAGTCATAATATTCTTTACTGGTCTAGTTGAGCTCACCCTTTTCTTTCATTCTTCTCTTCAGGAAATAAGAATATAGCTGGGACTAGTCGGAGAATGGAGTGACGGTCCAAGATGGTTGCTATAGTAGTCCTCAATATTTTATAAAATAGTGTGATAATAATTGTAATGAGGACTTTATTTGAGTTTGGATATTGTCTACGAGATAATATTTGTGTTAAAACTCTCAGCTTACGTTTTGTCGTATTTTACATGACAGTTGATAATTGTATAAATTAAATTTGTATTTGAGTTATGTACCATGTATTTGGCGACTCAGAATGAGTTATGTATACCTATTTTGGGGGCATCACAATTGATATCAGAGCTTAGGGATATGATCCCCGGCTGAGATTTGAGGTTAGAACAAGGAGGGGAAATACGGGTAAATCCTTCGCTAGTATGACCTACTTAAGCTTAATTGTTATTTAATTGATCGGTCAGAATATAGGGATAATATGTAGCGTGTCAATTAACCCTTGTTTTGTGGCAGTGTTTAAAAATGACATCTAAAAATATTGAGATAAGCAATGGAGCACATGAGACCGTTGAGTCACCGCCAATCAATACTCAGGATAATGTGCATCAGGAAGGCAATAATCCTCATGTAAACAACAACACCGACCAAATGATGAACGACGAAATGTTTAGGACCTTTCTGCAATTCATGCAACACCAAGCGAGAGAAACTCCTGTTCAAAATGCATGCGAAAACAATGGCAACTCTCGGCCGGTCACCGCTAAGCAATTCAAGGAGCTGAGACCACCAGACGTTTTGGGAAAGCCAGAGCCACTGAAGGCAGAGACCTGGATTAAACATATCACCAAGATATTTGATATCTTGGGATGCTTCGAGGAGCAAAAGGTTCCTTTTGCCACCTTCATGTTGCGAGGAGAGGTAGATTACTGGTAGGAATATGTAAAACGTACTCAACCTTCCGCACTGAAGATGTCTTGGTAGAAGTTTCAAGAATTGTTCAACAACAAGTACTTTCCTGAGAGTATTCGTCACATGAAGGAGGTAGAATTTATCAAGTTGGAACAAAACAATATGACCGTATCGCAATACGAGGCTAAATTTGCGGAGTTATTTCGATTTGCATTCCATTTGGTAGACAATGAGGAGCGTATGACATGAATATTTCTGCAAGATTTGAAACCCGAAATACATCAATACCTTATTTTTCACAAACATTGCTTGTATTCAGATGTTGTGAATAGGGCTCAGTTATTGGAGCGTGTTGACTTGGTCATATTCTAACATTAGATTTTGATGATGACTTTCCTATTTACTAAAATGTTTACTCATGCATTTACAGAATATTAAAAGATTTCTTGAAGCTTTGATTTAGTTAAAGGATTGAAGACATGAAGGCTTGAAGAATTGCTTGAGTCATTAGGAAATAAATGTAAGATCCTAGCTTTAATTATTTCTTAATCAAGGCTCTAGGATTTGCATTACATCATTAATTAATTGTGAAATAAATTAAAATGGTTAATTAATTAAAGATTAATTATGAAAATATTTAATTAAGCTTTCAAAATTAATAAGGATCAAATATTAATTAATTGGAGTAATTTTTGAAAAGCTAATTTTGAAACATTCCCATAATTAAAGGAATTAATTTAAAATAGATTTTGATTCTTTATATAAATCTATATTATATATCTTGGGATTGAGTGATTCATTATTTTTTCCATAATTTATTAATTGATTGAACTTTCCTTAAAATTGATTAAGCAAATAAATTTTCATATCTCTAGAATCAATTAGCATGGATCAATATATTGGAGTAATTCTTGGAAAGCTAATTAGTGAAGGCAAATCAAAATAAATATGAAAATGTTATTTTAATATTGATACTTCCAAAATTGATGGAGTTGGTTAGTCAATAAGTTTTAAAAAGGTCATTATCTTTCATATCTTTAACCAAGATTGTTTCCATAAATATTAAGATATGGATTTTTCCATAATCATGGAAGTAATATATAAATAGACTGGGATTTCAAAATAATTATGGAAATATTTTTTAACTATTGATACTTCCCATAATTGATGGAGTTTGTTAGTAAATGAGTTTTAAAAAGATCATTATCTTTCATATCTTTAACCAAGATTGTTTCCATAAATATTAGGATATGGATTATCTATTATTAGGTTTTCCATAATCATGAAAGTAATATATAAATTAATTGGGCTTTTAACATTAATATGGAAAGATATGCATTAAATGAAAATAATTATGAAAGTGATTAATTTATTATGGAACAAATTAACTGGGCATATAAAATCAATATGGAAGTATTTTTAAATGATGAAATCTTAATTGCCATCCATTTAGTAAATGTAAATCTAATTGATATCTTTATTTCATATTTAAAGGTGATTAAATTGATTCCATAATTAAAGCTTCTAAATTGATTTAATTGATTCCATAATTAAGGTTGTTTATTTAGATTCCATAATTAAGGATATTCTAAAAGTTCCTTCCTTAAATTAACCAGCGTGATCTCATCAGTTTAATAGGAAGAAGTTTGAAAATAAGATTTGAATAATCTATAAAATCTTTCATTGATTTCTAAATGAACAGTACATCCGTTGAATAAAAGGAGTTAACAATTGATTTACTTTCTTATTAAAGATGCTCATTATTTAGTGGAGTGAATCTTTATTGTTAACTAAATTGACGAACATACTTTAATTAACATGATTCTATCTTGAGTCAAAGGCAGCATAATTAAAGCTAACAAATATTTTATTCAATCGAATATTAAGTTGATTGACTCACATGCTCCTTAATTGGTTATATCTCCAAATAATATACCATGTGCTTAATTTTAACGAACATATATATGGAGATTTATGAAATCAATTATTAACGTCTATATATATATATCTGTCTTGGAATTAATTCTTAATGGGTAACGACTAAAATTAGCAATGGGCAAAAAGTTTTCCTATCTATATATATGCTTTAGCCATGGGTATGAAAAATAGAAAAAACACCAAGCAATATACTAAAAATCCATTCTGATATCTCCCCTTCTTCATATACAAACTCATAAACGCTATTCAAGTTTTTCAATTGTGTAGTTTTAAAAAGGTTGTTGTGTTATATGGATTATATCCCAGATTTCAGAGACGGCTATTTAACTTGGTGATATCTTTCATACTTTGATCATTGCATTCTAGTTGAGCCTTGAATTGTTGATATAATTATTGCTTTGATCATAGTTTATTTTGTTGTCATATCTTTGATCAATTCTCTAAACATGTGGTAGACTAAGTCGTTAGTCTAAGGTTTCTAATCCAGGTTGGATTAGGGGTTTTGCAAGCAAGTTTAAGGAAGCATAGGTGCTTAAGGATGCATAGGTGCACGGGGAGCAAAGGTGCTCGGGAGTAAAGGTGCTCGGGGAGTATAAGTACTCAAAGGTTGTGAAACTTGTCTTGTAAAGGGGTTTAATTAAACCAAATTGATTAATAAAAAGAGTCTCCAATACTAGTTGGTGTTGGACGTGGATAAGGCCACTAGAATAGAGGTTAGAGGCTGAACCACGTAAAAATTCCTGGTGTTTGTGTGATTATTTCTCTGTTCTTTTTCTTAGTTAATTCACAAGCTTCTAAATTAAGTTTAAACAAGTCAAGACCTGAATATAAAAAGTGTTAGGTGGTTAATTTACAAACACTGATAATTCTACAAGGATAAATATTCAATTCAACATCCTGAATTTATAATCTAATATTCTAGTAAGCAATCCAGCAGCCTGCATTCATATACTGATAATCTGGTAAGTATAAATATTCTATCCAACATCCTGCATTATACTCTGATCACTCTGCAAGCTTAGATATTCTATCTAGCATCTTGCATTATACTCTGATCATTATGCAAGCTTAGATATTTAATCCAGCATCCTGTATTGAAAATTTGGTAAGCATAGATATTCAATCCAGCATCCTACATTCAATATAAGAAAGTAATTTTAAGTTGCAAACGTTTGACATCGGTTGTTCCCACACTTATTCAACCCCCCTTCTAAGTGTGCCTATTTGAATATCATTTGGTATCAGAGCTTGGCTCTACTTATCTTGGTCTTAAAGGTGACTTGTAGGGAAAGATTATAGCATGACACAATTTGGGAACATCATTCTAGAAGGTCAATCTACTGTTAGACCTCCACTACTTTATGGAGCTGAAAATTATAACTTCTGAAAATTTTGAATGACAATATTTCTTAAAAGAGACCCTTGGGAATGGTGGGTCGTGGAGAATGGTCCTGTTATTCCAAGAAAAAAAGATGGTACTCCAAAGACCTTAATGGAAATGGGCTCAATCGAAACTCACATGGTCTCCTATGATTCAAAAGCAATGAACACATTCCTTAGTGGATAGGTGCGATCCGAAATTGACAAAGTTTCCTCATGCAACACGGCTAAGGAGATTTGGGATACTTTAAAAGTAAGCCAGGAAGGAACATCGAAAGTAAGAGAAGTAAAGCTTAGTATGCTCATGCATGATTATGAAATATTCATGCTTGAGAAAGATGAAACTATTAACGAGGCATAAACAAGGTTCCTAGTACTAATGAATTCCTTGAAGCTTCTTGATAAATCAATTCCACAAAGTGAGATCAACCGTAAGTTACTTCGGGCTATGCCCAAGAGGTTTGTTTCTAAAGTTACAACTCTTCAAGATTCTCCTAATATTTCTTCTATGAATACATTAACTCTATTTGGTGAATTAGAAGAATTTGAAGATCAATTAAGGAGATATGATGATGAGGATGATACTCCTTGAAAGAAAGTTAAGCTCGAATTGCAGGTGATGAAGAGGAGCCAGAGGACGATTCTGATAAGGAAATTGTAAAACTTTCAAAAAGGCTCAAAGGGTTCTTAGAAAGAAAGCTTAAGAGAAAGAGTGTTATCACTCCAAACAAGTTCAAGGGAAAGCAAAATGAAGACACTTTCTTTGAATGCGGATGCCCATCCTCGATTCATTGGCGCATTTGAAATCCTCAATCGAGTAGGAATTGTGGCCTATAGACTCTCCTTACTGCCAAGTATGTCTCGTGTTCATAACTATTTTCACATAACTATGTTACGTAAATATATGGAAGACCCGAACCACATTATTGAATTAGAACCAGACAAGATAGCGGAAGATTTAATGTATGAAGAGGTACCTGTTAAAATTTGGGATAAGAAGGAATATATTCTACGCTAAAAAAAGGTTATACCTCAAGTCAAAGTTTTATGGAGAAACCATAATATTGAGGAAATGACCTGAGAGTTAGAATCTGAAATAAAAATAAGGTATCCTCACCTTTTCGACATACCAGGTACGTACACCAATTTCGAGGATGAAATTTTATAAGAAGGGGAGGTTGTAAGACCCCAACTTTTATGAATAAAAATTTAATTTTCTCTAAATTTCTCTTTGAATAATAAGGTGTAGATTTGATATAATGTTATAGTTGTGGGTAGTATTTAAAAATTTTACAAAGTAAGCAAGCTATCATAAAATATTCGTTTGGTTAGGAAATTTTTGTTTTATCAGAGAATATTCGTACGACGACACAATCATTGGTGGACCCCACAACAGAATTATTGTCGAATTTAAAAATGACAGAAATAACCTTTTTATAAAAATAACGACAAAACTTTTACTGTTAACTATTGAAATACCCAGTGATAAAAGTACAATAATACGCGTGATTGCACAGTAGCACATGGTATTATACAATATCTTTGATTATTGATGCTTACATGCGAAGTCACTCAGTTATACTCAATTATTGTAACAGTAGTTGCTGCATAGTATCTCATATTATTGATTCAACTATTGTAACAATATCATCTGCACAATATTTTATATCATTAAATCAATAATTGTGACGACAAAATTATTCATATTATTATTTGTATTATTGACAATGTCTAGAAAGTTTTATCAAGAAAAGGGGTTTAGTCACCTAATTACGCGCCAATAAGGAGAAGTCCTTATCGGAAAGTCCCATATTTCCTAAGAATGATCTGATTGTTAATATTGTGAGTTATAATATTAATGATGAATAAATATTATTAAAAATATGTTTAGTGAAGCCAAGTGAATCGAGATAAACAGAGGAATTTTTTATGAAGTATTTGTTGTAAATTTGGCTTATTACATGGACCCTCACTTACTCATTTTTCAAAACCATTGGTAGAAGGTTATCTCAATTTTGTTTTATTACTTATATATATATATATATATATATATATATATATATATATATATATATATATAAGAATTTTTTTATATAAAACCGAATACTTTTTATATTATATATAAAGTTATTCGTTTTATTAGATTATAAATAGAATATATTACATTTTATTTAAAGTTTTCGTTTTATTAGAATATTTTATTACATAGTGCTGCATAGTAAATCAAATTTTTTCGCCAGTGAATTGCGCCTGTGATCTCCTAATGTGCGTCCGTGATTATTTTTCTTGAATATTTTCCTGCCATTCTCCTATAAATAGGATGCTTAGTTTAGAAATAAAAATTACACCAGAATCAGAGAATTCTTATTCAATATTTTTGAGCGTATTTCTTTTGAGTTTAAGGAAGCTTTGAGTGTAAAAATCAGTGTAAGTTTTCTTCAAAAATATCCCCGCTATACCAGTCAGAAATACTCTCCTTTTAAGGTAAGTGATATTATTTTTTTCAATGTTCGTGTGAAATAATATTTTCTTCCATACTCCGTAGTATGTAAGTAATATTATGTCGTTTCATATTCCTAATTCTACATTTATTTTGATAAGTATTGCTTCTATACTCCTTGAAATTAGTATAATATCCTTGAAATTTGTGCTTCATCTAGTATCGTTCCACTAAAATATTTTTCTGAACATTCTTGTTGAATTTTAACTTTTTCATGCCGGAGTACTATTCACGGGTACTTTCATGTGACGCCCCCAAAATAGGTATACATCACCTATTCTGAGTCGCCAAATACGTGGTACATAACTCAAATACAAACTTAATTTATACAACTGATAAGTGTCGTGTAGAATACGACAAAACATAAGTTGTGAGTTTTAATACAAATATTGTCTTCTAGACTGTATTCAAACTCAAAATATGTCCTCATTACAATTATTATCACACTATTTCACAGAATAGTGAGGACTACTAATGCAAACATCTGGACCGTCACTCCGTTCTCCGACTAGTCCTAGCTATATTCTCATTTCCTGAAGAGAACAATGAAAACAAATGGTGAGCTCAACTAGCCCAGTAAAAAATATTATGACTAAGATAATGCAGAATAAATTATCGTTAGCCTTCAACAATGTTAAACTAATAAAATATAATAAACATCAAGTTTAACTGCAGCGGAACAAGCAATCCATTAGAAGAGTCGAGTAGAGCATGATATCTAATATCTTCTATGATTTAAAATGTTTATTATCAATTTTATCGCTGAGACTCAGCTTAATAAATAATTCACATCATCGAATCATCCCTGCACAACGGCCAATGATATTCATTAGTATCACGACCACAAATTATCCATGCACTACGGGCCAAGGATATTCGTATTTTCATCAATGATCATGATCATACCAACAACTGTCCATCAATGCACTGCGGGCCAATGAGGACTTTTACCACATCATTTGTAATATTACGATCATGATTATACTGAATAATCCCTGATCATAATCATACCAATCAACAGTCTATCTATGCACGTAAGCCTCAGACGACTTTCATCATAATATAAGCATGAGGATGATGACAATGATATAAGAATTCAATTAAAAGAAAGTAAATGATAAAATTTTAAAGATATATAATTAAATTTATCCAGAATTCAATAATGTCCAAATTATCAACATGATACTGCTTTGTGGAGTAAAATTCACGAATAATATTGTATCAAAAATAATTTGGACCGAAAAAAAATTATTTTTTTGTTATGAATAGTACCCCGGGTGAATAGTATTCCGTGAATAGAAATTCAAAAATTATACTGTGACGCCCCCAAATTCGAGTACTTGAAACCCGAACTCGGTGCTTCACGATACCATTTCTATGAGCGGAATTCTATGAATAATAATAACCATAATATGAATAACAACTTAATTTACATAATTATCAGAGTTTATCTCCCCAGGTACGAGACCTTAAAGTACATTCCAAACAATACATGATATTATTTATATATATATCATTGTCTTAATAATATAAACTATTACAGCAACTACCACAAATCTTATTCAGTTAGCTTTCCTTTTCCTTTGTTTCTGCACGAGCTTTCTGGTTCTTCAAACTTAACTAAAAATATTTAAATTAAGGAAGAATGAGCATTTAAGTGCCCAGCAAGTAATAACAATAATATATATTAGCTGAAAGAATTAAATGTTTTCTTTAAAAGACACTTCTACAACGAATCAACAGTTCTGAAGTATGCTGTACCAAGAATAATAATAACATAACAACTCTCTTTCACATTTTTAAAACTACGTATTGACTATAAGTAGGGTTAAGTGACATATTATGAACATTATTTTCTTTTTTCGAAAAGGTTAAACAGAAATTCATCTGCAAACCGTCATAACTTACGGACACGGGGGTGATCAGCCCGTTGTGTCCTGTATTGATCAATACTACATTTTAAGAACTATCTCCGCCTTGGGCGCATAAAAGTTTTCCCTATGTAAGGGATGTTCATACTTGTCTGGGTTCTAAAGCAAATGTTTTATCTTGTTCAACAATAATCTATAATTCAACCTATATATATATATATATATATATATATATATATATATATATATATATATATATATATATATATATATATAAGGGTAATTGACAAAGGTATATCAACATGTGATTAAATACAATGATTATCCAAGTGGGGACACTTATATAACCATTTTATAGAAATTGACGAACATAATATATATCTGAATTACCATATACTAACATGTTGATAAATAATGAGCGGATAAAGATTATGTCGCAGTAGAGTTGATAATATAGCATAATAATAATTTAATTCTGAAACTTCTTACTCATGTCCATTGCATAAAGAAAATGCAAAGGTAGGATACTTGCCTGAGCTGCTGCTTACAATAACGCAACTTAGATTAATCTTTTATACAGCGACCTATCAGTAATAAGATCATTCGTTCGATTAGAATAATATACTATAACACATAGTACTGCATTTCGCAGTCAGCACATAACCTAATCACATTATCACACATATCCAACAGTCATTGAATCATAATTAATCATTAATACAATCAAAATATCTAAGTCTAGATGAATTTCTGAAATATGTCGGTGTACCGACAACTTTATTTAATAATTATCGAGTCTAAGACTCTATTCTGTATCTCAATATTCATAAGTATCAGTCATATTATTTTTAATTGACTTAAAATAATTTTTAAACACTTATTATAATTTATCAAGAATTTTCAAACATCGAAATCATAATTAAATGATTTAAATATCAAATAATTTTATTATCATTAACATTTAATCAATATTAAATTATTAATGAAACTGTTGCCAAAATATTAAAGTTATGTATAATAACTCAAAATACTTTTAAAACATTTATATTACTCTTAAATGATTTTTAAAATATTTAAAATAATTTTTAAATAATTACCATTAATATTAAAATATTAATGCACTATTTATCCAAATATTAAAAGTCATTTATTATAACTTAAAATATTTTTAATTCATTTATATCCTTTTTAAATGATTTTTAAATAAATAAAACCATTTTTAAACTATTTATTTAATATAATTATTAAATAAACTAAATATCATCAATATTAGATTAATATCATTAATATTAAATTAATAATATTTTTCATGACAAAATATCCAAAGTCATATTTTATAACTCAAAATATTTTTATGATACTTTAAATGATTTTTAAAATCATTAATTCTATTTTCCATAATTATTTCATATATTTATTAAATAACTTAAACATCATTAATATTAATTAATTAATTAAATTTCATCACAAAATATTAAAATTCATCAAAAATAACTTAAAATATTTTCTAACACAATAATATAATTTTTCATGATTTTTCATGAATTAAAATAATTTATTTAATATTATAATTAAATAAATAAATACCTTTTTATATTCCAAAAATACTAAATATTTTTGAAATATACTCAAAATAGTTAAAAACAATTTTTCAGACTTTAAAATAAATTTTCAGAATTTATTAAGTATTTTTAATAATTAAAATCTAATTTTTCTAATTTTTAAATCATTTTCGAAATTTTCAGAAATTGAAAATTTTAAGATAAATCAAAACCGTCGCTAAAGGCTTTAGTTACACTTATCTGTTGGCTTAGGTGTTCTTGAGCCTCAAGAACACTGACAAGGCAGTTATCAAGGTGCCTAGTTTGACCGATTATAATTCTCAATCCATTACGTTTCTGGGAAATCTAACACTTGGATCTTGTAGTGCTCATGCAATACTACAATTACCAACAAGCATCATGACTAAAAAAACATCAAATCTAAGAGTTATTAGCCATCAAAAAGTCTGACAAGGCTGTTCTTCGACTGAAGAACAGTCGAGGTGCCTACTTTGGATCCTTATAACTTCCAATCTGTGTATTGTTTGTGTGATCTATCAATTGGAGTGTGTAGACAACATGTAGGACTACAACTACAAAGCATCATAACACATTAAAATCATAACATGAGCAAAATCTAGCTGGTCAAACTTCAACACGGAATCTGCTCAAAAAAATTCTGGGTTTGTGTTCTTCAGCGTTTTCGGTCAACGGGTTTTGACCATGAATAACTCCCGATCTACAAAAGCTATGAACTTGATTCTTTTTGAATATTAAAGACCACATATCCGACTACACATAACAACTTTTAAATAACAAAAATCGTGATCGAGTAAAGATTTATAAGCTCTGACATTTGCCAAAAAATATTTTCTGGACACTTAGAATATTTTCTGAGTTTGAAGAACAGCCGGTCAATGTCGGTCAACCCACTTTGACCTTAAATAACTTTTGATCCAAAATAGATATGGACCTGATTCGTTTTGGAGATTAAAGACCACATAACAAGCTACACATATCAACTTTTAGATCACAAAACACATTAAAGATCACAGAGATATAAGGCTTGACATTTGCCAAAAAATCACAGAAAATAAAATTTCTAGATTTTGGAAATCTTCAAATCCGAGCTTCTAAATGTTATGGATCCAACATCTATCAACCCAGATCATCCTTAGACACTATAATCAACATGTTCTAACATTTAAACATAACATCTAACACCAAAAATTTAAAAAAAATCAAGCTAGAGTTTATACCTTTTCTAAGCTTTGATTCTTGATTCTAGCTACTGATTTGGTTATGGCTGATCGTGGGGCTTGATTATAGATTGATATATGATGATATTTTTGGAGGTTCTAGAGAGAGAAGCTCAAGGATGAGAGTAGGACAAAATGTTAGTGTGTGATTACATTTATTTAGCTCCAATCTATTTATAGACCAAGTGGATTGCCTTGGATGCTTGAATTGAATGATTCCATCTGATTTATTGAGCCTTGGATGCTAAGTGGGTAGGGTAGGAATGTTGGCTAGCAATGATACACCAATAATTCATTAATAATACACTAAAAGGGTATTTTGGTAATTTCCATTAAAACTGAAGGGCATTCTTGTCCAATGTGATTAAATCTAGGGTTTAATCACTAGATTATAAATCTTAAAATTACCCAAATAATTCCTAGGGTTTGACAATTTAAAATAATTGTACAATAACATTTTAATTAAACACAATAAATTAAAATTAGGGTTTTTAATTAGAAAAATAGGGTTTCTTAATATTAACAATTAGGGTTTCCTAATTAACCATTATGGGTTCCTAATTGTCTGTATATTTTACTAACACATTAATTACGATTTCTAATTTCAACCAATTAGAGTTATTTAAATAATAATTAGGGTTTCTCCTAATTACGGAAATTCTAATATACACAATAAAATTCATATAACGCAATTTCTACTCAGTCTTGAACTCACAACTGAGTTTAACAATTAAGGCTTAAAAATACGATATAAGGGTCATGATATAAATTTACCATAATTAACCAATCATTATCTGTCCACACATATACAGTACATATATATAGCACTGAAAATTCAAAATATATATAATATTATATTATTATTCTCATCTCTTGATAAAAATTCAATTTAGGGTTTGAAAATCCATAACTGACTTATCCATCGTATACAACATCAATAATCAAGTTAAAATAATTAACTTAAATATTCTGAACAGATTCATATAATAAAATATTTATTATCATAATTCTAATTGTCTCTTCATATATTATTTAAATAATATCCAATCATGTTCTCATGGAAAATAATTAATAAAAACATTTCTGCTTACAGAAATTAATTATCATAAGAATATAATTTGTAGTAATTAATAATTCTAAAAATTATTTCTAATTTTTTAAGTAATAAATATATTTGCATTTATCGTACACATTACTTGACACTTATTCTAAAAAAAAAAAAATTCATATGCAAAAATTCCTTATTTATTTTTATAGAAAATATCGGGTTATTACATTTCCCTTATAAGGATTCCGTCCCCGGAATCATCGTTTTAAAACTCATATATACAAGGGTACATAGCATATATAATCATTGCAAGTAGACCTCGATCATAATTGATCGAACTGATCTTTTACTATTCAGCATAACGCTTGTCTACGTGATTAAACAGAAGTTTGATTTTTAAAAGGACTCAAATTCTTCATTCATAATTTCTTTATAAATTAATTTACTATATATATAAGAAAATCATATAAGATATATAAGTTATTCGAATAACACCTGGAGTTCCATTTCCAGCTGCCACAGTATCCTGGACCGTCATGTTGAAGACCCTCGGAGTTGCTTTTGTTGGGTTATTGGTTGAGGTCGGTCCTGTGATTGCTAAAGTCCCACTGCCTTTTCCCGTGGTTACATTTCCTGCCTCCATTCTCCTCTTTGGACAATCCTTCACCTTATGTTCAGTCGATCCACATATAAAACACCCACTGTTCATCCTTGGGTTGGGGCAGTTAGGAGAGATATGACCCTCCTGCCCGCACTTGTAACATACAAACTCACCCTTCAGGCACTCACCAGTGTGATTCTTCCCGTAATTCTTGCACTGCACTACCTGCTTCTTCACACCTTCTTGTTTCACCTGAACATTCCCAGAAAAATTCCCCTTTCTTTTCTCACCCCTATTTCTACTATTTCCTTCCACCTTCAAAGATCCTTCTGCCTTGCTTTTGTTCTTCTTCTCCTTGTTGTAGAGGCTCATGGCCTCACTCCCCTCCTCAGCTATGATAGCCTTCTCCATGAGTGCTGCAAAAGTATTGATTTGCAATACTGCCACCTTATTGTAGAGCCAGGGTTTTAAGCCCAGCTCAAACCTCCTTGCCTTTCTATCCTCCGTATCAACTTGATGTGGAGCAAACCTAGCAAACTCATTAAACTTTGCGACATACTCCGCAACAGTCATGTTCTCCTGCTTTAAATTCAGAAATTTCACCTCCATCCTAGCTTGCATACTAGCTGAGAGATAGTTTTCAAAAAATAAAGTCTTAAACCTATCCCAAGTAACTACTCCTTCTCCTGCCCTAGTTTTATTTGCCTCCCACCAAAAGTTGGCTTCCCCTTTCATCATATAAGTGGCAAAAGCAGTCTTTTGCCCCTCATCTACCCTAGCAATTACGAACGCTTTTTCTATTTCATTAACCCATGTCTGGGCTTCTATAGGGTCAGCTGATCCTCTGAATTCCGGTGGTCCTACTGCTTTGAAGTCTTTAAATTTTGCCAAGCGATTATCTGGCTGGTTCCCTGCGGCTGGTATTCCCTGCTGCATAGCCTGAGCTACCATGTTTGCAAAGTTTTGCATCGGGTCTTGTTGTTGTTCCTCAGTATTGTTGAGAGATTCTTCTACCCTTTGGTTTCGAGTTTGACGTCTTGGCGGCATTATCTGGTTAAGTAAAACCATAAATTATACTTTATTAACTTACATTCTGAACCTTATTCCATAAGATTAATATATTAAACTTGTTTCATTTCTCAAACTTAAATTCATATTCATTCATCGAATATTTTACATAACATAGCACATACTGCTTTAAACACCAGCTATCCTTTTGTGACTATAAAAGTCGGGATTTACAAACTTGACCAACACACATATTATATTAAACATACCTACTCAACATAACCTAAAGCTTTTTCTTGGACATCTTTTCGCTTGATGACCTTTCCTCGCACAAATAAAACATGAACCTGGTTCAAGGTAAGGACAATAAGGAGAAGTATGTCCTTCACGTCCGCAATTATAACATATCATTTTCCTTTTCTTCTTACTAGGTCTTTCTAAGTCATAGTCTTCTATCTTTCTTTTTCCATTATCTCTCGGAGCTGCACACGATGTGTTGCTTGAGGCTCCTATCTGATCAATTTGGATTTTAAGCTTATCCTGTTCTTTCATTGTTTCTATTAACGCCTGACGCAGTTGAATATTCAACAGCTTTTCTATTTCCCACAGCTTTTTCAAAGAAGAAACCTTGTTCCTCAAATCCTGCACCTCCGTTGATGCTTGATCAGCTTCAACTTTAGTGTCCGAATCACTATCTGTCAGTTCCACCATTTCTGGATCTGGTACTATATTTTCCACAATAACCACCTCGTCCGAGTTGGTTTCATTGTGAGCCTTTATTTCAGCTATTGGCTTCGATATTAGCTCGGGTGTATGGATCTGATTCTTCTTCAAGTTATAAGCCCATAACAATCCTTTTCCACCAGACATCTACACACATAAATTATCCTGATTAGCATATAGTATATACACACAGCAAATAATAGTTTTATAAGAGTTATCTTTTATTTTGTTCAACGATGAATTTATTCAATTCATCTCCTTTTAAAACTCTATATGAGTTATTTGTATTTTTAACGTTTCCCCATGTCCTAAGGTTATAGCCTAAGGTCAATCCCACCTAAGGTTTCTAACCCTAATGCTCTGATACCAACCTGTGACGCCCCCAAATTCGAGTACTTGAAACCCGAACTCGGTGCTTCACGATACCATTTCTATGAGTGGAATTCTATGAATAATAATAACCATAATATGAATAACAACTTAATTTACATAATTATCAGAGTTTATCTCCCCAGGTACGAGACCTTAAAGTACATTCCAAACAATACATGATATTATATATATATATATATATATATATATATATATATATATATCATTGTCTTAATAATATAAACTATTACAGCAACTACCACAAATCTTATTCAGTTAGCTTTCCTTTTCCTTTGTTTCTGCACGAGCTTTCTGGTTCTTTAAACTTAACTGAAAACATTTAAATTAAGCAAGAATGAGCATTTAAGTGCCCAGCAAGTAATAACAATAATATATATTAGCTGAAAGAATTAAATGTTTTTTTTTGAAAGACACTTCTACAACGAATCAACAGTTCTGAAGTAAGCTGTACCAAGAATAATAATAACATAACAACTCTCTTTCACATTTTTGAAACTACGTATTGACTATAAGTAGGGTTAAGTGACATATTATGAACATTATTTTCTTTTTTCGAAAAGGTTAAACAGAAATTCATCTGCAAACCGTCATAACTTACGGACACGGGGGTGATCAGCCCGTTGTGTCCTGCATTGATCAATACTACATTTTAAGAACTCTCTCCGCCTTGGGCGCATAAAAGTTTTCCCTATGTAAGGGATGTTCATACTTGTCTGGGTTCTAAAGCAAAGGTTTTATCTTGTTCAACAATAATCTATAATTCAACCTATATATATAAGGGTAATTGACAAAGGTATATCAACATGTGATTAAATATAATGATTATCCAAGTGGGGACACTTATATAGCCATTTTATAGAAATTGACGAACATAATATATATCTGAATTACCATATACTAACATGTTGATAAATAATGAGCGGATATAGATTATGTCGCAGTAGAGTTGATAATATAGCATAATAATAATTTAATTCTGAAACTTCTTACTCATGTCCATTGCATAAAGGAAATGCAAAGGTAGGATACTTGCCTGAGCTGCTGCTTACAATAACGCAACTTAGATTAATCTTTTATACAGCGACCTATCAGTAATAAGATCATTCGTTCGATTAGAAAAATATACTATAACACATAGTACTGCATTTCGCAGTCAGCACATAACCTAATCACATTATCACACATATCCAACAGACATTGAATCATAATTAATCATTAATACAATCAAAATATCTAAGTCTAGATGAATTTCTGAAATATGTCGGTGTACCGACAGCTTTATTTAATAATTATCGAGTCTAAGACTCTATTCTGTATCTCAATATTCATAAGTATCAGTCATATTATTTTTAATTGACTTAAAATAATTTTTAAACACTTATTATAATTTATCAAGAATTTTCAAACATCGAAATCATAATTAAATGATTTAAATATCAAATAATTTTATTATCATTAACATTTAATCAATATTAAATTATTAATGAAACTGTTGCCAAAATATTAAAGTTATATATAATAACTCAAAATACTTTTAAAACATTTATATTACTCTTAAATGATTTTTAAAACATTTAAAATTATTTTTAAATAATTACCATTAATATTAAAATATTAATGCACTATTTATCCAAATATTAAAAGTCATTTATTATAACTTAAAATATTTTTAATTCATTTATATCCTTTTTAAATGATTTTTAAATAAATAAAACCATTTTTAAACTATTTATTTAATATAATTATTAAATAAACTAAATATCATTAATATTAGATTAATATCATTAATATTAAATTAATAATATTTTTCATGACAAAATATCCAAAGTCATATTTTATAACTCAAAATATTTTTATGATACTTTAAATGATTTTTAAAATCATTAATTCTATTTTCCATAATTATTTCATATATTTATTAAATAACTTAAACATCATTAATATTAATTAATTAATGAAATTTCATCACAAAATATTAAAATTCATCAAAAATAACTTAAAATATTTTCTAACACAATAATATAATTTTTCATGATTTTTCATGAATTAAAATAATTTATTTAATATTATAATTAAATAAATAAATACCTTTTTATATTCCAAAAATACTAAATATTTTTGAAATATACTCAAAATAGTTAAAAACTATTTTTCAGACTTTAAAATAATTTTTCAGAATTTATTAAGTATTTTTAATAATTAAAATCTAATTTTTCTAATTTTTAAATTATTTTCGGAATTTTCAGAAATTGAAAATTTTAAGATAAATCAAAACCGTCGCTAAAGGCTTTAGCGACACTTATCTGTTGGCTTAGGTGTTCTTGAACCTCAAGAACACTGACAAGGCAGTTATCAAGGTGCCTAGTTTGACCGATTATAATTCTCAATCCATTACGTTTTCTGGGAAATCTAACACTTGGATCTTGTAGTGCTCATGTAATACTACAATTACCAACAAGCATCATGACTAAAAAAACATCAGATCTAAGAGTTATTAGCCATCAAAAAGTCTGACAAGGCTGTTCTTCGACTGAAGAACAGTCGAGGTGCCTACTTTGGATCCTTATAACTTCCAATCTGTGTATTGTTTGTGTGATCTATCAATTGGAGTGTGTAGATAACATGTAGGACTACAACTACAAAGCATCATAACACATTAAAATCATAACATGAGCAAAATCTAGCTGGTCAAACTTCAACACGGAATCTGCTCAAAAAAATTCTGGGTTTGTATTCTTCAGCGTTTTCGGTCAACGGGTTTTGACCATGAAACTCCCGATCTACAAAAGCTATGAACTTGATTCTTTTTGAATATTAAAGAACACATATCCGACTACACATAACAACTTTTAAATAACAAAAATCGTGATCGAGCAAAGATTTATAAGCTCTGACATTTGCCAAAAAATATTTTCTGGACACTTAGAATATTTTCTGAGTTTGAAGAACAGCCGGTCAATGTCGGTCAACCCACTTTGACCTTAAATAACTTTTGATCCAAAATAGATATGGACCTGATTCGTTTTGGAGATTAAAGACCACATAACAAGCTACACATAGCAACTTTTAGATCATAAAACACATTAAAGATTCCAGAGATATAAGGATTGACATTTGCCAAAAAATCACAGAAAATAAAATTTCTAGATTTTGGAAATCTTCAAATCCGAGCTTCTAAATGTTATGGATCCAACATCTAGCAACCCAGATCATCCTTAGACACTATAATCAACATGTTCTAACATTTAAACATAACATCTAACACCAAAAATTTAAAAAAAATCAAGCTAGAGTTTATACCTTTTCTAAGCTTTGATTCTTGATTCTAGCTACTGATTTGGTTATGGCTGATCGTGGGGCTTGATTATAGATTGATATATGATGATATTTTTGGAGGTTCTAGAGAGAGAAGCTCAAGGATGAGAGTAGGACAAAATGTTAGTGTGTGATTACATTTATTTAGCTCCAATCTATTTATAGACCAAGTGGATTGCCTTGGATGCTTGAATTGAATGATTCCATCTGATTTATTGAGCCTTGGATGCTAAGTGGGTAGGGTAGGAATGTTGGCTAGCAATGATACACCAATAATTCATTAATAATACACTAAAAGGGTATTTTGGTAATTTCCATTAAAACTGAAGGGCATTCTTGTCCAATGTGATTAAATCTAGGGTTTAATCACTAGATTGTAAATCTTAAAATTACCCAAATAATTCCTAGGGTTTGACAATTTAAAATAATTGTACAATAACATTTTAATTAAACACAATAAATTAAAATTAGGGTTTTTAATTAGAAAAATAGGGTTTCTTAATATTAACAATTAGGGTTTCCTAATTAACCATTATGGGTTCCTAATTGTCTGTATATTTTACTAACACATTAATTACGATTTCTAATTTCAACCAATTAGAGTTATTTAAATAATAATTAGGGTTTCTCCTAATTACGGAAATTCTAATATACACAATAAAATTCATATAACGCAATTTCTACTCAGTCTTGAACTCACAACTGAGTTTAACAATTAAGGCTTAAAAATACGATATAAGGGTCATGATATAAATTTACCATAATTAACCAAGCATTATCTGTCCACACATATACAGTACATATATATAGCACTGAAAATTTAAAATATATATAATATTATATTATTATTCTCATCTCTTGATAAAAATCCAATTTAGGGTTTGGATTCCATAACTGACTTATCTATCGTATACAACATCAATAATCAAGTTAAAATAATTAACTTAAATATTCTGAACAAATTCATATAATAAAATATTTATTATCATAATTCTAATTGTCTCTTCATATATTATTTAAATAATATCCAATCATGTTTTCATGGAAAATAATTAATAAAAACATTTCTGCTTACAGAAATTAATTATCATAAGAATATAATTTATAGTAATTAATAATTCTAAAAATTATTTCTAATTTTTCAAGTAATAAATATATTTGCATTTATCGTACACATTACTTGACACTTATTCTAAAAAAAAAAAAAATTCATATGCAAAAATTCCTTATTTATTTTTATAGAAAATATCGGGTTATTACAAATACCCCGTGAATAGTACTCCGGCATAAAAAGGTTAAAACTTGTCAAGAATGCTCAGAATAATATTTCCATTAAAATGATACTGGATGAAGCGCAAATATCAAGAATATTCTACTAATTTTATGGAGTATAGAAGTCAAAACTTAACAAAATGAGTATAGAATTCTAAATTTGAAATGAAATAATATTACTTACATACTACAGAGTATGGAAGAAAATACTATTTCATACGAATACTGAACAAAAATAATATCTCTTACCTTAAAAAGAGAGTACTTCTGACTGGTATGACAGGGATATTCTTGAAGAAAATTTTCACTGTTTTCTACGCTCAAAGCTTCTTAAAACTCTAAAGAAATACGCTCAATATTATAGAAGGAGAATTCTCTGATTCTGGTGTGATTTTCAATTCTAACTAAGCATCTTATTTATAGGAGAATGGAATGAGACTATTTGAATTAAAATTATCATGGATCAACAGTGGTTTACAGAAAATTCGTCTGAGAAATTCACGGGCAAATTTTCAGAAATCATATGATTTACTATGCAGACACTATACAAATACCATGCATAATAAAATATAATATATTCTATTTTTCATAAAAAATAAAACTTATTATGTTATATATATATATATATATATATATATATATATATATATATATATATATATATATATATATATACACCATCCTTTTTTTTCCTTACCAACCCGTGACAACCCCCCTTATTTTCCATCTTTCATCCCACAAGTGGGCCCCCACTCCCACATGTCACTTTCACACATATATATTATTTTATATTTACTGTAAAATTTTGTACCGATTATTTTGAAAAATAAGTAAATGAAGGTCCAAATAATAAGCAAAAGTTACAATAAATACTTCATAAAAATTTTCTCAATATTTTTAACAACATTTATCATTATTATTATTATAATTCGTAATATTTAACGACCAGATCGTTCCCAAGAAAGAGGGAGCTTTCCGATAAGAATTTCTCTCTATTGGCGCGTAATTAGATGACCAAACCTCTCCTCGACAGAACTTTCTAGACATCGTTAATATTGCAAATAATAATATGAATAACTTTGTCGTCTCAATTATTGATTTAATAATATATAAAATATTGACAATAATTGAATCAAATAACGTGAGATACTATGCAACAATTACTGTAGCAATAATTGAATAAAACTGAGTAACTTCTCACGTAAGTATCAATAATTAATACCGTGTGCTATTATGCAACCACACGTATTACTGTACTTTTACCACCGGGTATTTCAACAGTTAACAGTAAAACTTCCGTCGTTATCTTTATAAAAAGATATTTATGTCATTTTCTCATTTTGACAGTAATTTCGTTGTGGGGTCCACTAATGATTGCGCTGTTATACGAATATTTCCTGATACAATGAATATTCCCCGACCAATCGAATATTTTATAACAACTTGCTTACTTTGAAAATTTATAAATATTACCCACAATTATAACATTATATCAAATCCACACCATAATATTCAAAATATATATCGAGAAAAATTTAATCTTTATTTATGAAAGTTGGGGTCTTACAACCTCCCCTTCTTATGAAATTTCGTCCTTAAAATTAGGGTACATACATGGTATGTCGAAGAGGTGAGGATACCTTGATTTCATATCAGATTCTAACTCCCAGGTCATTTTCTCAACATCGTGGTTTTTCAACAAAACTTTGACTTGAGATATAACATTGGAGAGTAGAATATGTTCCTTCTTATCCAAGATTTTAACATGTACCTCTTCATACGTTAAATCTTCTGCTATTTTGTCTGGTTCTAACTCAATGATATGGTTCGGGTCTTTCATATATTTACGTAACATGGATATGTGAAAAACGTTATGAACACGAGATATACTTGAAGGTAAAACGAGTCTATAGGCCACAGTTCCTACTCGGTCAAGGATTTCAAATGGGCTAATGAATCGAGGATTGAGCTTTCCTCTATTTCTAACTCTCGTAACTCCTTTCCATGGAGCCAGACGTAACAACACATAATCACCAACATTGAATTTCACGTCCTTTCGATGAAGATCATCATAACTCTTTTGTCGATCTTGTGAGGTTTTTATACGTTGCCTGATCATTTGAATCTTCTCCGTAGTCATAGGTACCAATTCTGGTCCAAACAACGTTGCTTCATCCACCTCATCCCAACATACTGGAGAATGACACTTTCTTCCATACAACACCTCAAATGGAGCCATGCCGATACTTGCTTCATAACTGTTGTTGTAGGAGAATTCCACTAATGGTAAGAACTTGTCCCAACTTCCTTTGAAGTCAAGAACACAGAGTCTTAATAGATCTTCAAGAGTTTGAATAGTCCTCTCCGACTGCCCGTTCGTTTGAGGATGATATGCCAAACTAAATCGTAAATCCATGCCCATAGCTTTTTGCTAACTGACCCAAACCGTGAAGTGAATCTTGGGTCTCGATAAGAAATTATGGATACTGGCATACCACGCAGTCTTACAATCTCATTTATGTATATACGAGCAAGACGTTCAAGTGTATAAGTTTCTCGTATAGGTAAGAAATGAGCAGACTTGGTCAATCTATTAATAATGACCCAAATTGCATCTATGCCTTGAGAAATCTTGGGAGGACTAGTAACGAAATCCATGGTAATGTTCTCCCATTTCCATTCTGGAATTTCAAGTGGTTGCAATGGACCTTTCGGCACTTGATGCTCCGCCTTGACTTGTTGACAAGTTAAACACCTTGAGATAAACTCTGGTATCTCTCTCTTCATATTGCTACACTAAAATGTATGTCGAAAATCACGATACATTTTGGTACTCCCAGGATGGATTGCAAACGGTATGTTGTGCACCTCCATCATGATTTTATACTTTAAATCAGGGTCGTTAGAAACACAAAGTCTGGAGTTGACTCGAAGTATTCCTTCTTCATCGATTCTTGCTTCTGGGATAGCACCTTCTTGCACTTTCTTCTTCATACGTATCAGCTCCGGGTCTACAAGTTGAGCATCTTTAACTTTATCAATTAAAGTCAGTTCTACTCGTATATTTCCCATCATCACGTGGGTCCCTGAAGTCTTTAACTCTATCTCCATCCTTTGTAAGTCATACAAAATAGGCCTTTGCGTTGATAATATCGCACTTGTACCCGCATATATGATCTTCTACTCAGTGCGTCAGCTATCACATTCGCTTTTTCAGGATGGTATTGGATGGTATGATCGTAATCTTTCAATAGCTCGAGCCAACGTCGTTGCCGCATGTTTAGTTCCTTTTGGGTGAAGAAATATTTGAGGCTTTTATGATCCGTATAGATCTCTACTTTCTCCCCATACAGGTAATGCCTCCAGATCTTTAGTGCGAAAATGACTGCTGCCAACTCTAGATAATGAGTAGGATAATCCCTCTCATATTCTTTGAGTTGTCGTGAGGCATAGGCTATGACTTTCCCATGTTACATGAGAACACATCCTAACCCTTTGCCTGAAGCATCACTGTAGATAACAAATCCCTCCGAACCAAATGGTATTATCAGAACAGGTGCTGAAATGATTCTCCTCTTGAGTTCTTGAAAACTCTTCTCACATTCCTTGCTCCAACCAAATTTTGTATCTTTTCAAGTCAGCTGAGTTAATGGAGTAGCGATTCAAGAAAATCCTTCCATGAATCTCCGATAATAACCAGCTAAGCCCAAAAATCTACATACTTCGGTCACTGACTTAGGTTGCTCCCAGTTTTGAATTGCTTCAATCTTTGCCGGGTCAACAAATATCCCATGATTTGATATCACATGCCCAAGGATTGCTACTTCCTCAAGCCAGACTGTCATTTCTTTAACTTGGCATATTCACGAAGCTTTTGGAGTGTAAGCTTCTAGTGTTGCTCATGATCTTCACGACTTTTGGAATAAATGAGGATGCCATCAATAAAGACAACCACAAAATGATCTAAATATTTCTTGAATACTCGGTTCATCATATCCCCGAAGGCAGCAGGAGCATTAGTCAATCCAAAAGACATGACTAGGAATTCGTAATACCCGTACCGAGTTTTGAAAGCAGTCTTTGGAATGCCATCAGTTTTAATCTTTTACTGGTGATATTCGAAACGAAGATTAATCTTTGAAAAGAATTTGGCGCCTTGCAATTGGTCAAACAGGTCATCAATGCGTGGCAATGGGCATCAATTTTTGATGGTGACATGATTCAACTCCCAATAATCAATACAAAGTCGCATACTTCCATCTTTCTTCTTCACGAATAGAATAGGAGCACCCCAAGGAGACGTACTAGGACAAATAAAATCGATGTCTAACAATTTCTGCAGTTGGATTTTTAACTCCTGAAGTTCAATAGGAGTCATTCGATATGGGGATTTGGAAATAGAATTTGTACCGGGTTCAAGGGCGATACAAAATTTGATTTCACGCTCTGGGGGTAGGCCAGGATGTTCTTAAGGGAATATGTCAGGAAATTTATTAACAATAGAAATATCATTCAAATCTGACGTATTTTTGTTTAAATCCGTGACATGTGCTAAGAAAGCTTGACATCCTTTTTTAATAAACGAATAGCTTTATGGCTTGATATGACAATGATTGACTTTAGTGGTTTGGTCACTTGAATTTGCATAATAGGTTGGTTAGGAATATAAAAGTTAATAACCTTACGAAAATAATCAATTTTAGCATGATGAGAATTTAACCAATCAATCCCTAGAATCACGTCAAATGCAAGTATTTTCAAAGAAATAAGATCGATAGGTAACATGCGAGTGCCAATTTGAATCAAACAAGACTTATAAACAGCGGATGTAATGAAGGTTTCTCCCAACGGAGTTTCAACAGATAAGTCAAAGTCTAATTTCTCCATAGTTAAATTTAAACGTTGAGCGCAAGTAGGAGAAATAAAAGAATGGGTAGAACCGGTATCAAATAAGGTATAGACTTCGCAAGAGTTTATGATTAGCTTACCCGTGATGACTTTATTCGGGTTCCTTGCTTTTTGGGAGGTCACGACAAACACTCTCCCTTGAACTACTGGTTTTGACTTGTTTGGGACGACATTTGGTGTTACCATCCCAACTGGACTTGGCTTCACTGCACGATAAAATTGAGCTAGGTGACCTTCTTTTCTATAATTGTAACACGTTTTGGACTGTTGCATGCAATTTGGACTGATGTGTCCTTCCCCTCCGCATTTATAGCATACGATCGTTGATCGTTCTCCTCCTTTAACAACGGGTGCTGGTGCTGACGTCTTTCTATCATTATTGAATCTCCTCTTCTTGAAATTCCCACTTTTATTGTCTTGGACATGATTACCACCGAAGTGGTTACCATTTCTGGCATGTTGACTTCCTCCACGTTTGTTGTCATCGCTTCGATGACTGCTTCCACTGGTAGTATCGCTTTTCCGGCTGCTATCTCTTGGTTGTGTTGACTCATTATCACGTTCCAATAGCTGAGGCCTATTTACAACATCTGAATACAAACGCAGTTTGTGAGAAATTAGGTATTGACGTATCTCGGGTTTCAAATCTCTTAGAAATATCCGCGTCATTCTCTCCTCATTATCAATCAAGTGGGATGCAAACCGGGACAACTCGGCAAACTTAGCTTCTTACTACGACATGGTCATATTGTTTTGCTCCAGCTTGATGAACTCTACCTCCTTCATGTAACGAATACTTTCGGGAAAGTACTTGTCGTTGAACAGTTCTTGGAACTTCTCCCAAGACATCTTCAGTGCAGTAGGTTGCGTACGCTTTACGAATTCCCACCAATAATCTGCCTCTCCTCGCAACATAAAGGTGGCAAAGGGAACCTTTTGTTCTTCGGAGCATCCCAAGACATCAAATATCTTGGTGATCTCCCAAAAACTCCGGTGGTCCCAGCTCCTTGAACTGTTTAGCGGTGACCATCCGAGGGTTGCCAGTGTTTCCACCTGTATTTTGAACAGGAGTCGTTCTCACCTGATGTTGTATGAATTGCATAAAGCCTCTGAACATCCCATTATTCATCATTTGGTCAGTGTTGTTGTTTTTTTGAGGATTATTACCTTCCTGATGCACATTATCTTGGGTATTGATCGTTGGTGACTCCACGGTCTCATGTGCTCCATTTCTTATCTCAATATTCTCGGATGTCATTTTCAAACACTGCCACAAAATAAGGGTTAATTGACATGCCACATATTATCCCTATATTCTGTCCGGCCAATTAAATAACAAATAAACTTAGGTAGGTCATACTAGCGAATGATTTTCCCGTCTCTCCCCCTCTAGTTCTAGTCTCACATCTCAGCTAGGGATCATATCCCTAAGCTTTGATCACCCCTAAAATAGGTATACATCACCTATTCTAAGTCACCAAATACATGGTACATAACTCAAATACAAACTTAATTTATACAACTGATAAGTGTCGTGTAGAATACGACAAAACATAAGTTGTGAGTTTTAATACAAATATTATCTTCTAGACTGTATTCAAACTCAAAATATGTCCTCATTACAATTATTATCACACTATTTCACAGAATAGTGAAGTCTACTAATGCAAACATCTGGACCGTCACTCCATTCCCCGACTAGTCGCAGCTATATTCTCATTTTCTGAAGAGAACAATGAAAGCAAAGGGTGAGCTCAACTAGCCCAGTAAGAAATATTGTGACTAAGATAATGCAGAATAAATTATCGTTAGTCTTCAACAGTGTTAAACTGATAAAATATAATAAACATCAAGTTTAACTGCAGCGGAACAAGCAATCCATTAGAAGAGTTGAGTAGAGCATAATATCTACTATCTTCTATGATTTAAAAAGTTTATTATCAATTTTATCGCTGAGACTCAGCTTAATAAATAATATACATCATCGAATCATCCTTGCACAACAGCCAATGATATTCATTAGTATCACGACCATAAATTATTCATGCACTACGGGCCAAGGATATTCGTATTTTCATCAATGGTAATGATCATATCAGCAACTGTCCATCAATGCACTACGGGCCAATGAGGATTTTTACCACATTATTTGTAATATTACGGTCATGATTATACTGAATAATCCCTGGTCATAATCATGCCTATCAACAGTCCATCTATGCACGTAAGCCATAGATGACTTTCATCACAATATAAGCATGAGGCTGATGACAATGATATAAGAATTCAATTAAAAGAAAGAAGGATAAATTTTTAAAGATTTATAATTAAATTTATCCAGATTTTAATAATGTCTAAATTATCAACATAATACAGCTTTGTGGAGTAAAATTCACGAATAATATTGTATCAAAAATAATTTGGACCGAAAAGAAATTAATTTTTGTTATGAATAGTACTTTAGGTGAATAGTAACCGAGTGACTAGTATCTCATGAATAGTAATTCAGGAATAGTACCTCGTGAATAGTCCTCCGATATAAAAAGGTTAAAACTTGTCAAGAATTCTCAGAATAATATTTCCATTAAAATGATACTGGATGAAGCGCAAATATCAAGAATATTCTACTAATTTCATGGAGTATAGAAGCCAAAACTTAACAAAATGAGTATAGAATTCGAAATCTGAAACGAAATAATATTACTTACATACTACAGAGTATGGAAGAAAATATTATTTCATATGAATACTGAACAAAAATAATATCCCTTACCTTAAAAAGAGAGTACTTCTGACTGGTATGGCAGGGATATTCTTGAAGAAAATTTTAACTGTTTTCTATGCTCAAAGCTTCTTAAAACTCTAAAGAAATACACTCAATATTATAGAAGAAGAATTCTCTGATTCTGGTGTGATTTTCAATTCTAACTAAGCATCCTATTTATAGGAGAATAGAAGGATACTATTTGAATTAAAATTATCACGGATTAACAGTGGTTTACAGAAAATTCGTCTGAGAAATTCATGGGCAAATTTTTAGAAATCATATGATTTACTATGCAGGCACTATGTAAATACTATGCAAAATATAATATAATATATTATATTTTTCATTAAAAATAAAATTTATTATAATATATATATATATATATATATATATATATATATATATATATATATATATATATATATATAAATACTATATGATTGAAATTCCTATTAAAAATCAGTTAAGAGTTATTAAAAAAGATTTTATTCTTGAATGAGATAATCTTGTACAGGATTTTAATTCTAAAAATAATAAAGAAAAAAGACATTTATTTCGTTCAAACCACCCTACAGAAAAGGAGCGAGATAAAATTGTTAATAAATGGAAGCGATTCATAAAAAATGAAAAAATAAACAGTACCTTTTATGACTGGTATGATCAATACCAAAGTAAGTGTAATGTTATAACAAAAAGTCAATGGGTTAAAGAAGATAAGTTTAATGTCTGTTCTAGTCATCCTCCGCTAGAAACCGTCCTTATCCCAGTTAAGAACACGTCTGTTGTTGCAAGTCCCTTTAAAATTTTCGATGGCAATAAAGATGATAACAAAATTATTGAACAATTAAATTTTAGTAATCAATATCTAGCAACTGTTGGAAGACATCTTGATAGAATTGAAGAAAAATTTGAAGAAACGAGTATTAAAAAACCAGAAGCTAAAATTGATCATCCTTTGATTAACTTACCCAAAAATAGAAGTAAATTAGGATTACCCAATGATGATAGCAACCTAATTAAATCTATAGACAAGTTATTCAAAAAACTAAAAACTGAACCTGGTCCAAGTGGTACTGTCTCTACTTTGGAAAAGGTTGAAACTGAAGTTGAAAGTGATAGTCAAGCTGACTATTCTGATTCTACTTCAGTCCCAGATTTTAATGACCAACTGAACAAGTTAACAGTCAAAAATACTAGTATAATAAGGAATTAGTATTCTAGACCTACTCCTCCGGATCTACAATTCGAAGAGAGAAATTTAGACAAACAATTCTCTATTTCAGCTAATAAAATTTATGAATGGAACATTGATGGTCTTAGTGAACAGGAAATTTTAAACAAATTAAATCACATGTCTATGGTAGCAAATAGCTATATTACTAAATTCAACAATCTGTCACAACCAGACATCGTTGAGTTAATAGCTAGTGGATTCACTGGTATTCTCAGATCTTGGTGGGAAAGACATCTCATTGAAGACACTAGAGTATCAATAATTCATGCTATCCAGTTAGACGATGACGGCAATCCCATCTTCGATGAAGATGTCGGTGTTGGTCCGCCTGATGGAGTAAATACTCTAATTTTTACCATAATAAAACATTTTGTAGGAACTCCTAGTAACATAACAGAAAGAATTCATGATCAACTCAGTAATCTCACTTGTCCCACTCTTAGTGACTTCAGGTGGTACAAAGATATGTTTACCTCTAGAGTTATGCTGCGAAATGATAGCAACAAACCTTTCTGGAAAGAAAAGTTTGTAAATGGTTTGCCTTCATTGTTCGCTCACAAAGTTAGAGAAGAGTTAAGTAAAAACTTAGGATATATTGATTATGATAATCTCACTTACGGTGACATAATCAACTATATTCAAAAAATAGGTTTAAAAATGTGTATTGATTTTAAGTTAGCCAAACAAGCTAGTAAAGATAAGAAAAAAGCTAAATATGAGTTAGGAACATTTTGTGAACAATATGGTCTGCCTCCTATTGCTCCCTCTAGAAGAAAGCATAAACACAGACATATTGATCATCCTAGAACACGTAAACGTCGCAAACGTAAACATACTCATAAAAAAAATTACAATCAAAACGATTATTACAATAAACCCAAACCAGTTAATAAAAAATATAATAAAAAGTCTAAAAAATATGATAAGAGTAAAATCGTTTGCCACAATTGTGGGCAAAAAGGCCACTACAAAAATGAATGTAAAGTAAAATAAAAGCTATCCCAGTTAAATATCTCTAATGAAGATACAGAACAACTATTAGAGTTAATAAGAATAGAAAACAATGCTGATAATGATGAAGGATCTGACATCCCCTATTCCTCTAAAAGCAGTTCTAGTAACAATGAAACTGATAGTAACGAAGAAGAAGTCACTATTTGTGCTGATAACTGTAATAAAAATTGTTGTAATAAAAGATTAAGTGTTATTACCAAAGAGGATGAAGAAAGCTCTTTGTTAATCGACTTAATTAGTAAAATTTCTGACCCTGAGCTTAAGATTCAATATACTAAGTAGTTAAAAGATTTATTAACCAAAGATACTAGAGTTAAAGACAAGATTTTTAAGGCTAAAGATAAACCGATATTTAGTCTTAATAAAACTCTAGAAAGATTTAAAGCCCCAGTTAAAGAAGTTACCCTTCCAGAATTAAATTAAGAAGTTAATAAACTTAAAAAAGAAATCTCTAATTTAAAGATTAATTTAAGAAAAGACTTAGAGAGCCAGAAATCTGATCTTCAAGTTCATGATTCCTCCTCTAGTGATGAAGATCACGATGAGCCAGAATCTTCAGGAATCAAAGAAGAGCCAGATCTATTCGTTCAAGGTCTTTCTCTTAAAAGAGTTAAAGATATTACCATTCAAAAATAGTATATCTCTATTGATTTGGTTGTCGATAAAACTTTTTCAATACGACTTCCCGCCTTAGTTGATACTGGTGCGGATTTAAATTATATCCAGGAAGGTCTTATTCCAACCAAATACTATAAGAAAACTAATGAAATATTAAATTCATCTAATGGTAGTCAAATGGAAATAAAATATAAACTGCCTAAAGTGCATATCTGTCAAGATAATATGTGTTTTAGGACATCATTTGTTTTAATTCGCAATCTTACCGATAAAATCATTTTAGGGTTACCATTTATATATTTGTTATACCCATTTACTACCAGTAATGAAGGACTAAGCTGTAAACATTTAGGTAAAAGAATAACATTTAAATTTCTTATTAAACCAAAAGAAAGAGATTTAAAATTTATTCAAGAAGAGTCCATTTCCAAGTCATTAAATTTATTAAACTGCAAATCCACCCATTTAAATTTCTTAAAGGAAGAAATTAAATACAAAAGAATTGAAGAACAACTTCAACATAAAGATGTTCTTGAAAAAATTGAAGAGTTAAAAACTTATTTAAAGGACAACCTTTGTTCTGATTCTCCTAATGCCTTTTGGCATCGGAAAAAACATGTTGTAAGGCTCCCTTACGCTAAGGAATTCAAAGAACATTTGATTCCTACTAAGGCCAGGCCTATTCAAATGAATCATAAATAAATGGAGTTATGTAAAAAGTAAATTAATGATCTCCTTAGTAAAAAATTAATTAGATCCAATAAATACCCATGGTCATGTCCTACTTTTTGTGTTAACAATGAAGCAAAAAAAGAAAGAGGTGTTCCCAGGTTAGTTATCAATTACAAGCCATTGAACAAAGTTCTTGAATGGATTATGTATCCTCTGCCTAATAAGGATGACCTCATTAACCAATTGAGTAATGCCACCATCTTTAGTAAATTCGACCTTAAATCTGGTTTCTGGCAAATTGCTATTCACCCAGAGGACAGGTATAAAACGACATTCACCACTCCATTTGGTCATTAAGAATGGAATGTCCAATCATTTGGCTTAAAAAATACTCCCAGTGAATTCCAGAATATCCTCAATGACATTTTGAATCCTTTCAGTCATTTTATTGTTGTGTATATCGATGATATTCTCATTTTTTCCAATTCCATTAAAGAACACGTCAAACATTTGAAATCATTTTTTAAAACGGTCAAAGACAATGGACTTGTTCTTTCACTTTCCAAATGCAGCTTGTTTCAAGCTAAAGTTCAGTTTCTTGGATTAAATATATATCGCGGACTCATACGGCCAATTGATAGAGCTATTCAATTCGCCGACAGATTCCCAGACAAAATTACCCATAAAACCCAACTGCAGAGGTTTCTGGGCTCGCTCAATTATATTGGCAAGTTCTATAAAAATCTCAAGAAAATTTGCAAACCTCTCTTTCAGCGTTTGCAAGACAATCCTCCCCCATGAACTGACATTTATACTTCTGTCGTCCAACAAGTTAAAAAATACGTCAAGGCATTACCCTACCTTGGTATTTCTAATGATTCTGCATTTAAAATTGTTGAAATTGATGCCTCTGATATTGGATTCGGAGGTATTCTCAAGCAAAAGTTAACTCCAGATTCCCCAGAATAAATCGTCCGTTTCTATTTCGGTGCATGGAATAGTACACAGTTAAATTACAGTACTATTAAAAAAGAAATACTTTCTCTTGTATTATGTATTAATAAATTTTAAATTGATTTATTAAATCAAAAATTTTTGGTTCGAATTGACTGCAAGTCTGCAAAATATGTGTTAGAAAAAGATGTTGAAAGCATAGCTTCTAAACACTCATTTGCTAGATGGCAAGCCCTTTTGAGTATCTTTGATTTTGATATTGAATACATTAAAGGCAGTAACAATTCCATTCCTAATTTTCTCACTCGGGAATTTATTAACACAGGTACCGTGCATCCATCATGAGTATCCGTGGTGCATCAACCTCTCGTGGTCCGGGTCGCCCTACTGGCCCAAGTAATCAGCCAAAAGGAGCCTTGGTTCCTCATCCAGTAAACCCAGTTTACCAAACCAGTAACAAGTTCACTGTTCTTGGAACAATGCCCAAGCCCTATAGTTCAGCCTTAGCTAGTAACCCAATTCCAGTTGACCCTTTTCAGTCCAAAGCCTCTAGTCCAAATCCCAGTGATCCTCCCTCTGAGTACATGCTTAGATGGACCAATTTCTTATTTCATATTGAGCCTCATATGAAACCCAGAAATGACCCAGTAAAATTAACCTCCTAGTTCTTTCCTTCTAGATGGCATTTCATGCCCCTTGCTCCTTATAAATCCCTTGTGTATTATAAGGATATCCTTGTTGAAACAGAGTCAATCTTTATTAAACCCATTTATGCCAACAATGATAAAGCCAAAGTTTTTTACCATTCGTTATATATTAAACAGTTTATTCAGATGTTCGAATGGGAAAAACATCCCTCTGATCTTATGTAGCTTTCTAATCAAGATAACTCTTTTTGTTATTATGACTACATGGAAAATTGGTATAAAGTTTTCCTCCATCAAAATGAGTCACACAATCATTCTTGGTTTATCCAGTTCGATCATAAATTCAAAAGTCATTTCCCACACTGGTTTTCGCATTGGTGGTCGAGATTTGGTTCTACCTATGACCTTTTTCCTGATCCCCTGAAAGTCCAACTCAATCATTTTTGTAATCACAAAAAAATTGATCCAGCATATGAAGGTGTCCCAGTCCTTCTCCAGTTTGTGAGTAAATATAAGATTCCCTGGATTCTTCGATGGGAATATCACATTCAACCCCCAACCTGTGAAATTAGTCACAATGCATCTCCTACGTCCCCTTCTGCAGATCCTTTTCCCCTAGTCACTCGTCAATGGTTTGTCAAATGGTGGGACAAATTTGATGTTAACAGAATTGTAGGTCAAGTCCGATTAGAATTTCCTGCATCTTCTCTCAAGGTTCTCCCAGTTTCATCTACAGAACCTTCTAGTCAAAAATCAAAAGAGTCAAGTATCAGTAAAAAATCAAAAGAGTCTAGAGTCAGTCCCACTGGTTCGTCTTGTTCCCGTAGCATTTCTGATTTCAAAGATTGTTCCGGAAAAGAGTTAAAATTAATTGCACAGGCATTAAATAAAGGAAAATGATATTTCCACAACAAAAGAATTGATGAATTACATGAAGGTGCCTCTGCAGGTTCTTCATCTAATTCACATAGTTACTATGAGGAAGATGATGACCCTTATGGCACCATCAACCTACAGGATGCTCAGGATCCATTTGCCTGACATATCCCCTCAGTCACATGCACCTACTCCCTGCAACCAGTCAAAAGATGCCCTCAGCCGAAAGCAACTTCGTCTTTTCCACCGAAAGCATCTCCCAAGTCAAAAGTTGTGGCCACTTAGTCAAAAGTTGCCTGACGCGTCAATGAATAGTAATTTTTGTCTGTAATCATTTATTTTGTAATAGTAACTTTGTAATAGTTTTTTCCTTATTCTATAAAAGGAAACCGAACTTAGTTATTGAGGCAGACTTCGAAAGACTCTGAGATCCTTCTCAGATGAATCTTTAGCCTTCACCGCTGTTAAGCCCATCTTAGCCCCTCCATCTACTTTTCTACATTTCTTAATGTTTTAAGTAAGTTTAGTCAATTTGTAATTTGTATTCAGTTATTCAGTTTGTATATTTGTAAACAGTTTTATTTTCAATCAATAAAAGTATATTTTTATTAATTGAACTGTGTTCTTTTGCACCTCTGATTCATACTATCTACTTCCGCCTATAAATGTATGGGGATGGTGACTCATCTGACAAGATGATCAAAAGCACCTTCCGGCATCCACAGGAGACGGACCAGTCAACGGAGAAGACGCCAGAGGCATCATCAATCACCAACAGGTGATGGCGCTACCATATAACAGCGGATAAGTTTTTAAAAGAAAAACTTAAACAGAAAAAGAGAAGATTAAGAAGACGACCAGTAAATCAGTAAAGTAATCTCTTTCTTTTATTTATAAACAGTTGAGGAAGGGATTACATATATCCTAGATCTAACTGTTTGAGGAAGAAAGAAGTAGGAAGAACTTCTTCTTCTTCATCTGACTTGGAAGATCGAAGTTGAAAGCTTCGTCTCCGGCTAACTCTAGAGAGAAAGGGGAGAGAAGACCTCAGAAGAGCTTTCTAAAGAGAGAAGCTCTGAGGCTTCACTGAATTAAGCCTAAAGAACTCTGAACAGTGCGAGTTCTTTAAATACAACACAGAAAAGTAAATTACTATTTGATTCATGCAGGAATCACTATTACAATAACTGAAGTAAAAGTAATTTACTTAAGTAAAAGTAAAACGTAAGAAACATTTTACTTTACTTTTACATTTACATTTACTAAGGTAAAAGTAAAAACATTTTACTAAAGTAAAACCAAAAGTAATTTGTCTTTCACTTTCACTTTCGGCTGATTGACGCAGACGCTGTCGTTGACTGCTTCCTGCTTTTGCTGAAAGTTGATGATGGTTGGGCCATCACCTGTCGGTGATTGAAGATGCCTCTAGCGTCTTCTCCGTTGACTGGTTCGTCTCCTGTGGATGCCGGAAGGTGCTGTTGATCATCTTGTCAGATGAGTCACCATCCCCATACATTTTCACCCCAAAATTTTTATCCAAGAATTTCCCTTCAGCCCCAAAAATTTGGTGTATAAAGAAAGAGAGGAAAAAAAATTCACCGAAAAATTGGTCAAAATCTTCAAAATTTCTTTAATTTTTGTAAAGATTTTTTGTTTAAAAACAAATCAGATGAAATCTAAAACAAAGGATCACTCAATTGGTCCTGATCTATCGGCCAAATCGATCTAAATAGAAAACTTCTTTGTTAACTGTTTAAACAAAAATTCTTTCTTTTGTCATTCCTATTTAACTTGAACCGTACTTGCACGAGTAAACTCATACCTGTAGATCTAATGATACCCTTAGCCTAAACTGCTCTCTTACTAGAGACTTACAACGGCATAACGGGTCTTATGGCGATCTTAGGTGGTTTACAACAAGTGAAGCGAGTTTAACCAGGAGCAAAAGAAATTAAAAGTTTGCAGAAACATTTAAAAGCAAGATCTAACTGTTTTTAATCGAAACCACCGACAGCATCAAGAACCAACCGTGTGGCTTTGATACCATATAACAGCGGATAAGTTTTTAAAAGAAAAACTTAAACAGAAAAAGAAAAGATTAAGAAGACGACCGGTAAATCGGTAAAGTAATCTCTTTCTTTTACTTATAAAAAGTTGAGGAAGGGATTACATATATCCTAGATCTAACTGTTTGAGGAAGAAGGAAGTAGGAAGAACTTCTTCTTCTTCATCTGACTTGGAAGATCGAAGTTGAAAGCTTCGTCTCCGGCTAACTCTAGAGAGAAGGGGGAGAGAGGACCTCGAAAGAGCTTTCTAGAGAAAGAAGCTCTGAGGCTTCACTGAATTAAGCCTAAAGAACTCTGAACAGTGTGAGTTCTTTAAATACAAAACAGAAAAGTAAATTACTATTTGATTAACGCAGGAATCACTATTACAATAACTGAAGTAAAAGTAATTTACTTAAGTAAAAGTAAAAGGTAAGAAACATTTTACTTTACTTTTACATTTACATTTACTAAGGTAAAAGTAAAAACATTTTACTAAATTAAAAGCAAAAGTAATTTGTCTTTTACTTTCACTTTCGACTGACTGACGCAGACGCTGTCGTTGACTGCTTCCTGCTTTTACCGAAAGCTGATGATGGCTGGGCCATCACCTGTCGGTGATTGAAGATGCCTCTGGCATCTTCTCCGTTGACTGGTTCGTCTCCTGTGGATGTCGGAAGGTGCTGTTGATCATCTTGTCAGATGAGTCACCATCCCCATATATATATATATATATATATATATATATATATATATATATATATATAGGGACAAGATCCAATCCAGACGGATCTAATGTCCGGAATTATTATTTTTTTTGCTTTTTTTAAACAACTAAAAAAATTAAAAATTTATGGAACTGGAATTTTTCCAGAATACAGTGTTTTGGGTGTATTTTAGATACATATAACAAAACATGTCTGTACAGACTGTACAGTCGGTACATACATATTGTACAGTCTGTACAGACATATTTTTTTATATGTATCCAAAACACACCCAAAACACTGTATTATAGAAAAATTTCAGCTCCATAAATATTTTTTTATGTGTTTCAAAAAAAACAAAAAAAAGGTCCAGATTTTAAACCTGTCCGGGAGTCCGGACAGGATCCGGTTCCTATATATATATATATATATATATATATATATATATATATATATACATGCATGTAATAAAGCAATTTTGCCCAACTTTGTTATTGTGAGTTTGAAAGAAAATAGGATCTCCTTGCCTTGGATATTTATATGAATCAATTTATTTAACACTTGATATTTAAATTATGAATGTCAATAAAAATTAATTCAAATAAAATCTGAAAATAGTTTAGATAAAAATAATTAAATAAATTACAAACTTATTTAATTACTTCATAATTGTTATCATCAAAATATACAAAAGAAAATGAGACCTATCAAATGAACTACTTTTCTAGTTAAAGATTGCAACAAATCCTATTGCATAACTTATTTTAGTATATTTCTCTATTAATTATTGTGATCTATTATTGAGATTGCCTATTGTGATTTGGACTTAATTGATTAATTACTTGGCCAGTAATTACCGTGATAACCTGTATGAAATTGAGAAACGAATTATAGGTTTAGATCTGATCATGATAGCATGTGATTGTGTCTTCTGCATGGCGATGGAATTCATAATTTATGTTTAGGATAGGAATATACATACGCACCACATGTAATCTGATAAGGGAACCTATGTTGTGAACTCTCTTTAATTTTAACTCACATAGGAATATAGTGAATTAGTTAAATAGGATGTTCAATTCAATTTTATCAACTGTGGATTTGGATTGATTTGTTTATAGTACATCGGGAGGTGGTTATAAATATTGATGAGTTCTTGATTATCAGTCCTGAATAGTAAGCATAATTAACAAGAAGTGTATTAATATAAGTGAAACAATAAGTGAAGTTTTGATCTTAAATCTTCATAATCTAATTTTATACTCGTGGTAGTTAGTGTTATTTTAATTTATTATTATCTTTTCCAAAATTCACAAATTGGTTATTTATTTAATAAAATCGAGATAATACAAAATTGATACTTGTTAGTATAAATTTCTATTTTCCCCGTGAGATCGACACTTGACTTACTCTTTATTACTTGTTGACCACGTATATTTGCACGTTGTGCTAATCTAAAATTAGGCCGACAAGTTTTTGGCACCGTAGTTAGGGAAAATTGGTGTTTATAACTTTCAACATCAATTTTATTAAATCGGTTTTAGTTAAATATTTTTATTTATATTTTACTTTGATTTTTTTATGTTAATCTGTGTTTCATGCGAGTCATACTTGCTTATGCAAACTCAATCGACATCAACAGAGCTTGTACTGTTTGAGGACGACATTAACAGACGATTTAAACGGTTGCGTAAGTGCGTTTTAAATACACTTGAACGAGAAAAGATGGCGAACAAAGAGAATAAACCATTGAAGGATTTTGCCATTAAAAAAGTTGATGAAATTAAATCGAGCATTACAAGGCCAGCTATTTCGACTACATCATTTAGGATTAAGCCCGGCACCATTCAGATGATCCGAAACTCGGTACAGTTTAGGGGATTGGCTAACGATTATCTCAATGAACATTTAGTGAGCTTTCTCAAAATTTGTGAACGTTTTTAAGTACAATGGGGTTATAGACAATGATGTGCGGCTAAGGTTGTTTCCGTTTACATTAAGGGATAAGGCTAAATGCTGGTTGCATTCACTTCCACCGGGATCCATTACTACTTGGGATGACTTGGCCCATAAATTTCTAGAAAAGTTCTTTCCATCGGTTAAGACTACGACGATGAGAAACGACATTACTACATTTTAGAAATAACATGCGGAGTCACTATATAAGGCTTGGGAGAGATATAAGGAACTATTGAGAAGAAGTCCACATCATGGACTACCCAAGTAGCTACAGGTTCAAACTTTTTATAATGGGTTGTGTAGTAAAACTCGGATGAGTATAGACGTAGCGGGAGGGAGGAACACTTATGGCTAAGAACTTTGATAAGGCATTTGATTTGTTAGAGATGATGGATGCTAATAATTATCAGTGGCCTACTGCAAGGATGCCACAACCTAAGGTAGCTAGAGTTTTGAAAGTTGATGCATTCACATCCCTTGTAGCTCAAATATCAGCACTTTCTAAGAAAATGGATTTGCTTGTAGTTTAAAATGTTCAGAAAGTGGAGGTAATATGTGAGCTGTGTGCGGGAAATCACCCGTCAGATCAATGCGCCATTAGTACTGAGGAAGTACAGTTTGTGGGGAATTATGGTCAACAACAGTAGTTTGGTGCTCATTCAAACACTTATAATCAGGGTGGAGGAATCACCCAAATTTGTCATGGAGAGACAATCATGCTGAAACTCAAGCACCACAATAAGTACCACCACCTGGATTTCAGGCTCGTTAACAAGCACCCACACAACAAGAAAAGAAAATAAATTTAGAGTAACTCATGTCGAAGTACATTAAAAAGAATGAGATATGGAAAAGTAATTTAGATGTGTGGTAAAACATTCATGATGCGACCATGAGAAATTTAGAAATTCAAATTGGACAGATTGCATCAACATTGAGCGCTCGACCTCAAGGTTATCTACCGAGTGATACCGAGAAGAATTCGAGAAAAGAGGGCAAAGAACATTTTAATGCTATCACACTTCCAAGTGAGAAGGAGCTAAAGGAGTCTAATGATGAGAATCAAAAGAAGATGTCAATCCACAGGGAGAAATAATACGAGAATAAAATGGAGGAAAAAAACAGATGAAGGTCAAGATGTGAGCTCGAAAAAGAAAAATCAAATTTCAATTGTACATCCTATGTCATTTCCTCAATGGTTGCAAAGTCAGAAACTGAAGAATCAGTTCGCAAAATTCATGGATATATTCAAAAAGCTGCACATTAACATTCCATTTGCCTAAGATCTAGAGAAGATGTCGAGCTACACGAAATTTATAAAAGATATATTATCCAGAAAAAAAAGTCTAGGTGAATTTGAAACTGTGGCATTAATAGAAGAATTTAGTGCAGTTCTTTAGAAAAAGCTCCCTCCTAAGTTGAAAGATCCGTGTAGCTTCACTATCCCTTGTTTGATTGGTAAACAAGATGTGGAAAAAGCGTTGTATGACCTGGAAGCAAGTATAAAGCTCATGCCACTCTCGATATACAAGAAGCTGGGTTTAGTAAATGCAAAGCCAACAAAAGTCATCTTACAACTTGCAGACAGAGCAGTCACGTATCCGTTGAGTATAATGGAGGATGTGTTGGTAAAAATAGATACACTAACTGACTTTGTGGTTTTGATTTTTGAAGAGGATAAGGAAATTTTGATTATATTACAAAGAACATTTCTTGTAACCAGAAGAACACTGATCGATGTGCCGAATGGAGAACTAACTATAAGAGTATTCGATCAAGAGATAAAAATCAAAGTGTTTAAGGAAATCAAAATTCCAAATGACATTGAAAAGTTCTATAGTTTTGATGAATTCAAGGATGTAGTTTATATAGATCCTCGAGAAGATGGTGGCTTAAAAACTCTCATTGGTGAGCAAAGTCCAAATGTAAGACCCAGAATTTTATGAAATGAAAGTATTCAATTTTCTTATAATTATTATTTTATTTAGTAAATGGTTAAATTGATAAAAGGTTAAAGTAAAGGGTGATATGTGAAAATTTTACAAAGTAAGCAAGTTGTCATAAAATATTCATTTGGTCGGGGAATATTCGTTTTATCCAGAAATATTTGCACGACGGCACAATCATTGGTGGACCCCATAACAGGATTATTGTCGGAGTTAGAAAACGACATAAATATCTTTTTACAAACATAACGATGAGAGTTTTACCGTTAACTGTTGAAATACCCGATGGTAAAAGTACATTAATACGCGTGGTTGCATAGTAGCACACAGTATTGTACATTATCTTTGATTATTGATGCTTATGTGAGAAGTCACTTAGTTTTATTCGATTATTGCCACAGTAATTGTTGCATAATATCTCTCATATTATTGATTCAATTATTGTCACAGTATCATCTGCATAATATTTTATATTATTAAATCAATAATTGAGACGACAGAGTTATTCATATTATTGTTTGCATTATTGACGATGTCTAAAAAGTTCTATCGAGGAAAGGGGTTTGGTCACCTAATTACGCGCTAATAGGGAGAAATTCTTATCAGAAAGCCCCCTCTTTCTTGGGAATGATCTGGTTGTTAATATTGTGAGTTATAATATTAATGATGAATAAGTTCGTGTTGATTAAAGATAAGACTAATAATTGATGAGTGAAAGATGTTTGTTCAATTATCATTTTAAATTGGTGTTTGTTCATTTAGTTTTCTTTAATTCTTCCGTGATCCAATTACCCTCAAATGAGGTAATTCTGTGATTGGCTGGTTTTGTTATTATTGACCAAACTGGTAATTAATCGGATAAATGAGTAATTAATTACTATTAGTTCACATACAAATAACTATTTGATCACATGCATGGAACTATTGGTTCACATGCATGTACTATTAGGGGAGGTTGTGTAAGATTGATAATACTTGAAGGACTAAATTAAAAATAGAGGCAAAGATGAATGTACTAAACTGTAATAATTCGAGCCCCTAAATGTGCAATTACCGAAACTATATTTTTCTATAAATAGAAGCTCATTTCTTCTTTCATTCTCACCAATTCACTAAGACTCACAAGAGCAATTATAGAGAGAGAAGCTATAGAGAGGAAGAAGAAGAGTATTATGCTACTTTACTATTGCAGTATTCATTCTTCTACTAAGGCAAGGGGTATTATTTATTTCATATTCGATTACGATACTATTTTTCGTATTCGTAAGAAATTTTATTTCGTTCAATATTCGCAAGAAATATTATTTTCATTTAATATTCGTAAGGAATATTATCTTCGTTCAATATTCGTAAGGAATATTGTTTTCGTTCAACAGTTGTAAGGGATATTATTTTTATTTAATATTTGTATGAAATAATATTTTCTTTCATACTCTATAGTGTGTAAGTAATATTATTTTGTTTTATATTCCTAATTCTACACTTATTTTGTTAAAGTATTGCTTCTATACTCCATAAAATTAGTAGAATATCCTTGAAATTTGTGATTAATCTAGTATCGTTTCACAAGGATATTTTTTTGAACATTCTTGTTAAATTTTAAGCTTTTCATGTTGGAGTACTATTCATGGGTACTATTTATTTATACGAAACTATTCATAAATACGGTATTATTCCCGAGGTACTATTCATGAAGTACTATTCACGGGATACTATTCACTCGGATACTATTCACCCAGAGTACTATTCATGATAAAAATTGATTTCTTTTCTGTCCAAATTATTTTTGATACAATATTATTCTTGAATTTTACTCTACAAAGTAGTATCATGTACGTTGGTAATTTGGATATTATTGAATTCTGGATAAATTGAATTATAAATCTTTAAAATTTATCCTTTGTTTTTATTTAATTGAATTCTTATATCATTATTATCATCCTCATTCTTATATTGTGATAAAAGTCATATTTGGCCCATAGTGTATAGATGGACTGTTGATTGGTATGATTATGATTAGGAATTATTTGGTATAATCATGACTTGTAATGCTACAAATGATGTGATAAAAGTCCTTATTGGCCCGTAGTGCATTGATGGACAGTTGTTGGCATGATCATGACCATTGGTGATAACACGAATATCCTTGGCCCGTAGTGCATGGATAATTGTGGACGTGATACTAATGAATATCCTTGGCCTGTAATGCATAGATAATTTAGTAATGTGGATTATATATTGAGCTGAGTCTCAGCGATAAGATTGATGATAAACTTTTTAAATCATTAAAGATAGTAGATATCATGCTCTACTTGACTCTTCTAATGGATTACTTGTTCCGCTGCAGTTAAACTTGTTGTTTATTGTATCCTATTAGTTTAATACTATTGAAGGCTAACGATAATTTATTCTGCATTATCTTAGTCATAATATTTTTTACTGGGTTAGTTGAGCTCACCCTTTTATTTTTATTATTCTCTTCAGAAAATGAGAACGTAGCCGGGACTAGTCGGAGAATGGAGTGACGGTCCGAGATGGTGGTTGTAGTAGTCCTCACTATTTTATAAAGTAGTGTGATAATATTTGTAATGAGGACTTTATTTGAGTTTGGATACTATCTACGAGATAATATCCGTGTTGATGAAAGTAGTATGCACACAAGCCAATCATGTTTGATGATAAAGCATATACTTTGTAACAATCTTATTCATTTATTAATAAAAAGTATTAATCTATTAAAGGCTTTTAATTATCTACATTATGCTGTTTTATAATATATGATAAACCCATAGTTTTAAGCAATATTTTTAGAATAATGATGATGATCATTCGAATGAGATCTAAATTCTTAGAAAGCTTAAAACTAAAATAGTTTCCAATCGTTGGATTACTAAATTGGGGATTAGTGAATCCGGATAGATTGGTACATACGTTGCTTGTTCATTGGATGAGGATGATTGATCTCATGATCATTTATGTGGAGACACTAAAGCAAGTATGTAGGTGCTAATTAGAGAATAAGTTCATTGAGCGTGGCTCGCTAAGGAATACCTAATGGAGTTTTACTTGCATGTCAATAGAAATTTCAGTAGTGATAGTAGTACAAGTGATCCTTGGACTTGAGATCATCATAGTATGTTGTGTATGATGAGTTATACTTTGACTTATTCCTTAAGACCCTTAGGGTATATCAAAGGGTATTCTTGGGTATAATAAGTTGTACATGGAGATAATATATGATCAATAAAGAATCTACCACTTCTAGTAAAAGAAGATAAATGTCCTATGTGATTTGATAAATGACAACCCAGTAGTCCTTGGTGAAAGTAGTATGCACACAAGCCAATTATGTTTGATGATAAAGCATATACTTTGTAACAATCTTATTCATTTATTAATAAAAACTATTTATTTATTAAAGGCTTTTAATTATCTACATGATGCCGTTTTATAATATGTGATAAACTCATAGTTTTAAGCAATGCTTTTAGAATAATGATGATGATCATTCTAATGAGATCTAAATTCTTAAAAAGTTAAAACCAAAATAGTTCTCAATCGTTGGATTACTAAATTAGGGATTAGTGAATCCAGATAGATTGGTACATACGTTGCTTGCTCATTGGATGAGAATGGTTGATCTCATGATCATTTATGTGGAGACACTAAAGCAAGTATGTAGGTGCTTATTAGAGAATAAGTTCACTAAACGTGGCTCGCTAAGGAATACCTAATGGAGTTTTACTTGCCTGTCAATAGGAATTCCTGTAGTGATAGTAGTACAAGTGATCCTTGAACTTGAGATCATCATAGTATCTTGTGTATGATGAGTTATACTTTGACTTATTCCTTAAGACCCTTAGGGTATATCAAAGGGTATGCTTGGGTATAATAAGTTGTACATGGAGATAATGTATGATCAATAAAGAATCTACTGCTTCTAGTAAAAAAGGAGAAATGTCCTATGTGATTCGATAATTGACAACCCAGTAGTCCTTGGCCAAGGCGGAATTAAATTAGAAAGGAGTTTTTAATTTGCATTATTTGGAGTTGTGCATTTAAGAGTCGAAATACATATAATTAAATAAAATAAGACTTGACAGTAATTTCATGTCTTATATTTAATTGGGACATTGTATGGTAGAAGGATTGAATTATACGATAACTATTAATTTAGAGGTTCTTTTATGATTAATGTTGAAATCTATATTATCTGTAAAGTCGTTGATCGCTAGGGAGACTTATCCCTATTGTAGAATAAATATTATTTAGTTAAATAAATTATTAGTTTAATTTATTTATTTAAATAAGATTAGAATTGTTCTACTTGATTTATTCACAACCGGTTTAATATGGAGAACCTAAAGGGTCACACCATAAAAGGAAGAATAATTATTTAAGAAGTCAATGGCATAATCGTAATAATAAGTTAAGTATATTTAATTTAATCTATGGTGCTAGAATAAATTAAATAGCTTAATATTTATTATTTAATATTTTAGAAATATTAAATATAAATTAATAAGAGGAGTCTTTTTATTATTATTATTATTATTTAATTCCTAAAGGAGTTTGGAAATTAATTAATAAAAGTAATCTCAAATATCCTAATAGGATTATGAAGCAAATTAATTAAAAGAGTTTAATTAATTATCCCTAATAAGATTAGGGAGCTTAATTAATTAAAAGAATTTAATTAATTAAATAAAACTCAATTCCTTAATTGTTAAGGAGGGTTGCCTACATCTATAAATAAGAGGAGTCTTATTATGGGTGATGTGGTTGACACTTTCACAACACGTGAATACAATTCTAAGAGTTAGAGAGTGCGCTCCTTTTCTATAGAGATAGAAAAACTAGAGTTTTGTCAAACACCCATCTTCTTGGATCTTTCTTCTTCCTTGGTGGATCACCTCTAGAGGTCAAACACTTGGGTGGCTAACGTTGATCAAAGGAAGGAACCAAACCCGGTGGATTCAAGTTGGACGCGAAAAGGATTGGAGGTGAACTTGTACCTGAGGAAGCTCGGATCTTCAAAGGTATGATTCTTGTTCTTTCTTTTTCGTTTAATTAATAATTGTGCATAAAGGGTGATCTGGGTATATGGTTTGTAAAATTTTAAACTCTGATTTTTCTACGTTTCTGCTTTTTTGTGCAATTTGATTGCGTTTATTAATATTACAAACCTAACAGTAGCATCAGAGCCAAACCTTTATGCGAATTATTAATTGTTTTAATTTGAATGTATATTGATATGTGTTTAGAACAATTTAATTGGGCATAATTTATTGTATAAAAATAAAATAAAATAAAATAAAATATCGCGAAACACGTTTTATTTGAAAAACGTTATTTGCGAAACTGTTTTCCGTGAGGCGTGGTTAGTACATTATATATTCACGTTTTTCTTGCCTGGAAGGGATTCTTTCAATTAGCTAAATGATTGTTAGCTTTAAAGGGTAATACCTTCCACGTGATTAAGTTTAAAAGGCTACATGATTTGGCAAGTGTATGGATTTTTGAAATTCATGTGCACGGAATTCAAGGATGTTAATAGGATTCACATGATTTTTTTTGGTTTCCTGTGGATATATATATATATATATATATATATATATATATATATATATATATATATATATTCTTAATAATTTTATAATTAAAAATAAAAAATTTATTTTAATATTAAAATATAATATTTATTTTAATTTAAAATTGGAATTTCTTGCTAACTAATTAGAGTTGGAATTAAATTCCATTATAACTAATTGGAGTTGAAATTGAATTCCATGTTTCCTTAAATAAAGGAGTTTATTTAGATATGAAATAAGATTTCATATTATTCAAAATAAAGGAGTTTATTTGTGAATAGGAAAGAGAATCCGTATTTCCTTTAATAAAAGAGTTTTTTTTTACTTGGAATTGGATTCCATAATAAAGGAGTTTATTTTGATTAAAATAAAATAGTTTATTTTATTCAAAATTGGATAAATTAAAATAAAAGAAGTTTATTTTGATTTAAATTTGGATTAAAATAAAAGAGTTTAGTTTGATTCAAAATTAGATTTTATACTAACTAAATTTGCTCATTAAATGATATCAATATATATATTGAATATTTATTATTCATGAGATGAATGTTATTTATTGATACATATTGTGATGTGTATGATAATAAATAGGATTGATTATGGACTATTGACCAATGTGATTGAATTTTATTTTAGTTAGATGCATGAATGCATGTGTTTTATTAAATGGGGTATGCGTACCTCGTCTTCTCTAATTTTTTCTTAATGTAAATTCTATCTCCCTCCTATGTACTTCCCCTTGACTGCTGATCAAGGTTTCTATTTATTTTAAATAGTTTTGTAATAGGAATAGTTAGAATTAATTTTGAAGAATTAGAGATCAAGAAGCAAGGAGCGCTTGAAGACCCGTTTGTAATGGAGCCCGAGTTTAAATGTAATAGTTTTATTTAAATATTAATTCTTGCACCCCTAGGGTTTGACCTTTTGATTCACTTGGTGGCTCTAGTGAACCAAACTAGAATAAAAGTCCATAATCAATCTGGGTAGAATATTGTATTCTATATGTGCATGCTTATACTTTATATATATATATATATATATATATATATATATATATATATATGTGTGTGTGTGTGTGTGTGTGTGTGTGTGTGTGTGTGTGCATGCGCACTAAACAAGATGAGACAAATTAATAACAAACCCTTCAAATATTTTATATTAAGTTGTAACGTTCAAAGATATTTGGAATATCGAACGTCGCCTTCTAGCATGATAGAAACAATAGAGTATTGAATATTTAATATGAGTTTGTTGTGCACACACAAGGCAAGTATTAAATATTTAAGATCTTATTTTTATTGCATATAATGTTTATAAGGAATTGAACATTACTGCTTTGTTGTGCACACACAAGGGCTGTAGTTTTCTCTTCACTTATATGGAAATGCTGGGTCTGACTTAACTTAAATCATTTTAGTTAGGATGTGCACACACTTGACCATTATAATTTAAGAGGTAAAATACAAGGAGTTACATAGTTGATGTAATTGACAAGAGTTGTCTACCTATTTATTTATATATAGTTTGTTGTGCACACACAAGGCTATATACATTTGAAATGTGATCCTTATTCTCACTAGCATATCTTTAATTAGATATTGGCGAACTATATATATTGAGGGTAATATAGTTTGAAAAAAATAGTGGGAGATACCAATTTAAAACAAGACCTAATTTATTTTGGTAATTAATAAAAGAATGTATGCAAAAATGTTGTTAATTACAAATTTATTTACATAATTTTATAATGTCTAAAATTACTATCACTGCGTAGCATATTAGATGCTAAATTAACCGGACCGAATTAAACGGATTGGTTAAGGAAGTTGAGAATAGTTCTCATGGCTGAAAAGCAATCTTATGTCCTTAATACGTCTTTCCTGCAATGGTTGCAGACAATGCCTCTGAGAAAGAGATTGCTATTTTTAAAAAGTGGCAAGATGATGCATGGTTGGCTCAATGCATCATGCTCGCATCCATGAGTAACGAGCTTCAGCGTCGGCATGAAACTATAGATGCTCCTATTATATTCCTGCACGTCAAGTAGTTGATGGTGAGGAAAATAGGACTAATAGATATCAGATATCTAAGGAACTCTTCTGATCTAGAATGACCAACGACACTACAGTACAGACACATGCCCTAAACATGATCAATTTGATTGAACAATTAAGACAACAGGTTTTGTCATGGATGGAGACTTGAGCCAAGATTTGATCTTGTACTCACTCCCGGACTCCCTTCACAATTGTTGTGAACTTTTCATATGAACAAGCTAGATATCAGCCTCGCTGATTTGCTTAACATGTTGAAAAATGTTGAGAGTCACTTTCCAACCAAGAAAGACCAAGTCTTACTGGTAGGGGCCAAATGATCTTCTAAAAAGAAGAACGATTCTAAGAAGGTAAATAAAGAAAGGCAAAAACAAAGGATAATAAGAAAAAAATTGATACGGATAGCAAAGGAGTTTGCTTCTACTGCAATAAGCCTGGACACTATAAAGAAACTGCGAGAAGCATCTTGCAGAGGCTAACCAGAAGAAGCTTAGTGAAGTTTCGGTTACAAATACAATTTTGTTCATGTTTTAAAATAAATTTTTCTTTAAGTCAAGGTTCTACTTGGTTATTGGATACCGACTTTGGTCATCATAAATATAGATTTATGAAGGGCCCAAGCAGAAGTAGAAAGCTAAACAAATATAAGTAATCCTATGTGTGGGAAATGAAGCAAATGTTGCAACATTAGCCATAGAAACTTATAGTTTAGCAATGCCTATGGGCAAATCTATTAAGTCAATAAGTTATTATTGTATTCCAGTTCTTGTTAGAAATATTATTTCCATTTTGTTGTTGGACAATGAAATCTTTGGTATTATATTTAAGAACAATTGTTGTTCTATTTATAATAATAATATTTTATATAGAACTGAAATATTAATTAATGGATTTTGTATACTTGACTTACGTAAAAAATTATTTTACAAATTGAACAAACTAGTATAAGAAAAGGAGATGATCATTCAAAGAGTTGAATATGTGTATTTGATGAAATACAATTGTGAATCGTTTGAAAGGTTCGAAGAATTCAGAAGTAAAATAAATTGACAAAGTATTAAGATTCTTTGATTAGATCAAGGAATAAATACTTGTGCAATAAGTTTTTAGATCATCTCAAATGGTTTTCTCATAATGGACGCCTCCTGATACGTAATAATTGATTGATGTATCTGAAAGGAAAAATCGTACCTTGTTGGACATGGTGCGGTTCATAATGATTTTACTGACATTCCAGTATCCTTCTGGGGTCATGCCCTAGAAATGGCTGCATATCTACGAAAAGGTAACCTCAAAATCTGGCCCCAAGACTCCATAAAAGTTATGGACTGGGAGGATTCCTAATCTTAAGTATGTTAAGATAAGGGGTTGTCCAACTTATGTGAAAAAGGTTTCAAAGGATAAGCTTGGACAAGATTTGACAAGTACATATTTGTGGGACATCCTAAAGTAAGTTTAGGGTATCTGTTCTATAATCCTACTTAGCAAAAGGTGTTTGTTGCGAAATACGCTACCTTCTAAGATAAAGGTGTTTATCATTGAAGGAGCTAGTGGGAGGATAATAGATCTTGAAGAGTTCAAGAACCATAAATCACTATAAGTCAAATAAGAGAAACTTGTAGATAGACCTATTATACCACAACCGAATCGTAAATCTTGAATAGTACTGATGATACCTGGGAGGTATGGATTCATCATGGATGATGATGATGAGGTACACATCATAGAAGATGATGATCCAGAGTTACATACGATGAGGTAAGAGTTCTAGTGTGTACAAAAGGGGTCAGTGGGAGCGTCGTGAACTTTCTAGTATTATATGTTGATATACTACGGATGAGGAATAACATACCACTGCTACAATCAGTAAAGATAAAGTTATCTAAATATTCCTCCATAAATGATTTGGAAGAGTATCTTAATTGGGGATACAAATCTATATAGATAGATTTAAGAGGATGCTCGACATAACCCAAGGAATGTATATTCATTTGATGCTAAAGTCGTTTAGCATGACAAACTCCATGGGATGTCTCACGTTGATGAGCCATGGAGTGTATCTCTCTTAATAGTCCCCATAGACTCCAAAAAGAGGGATCACATGAGTAACTATCATGTATGCAATGAAATGTACGAGACCTGATGTTGATCAGTTATATTTTGGAGAAGTTCACTGTGAGACAGTGAAAAATATCTTAAAGTACTTAACTGACACTAAGGATGTGATCCTACATGGTGGGTCTGAATTAAAACTAGAGGGCTTAACAGACTCAAGTTTTTTAGACAAACCAAGACGACAGAAAATCAACTTTAAGGTAAAGCGTTACCTTGAACAGTGGTGCAGTGAATTGAAAAGGTTCCAAACAGTAAAGAGTTGTTGGTTTAGTGATAAAGACAAAGTATATAGCTATAAATGAAGCTGCAAGTTGATTGTTTGGATAAAAGTTCATTACAGAATTAGGAATAATTCTTAAGTCTCATCTTGGATCTAAACATGTGTTGTGGCACTTTCATTTGATTATAAGAATCATTGAAAGATGGGAAATTACTATAGAAATAGTGGACTCTCAAGAACAACATTACATATCCATTAACTAAAGCTTATCCAACAGCAGGATAATCGCCACTTAGAGAAGAAGGGTATAAGATACCATGGCGATTGACTTTAGTGCAAGTGGGATTTTGAAAGTAGTAACCAATCATGTTTGATGATAAAGCATATACTTTGTAACAATCTTATTCATTTATTAATAAAAAATTTATTTATTAAAGGCTTTTAATTATCTACATGATGCCGTTTTATAATATGTGATAAACTCATAGTTTTAAGCAATGCTTTTAAAATAATGATGATGATCATTCTAATGAGATCTAAATTCTTAAAAAGCTTAAAACTAAAATAGTTCCCAATCGTTGGATTACTAAATTAGGGATTAGTGAATCCGGATAGATTGGTACATACGTTGCTTGCTCATTAGATGAGAATGATTGATCTCATGATCATTTGTGTGGAGACACTAAAGCAAGTATGTAGGTGCTTATTAGAAAATAAGTTCACTGAACGTGGCTCGCTAAGGAATACCTAATGGAGTTTTACTTGACTGTCAATAGGAATTCATGTAGTGATAGTAGTACAAGTGATCCTTGAACTTGAGATCATCATAGTATCTTGTGTATGATGAGTTATACTTTGACTTATTCCTTAAAACCCTTAAGGTATATCAAAGGGTATGCTTGGATATAATAAGTTGTACATGGAAATAATGTATGATCAATAAAGAATCTACCGCTTCTAGTAAAAGAAGAGAAATGTCCTATGTGATTCGATAAATGACAACCCAGTAGTCCTTGGCCAAGGCAGAATGAAATTAGAAAGGAATTTCTAATTTGCATTATTTGGAGTTGTACATTTAAGAGTCGAAATACATATAATTAAATAAAATAAGACTTGACAGTAATTCCATGTCTTATATTTAATTGGGACATTGTATGGTGGAAGGACTGAACTGTACGGTAACTATTAACTCAAAGGTTCTTTTATGATTAATGTTGAAATCTATATTATCTGGAAAGTCGTTGATCGCTAGGGAGGCTTATCCCTATTGTAGAATAAATATTATTTATATAAATAAATTATTTGTTTAATTTATTTATTTAAATAAGATTAGAATTGTTCTAATTGATTTATTCACAACCGGTTTAATATGGAGAACCTAAAGGATCACACCATAAAAGAAAGAATAATTATTTAAGAAGTTAATGGCATAATCATAATAATAAGTTAAGTATATTTAATTTAATCTATGGTGTTAGAATAAATTAAATAGCTTAATATTTATTATTTAATATTTTGGAAATATTAAATATAAATTAATAAGATGAGTCTTATTATTATTATTATTATTTAATTTCTAAAGGAGTTTGGGAATTAATTAATAAAAGTAATCTCAAATATCCTAATAGGATTAGGAAGCAAATTAATTAAAAGAGTTTAATTAATTGTCCCTAATAAGATTAGGGAGCTTAATTAATTAAAAGAATTTAATTAATTAAATAAAACCCAATTCCTTAATTGTTAAGGAGGGTTGCCTACATTTATAAATAAGAAGAGTCTTATTATGGGTTTGGTGGTTGACACTTTCACAACACGTGAATACAATTCCAAGAGTTGGAGAGTACGCTCCTTTTCTATAGAGATAGAAAAACTAGAGTTTTGCCAAACACCCATCTTCTTGGATCTTTCTTCTTCCTTGGTGGATCACCTCTAGAGGTCAAACACTTGAGTGGCTAACATTGATCAAAGGAAGGAACCAAACCCGGTGGATTCAAGTTGGACGCGAAAAGGATTGGAGGTGAACTTGTACCTGAGGAAGCTCGGATCTTCAAGGGTATGATTCTTGTTCTTTCTTTTTCGTTTAATTAATAATTGTGCATAAAGGGTGATCCGGGTATATAGTTTGTAAAATTTTAAACTCTGATTTTTCTACGTTTCCGCTATTTTGTGCAATTTGATTGCGTTTATTAATATTACAAACCTAACACTTGGCCAAGGCAGAATGAAATTAGAAAGGAGTTTCTAATTTGCATTATTTGGAGTTGTGCATTTAAGAGTCGAAATATATATAATTAAATAAAATAAGACTTAACAGTAATTTCATGTCTTATATTTAAATGAGACATTGTATGGTAGAAGAATTGAATTGTACGGTAACTATTTACTCAAAGGTTCTTTTATGATTAATGTTGAAATCTATATTATATGGAAAGTCGTTGATCACTAGGGAGGCTTATCCCTATTGTAGAATAAATATTATTTATTTAAATAAATTAATAGTTTAATTTATTTATTTAAATAAGATTAGAATTGTTCTAATTGATTTATTCACAACCAGTTTAATATGGAGAACCTAAAGGGTCACACCATAAAAGGAAGAATAATTATTTAAGAAGTTAATGGCATAATCGTAATAATAAGTTAAGTATATTTAATTTAATCTATGGTGATAGAATAAATTAAATAGCTTAATATTTATTATTTAATATTTTAGAAATATTAAATATAAATTAATAAGAGGAGTCTTATTATTATTATTATTACTATTATTATTATTTAATTTTTAAAAGAGTTTGGGAATTAATTAATAAACTACTCTCAAATATCCTAATAAGATTAGGATGCTAATTAATTAAAAGAGTTTAATTAATTATTCCTAATAAGATTGGAAGCCTAATTTATTAAAGGAATTTAATTAATTAAAATAAAACTCAATTCCTTAATTGTTAAGGAGGGTTACCTACATCTATAAATAAGAAGAGTCTTATTATGGGTGGAGTTGGTTAATATTTTCACAACACACGTGAATATATAATTCCAATAGTTGGAAGTGTACACCCTTTTCTATAGAGATAGAAAACTAGGGTTTAGCCAAACACCCATCTTCTTGAATCTTTCTTCTTCTTTAGTGGATCACCTCTAGAGGCCAAACACTTGGGTGGCTAACATTGATAAAAGGAAGGAACCAAACCCGGTGGATTCAAGTTGAACGCGAAAAAGATTTGGAGCTGAACTTGTACCTGAGAAAGCTCGAATCTTTAAGGGTATGATTCTTGTTCTTTATCTTTTCGTTTAATTAATAATTGTGCATAAAGGATGATCCGTGTATATGGTTTGTAAAATTTTAAACTCTGATTTTCCATGCTTCCGCTTTATTTATGCAATTTGATTGCGTTCATAAATATTACAAACCTAACAGTTGAAACTCTCAGCTACGTTTTGTCGTATTGTATAAATGAAGTTTGTATTTAAATTATGTACCATTGGCGACTCAGAATGGGTGATGTATAAATATTTTGGGGGTGCCTGTAAGACCCCAAATTATTAATAAATAAAATTTAATTCCTCTATTTATTATTTTGAAATAGTAAGGTTGATTTGATTAATGTGGTTAGTTATGGACAAAATGCGCTAATATTTCAAATAAGCAAGTGGTTATAAAATATTTATTTCTGTCGGGAAATATTCGTTTGGTCGTGAAATATTCTTGCTGTCTGGGAATATTCGTATGACGGCGCAGTCTTTTGTGGGCCCATAACGGAAAGTGATTGGATGAAGAAAACGACAAGTATAAGTTATTTATAAATAACGGCGTAGTTATTACCGTTAATACTGTTGGAATACCCGGTGGTTAAAACACAGTAATACACGTTGTTGCATAGTAGCACACGGTATTGCACCAATTATTGATTCTTACATAAGAAGGCACTACTCAATAATTATTACAGTAATTACTATACAGTATGTTATTTTATTGATTCAATAATTGTTGCGTTATTACTGTTGTTTCAATAATTGCCACTACACAATATTTTTCATTATCGAAGCAATAATTCATATTATCTGAATAATATTATTAGAAAATATTATTGACAATGTCTAGAAAGTTCTGTCTAAGGAGAGGTTTGGTCACCTAATTGCACGCCAGTAAGGAGAGATCCTTATTGAAAAGTCCCCTCTTTTCTGGGAACGGCCTGGTTGCCAGTATTATGATTGTAAGACCCCAACTTATTAATAAATGAAATTAAATTTTCTCTATTTATTATTTTGAAATAGAAAGGGTTGATTTGATTAATGTGGTTAGTTATGGGTAAAATGCGCAAATATTTTAAATAAGCAAGTGGTTATAAAATATTCATTTTTGGTCGGTGAATATTCGTTTGGTCGTAGAATATTCTTGCTGTCGGGGAATATTCGTACGATGGCACAGCCTTGTGTGGGCCCCATAAAGGAAAGCGAATGGATGAAGAAAATGACAAGTATAAGGTGTTTATAAATAATGGCGTAGTTGTTACCGTTAATACTGTTGGAATACCTGGTGGTTAAAATACAGTAGCACACGGTATTGCACCAATTATTGATTCTAACGTAAGAAGGCACTACTCAATAATTGTTACAGTAGTTACTGTTCAATATTTTATTTTATTGATTCAATAATTACTGCGTTGATATTTTATATTATTGGTGTTTTAATAATTGTTGTTGCGCAGTATTTTCCATTATCAAATCAATAATTCATATTATTTGAATAATATTATTAGATAGCATTATTGGCCATCTCTAGAAAGTTCTGTCTAAGGAGAGGTTTTGTCATCTAATTGCGCGCTAGTAAGGAGAAATCCTTATTGGAAAGTCCCCTCTTTCCTGGGAACGACCTGGTTGTCATAAATGTGATTCTGTAATATTATTTGTGAATAATTAATTATTGATTCATATGATAAGGAAATATTTATTCTATGTGGATATAAATATTGGGTATATTTATTATGGTTAAAAATGAAGGAGTTAATGTCGAGGTGTTTTATTAGTATTTTTATCGGAATGGAGGTATTAAAAATCAAATCAGGGTTTTTGAGAAATATTGCTGGGATTATAATTTTTAATCCGACCGTTGAATCATGGTAATTTTTGGATATGTTATTCATATATAAGTTGAGTATATGTCCACAAATTTTGAACCGTTAAAAATGAACGTATGATTTGTTATGAATTTTACGAGATGACTGGTTCAGAAATTATAGAAGTTGCGAAATTTGTCATTTTGGTGGAAAATTCTAGAATTGGTGGGCCCCACTTTTGGTTGGTGAGAAATGTGCTGAAATTTTTATTCAAATGTGGTGGGTGGGAATAGTAGCAGGTAAAGCCATCAGGTTACAGGTCAAGTCTGCTTCGGCGTGCTAACATTTTCCTATAAATATAGGGCTAAGTTAGAATTGAAAATCACACCAGAATTCATAAGTTTTCTCTCTTTCTCTCTCTATATTATTGAGTGTATTTTGTGAGTATTTTGATACTTTGAGAGTTGCTATTCAGAACAAGTTTCATTCAGCCTCATATACGATATTCTGATCAGAAGTACTGTTCGTTTGAGGTAAGAGATATTATTTTCTTCTTAAATGATATTATTTTCTTCAATATCATTATGCTGAAATATTGATATAAACTTTTTATCAAATTTGAAACCTTTTGTGTCGGAGTTACTATTCACGTATACGACACTATTCACCAAAAAATAAAAAAATTTTCTTTTTGTCCAAGATGTCTATTATGGTTACTATCTTTGATTGTATCCATGTTTTGATCTTTATTTTTGAATTTTCTTTCACAATTGGTTATTATGGAGTATTATTGCACTTGGATAAACTATAATACGAATCCCTAATATTTGCCCTTCTGTCTCATTGGATTTATTTTTTTTAAGATAATTTTTCATCATCCTCAGTCCTAAATGATGATATTACTGAATATCTTTGGCCTGTAGTGCAAAGATGAATGATTAACTGATGAATATCTTTGGCCCGTAGTGCAAAGATGAACATGTGTTGAGATGAACATGACCGACTTGTGTTACAAATGAATATCCTTGGCCTGTAGTGCAAAGATGAATATTTGATTCAAGATGTATATTGATTGATGTTACAGGGATAAAATATTGATGATGAACTTTTAAATCTTAGAAGATAGTAGAATTCTTTCTCTACTTGACTCTTCTAATGGTTTGCTATTTCCGCTACAGTTGTTGATCTAAAACTTGTTGTCTATTATATTTTATCATATTTTTTCCTGTTGAAGACTAACGATAATTTGTTGTAGATTATCTTAGTCATAATATTCTTTACTGGGCTAGTTGAGCTCACCCTTTTCCTTTTTGTTCCATTTTTCTCAGGAGGCGAGAATATAGCTGGAACTAGTCAGGGTGTGGAGTGATGTTTCTAGTCAGTTGTGTTAGCAGTCCTCACTATTTTGTAAAATAGTGTTTCAATAATTGTAATGAGGACTTATTTGAGTGTGGATATTGTCTAGAAGATAATATTTGTATTTAAACTCACAGTATTTGTGTTGTCGTATTTTGCACGACAATTATTATAATGAAGTTGTATGTGTTTCTGTACTATGTATTTGGCGACTCAGAATGGGTGATGTATACCTATTTTGGGGGCATCACAGTTGGTATCAGAGCCCAGGGATATGATCCCTGGTTGAGATGTGAAACAAGAACTAGGAGGGGAGAGACGGAGAATTCCTTCGCTAGTATGACCTGACTAAGTTTATTTGGTGTTTATTTGGTCGGTCAGAGTATAGGGATAATATATGACATGACTATTAACCCTTGTTTTATGGCAGTATTTAAGAATGGCAGCTGAGAACGTTAATAATGGAGTAAATCAGACCGTGGTGACACCTTTGATCACCACCCAGGGGAACGTGCAACAGGAAGACAATATTCCTCCTGTAAACAACGTTACCGAGCAAACGATGAATGATGGAATGTTTAGGAGCTTTTTGCAGTTCATGCAAAATCAGACGAGGGAGACTCGTGTGCAGAATACGGGTGGAAATGATAACAACACGCGGTTTGTCACAGCCAAGCAGTTCAAAGAATTGGGACCACCAGAATTTAAGGGAAAGCCGGATCCGATCATGGCGAAAACGTGGGTCAAGCAAATTACCAAGATATTCGATGTCTTGGGATGCACGGAGGAACAGAAGGTTCCATTCGCCACATTTATGTTCCGTGGTGAGGTAAATTACTGATGGGAATCTGTAAAGCGTACCCAGCCAGCCGCACTCAACATGTTCTAGGAAACATTTCAGAAACTGTTCAATGACAAGTACTTTCCTGAAAGTATTCGTCATATGAAGGAGGTAGAGTTTATCAGACTAGAACAAAATAACATGACAGTGTTCCAGTACGAGGCGAAGTTTTTAGAGTTATCCAGGTTTGCACCTCATTTGGTCAAAAATGAGGAACGAATGACAAGGATGTTTATGAGAGGTCTAAAATTCGAGATTCGGCAATATCTTATCTCTCATAAATTTTCTTTATATTCAGATGTTGTAAATAGGGCTCAATTATTAGAGCGAGATAATGAGTATGTGCAACTGAGGGACCACAACCAGGGTCATACCGATGGCGACAGTCATCGAAGCAATGAAAACCAGCAGGGAGGAAAATATTCGGACAAAAGCGGTAACCACTCTGGTGGTAATCGTGGTCGTGATAATAGAAGGAGCGAGTCGGGAGGAGATTTCAAGAAGAGGAGGTACAACAATGATAACGTGAAGACGTCAACACAAACATCAACTGCTTTTAGGGGAGGAGAACGAGCACCGGTCGTTTGTTACAAATGCGGGAAGGAGGGACACATCAGCCCAAACTGCCCACAACAGTTCAAGGTATATTATAACTGTGGAAAGGAAGGTCATATAGCTAAAGATTATCTTGTTGCGAAACCAAGTTCAACAGGGATAGTGACTCCGAAGGCTGTTCCGGACAAGTCAAAGTCGGTGGTTCCTGGAAGGGCGTTTGTCGTGACTGCCCAAAACGTGAGGAGCCCAAACGAGGTGATCACGGGTAAGCTAATCATAAACTCTTGTGAAGTTTATACCTCATTAGATACCGGTTATACCCATTCTTTTATCTCTACTGCTTGTGCTCAACGTTTGAATTTGACTTCGGAGAAATTAGACTTTGACTTATCTGTTGAAACTCCGTTAGGAGAAACTTTCATTACATCTACTGTCTATAAATCTTTCTTGATTCAAGTCGGTATCATCACATTACCTGTCGACCTTATTTCGTTGAAAATTCTTGCATTTGATGTGATTTTAGGGATTGATTGGTTAACCACACATCATGCTAAAATTGATTGTTTTCGTAAGGTTGTTAGTTTTTATATTCCTAACCAACATGTTATGCGAATTCAAGCAACCAAACCATTAAAATCAATCGCTGTTATATCAAGCCATAAAGCCATTCGTTTATTGAAAAATGGATGTCAAACTTTCTTAGCCCATGTCACAGACTTGAACAAAAACACGTCAGATTTGAATACTATTTCCGTTGTTAGTGAATTTCCTGACGTATTTCCTGAAGAACTTCCCAGTCTACCCCCAGAACGTGAAGTTGAATTCTTTATTGACCTTGAACCTGGTACAAAGCCCATTTCTAAAATTCCATATCGAATGGCTCCTATTGAACTTCAGGAGTTAAAGGTTCAACTACAGGAGTTGTTGGACATCGGTTTTATTCGTCCTAGTACATCTCCTTGGGGTGCTCCTATTTTATTGGTAAAGAAGAAAGATGGGAGTATGCGACTTTGTATCGACTATAGGGAATTGAACCATGTCACCATCAAGAATAGGTATCCGCTACATCGCATTGATGACCTGTTCGACCAGTTACAAGGAGCACAATTCTTTTCAAAGATTGACCTTCGTTCTGGATATCATCAGCTGAAGATTAAAACTGAGGATATTCCAAAGACTGCCTTCAGAACTCGGTAAGGGCATTATTAATTCTTAGTCATGTCTTTTGGATTGACTAATGCTTCTGCTGCTTTCATGGATATGATGAACCGTGTGTTCAAAGAATATTTGGATCAGTTCGTTGTTGTCTTTATTGATGACATCCTCATCTATTCCAAAATCCGTGAAGATCATGAGTGCCATTTGAAGCTGATATTGCAAAGGCTTCGTGAAAACAAGCTATATACCAAACTGAAGAAATGCGAGTTCTGGCTTGAGGAAGTAGCATTCCTTTGGCACGTGGTGTCAAAACATGGAGTATCTGTCGACCCGGTGAAGATTGAAGCCAGACAAAGTTGGGAGCAACCGAAGTCGGTAACCGAAGTACGTAGCTTTCTGGGCTTAGCTGGGTATTATCGGAGATTCATGGAAGGATTTTCTAGAATCGCTACTCCGTTAACTCAGCTGACTTGGAAGGATACAAAATTCGGTTGGAGCGAGGATTGTGAGAAGAGTTTTCAAAAACTTAAGAGGAGACTCATTTCGGCACCTGTTCTGACAATACCATCTGGTTCGGATGGATTTGTTATCTACAGCGATGCTTCAGGCAAAGGATTAGGATGTGTTCTCATGCAACATGGGAAAGTCATAGCCTATGCCTCGCGACAACTTAAAGAATATGAGAGAAATTATCCTACTCATGATTTGGAGTTAGCAGCAGTCGTTTTCGCGTTGAAGATCTGGAGACACTACCTGTATGGGGAGAAAGTGGAGATCTATACAGATCATAAAAGCCTCAAATATTTCTTCACCCAAAAGGAACTCAACATGCGACAACGACGTTGGCTCGAGCTGCTGAAAGATTACGATCATACTATCCAATATCATCCTGGAAAAGCGAACGTAGTAGCTGACGCATTAAGTAGAAGATCATATGCGGGTACGAGTGCAATGTTGTTAACACAAAGGCCCATTTTGTATGATTTGCAAAGGATGGAGATAGAGATGAAGGCTCCAAGTATCCACATGATGATATCAAATATACGAGTAGAACCGACTTTAATTGATAAAGTTAAAGCTTCTCAAGCTACGGACATGGAGCTGATGCGTATGAAAAAAAAGTGCAAGAAGGTGCTATTCCAGAAGCAAGAATCGATGAAGAAAGAATACTTTGAGTCAACTCCAGACTTTGTGTTCCTAACGATTTTGACTTGAACCATAAAATCATGATGGAGGCACACAACACACCATTTGCAATCCATCCTGGGAGTACCAAAATGTATCACGATCTTCGACATACATTTTGGTGGAGCAATATGAAAAGAGAGATCGCAGAGTTTATCTCGAGGTGTTTAACTTGTCAACGTGTAAAAGCGGAGCATCAAGTACCAAAGGGTCCATTGCAACCACTTGAGATTCTGAAATGGAAGTGGGAACACATTACCATAGATTTCGTTACGGGTCTTCTCAAGGTTTCTCAAGGCATAGATGCGATTTGGGTTATTGTTGATAGATTAACCAAGTCTACCCATTTCTTGCCTATACGTGAGACTTATTCCCTTGAACGTCTTGCTAGTATGTACGTAAATGAGATTGTAAGATTGCATGGCATGCTAGTATCCATAGTTTCAGATCGTGACCCAAGATTCACTTCACGATTTTGGGTTAGCTTGCAGAAAGTTATGGGCACGGATTTACGATTCAGTTCAGCATACCATCCTCAAACGGACGGGCAATCAGAGAGGACTATTCAAACCCTTGAAGATCTATTAAGACTCTGTGTTCTAGATTTCAAAGGAAGTTGGGACAAGTACTTGCCACTGGTGGAATTCTCCTACAACAACAGTTATCAGGCAAGTATAGATATGGCTCCATTTGAAGCCTTGTATGGACAAAAGTGTCATTCTCCAGTATGCTGGGACGAGGTGGGTGAAGCAACGTTGTTGGGACTAGAATTGGTACACATAACTACAGATAAGATCCAAACGATTCGATAACGTATACAAACGTCACAGGATCGACAAAAGAGTTATAAGGATCTTCATCGAAAGGATGTAGAATTTAGTATTGGGAATCATGTATTGTTACGTGTTGCACCATGAAAAGGAGTTACAAGATTTGGGAAGAGAGGAAAGCCCAATCCACGATTTGTTGGTCCATTTGAAATTCTTGACCGAATAGAAAATGTGGCATATCGACTCGCATTACCTCCAAGCATGTCTCGTGTTTATAATGTTTTTCACATATCTGTGCTTCGTAAATATGTGAAAGACCCGAACCACATAATTGAGTTAGAACCAGACGAGATAGCTGAAGATTTAACGTACGAGGAGGTACCTGTTAAGATCTTGGATAGGAAAGAGCATGTTCTACGCACGAAGGTTATACCACATGTTAAGGTTTTAAGGAGAAACCATGCTATTAAAGAAATGACCTGAGAGTTAGAATCAGAAATGAAAGCGAGGTATCCTCACAATTTCAAAACACCAGGTACGTACGTCAATTTCGAGGACGAAATTTCATAAGGAGGAGAGGTTGTAAGACCCCAACTTATTAATAAATAAAATTAAATTTCTTCTATTTATTATTTTGAAATAGAAAGGGTTGATTTAATTAATGTAGTTAGTTATGGGTAAAATGCACAAATATTTTAAATAAGCAAGTGGTTATAAAATATTCATTTTTGGTCGGTGAATATTCGTTTGGTCATGGAATATTCTTGCTGTCAGGGAATATTCATTCGACGACGCAGCCTTGTGTGGGCTCCATAACGGAAAGCGAATGGATGAAAAAAATGACAAGTATAAGTTGTTTATAAATAACAGCATAGTTGTTACCGTTAATACTGTTGGAATACCTGGTGGTTAAAATACAGTAGCATACGGTATTGCACCAATTATTAATTCTTACGTAAGAAGGCACTACTCAATAATTGTTACAGTAGTTACTGTTCAATATTTTATTTTATTGATTCAATAATTGCTGCGTTGATATTTTATATTATTGTTGTTTCAATAATTGTTGCTACGCAGTATTTTCCATTATCAAATCAATAATTCATATTATTTGAATAATATTATTAGATAGCATTATTGGCAATGTCTAGAAAGTTCTGTCTAAGGAGAGGTTTGGTCATCTAATTGCGCGCTAGTAAGGAGAAATCCTTATTAGGAAGCCTCCTCTTTCCTGGGAACGGCCTGTTTGTCATAAATGTGATTCTGTAATATTATTTGTGAATAATTAATTATTAATTCATATGATAAGGAAATATTTATTCTATGTGGATATAAATGTTGGATATATTTATTGTGGTTAAAAATGAAGGAGTTAATATTGAGGTGTTTTATCAGTATTTTTATCGGAATGGAGGTATTAAAAATCAAATCAGGGTTTTTGATAAATATTGTGGGGATTATAATTTTTAATCCGACCGTTGAATCGTGGTAATTTTTGGATATGTTATTCATATATAAGTTGAGTATATGTCCACAAATTTTGAACCATTAAAAATGAACGTATGATTTGTTATGAATTTTATGAGATGACTGGTTCAGAAATTGTAGAAGTTACGAAATTTGTTATTTTGGTAGAAAATTCTAGAACTGGTGGGCCCCACTTTTGGTTGGTGAGAAATGTACTGAAATTTTTATTCAAATGTGGTGGGTGGGAATAGTAGCAGGTAAAGCCATCAGGTTGCAGGTCAAGTCTGTTTCGACATTTTAACATTTTCCTATAAATAGAGGGCTAAGTTAGAATTGAAAATCACACTAGAATTCATAAGTTTTCTCTCTTTCTCTCTCTATATTATTGAGTGTATTTTGTGAGTATTTTGATACTTTGAGAGTTGCTATTCAGCACAAGTTTCATTCAGCCTCATATACAATATTCTGATCAGAAGTACTGTTCGTTTGAGGTAAGGAATATTATTTTCTTCTTAAATGATATTATTTTCTTCAATATCATTATGCTGAAATATTGATATAAACTTTTTATCAAATTTAAAACTTTTTGTGTTGGGGTTACTATTCACGTATACGGCACTATTCACGAATATGACACTATTCACCGAAAAATAAAAATTTTTCTTTTTGTCCAAGATGTCTATTATGGTTACTATCTTTGATTGTATCCATGTTTTGATCTTTATTTTTGAATTTTCCTTCACAATTAGTTATTATGGAGTATTATTGCACTTGGATAAACTATAATACGAATCTCTAATATTTACCCTTCTGCCTCATTGGATTCGTTTTCTTTAAGATAATTTTTCATCATCCTCAGTCCTAAATGATGATATTACTGAATATCTTTGGCCTGTAGTGCAAAGATGAATGATTAACTGATGAATATCTTTGGCCCGTAGTGCAAAGATGAACAGGTGTTGAGATGAACATGACCGACTGGTATTACAAATGAATATCTTTGGCCTGTAGTGCAAAGATGAATATTTAATTCAAGATGTATATTGATTGATGTTACATGGATAAAATATTGATGATGAACTTTTAAATCTTAGAAGATAGTAGAATTCTTTCTCTACTTGACTCTTCTAATGGTTTGTTATTTCCGCTATAGTTGTTGATCTAAAACTTGTTGTCTATTATATTTTAACAGATTTTTCCCTGTTGAAGACTAACGATAATTTGTTGTATATTATCTTAGTCATAATATTCTTTACTGGGCTAGTTGAACGCACCCTTTTCCTTTTTGTTCCATTTTTCTCAGGAGGCGAGAATATAGCGGGAACTAGTCAGGGTGTGGAGTGATGTTTCTAGTCAGTTGTGTTAGCAGTCCTCATTATTTTGTAAAATAGTGTTTCAATAATTGTAATGAGGACGTATTTGAGTGTGAATATTGTCTAGAAGATAATATTTATATTTAAACTCACAATATTTGTGTTGTCGTATTTTGCACGACAATTATTACAATGAAGTTGTATTTATTTTTGTACCATGTATTTGGCGACTCAGAATGGGTGATGTATACCTATTTTGGGGGCGTCACAGTGATTCTGTAATATTATTTGTGAATAATTAATTATTTATTTATATGATGAAGAAAATATTCATTTTATGTGGATATAGATGGAATTTTTTTTTAAAGTGACAATTGTTAAAAATCGATATTTTATCTTTTCTGATAAAATAATATTTTATTATATTATTATATAATAATGGTGATATTTTTATAATGAATGTGGGATATATGAGTATATGAGGAGGAAGAGTATTTTTGTTGCAAAAGTTATTTAAAACATGTTAAACACGTTGATGGACCTATTTCTTGACTGAAATTTGAATATAGCCTGTAGAATCACCCGTTTGTGAATTTCGATTAATTTCTGTTTAGAATTTGGAAAAACTTTCTTCTGCAAAGTTGTAGAGAATTGAATTTCCTATACAAATTCGCAAGATTCGAATTTTCTGATAAAAGGGCTATTTATTATGAATTATTGAAGTTTCGGATTAATTGATTATTATTTTTTTTGGAGTTTTAAATAACTTTTATATGAAAAAAGTTTTTGGCAAGTTTGGAACATGCGTGGCTGATATTTTGGATCAATGAAGGTGTGCGTAAGAATTTATAATATATATTATTATATTAAATTTTCTGCTTTGGTGTTCTAAGCATTTTCCTATAAATAGGGTGCTTAGGTTAGAATTGAAAATCACACCAGAAACTGAAGTTTTTTCTCTCTTTCTCTCTCTAAATTATCGAGCATATTCTTGTGAGTATTTTGATACTTTGAGTGTTGCTATACGGTGTAAGTTCCCTTCAGCTCTATACCCAGTATTCCAGTCAGAAGTACTATCTTTTCGAGGTAAGGGATGTTATTTTATTCGAAAATGATATTATTTCTTCAATATCATTATGCCGAAATATTGGTTGGAAATTTTTATCAAATTTGGAACTTTTTCATGTTGGGATTACTATTCACGAGTACTATTCATGAAGCATGATAATTTTTTTTTGTGAAATTTCTATCTTTTAGTGTCAGAGTTACTATTCACGTATACAACACTATTCACGAATATGACACTATTCACAAAAAAATTAAAATTACTTTTATGTGTCCAAGATTGTCTGTTATGATTCCTATCTTTGATTGGATCTATGTTTTGATCATTCTTGAATTTTACTCCACTTTGATTATTTATGAAGTATTTTTAAACTTGGATTGTTTAAAGTACGAATCCTTAATATTTGTTCTTTTGTTTCACTGGATTCGTTTTCTATAAAATATATATTTCATCATCTTCAGTCCTAAATGATTATATTACTGAATATCTTTGGCCTGTAGTGCAAAGATAAATAATTTCTTGATGAATATCTTTGGCCCGTAGTGCAAAGATGAACATGTGTTGAGATGAACATGACCGACTGATTAATATCTTTGGCCTGTAGTGCAAAGATGACTATTTGATTTAAGATGTATATTGAATGATGTTACAGGGATAGAATATTGATGATGGACTTTTAAATTCATAGATGATAGTAGATTTCATTCTCTACTTAACTCTTCTAATAAATTATTGTTTCCGCTGCAGTTGTTGATCTAAAACTTGTTGTATATTGTATTCTATCAGATTTTTCCCTGTTGAAGACTAAGGATACTTTGTTGTATATTATCTTAGTCATAATATTCTTTACTGGGCTAGTTGAGCTCACCCTTTTTCTTTTTGTTCTAATTTTTCTCAGGAGGCGAGAATGTAGCGGGTACTAGCCGGGATATGGAATGATGTTTCAAGATAGTTATATTTAGTAGTCCTCACTATTTTGTAAGATATGGTATCAATAAGTAAAATGAGGACTTATTTGAGTATGAATACTGTCTAGATGACAATATTTGTATATAAACTCACAGTATATGTGTTGTCATATTTTGCACGACAATTGTAATAATAAAGTTATAGTTATTTCTGTACCATGTATTTGGCGACTCAGAATAGGTTGGGTGGAATAGACCTATTTTGGGGGCGTTACAGTTGGTATCAGAGCTTAGGGATATGATCTCTGGTGGAGATCGGGGAATAGAACTAGGAGGGGAGAGACGAGTAAATCCTTCGCTAGTGTGTCCTACCTAAGCTTATTTGTTGGTCAGTCATAATATAGGGATATTATGTGATATGTTAATTGCTTAAATTAACCCTTGTTTTATGGTAGTATTTGAGAATGTCGACTGAGAATGTTAACAGTGGAGTAAATGAGACCGTGGAGACACATGTGCTCACAAACGAGGAGAATGTGCAACAGGCTGGCAATGTTCCTCCTGTGAACAACACCAATTAGCAGATGATGAACGATGAGATGTTTAGAAGCTTTTTTCAATTCATGCAAAACCAGACGAGGGAGACTCGTGTTCAAAATATAGGAGAAAATGATAGCAACGTACGGTTTGTTACAGCCAAGCAGTTTAAAGAGTTGGGACCACCAGAATTCTAGGGAAAGCCGGATCCGATTAAGGCGGAGACGTGGGTCAAGTAAATTACCAAGATATTCGATGTCTTGGGATGCATGGAGGAACAGAAGGTTCCATTCGCCACCTTTATGTTCCGTGGCGAGGCAGACTACTGGTGGGAGTCTGTGAAGCATACCCATCCAGCCGCACTCAGCATATCTTGGGAGACATTTCAGAAACTGTTCAATGACAAGTACTTTCCTGAAAGTATTCGTCATATGAAGGAGGTAGAGTTTATTAGACTGGAGCAGAATAACATGACGGTGTCCTAGTACGAGGCGAAGTTTGCAGAGTTGTCCAGGTTTGCACCTCATTTGGTAGAGAATAAGGAACGAATGACAAGGATGTTTCTGAGAGGTTTAAAACCCGAGATTCGGCAATATCTTATCTCTCATGAATTTTCTCTCTATTCAGATGTTGTCAACAGGGCTCAATTATTAGACCGAGATAACGAGTATGGTCAACCGAGGGACCACAACCAGGATCATACCGGTGACAGCAGTCATCAGAACAACGATAACCAGCGGAGAAAGAAAAATACGGACAAGAGCGGCAACCACTCTGGTGGTAATCTTGGCCATGAAAATAGAAGAAGTGAGTCGGGGAGAGATTTTAAAAAGAGGATATTCAACAATGACAATGTGAAGACGTCAGCACCAGCAGCAACTGGTTCCAAGGGAGGAGAACGACCACCGGTTATATGCTATAAGTGCAGAAAAGAAGGACATATCAGCCCAAACTGCCCACAACAGTTTAAGGTATGTTATAATTATGGAAAGGAATGACATATCGCTCGAGATTGCACTGTATCGAAACCAAGTCCAGCGGGGATGGTGACTCAAAAGGCTGTCCCAAGAAAGTCAAAGTCAACGGTTCCTAGAAGAGCGTTTTTCGTGACTGGTCAGAATGCGAGGAACCCGAACGAAGTTAGCACGGGTTAGTTAATAATAATTTTTTGCGAAGTCTATACCTTATTAGATACCGATTCTACCCATTCTTTTATCTCTCCTTCTTGTGCTTAATGTTTAAACTTAACTCCGGAGAAATTAGACTTTGATTTATCTGTGGAGACTCCCGTTAGGAGAAACTTTCATCACATCCACTGTTTATAAATCTTGTTTGATCCAAGTTGGCACCATCACATTACTTGTTGACCTTATCTCTTTAAAGATACTTACTTTTGATGAGATTTTAGGGATTGATTGGTTAACTACTCATCATACCAAATTGATTGCTTTTGTAAGGTTCTTAGTTTTCATATTCCTAAGCAACCTGTTATTCGAATTCAAGCAACCAAACCATTGAAGTCAAACTCTTTCATATCAAGCCGTAAAGTCATTCGTTTATTGAAAAATGGATGTCAAGCTTTCTTAGCTATGTTATGGACTTGAACAAAAATACGTCAGATTTGAATGATATTTCTGTTGTTAGTAAATTTCCTGACGTATTTCCTGAAAAAAATATTTCAGGGCCTACTCCCAGAGCGTGATATTGAATTTTGTATCGACTTTGAACCCGGTACAAAACCCATTTCTAAAATCTCATATCGAATGGCTCCTATTTGAACTTCAGGAGTTAAAAACCCAACTATAGAAGTTGATAACCGAGCCTCTATCTGGTGACTTCTTTTGCAGAATGCACCAAAGCCAGACTCTCCGTAGGGGACGCAATATTTATTTGGTGGTAAAACAATAGGTGCTATTGTGACGTGCTATCCAAGATTGGGATATGAGTCACAGTTGAGAGCAACCTAAGTCAGTAATCGAAATACATAGCTTTCTATGCTTAGTTGGTTATTATCGAAGATTTTGTGAAAAGATTTTCTCGAATCGCTACTCTATTAACTTAGCTGACTCGAAAAGATACAAAAATCGAATGGAGCGAGGAATGTAGAACTCAACATGCGGCAACGACGTTGGCTCGAGCTGTTGAAAGATTACGGCCATACCATTCAATACCATACTGAAAAAAACGAACGTGGTAGCTGACGTGTTGAGTAGAAAATCGTATGTGGTTACGAGTGTGATATTGTTAACACAAAGACCCATTTCGTATGACTTACAAATGATAGAGATAGAGTTAAAGACTCTATAGATCACGTGATGATATACGAGTAGAATTAACTTTAATCGATAAAGTTAAAACCGCTCAAGCTATACACCGGAGCTGATGAATATGAAGAAGGAGGTGCAAGAAGTTGTTATTCCAAAAGCGAGAATCGGCGATGTGAGGAAAGCTCAAACCTTCGATTTATTAGTCCATTTGAAATCCTTGATCAAATAGGAACTGTGGCCTATAGACTCGTTTTACCGCCAAGTATGTCGCGTGTTCATAACGTTCTTCACGTATCGATGTTACGTAAATATGTGGACAATCCAAACCATATTATTGCGTTACATCCAGACGAGATAGTCGAAAATTTAACGTACGAGGAGGTACATGTCAAGATCTTGGATAGGAAAGAACATGTCCTATGCACAAAGGTTATACCTCAAGTTAAAATTTTGTGAAAGAACCATGCTATTGAAAAATGAACTGGGAGTTGAATCAGAAATGAAAATGAGGTATCCTCATCTTTTTGAAACACCAGGTACGTACGTCAATTTCGAGGACGAAATTTCATAAGGAGGGGAGGTTGTAAGACCCCAAATTATTAATAAATGAAATTTAATTCCTCTATTTATTATTTTGAAATAGTAATGATTGATTTGATTAATGTGGTTAGTTATAGGTAAAATGCGCTAATATTTCAAATAAGTAAGTGGTTATAAAATATTCATTTCTGTCGGGGAATATTCGTTTGGTCGTGGAATATTCTTGCTATCGGGGAATATTCGTACGACGGCGCAGTCTTTTGTGAGCCCATAACGGAAAGCGATTGGATGAATAAAACGACAAGTATAAGTTGTTTATAAATAACGGCGTAGTTATTACCATTAATACTGTTAGAATACCCGATGGTTAAAACACAGTAATACGCGTTGTTGCACAGTAGCACACGGTATTGCACCAATTATTGATTCTTATGTAAGAATGCACTACTCAATAATTGTTACAGTAATTACTGTTCAATATGTTATTTTATTGATTTAATAATTGTTGCGTTATTACTGTTGTTTCAATAATTGCCACTATACAGTATTTTTTATTATCGAAGTAATAATTCATATTATCTGAATAATATTATTAGAAAACTTTATTGACAATGTCTAGAAAGTTCTGTCTAAGGAGATGTTTGGTCACCTAATTGTGCGCCAGTAAGGAGATATCCTTATTGGAAAGCCCCCTCTTTCCTGGGAACGGCCTGGTTGCCAGTATTGTAATTCTGTAATATTATTTGTGAATAATTAGTTATTAATTTATATGATGAGAAAAATATTCATTTTATGTGGATATAGATGGAATTTTTTTTAAAGTGACAATTGTTGAAAATCGATATTTTATCTTTTCTGATAAAATAATATTTTATTAGATTATTATATAATAATGGTGATATTTTTATAATGAATGTGAGATATATGAGTATATGAGGAGGAAGAGTATTTTTGTTGCAAAAGTTATTTAAAACATGTAAAACATGTTGGTGGACCCATTTTTTGACTGAAATTTGATTATAGCTTATAGAATCGTCCGTTTGTGGATTTCGGTCAATTTCTGTTTGGAATTTGGAAAAACTTTCTTCTGCAAAGTTGTAGAGAATTGAATTTCCTATAAAAATTCGCGAGATTTGAATTTTCTGATAAAAGGACTATTTATTATGAGTATATGTGTTGTCGTATTTTGCACGACAATTGTAATAATAAAGTTGTAGTTATTTCTGTACCATGTATTTGGCGACTCAAAATAGGTTGGGTGGAATGGACCTATTTTGGGGGCGTCACAGTGTCACAGTTGGTATCAAAGCTTAGAGATATGATCCCTGACTGAGATTTGAGGCTAGAACTAGGAGGTGGGAGACGAGTAAATCCTTCGCTAGTATGACCTACCTAAGTTTATTTGTTATTTAATTGGTCGGTCAGAATATAGGGATAATATGTAGTATGTCAATTAACCCTTGTTTTGTGGCAGTATTTGAAAATGGCATTTGAAAATGTTGAGATAAGCAATGAAGCACACAAGACCGTTTAGTCACCAACGATCAATACCCAGGATAATGTGCATCAGGAAGGTAATAATCCTCAGGTAAACAACAACACCGACCAAATGATGAACGATGGGATGTTCAAAGGCTTTATGCAATTCATGCAATATCAAGCGAGAGAGACTCCTGTTCATAATGCAGGTGGAGTCAATGACAACTCACGACTGGTCACTGCTAAACAATTCAAGGAGCTGGGACCGCTAGAGTTTTTGGGAAAGCCAGAGCCACTTAAGGCAGAGGCATGGATTAAGCAGATCGCCAAGATATTTGATGTCTTGGGATGCTCCGAGGAGCAAAAGGTTCTCTTCGCCACCTTTTTGTTGCGTGAAGAAGCAGATTACTAGTGGAAATCTGTAAAACGTACTCATCTTTTCGCACTAAAGATGTCTTAGGAGAAGTTCCAAGAATTATTTAACGACAAGTACTTTTCCGAAAGTATTCGTCACATGAAGGAGGTTGAATTCATCAATGTGACAACCCGAAAATTTAGAGAATCTTGAATGATTAAGTTAAATGTTAAAGTTTAGAACCTAGAGTAAAAATAGAGGAATAATTTAAAATTTTTAAGAAAAACCTATATGGTTTACTATTTGAAAAAGAATTGAGGAAAATAAGGGTTATGAAAATTCAAAACCTAGAAAGAGATTTTTGTATGTGAAAATTTTATTTAAAGAAATAAATTTCAAATGAATAGATATTATTAGATTAAATTAAATGTGTATATGTATAGATACGCATATACTTGGAGATGTGTTATATATAATTTAACTAAACAAGAGGATTGATTATTTAAATTAATCATACAAGAATAAATGAAAAGCTTCATTATAAGAAGCTGGTAGTAGTCGAGCGTTATAAATCTTATAAAAAAAAGAAATAAGAATGTGGCAAGTTAGAATAATATATATAATAAGCCATATGAAAATGACTTATAGAATGTGGCAAACTGTATTAAGAGGGTTACTAGACGTTAAATTAAATGTCTAGTTTAATATATGAGTATATAAATCATTTTATGATTTATGAAGAATATGTATGTTTACGTAATATGGTAAATATATTAAATTATATATGATATATGTACATAAATTGATATAAACAGTTTATAATGTGACAAAATAAAATTATTAATTATTTTCTATATGTGATGTGTGTAGGTTTGGTGTAACTGGTAATTGGGAGTGAATAAATGTAACAACCCGATATTTTCTACATAAATAAATAAGAAATTTTGCGTATAAATTTTTTATTTATTTATTTAAAGGATGAGGATTTGTACAAGATAATGTGTATGCGTATTTATGTGGTAAATAAAAATATAGTTATTTACATAAATATTTACAAGTAATTTTATTTTAGAATTATTGATTATTATAGAGTATATTCTAATAATAATTAAATTATGGTAGAAATGTTTTATTAATTATTTTCCATGAATATATAGTCATATATTATTTAAATAATATATGAAGTGATTTTTAGAATAATTATAATAATTATTTTATGGCAAAAAGCACTTTTACACCACTGGGGTGGTAATATTTTAAGCAATTAGTCATTGTACTTTTAAAATATTCAATTAGCCCACTATACTTTTTAAAAATGTTCAATCAAGTCATTCCGTCCAATTTCTTGGACGGGCGTCAAATAATTACACACATGGCATTGTAAAAAAAAAATCACAAAATCATTATTTCCTACGTGGCAAGCCAGTCAGCCAAATTCTTTTTACTATTGAGCCACTGCACTTTAAAAAATGCAATTGGCCCACTGTGGTTTTAAAAATAAAAATATTTTTATATTTTATTTTCTTTCTTTTTCTTTACCTAAATATTTATAATATGTATAATATTAATAAAAATTAATATTATAATATTTATAATTAATATGTATGTTTTGTTTTAAAAATAAAAATAAAAATACTTTTACGTTTTAAAATACTTATAAAATTTTTTAAAATAAAAATATTTTTATGTTTTATTTTCTTTCTTTTTCTTTACCTAAATATTTATAATATGTATAATATTAATAAAAATTAATATTATAATATTTATAATATGTATGTTTTATACAATCAATACCTCATTAATTTTTTCTTTTCCTTTATCTCTTTCCCTTTCTTTTAATTATTTTAATTCTAAATAATCAAAATATTCAAAATTTTTAATTATTTAGAACAAAATATTCAAAAATTTTAATGGATTTTATTTATAATTTTTTCTTCTCAAATAAAAAAAAAATAATAAAATCATTATGTGGTAAAAAAAATAATTAAAATCATTTTTTCTTTTCCTTTCTTTTAATAATTATTTTTATTTTAAAAATTAATTCCAAATAATACAAACAATATATCAATTTTTTTGTAACAATGAGATCTATTACAACATTATATTAATTTCTATAAAAATTAAAAATTAAAAATCATTAATTACGTGGCAAAAAATAATTAAAATAATAATATAATTAAAATAAGAAAAGGTAAGTATATAATTAACATAAAATAAGAAATTCGATACAATTAACAAAAATTAGTTAAACAAATGACAAAAATTAAAATAATTTATACAATCAAAACCACATTATTTTTTTATAATTTATTTTTTTCCTTTTTTTAATCTATTGTTCATCTTCTCCACAAATCTACTGTGCCGATCGCGGGAGATGAATTCGGAATCGGCGAGGGAGAGCTCGTGGATCCCACTGTCATGAAGGACTCCGAGGCCGACCCATATCTATGTATTCACTCTGTTCACTTGTATGCCCTTTTTGTGTCTTCTCCGTTCCATTCGCCATTCTTTCAAGAACCCGCCTCCTCATTCGGCTGATAAACCGACGCGGAAGAAGAAGGATCATGGCCATGGCCGTGGTACCGAACCGAACTCCCAATTCTGTCTTCCGGACAATTCCACTGTGACAAGTCTTTCGGACTCCCAACTTGCCTTTCCTTTTCTCTCTTCATATTCACAATTTTACATCTCAATTCTCTCCTTCCATTTTCTGTTCAACTCCCTCGATCTTCTCCAATCGCACCTAGAAGCCATGGTGAGTCCTCCTAACTTTTACTTACCTTGGACTACCATCGAATGTTCTACAATTGATATATTTCGTATTTGTAAATACATATTTATGATTTTTTGGGGATCTATTTTGGTGTAAATATATTTCCGAAGAAGAAGGGCCATAACCGAACCTCCTCTATCTTGTTGTCAGTGCTCGCGCCATCTGAGATACCGTCAACCGAGTACTCGCCGTCGAGGCGAAAGGGAAGACGCGCGCGGCGGAGCAGAACGATTTTGACGAACCGACTCAGGCTCTAAATAAATATAATTAAGTATAAAAAGTGTAAAGAAGTAAAGTGGATATAATTCCGCATCAGCAAATACACGTTTTATTTTATTTTTAAAAAAAAGCCGCATAGGAAAATTTGACTAATTTCTTAATGTCAGTTACGAAAAATGGACGGAATGGTCTGATTGTATATTTTTAAAAAGCACAGTGGGATAATTGAATATTTTAAAAGCAAAATGACTAATTGCTTAAAATACTATAACCACAGTGGGGTAAAAGTGCTTTTTGCCATTATTTTATTATATGAATTTTAGTACAAATTATTAAGTTAATTATTTTACCTTAATTATTAAATTTAAATAGGAAGAATAAATCAGATATGAAATCCAAACCCTAATTTTAGATTATTGTCAAGGTATGAGAATAATAATATAATATTAATTATATTTTGATTTTTCAGTGCTATGAATATGTACTGTATTTCCGTATTGATAATGGTAGGTCAATTACGGTGTATTATGACCAAACCCTAGTAATAATGTTAAACCCTAATTTGAGATCCAAATTAGAGTGCAAGATTATTTTATAAGTGTGTTATATAATTTATGTCGTGTATTAAATGTATTAATTAGGTGAACCTTAATTAAAATTCTAGAAACCCTAATTTCTAGAAAACCCTAATTATAATCTAGAAACCCTAAATAATTTTTGGAAATAAGGAACCCTAATTTGAAATTTAAATTAGAGTTTGAGATTGGTTATAATTGTGTTAATGTGATTAATTAGCAAGTATTATAATCTCAATTGCTAATTTTGGAAATTCTAAAATTTTAAACCCTAATTTGATAATTAGAAAACCTAATTATAAATTGGTAACCCTAATTATCAAAATCGTAAACCCTAATTGCTATTTTAGCAATGTTAATGATAATTATATGTTATTAAACCCTAATATTCCTGTATAGCGTAATTAGAAAATTAATCATAATTAGAAAACCCAATTTCAAAATTTTAGAAACTAAAATTTATTTAATTTTTATTTAATTTTTTTATTTTGTGTAAACCCTAGTGGGAAAATCCTTCATTTTGTGCTAAAACTTAGGGTTAAACCCTAAGGGTTGAACCCTAAGGGTTTGTCAAGTTCCAAGTATGCCATTAAATGGAAAATACAAGTGACCATTTTGCCCCTTTGCATTATTAAAGCTACAAACTAGGTTTTGACAATAGGTTGAGTGGGTGAACCACTTCAACCACTCCACATGCTCATAATTGACAGCAACAAGCAATTCAATCAGCCAATTCATGCACCTTGTTGGTCTATATATAGAATTGGAGAGACAAAAATCTCATTTGGCCACTTATTTTGCACAAATTCTCATACTTGAGTCTCTCTCTCTAGAAGTTATGAATTATCCTTCATAAATCAGTCACAAACCAAGCCCTACTATAAACCATAACAACATCAGTAGCCAGAATGAAGAATCGTTCACAGAAGGTATAACACCTTAGTTTTAATTTCTGTCCAAAATCTTGTGTTAGAAGTTATGATTATATGTTGTAATATGATGATTATAGTATATAATGATGATCTGGGTTGCTAGATGTTAGATCCATAACATCTAGAGGCTCAGATTTGAAGTTTTATAAAATCTAAAAATTTGTGTTTTTGTTGTCTGACAGTGAATGTCAGGCCTTGTAGATCTGTGCTCGTTTATTATTTTGGTGATTTAAAGGTCTGAAGTTGTAGTCTGTAATGTTGTTAGTAATCTGCAAGTGGGTTCATGATCATTGCATCTGTAGATCGAAAGTTATTCATGGTCAAAGTTCGTTGACCGAACGCAAAATCAGTTTTCTGGGTAACCCAGAAAACTGAAGAACATGTTCTGGCCGTGACTTTGACCGGTCTTGATTTGTTTCTGGAACGTTTTTAGGATGAATATTTGTATCTAGATTATAGTATGTCATGTGTATTACAAGTTCAAAGCACTTTATAACCTTATAAAGCCTCAGATCGATCGTAGTAATTGGTCAAACCTCGTTGACCGTTAAGCTTAACTTTCTGGGTAACCCAAAAAGTTTAGGCAGTGGTCTGACAAGTTTTTATTTTACTTAGATCTTGCATCTAAATTATGTTTAGACATTATACATGATCACAACTTGTACTATGTTGGGTTGTCTACAAATCCCGACGTTTAGAACACCTGTGACGTAAACCGATTAACCGGAATAAGTCCACCAAGATCGTTGACCAGCATTGACCAAATTTTTCTGGGCAGCCCAGAACGTGATGAACAGCCTCTGACAGCTTATTTTGGCCCTTAGATCTCTTTGGTTGTGCATTATTTGATGATGTTTAATGTTGGATCGTGTAGTCTTTTTGTATTTATACCACATGATCTGATCAACATGTCCAGAAACACATTACAGCATGCACGATTCTTGGTCAAAGTAGCACCCACGAAACTGCCTTATTAATGCTCAAGAACATGAAGAACACCTATAGCGACGGTTCTGTCGCTATAGGTGGCCTTTAGCGACAGATAGCTTATTATTTTTCCGGAAATTAATTAATAAATAGAAAAAAAATAGTTTTAATTATTAAAAATACAAAATAAATTATTAAAAATTATTTAAAATTCTGAAAATTAGTTTTTAATTATTTTTAATATACTTCATAAATATTTAATATTTTTTGAATATTAAAAGTATTTAATTTATTTAATTATAATATTAAATAAATTCTTTAAAAATGATTTTAATATTGAAAAAATCATTAAAACTTATATTATGATATAAGAAAATATTTTAAGTTATTTTTAATGACTTTTAATATTTTGTGATAAATTTTATTAATAAATTGATATTAATGGTAATTAATTTATTTACTAAATGAATTAAATAAATTAATTAAAAATAATTTTATTATATTAAAAATTATTTTAAATGAAAATAAAGTGTTTAAAAATATTTTAAGTTATAAAATATAACTTTTAATATTTAAAGGATAATTTCATTAATAATTAAATATTAATGATTATTAAGTTATTACTAATGATATTAAATTTATTTAATAATTATATTAAATAAATAGTTTATAAATGGTTTTATTAATTTAAAAATCTTTTCAAAGGGATATAAATGAATTAAAAATAATTTAAGTTATAGTTAATGACTTTTAATATTTGGATAAATGAAACTTTAATACCTTATTATTAATGGTAATTATTTAGAAATGATTTTAAATGTTTTAAAAATCATTTAAGGGTAATATTAATACTTTAAAAATATTTTGAGTTATTATAAATAACTTTAATATTTTGGAAATGATTTCATTAATAGTTTAGTACTAATTAAATATTTGTGATAATAGAATTGATTAGTATTTAAATCATTTTAATGTGATTCCGATGTTTGAAATTTCGTGATAAATTATAATAAATGTTTTAAAATTATATTAAGTCATTTAAAAATAATATGACTGATACGTACAGATATTGAGTTGCAGAATAGAGTCTTAGACTCGATAATTACCCGATAAAGCTGTCGGTAGACCAACATGTTTCAGAAATTGATTTGGACTTAGATAATGTGATTAGATAAGTGATTATTTGTGATTCAATGGTTGTTAAATCTATGTGCCAATGTGATTAGGGTATGTGATGACTGCAATAAGCAGTGTTATGTGTTAAAGTATGCTGTTCTAATAGAACGAACGATCTTATTAATGATAGGTCGTGAGATAAGCGATAAATCTAAATTGTAAACTGTAAGCAGCGCTTCAGGCAAGTATCTAACATTTGCATTTTATTTATGCAATGGACATGAGTAAGAATATTTCTAAACTATATTATTACTATACAGATTATTAACCTTATATTGTATACGCTCATTGCTTATCAACATGTTAGTATATGGTAATTCAGATATATATATTCTGTTCGTTAATTTCTGTAAATGGTTAAACAAGTGTCCCCACTTGGATAATCATTGTATTTAATCACATGTTGATATACCTTTGTCAATTACCTGTATATATATATATATATATATATATATATATATATATATATATATATATATATATATATATGTTGAATTATAGATTATTGTTGAAACAAGATAAAACCTTTGATTTGGAACCCAGACAAGTATGAACATCCCTACACGGGAAAACTTTTTATGCACCCAAGGTGGAACAGAGTGAACGATCCTATTGTTCTTGTAATGTAGTATTGATCAATGCAGAGCATAACGGACTGATCACCCCCCGTGCCCGTAAGTTATGTCGGTTTACAGATGAATTTCTGTTTAACCTTTTCGAAAATGAAAACAATGTTCATGGCATGTCACCAAAACCCCAGTTATAGTCATTATGTAGTTTCAAAAATTTGAAAGAGAGTTGTTATGTTATTATTATCGGTTCAAAATACTTCACAACTATTGACTGGTTGTAGAAGAATAGTACAAAGAAAATATTTAAATCCTTTCAGCTTATATATATATATATATATATATATATATATATATATATATATATATATATATATATATATATAATTGCTATTACTTGCTGGGCACTCAAATGCTCATCCTTGCTTAAATTTAAATGTTTTCAGTTAAGTGCGAACGACCAGAGAGCTCTGTTAAGAACAAAGGAAAAAGGGAAGGTTGCTGAATGAACAAATTACTATGTTATGTAATAGTTTGATATTATTAAGACAAGTATGACATATATTATCTATCATGGGTTGTAATGAATGTTTAAAGGTTACGTACTTGGGATTAGACTCTGATGATATGTAAATTAAGTTGATCTTTATATTATTGTTATTATTATTAGTATTATTTCGCTCATAGATATGGTATCGTGAAGAATCGAGTTCGGGTTTCAAGTACCCGGATTTGGGGTCGTCACAAGTTGGTATCAGAGCTATAGGGTTAGAAACCTTAGGTGGGTTAGATCTTAGGCTATAACCGTAGAACAGAGGGAAACGTTGAAAATATAAATAACTCATATAGAGTTTAAAAAGAAGATGAATTGAATAAATTCATCATCCAACAGAATAAAAGATAACTTATATAAAACTCTTATTTGTTGTGTGTATATACTATATGCTAATCAGGATAATTTATGTGCGTAGATGTCAGGTGACAAAGGATTCGATTACCCTCGGATCGTAAAGAAGGAGTCAATATCGAAGCCGATAGCTGACAAAGAGGCCCACAGTGAAAATAACTAAGAAGATGTGGTTATTGTGGAAAATATAGTACCAGATCCAGAGATGGTGGAGCTGACAGATAGCGATTCAGACACTAAAGTTGAAGCTGATCAAGCATCAACAGAGGTGTAAAATCTGAAAAATAAGGTTTCTTCTCTAGAAAGGTTGTGGGAGATAGAAAAGCTGTTGAATAGTCAGTTGCGTCAAGCGTTAATAGAAATAATGGAAGGACAAGATAAGCTTAAGATCCAAATTGGTCAGATAGGAGCCACAAGCAACACATCGTGTGCAGCTCCGGACAAGAAGGGGAAAAGAAAGATAGAAGACCATGACTTAGGAAAATTCAATAAGAAGAAATAGAAAAGAATATGTTATCTTTGCAGCTATGAGGGACATACTACTCTGTATTGTCCTGACTACAAAAAAAGAAGCATGTTTTATCTGTGGGATAGAAGGTCATCAGGCGAAAAGTTGTCCAATGAAAAAGAATAATAAATAAGTAGTATAGGTTCTGTTGTGATTAGATGTGTTTAATATGTGTGCTTAGAATGTCTGTGTAATGTTATATTCTAAAACTTTTGTGTTGATCAAGTCTGTAAATCCCGACTTTTGTAGTCACAAAGGGATGAATGATGTTTAAAGCATTATATGCTATGCTATGTAAAATATTCGTTGAATGAATATGAATCTAAGTTTGAGAAATAAAACAAGTTTAGAATATTAAACTTATTTGGTAAGGTTTAGAATGTAAGTTAAATTATGATTTTATTTAATCAGATAATGCCACCAAGACGTCGAACTCGCAACCAAAGGGCAGAAGAGTCTGTCAATTACGTAGAAGGACAACAGCAAGCAGACCCAATGCAGCAATTTGCAAACATGTTAGCTCAGGCTATGTAACAGGGAATACCAGTCGCTGAAAACCAGCCAGACAACCGCTTAGCGAACTTCAAAGACTTTAAGGATGTAGGACCACCAGAATTCAAAGGTACAACTGACCCTGTTGAAGCCCAAACTTGGGTTAAGAAAATTGAAAAAGCGTTTGAGGTAGCTAGGGTAGATGAAGGGCAGAAGACTGCTTTTGCCACCTACATGATGAAGGGGGAAGCAAATTTTTGGTGGGAAGCGAATCAGGCTAGGGCAGGAGAAGGTGTAGTTACATGGGATAGATTTAAAACTTTGTTTTTTGAGAATTATTTTTCCCCTAGTATGCAGGCTAGGATGGAGGTGAAATTTTTAGAGTTGAAGCAGGAGAATATGACGGTGTCTGAATACGCCTCCAAATTCAATGAGTTAGCTAGGTTTGCCCCGCATCAAGTCGATACGGAGGCTAGGAAAGCGAGAAGGTTTGAGCTGGGATTGAAACCCTGGCTCAACAACAAAGTGGCGGTGTTGTAAATTCCTACATTTGCATCACTCATGGAGAAAGCGATCATAGTTGAGGAGGGAAGTGAGGCCATGAGCGTTTACAATAAGGAGAGAAAGAATAAGGGTAAGAATAAAGGAGTTGGAAAAGTAGGAGTTAATAGTGGGAGCAGGAGTGGAGATAGCAAGAGGAAGGTAAGCAGTTTTGCAAGTGTACAAGTGAAACAAGAAGGTGTTAAGAAACAGATAGTGCCATGTAAGACATGTGGAAAGAATCACTCGGGGGAGTGTTTGAAAGAAAAATTTATTTGCTACAAGTGCGGGCAGGAGGGCCATATCTCTCCCAACTGCCCCAATCCTAGGATGAATAGTGAATGTTTTATATACGGATCGACAGAGCACAGGGTGAAAGATTGTCCGAAGAGGAGGATGGAGACAGGAAGTGCGAACATGGGCACTGGCAGTGGAACTTTAGCAATCACAGGACCGATTTTGTCGAGCAAGCCGACAAAATCTACGGCAAGGGTCTACAACCTGACGGTTCAGGATACGGCAGCAGCTGGCACTGGAACTCTAAGTATTATTCGTATGCCTTTTATTTTCTTATACATGATTTTCCTATATATAGTAAATTATTTTATAAAGAAAGTTTGAGGAGGAATTTGAGTTCTTTTAGAAACAAATTTTTTCGTTTAATCAGAAAGACAAGCTTTATGTGAATAGTTAAAGATCAGCTCGATCAAAGTTGATCGAGATCTACTTGTAATGATTATGTATGCTTGAAATGATTGCGTATGCTATGTGCCGTGTATGTATAGGTTTTAAAACGGTGATTCCGGGGACGGAATCTTTATAAAGGAGGGTGAATGTAACAACCCGATGTTTTCTACATAAATAAATAAGAAATTTTGCGTATAAATTTTTTTTTATTTATTTAAAGGATGAGGATTTGTACAAGATAATGTGTATGTGTATTTATGCGGTAAATAAAAATATAGTTATTTACATAAATATTTACAAGTAATTTTATTTTAGAATTATTGATTATTACAGAGTATATTCTAATAATAATTAAATTATGGTAGAAATATTTTATTAATTATTTTCCATGAATATATAGTCATATATTATTTAAACAATATATGAAGTGATTTTTAGAATAATTATAATAATTATTTTATTATATGAATTTTAGTACAAATTATTAAGTTAATTATTTTACCTTAATTATTAAGGTTAAATAGGAAGAATAAATCAGATATAGAATCCAAACCCTAATTTTGGATTATTGTCAAGGTATGAGAATAATAATATAATATTAATTATATTTTGATTTTTCAGTGCTATAAATATGTACTGTATTTTCGTATTGATAATGGTAAGTCAATTACGGTGTATTATGACCAAACCCAAGTAATAATGTTAAACCCTAATTTGAGATCCAAATCAGAGTGCAAGATTATTTTATAAGTGTGTTATATAATTTATGTCATGTATTAAATGTATTAATTAGGTGAACCCTAATTAAAATTCTAGAAATCCTAATTTCTAAAAAACCCTAATTATAATCTAGAAACCCTAAATAATTTTTGGAAATGAGGAACCCCAATTTTAAATTTAAATTAGAGTTCGAGATTGGTTGTAATTGTGTTAATGTGATTAATTAGCAAGTATTATAATCTCAATTGCTAATTTTGGAAATCCTAAAATTTTAAACCCTAATTTGATAATTAAAAAACCTAATTATAAATTGGTAACCCTAATTATCAAAATCGTAAACCCTAATTGCTATTTTAACAATATTAATGATAATTATATGTTATTAAACCCTAATGTTCCTGTATAGCATAATTAGAAAATTAATCATAATTAGAAAACCCAAATTTTAAAATTTTAGAAACTAAAATTTATTTAATTTTTATTTAATTTTTTTATTTTGTGTAAACCCTAGTGAGAAAATCATTCATTTTGTGCTAAAACTTAGGGTTAAACCCTAAGGGTTGAACCCTAAGGGTTTGTCAAGTTCCAAGTATGCCATTAAATGGAAAATACAAATGACCATTTTGCCCCTTTGCATTATTAAAGCTACAAACTAGGTTTTGACAATAGGTTGAGTGGATGAACCACTTCAACCACTCCACATGCTCATAATTGACAGCAACAAGCAACTCAATCAGCCAATTCATGCACCTTGTTGGTCTATATATAGAATTGGAGAGACAAAAATCTCATTTGGCCACTTATTTTGCACAAATTCTCATACTTGAGTCTCTCTCTCTAAAACTTATGAATTATCCTTCATAAATCAGTCACAAACCAAGCCCTACTATAAACCATAACAACATCAGTAGCCAGAATCAAGAATCGTTCATAGAAGGTATAAAACCTTAGCTTTAATTTCTGTCCAAAATCTTGTGTTAGAAGTTATGATTATATGTTGTAATATGATGATTATAGTATATAATGATGATCTGGGTTACTAGATGTTATATCCATAACATCTAGAGGCTCAGATTTGAAATTTTATAAAATCTAAAAATTTGTGTTTTTGTTGTCTGACAGTGAATGTCAGGCCTTGTAGATCTGTGCTCGTTTATTGTTTTGGTGATTTAAAGGTCTGAAGTTGTAGTCTGTAATGTTGTTAGTAATCTGCAAGTGGGTTCATGATCATTGCATCTGTAGATCGAAAGTAATTCATGGTCAAAGTTCGTTGACCGAACACAAAATCAGTTTTCTGGGTAACCCAGAAAACTGAAGAACATGTTCTGGCCGTGACTTTGGCCGGCCTTGATTTGTTTCTGGAACATTTTTAGGATGAATATTTTTATCCAGATTATAGTATGTCATGTGTATTACAAGTTCAAAGCACTTTATAACCTTATAAAGCCTCAGATCGATCGTAGTAATTGGTCAAACCTCGTTGACCGTTAAGCTTAACTTTCTGGTAACCCAGAATGTTTAGGCAGTGGTCTGACAAGTTTTTATTTTACTTAGATCTTGCATCTAAATTATGTTTAGACATTATACATGATCACAACTTGTACTATGTTGGGTTGTCTACAAATCCCGACGTCTAGAACACCTGTGACGTAAACCGATTAACCGGAATAAGTCCACCAAGATCGTTGACCGGCATTGACCAGATTTTTCTGGGCAGCCCAGAACGTGATGAACAGCCTCTGACAGCTTATTTAGGACCTTAGATCTCTTTGGTTGTGCATTATTTGATGATGTTTAATGTTGGATCGTGTAGTCTTTTTGTATTTATACCACATGATCTGATCAACATGTCCAGAAACACATTACAGCATGCACGATTCTTGGTCAAAGTAGCACCCACGAAACTGCCTTATTAATGCTCAAGAACATGAAGAACACCTATAGCGACGGTTCTGTCGCTATAGGTGGCCTTTAGCGACAGATAGCTTATTATTTTTCCGAAAATTAATTAATAAATAGAAAAAAAATAGTTTTAATTATTAAAAATATAAAATAATTATTAAAAATTATTTAAAATTTTGAAAATTAGTTTTTAATTATTTTTAATATATTTTATAAATATTTAATATTTTTAGAATATTAAAAGTATTTAATTTATTTAATTATAATATTAAATAAATTCTTTAAAAATGATTTTAATATTGGAAAAATCATTAAAACTTATATTATGATATAAGAAAATATTTTAAGTTATTTTTAATGACTTTTAATATTTTGTGATAAATTTTATTAATAAATTGATATTAATGGTAATTAATTTATTTACTAAATGAATTAAATAAATTAATTAAAAATGATTTTATTATATTAAAAATCATTTTAAATGAAAATAAAGTGTTTAAAAATATTTTAAGTTATAAAATATAACTTTTAATATTTAAAGGATAATTTTATTAATAATTAAATATTAATGATTATTAAGTTATTACTAATGATATTAAATTCATTTAATAATTATATTAAATAAATAGTTTATAAATGGTTTTATTATAAAAATCATTTAAAAGAGATATAAATGAATTAAAAATATTTTAAGTTATACTTAATGACTTTTAATATTTGGATAAATAAAACATTAATACCTTATTATTAATGGTAATTATTTAGAAAAGATTTTAAATATTTTAAAAATCATTTAAGGGTAATGTTAATACTTTAAAAATATTTTGAGTTATTATAAATAACTTTAATATTTTGGAAATGATTTCATTAATAGTTTAGTACTAATTAAATATTAGTGATAATATAGTTGATTAGTATTTAAATCATTTTAATGTGATTCCGATGTTTGAAATTTCGTGATAAATTATAATAAATGTTTTAAAATTATATTAAGTCATTTAAAAATAATATGACTGATATGTACAGATATTGAGTTGTAGAATAGAGACTTAGACTCGATAATTACCCGATAAAGTTGTCGGTAGACCAACATGTTTCAGAAATTGATCTGGATTTAGATAATGTGATTAGATAAGTGATTATTTGTGATTCAATGGTTGTTAAATCTATGTGCCAATGTGATTAGGGTATGTGTTGACTGCAATAAGCAGTGTTATGTGTTAAAGTATATTGTTCTAATAGAACGAACGATCTTATTAATGATAGGTCGTGAGATAAGCGATAAATCTAAATTGCAAACTGTAAGCAGCGCTTCAGGCAAGTATCTAACATTTGCATTTTCTTTATGCAATGGACATGAGTAAGAATGTTTCTAAACTATATTATTACTGTACAGATTATTAACCTTATATTGTATACGCTCATTGCTTATCAACATGTTAGTATATGGTAATTTAGATATATATATTCTGTTCGTTAATTTCTGTAAATGGTTAAACAAGTGTCCCCACTTGGATAATCATTGTATTTAATCACATGTTGATATACCTTTGTCAATTACCTGTATATATATATATATATATATATATATATATGTTGAATTATAGATTATTGTTGAAACAAGATAAAACCTTTGATTTGGAACCCAGACAAGTATGAACATCCCTACACGGGAAAACTTTTTATGTACCCTAGGTGGAACAGAGTGAACGATCCTATCGTTCTTGTAATGTAGTATTGATCAATGCAGGGCATAACGGGCTGATCACCCCCCGTGCCCGTAAGTTATGTCAGTTTACAGATGAATTTCTATTTAACCTTTTCGAAAATGAAAACAATGTTCATGGCATGTCACCATAACCCCAGTTATAGTCATTATATAGTTTCAAAAATTTGAAAGAGAGTTGTTATGTTATTATTATCGGTTCAGAATACTTCACAACTATTGACTGATTGTAGAAGAATAGTACAAAGAAAACATTTAAATCTTTTCAGCTTGTATATATATAATTGCTATTACTTGCTGGGCACTCAAATGCTCATCCTTGCTTAAATTTAAATGTTTTCAGTTAAGTGCGAACGACCAGAGAGCTCTGCTAAGAACAAAGGAAAAAGGGAAGGTTGCTGAATGAACGAATTACTATGTTATGTAATAGTTTGATATTATTAAGACAAATATGACATATATTATCTATCATGGGTTGTAATAAATGTTTAAAGGTTACGTACTTGGGATTAGACTTTGATGATATGTAAATTAAGTTGATCTTTATATTATTGTTATTATTATTAGTATTATTCCGCTCATAGATATGGTATCGTGAAGAATCGAGTTCGGGTTTCAAGTACCCGGATTTGGGGTCGTCACAATAAATATATATTATATATGTATTTATTAAGTGGGGAAAAATAAAATTGTTGGAAACAATTTGTGTGATGAAGCAAAAATAGGCGGGTTAAGCATATATATATATATATATATATATATATATATATATATATATATATATATATACTTTACCCAAGAATATTAGAATAAATTCTTATATGAAATTAGTTTAATAAAGAAAAGATATTATATTTATCGTAATATCTTAAGAAAGTAAATAAATTCTTAATTGAATTTATGTTAACGAGCTAAGGATATTATATTATAATATATTGGGTATGTTAATAATTTTATTTGTATAAGAAATTATGTGTAGCATATTTATTTTACCATTATAAAATAAATATGTAATTTAAGTATGTTATGTTATGTTTTATATATATCAAAGGAAAGCCACAGAACCTAATTATATACTAGGTAAGGTAATTAAATAACCTAAGGGTTATGGTATTGAGGAAAAGTTAGTATTTAAAAGTTATACTAACCTAATAGATTAATGTTGTCTATTTCAATTGGTTAATAATTTAAATCTAATTAAAACAAACCTAATTAGGTTATTGATTAAAGAGATATGTATAAGTAATTAAATTCCATAAGATTGAAAATAGAAATCCTAAATAAATAATTAGGGTAATATAAATTAAAATTGTTAAACTATGTTCATTACATAGCCAAAAAAATTAAAGGAGAAGCCCAAAAGAAATAAAATGCAAGCCCATACTTAGCCCACTTGATTAAGGGTATTTTAGACCATTGATTAATCTAATTTGTGCATTAAAATAAAAGGAAAATGGAGGAGTTATTGGGCATATATATAGCTCTCCACATTATCCTTTTAAGGCAAAAAGATTAAGCTATTCAAGTCCCAAAATTAGAAACTCTTACACACAAGGACAAGTGTGTCATGCTCCCATTGGTGGATAGCCTAATTAGCCTCCTTAATGACATAATTAGGCATGATTAGCAAGGGATAAGGGGCTAACCCTTTTGTCCAAGGGGCAAAAGAAACATGGGACATATTAGCATTCTACTCCAATTTACCAACATATATCTCCATCTCCATTACATTTTCATTCACCATCATTCTTCTTCTTCTTCTTCTTCTTCTTCTTCTTCTTCTTCTTCTATTTTCTCTCATTACTAAGAAAACAAAGAGAGGAATAGAGAGAGGGAGATTCAGATTCTTGAGAGGATGAGGAGTATATTGTTCATGCATCCCAAGTTCCTAACCTACTTTGGAAAGAAAAGAAGAGCATCCCACAAGACAAGGTAAAAACCAAACCCTAGTTTCTATGTCATGTATGCTCTATGTGATCTTGTGAGAGATTCATGGAAGGACAAGTTCTAATAGGCTAGAGTCTCATATGAATGATAAATTGTGTGTATAGTATATTTATCTTGCTCATCTAGATTGTTTATGTTTGGAAATTTTGGAAAAAGGAAGCTAAAGTAGTTTTGGGAAAAACCCTAATTTAAAGGGGTGATCATTGCTTTTCATTTTGAAATCTACAAAGGTTTTTTGTGATTTTGCTTCTTGGTATGCTAGAAATATGAGTTAAGAGTAAAACCCCTTTGGAAGCATGTAAAAATGTTAAACAATGAGTGAGATATGGATTTATTACTAAAACACCTCAACTAAAGAACTCATGTGCAATAGCAGTCACTTCTGGACCAATTTTTAGGACCAAAATAGATCCAAATTTGATGTTTGATGAAGGAAAACTGTATTTCGAGAAGATACGAATCCAACGAGTCTAAGTGGACCCAAATCAGAGTTGTAGATTTCATTTTATTTATGTTTTAGTGAAGGACCCCAAATCAGGAAAAAATCAAAAAAATCTCAAAAGCTACTGCCGGTTCAGCGGTAACCAAACCGATCGGAATTTTCCGGCGGCCGGTTCGGCCACTTTCCTACCGGTTCCGGCGGTGGTTCTTGGACCCAAATTTTTCTAAAATTTTGAAGAATATTAAGATATTTAATCCAAAATTGTTCTGGGCAGTTAGCTAATTATTAAGTAATTAGTGGTTTAAACTCATTTAAAATCATTTTAAACTTACTAATTTATAACTTTTAATGCAATTAATAGATTATTAAACTAATTACAAGAAATTTGAATGTAATTAACTATTTAATTATTATCTAAGTAGTATTAGGTGATAATTAAGTAGAGTTAGTATTAATAAAGTAATTATTGATTAAGATTAAATAATAAATAGGATAAATGATAATTAATTATTCTTTATTATTCGAGGATAAATAATTAAATAAAATTAAATAAGGACAAAGGTTAATTAATTGTTCATTTACTAATAGTAATGAATAATTAAAGACTAATAAACCAATTATTTATTATTCAAGGATAAATTATTTCTTAATTAGTATTAAATAATAATTAAAGACAAATAATGTTAATTATTCAATATTTAAATAACATTAAATAATAAGTAGTTGTAATTAGCTATTATTTATTAAATAATAAATAAAGGTAATTAATTAATTACTATTTAACTAATATTAAATGATAATTAAATGAATATAAATAAAGATTATTTAAATGACTCATTAATTAAATAATTATAATAAATTGTTTAAGGATCTAATAAATATTTATTACTTAAGAAAGACCTTATAAATTTATAAAATCATTAACCTAATTAAGATTTATTAATTATCTTATAGGGTTAATGATGGTACATTATACTATGTGTACATTGTGATTGAATTATTTGCTGCATAATAGCATAAGTAAGCATATAAACGTACAATTATATGCAGTACTAATTAATAGACCAACATTGTCAATGTTAGGTCATTCAAAGAGTTTTAATTAAAGCTAGTTAGTCGTAGCTCGTCAAACAGGCAAGTTCTCTAACTCAAACTCGAGTTATTATTTTTCAAGAATGTTAGTGGATAATTGTTGTTGATTATTCCACATCTAATATTATTATTTAATATTCATATTATGACAAGTCTCATAACTCAAACTCGAGTTATTATGTTTCAAACATGCTAGTGGATTAATTATTGACAATTATTCCACATCTTTGATTATTGATTCGTACTCAGTGCATGTTGCATATGTTCATCATGTATGAAAGACTGATCACCTTCATTACCATAAGGTTCATTTAAATTTATTCATGGTCATTGTTGACCACTCAGCATAATTATTCAGTTTCTCACTTATTGAAGTTTTGATTCATGTTCTTTCTCAATTATATTACATTGTTGAAAACTTGAAAGCTTATTCCTTTTCAATCAGGATATATCTTCATTATACTTAAACTTGTTGGGCAAAATAGTTGCTCATCCTTGCTATATCATGATAACAAATTTTAGATTAAAACGAAGGCTCGAAGAACGACAATGGTAAAGGCGAATTCCAAGTTTAGATTATTATGCATTTAGAACTATTAAATTATCTAATGCAAATAACATTGTAAACCTTTTAAGTTATTGTAGGTATGTATTAAGTTAAGGTTATAGACCTTTAGAATTATGTTGTAAAAGTTTATTGTATAAATAATTTATGTTTATATCTTCCGCAGTAGTTATAGAAATGATGTATCATAACGTACCAGATCTGAGGTAAAAAGTACCCATATTTGGGGTCATCATAAAGCTGGACCAAAATAATATGACCGTGTCACAATACGAGGCTAAGTTTGCGGAGTTATCGCGGTTTGCATCCCATTTGGTAGATAATGAGGAGAGAATGACGCGAGTGTTTTTGCGAGGTTTGAATTCTGAAATACGTCAATACCTCATTTCTCATAAACTTTTTTTATATTCAGATGTTGTGAATAGGGCTTAGTTAGTGGAGCGTGATAATGAGTTAGCTCAATCAAAAGGTAACGACCAACAACACGATAATAATCATACCGGTGGCAACGACCATTGAAACAATGATAACCATCGTGGAGGAAATTATCATGCCAGAAATGGTAACTACTTTGGTGGTAATCATGGCCAAGATAATAGGAAAGCTGAAATAAGTGAGAACAACTTTAAGAAAAGAAGATTCAATAATGACGGAAAGACGTCGGCAGTAGCACCAGCACCAGTTTTCAAGGAAGGAGAGCGACTACCGATCGTATGCTTTAAATTTGGAGGGGAGGGACACATCAGTCCAAACTGTACACATCAACTCAAAGCGTGTTTCAATTACGGAGGAGAACGTCACCTAGCTCGATTTTGTCGTGTAGTGAAGTCAAGTCCAGCTAGGATAGTGACGCCAAAGGATGTCCCAAATAAGTCAAAATCGGTAGTTTAAGAGAGAGCATTTTTCGTGACGAGGAACCCGAATGAAGTTATCACGGGTAAGATAATCATAAAATCTTGCGAAGTCTATACCTTATTCAATACCGATTTTACCCACTCTTTTATTTCACGTAGTTGTGCTCAACGTTTGAACTTGACTCCTAAGAAATTAGATTTTGACTTATCTGTTAAAACTCCGTTAGAAGAAACCTTCATTACATCCACTGTTCATAATTCTTATTTGATTCAAATCGGCACCCTCACATTACCTGTCGATCTTATATCTTTAAAAATACTTGCATTTGATGTGATTTTAAGAATCGATTGGTTAACTACTCATCTTGCTAAAATTGATTATTTTCATAAGATTGTTAGCTTTCATATTCCTAACCAACCTGCTATGTGAATTCAAGCAACCAAACCACTAAAGTCAATCACTGTCATATCAAGCTATAAAGCTATTCGTTTATTGAAACACGGATGTCAAGCTTTCTTAGCCCATGTCACAGATTTAAACAAAAATATGTCAGATTTGAATGATATTTCTATTGTTAATAAATTTCCTGACTTATTCCTAGCCTACCCCCAGAGCGTGAAATCAAATTTTGTATCAACCTTGAACCCGATATAAAACCCTCAAATATTTCTTCACCTAGAACGAACGTAACATGCGCCAAAGACGTTAGCTCGAGCTGTTAAGAGATTACGACCATACCATTCAATACCATCTTGAAAAAACTAACGTGGTAGCTAACGCGTTGAATAGAAGATCGTATGCGTTTACGAGTGCGATATTGTTAACACAAAGACCCATTTCGTACGACTTACAAAAGATAGAGATATAATTAATGTTCTGTGGTGAGGCAGATTACTGGTGAAAATCTGTGAAGCGTACCCAGCCAGCCGCACTCAACATGTCTTGGGAAAGATTTCAAAAACTGTTTAATGATAAGTACTTTTCTAAAAGTATTCGTTATATGAAGGAGGTAGAGTTTATTAGACTGGAACAAAACAGCATGACGGTGTCCCCGTACGAGGCGAAGTTCGCAGAGTTATCCAGGTTTACATCTCATTTGGTAGAGAATGAGGAACGAATGACACAGATATTTCTGAGAGGTATAAAACCCGAGATTTCGCAATATCTTATCTCTCATAAATTTTTTTTATATTCAGATATTGTAAACATGGCTCAATTATTAGAGCGAGATAATGAGTATGTTCAACCGAGGGACTACAACCAGGGTCATACCGATGACAGTAGTCACCGGAGCGATGATAACCAGAGCAGAGGGAAAAATAATGACAAAAGCGGTAACCACTCGGGTGGTAATCGTGGCCATGATAATAGGAGAGGTGAGCCAAGTGGAATTTCAAAAAGAGGAGATTCAACATTAACGGGAAGACATCAGCAGCAGCACCAACACCAACAACAAATTTTAGGGGAGGAGAACGACCGCCAGTTAGATGCTACAAATGCGGAGAGGAGGGACACATAAGTCCAAATTGTTCACAGCCTTCCAAGGTGTCTTTCAATTGTGGAAAAGTCGGTCATATAGCCCGGTTTTGTTCGGTAGCAAAGTCAAGTCCAACTGGGACGGCGGCACCAAAGGCGACTACGGACAAAACAAAGTCGGTGGTTCAAGGGAGGGCGTTTGTCGTGACTGGCTAAAACGTGAAAAACCCGAATGAGGTGATCACGGGTAAGATAATCATAAACTCTTGCGAAGTTTATACTTTGTTAGATACCAGTTCTACCTATTCTTTTATCTCTCCTACTTGTGCTCAACGTTTGAACTTGACTCCGGAGAAATTAGACTTTGTCTTATCTGTGGAGACTCCGTTAGGAGAAACTTTCATTACATCCACTATTTATAAATCTTGTTTGATCCAAGTTGGCACCATCACATTACCTGTTGATCTTATCTCTTTAAAGATACTTGCTTTTGATGTGATTTTAGGGATTGATTGGTTAACTACTCATCATGCCAAAATTGATTATTTTCGTAAGGTTGTTAGTTTTCATATTCATAACCAACCTGTCATGCGAATTCAAGTGACCAAGCCACTAAAGTCAATCACTGTCATATCAAGCCATAAAGCCATTCGTTTATTGAAAAACGGATGTCAAGCTTTCTTAGCCCATGTTATGGACTTGAACAAAAATACGTTAGATTTGAATAATATTTCTGTTGTTAGTGAATTTCCTGATGTATTTCCTGAAGAACTTCCCGGTCTGCCCCAAGAACGTGAAGTTAAATTCTTTATTGACCTTGAACCTGGTACAAAGTCCATTTCTAAAACCCTATATCGAATGGCTCCTATTAAACTTCAGGAGTTAAAGGTCCAACTACAGGAGTTGTTAGACATCAGTTTTATTCGTCCTAGTACATCCCCTTGGGGTGCTCCTGTTTTATTCGTAAAGAAGAAAGACGGGAGTATGCGACTTTGTATTGACTACCAGGAATTAAACCATGTCACCATCAAGAATAGGTATCCGTTACCTCGCATAGATGACTTGTTTGACCAGTTGCAAGGAGCACAATTCTTTTCAAAGATCGATCTTCGTTCTGGATATCATCAGCTAAAGATTAAAACTGAGGATATTCCGAAGACTGTCTTCAGAACTCGGTATGGGCATTATGAATTCATAGTCATGTCTTTTGGATTGACTAATGCTCCTGCTGCTTTCATGGATATGATGAACCGTGTGTTCAAGGAATATTTGGATCAGTTCGTTGTTGTCTTTATTGATTACATCCTCATCTATTCCAAAAGCCATGAAGATCATGAGCACCATTTGAAGCTAGTACTCCAAAGGCTTCGCGATAACAAGTTATATGCCAAGCTGAAGAAATACGAGTTCTGGCTTGAGGAAGTAGCATTCCTTGGGCACGTGGTGCCAAAGCATGGAGTATCTGTTGACCCGGCGAAGATTGAAGCCATTCAAAGTTGGGAGCAACCGAAGTCGGTGGCCGAAGTACGTAGCTTTCTGGGCTTAGCTGGTTATTTTCGGAGATTCGTGGAAGGATTTTCTCGAATTGCTACACCGTTAACTCAGATAACTCAGAAAGATACAAAATTCGGTTGGAGCAAGGAATGCGAGAAGAGTTTCCAAGAGCTCAAGAGGAGACTCATTTCAGCACCTGTTCTGACAATACCATCTGGTTCAGATGGATTTATTATCTACAGCAATGCTTCATGCAAAGGGTTAGGATGTGTTCTCATGCAAAATAGGAAAGTCATAGCCTATGCCTCACGACAATTCAAAGAGTATGAGAGAAATTATACTACTCATGATCTGGAGTTGGCAGTAGTCGTTTTCGCATTGAAGATCTGGAGACACTACTTGTATGGGGAGAAAGTGGAAATTTATACGGATCATAAGAGCCTTAAATATTTCTTCACCCAAAAGGAACTCTACATGCCATGTATCAAAAATAATTTGGACAGAAAAGAAATAAAATTTTCGGGTGAATAATACCCCGTGAATAGTACCTTGTGAATAGTATCCCGTAAATAGTATCCCGACATGAAAAGTGCCCCGAATACCCGAGTGAATAATTTTTGAGTGAATAGTAATTGGGTGAATAGTAACCTATGAATAGTAGCTCATGAATAGTACCCCGATAAGAAAAGTACCCCGAATACCTGAGTGAATAATATTTTTGTAAATAGTAACCGGGTGAATAGTACCTTGGTGAAAATATTGATACTTAATAAGAAAGTTCAGATCAATATTCCAACGAAACGATACTGGATGAAGCGCAAAACTCAAGTGTAAAAAGATTATAGAAGCAATACTTTCAAGGATTATAGAAGCAATACTTACCATAGTAAGTTTAGATTTGAGAATATAAAAAGAAATAACATATGAAACTGCAAATGGATTTTCACCTGTCATACGGTATGTAATTTGCGTAGACAGGTTATTCTGACATATTAAAGGATGAATACAAAAAAATAGTATTCCTTATGAATACTAAAGAAATAATGCCCCTTACCTTAGTAGAAGACTGGATACTGCAATAGTGAAGTAGCAGAATACTCTTTTTCTTGCTCTCTATAGTTTCTCTCTCTATAGTTTCTCTTGTGAGTCTCAGTGAATTAGCGAGAATGAAAGAAGAATTAAGCTTCTATTTATAGGAGAAATGACTAAATAGTAACTAATTCACGAACGATCCAGATTGATTTACTATTAGAACGGACGGTCCAGATTGATTACTATTAAAATCACAACCGACGGTCTAGATTGATTTACTTTTAAAACCACCACCGACGGTCCAGATTGATTTATTTTTAAAACCACCACTAACGGTCCAGATTTACTATTAAAACCACCACCGACGGTCCAGATTGATTTATAATTAAAACCACTGTCAACATCGGGATTTTTATTTGTCCTTTTTCGTTACCTTTTTTTTGTGTTCTCATTTTATGTGAGATTTGTTTGAAAAAATAAGTGAAAAAGGTCCGACATATGTAATGTCGACGATTAGACTATAAAAGTCGCCAGTAGGTTTTTTAACTGGTTGTACCAACACAATCGAGAAAAGGTTTGCACATTGACCCAGTGATGTGACACTGCTAAACGGGTCTGTAAAATTGAGATTTATTTAGGGTTCGGGGACTTGCTTATGCGGAGGAAAAGTGTTAGGCACCCCCTGACATCCGTGTTACCACGGTGACTGCTGCTTTTCAATAAACTGTTATATAAATGTGTGTGTGTGTGTGGGTCAATGTGCTGTTATTTAGAAGTAGTGCGAGGCCTCGTTCGCACCTATATACACAGGGTTTGAATTTATATAAAAATTCATTTTTAAGCAAGATATGGCAGTGATGTTTTAAAAGAGGTTTTTCAAACCCAATGCTCAATAGTAATTGAGACCTTTTACACTCCCATTTTATTCAAGATTCGGCTTGATTGATTTTATTTTCCAGATGCGAGGCATCTATAAGAAAATAATTTACAAAAAAGGTGCTGAACTCCTCGTGGGTATGAAAACCATCTGAGGAGATCCAAACATCATAGATAATTTTTACAAGCTGCTTATGGCTGAAAATGTCCATCACGGGAACCGAATCTAGATTCAGTGGACTAAACCTGTGATCACATGATTCCTAGGCTCACATGATGCTACAATTGATAAAATGCAGTAAGCATGTATATATATATATATATATATATATATATATATATATATATATATATAAATATATATATATATATACAGATATGATTACTAGCCACGAAGCACCTCCATGGGGGATCAGAAATGTAAATAAAGCTGTAAAAGTAATCAACCACCACGGAGGAAACTCCAGGCGTGACAAAATATACAGAAACCTGTAAAAGCGATCAACCGCCACGGAGTAAACTCCAGGCATGACGAAATTTATATATATATATATATATATATATATATATATATATATATATATATATATATATATATAACTGTTGTTGGACTTTGTTCGATGAGCCTGGATTTTATATCCGGAGCGTTTATTTGCTTTAATATATATATATTTATTATATATATCAACTGTTGTCGAACTTTGTTCAATCTAGGCTCATTGAACAAAGTTCGACAACAGTTGATATATATAATAAATATATATATATATATATATAAAGCAAATAAACGCTCCGGATATAAAATCCAGGCTCATCGAACAAAGTTCAACAACAGTTAATATATATATATATATATATATATATATATATATATATATATATATATATATATATATATATATAAGCAGTAAATGCTCCAGACCGAAGTCTAGGCTCATCGAACAGAGTTCGACACACAGTTCATATATATAAATGTATATATATACATAAGCAAGTAAACGCTCCAGACTGAAGTCTAGGCTCAATCGAGGCATAACTCGATAATGTTAGTCCATATATATATATATATATATATATATATATATATATATATATATATATATATATATATGTATATACAAATTGAAATAAAACCACGGACCGAAGTCCGGGCAAACACACGTAACACGACTCTCAACGTAAAGAAGGGTGTGTGCAAAGATGAAGAGAAATACTTTAAAGTGTGTGAGAAGGCTTACAGTGGGCTGTCAAAGAAGACTTCTATATCTTTAAAGTAGAGAAACACTGGCTTCCACCGGTACAGAAGTAGCTATATGTGAGCTTATAAGTGTTTAAAATGAGAAAGCACTCAGTTTGGGGCGTGTACAGAGCAAATTGGACAGGGCTTTCTCGCCTTTTTCTCTTGCAAAATGGCCACCGCAAGCCCTCTATTTATAGAGGGTGGAGCCACAGGTGTACCAGAGGCTGCCCGGGGTGCCCCGGGCTTCGCGTGTCCCGCCGTCTCGAAGTACATGCACGCATGCAACGTGATGTCCGCTCGAACTTTCAGAATTACAATTCAGGCATTCGACTGTGGTATATAGGACCTATTTCGGACCGCCGTTGTCGAGAGTTACGTAATGGCATGGGATTAGAGGTTGTACGAAGTCATGAAGATGGGACGATGCCCTCCGGTCTTCAGCTTTAAATTCTATCCGTTATCCTACGTAATAGTCACTCGAAATTGGTTTTCCTTGACTCTTGTGGGACATTGTGTATGTATCGAAGCGTTGAGACGGTACGGTGTGGCGTCATGATGGCGAGATGATGACTTTGCCTTTCACCGAGGTTATCATCGGTTGGGCTGATAAAGCAGACATTGCTCAGAGTTATCACTAAGATTGGACTGCTACAAGTATTGAAGGTCCTCAATGTCATCTCTGAGGTGTGCCTGTACTCCCGGTGTTATCTTCGAGTTGGTACTGAGTATCTCGTTGTGAGCGCCGAGATTAAAGCTAATTGCATTTGAAACAAATATTTCTGGGGTTATCTCTGAAACTGCAACTGCCTTCCTTGGGGTTATCTCCAAGGTTGGGATCTGCTATTCCCAGTGTTGGGATTGAGACGAAACATCTCGGGGATATCTCTGGGATGAATCGGTCTTCTCCGGTATGTGTTCCGGTATTGGAACTGCAGGCCTAAGTGTCATCGTCGAGGTTGGGAACTGTTACTCCTGGTGTGTGTTCCGAGGTTGAGGCTGTTACTCCCAGTGTGTGTTTCAGTATTGGAACTGTAATTCTGGTAGTATTCAGACTGGATGTGAGCTGTCTTCCAGGGTTATGTCTGAAAGACGAATCTGCCTTCCTGCAATGTTAGTAATAGGTGTGCAGAAAATTTTGAGTATCTACAGATGCCCCTCTTTATCATATTCATGTAATGAAATGGCATGGATAGGATAAAGAATCCTAGACACTTGAAATACAACAAGATAAACACGATGTAATATGGAGAAATATGATATAAGTGTATGATGCATATGAATTGCTTTCCAACATACTGGGGATGATTATCGGCTCCCTGTTGCTTCTACCGGTGATTGTAATGATGCCAAGCTTGGAGGTGTGATCTAAACCTATCCGGATGTTGATGTTGGGGCTATCACCAAAGTCCTTAATCCTGTATACAGACTTTACTCCAAAGATGTGCCTCTCGTGTACAAGAGATCTGTGGGGATAAAACTTTGTCTATTTGAGGATGTGTATAACATATTCCATCATCGATCCTCCTTACTAGTGTTGATCTTCCTGGTTTGTATCGTCAGGACATATCAATGCTCTGTTGGATTTACTGCCAACAGTAGATGTTGTCAGGGCTGTCTGACCTTCGTTGATGTGTGAACCAACGGTTGACCATGCGTTGTAACCTCCGTCGGGGATCCATTTAGTCCTCTGTTGACGTGTATATCAACGGATGAACTCCCTGCTGGGGATAAATACCAAGGTTTCTTGGACTTTGTTAATGTATGTATCAACTGATGCAATCATCAGATGGCTTCTGATGCGACATTGGGTTTACTTGCCAACGACTGAATTGACGTCAAGGTTATTTGACCTTCGCAAATATGTGTATCAACGGCAAACATGCGCTGTAGCCCCCCGCCAGGGATCTGTGTTGGATCATTGTTGATATGTGTGTCAACGAAACATGCATTGTAACCCCCGCCGGGGAGGTGTTCTATCATTGATGATGTGTATATCTGTAGAACATGCATTGTGACCCCCGCCGGGGATTTGCATTGGATCATCGTTGATGTGTGTGTCAACAGAACATGCGTTGTAACCCCCGTCAGGGAGGTGTTCAATCATTGCTGATGTGTATATCAGCAGAACATGCGTTGTGACCCCCGTCGGGGATCTGTTTGATCCTCTGTTGATATGTATATCAACGGATGAACTCCCTGCTGGGGATAAATGCCAAGACTGCTTGGACTTTGTTGATGGATACCCGACTGGTATCGAGTATATGATTTCCACCCGTAGGGTTCCTCTCTTCACGGATGGAGGATGAGAGCTCTATTTAGGAGAGCGTACTATTAGGAGCATCACAGGGGAGATCCGTATACCAATCTTGCCTTCTTCTAGGAGTTATTGGCCTGTGTCAAGTCACCCGTCATTGATATCCCATTGTTGGGTGTTGACGATTTTGCATTGTCAGAGGGTCCTTGCACTAAGGATGTATTCCAACATTGGTGGATCCCTCGTACTATTGGAGCCCAGACCCGCGCCACTCAGTTAATGGGGGATATGGTTCCAGGATCCATGATGATGACGGATTGGCTAGCCTGTGTCCGAGATCCAACTCATGTGACACAGATTGACAGCTTGACCCGGCAGTTGGACCAAACATATATCTTTATCCGGCATTTGGGCAGAGATCCGGTAGAGGCAGATTTGTTTGATCCTTCCAGCTCAGGAGCTGGCCCCTCAGATAACCCATTTGGTTTTACCGGTGCCGATCCTCCTTTGTATAGGCCTGACATCCCTATTGATAGAGATCCAGTGACTCAAGAAGAGTTACATCAGGTGGACAGGATTGATGATGTAGATATTAACACCATTGTCTTCTTCTGATGTGTATTCTCATTATCTCTTTTGATAGTCCTCTGTTAGCTATTGGGAGGCTGTGCCCCATTCTCGCTATATCTTTTGATAGGCCTCTGTTAGTAGTAGGGCGTCTGTGCCCCATTTTCCTATATTTTTAGTTGTACAGAGATGATGTATTAGATGATGATATACTTAGGAATGTATGTACAGTTTTTTCATTCCCTATATCATATTTCCATCTATTATTTGTTATGAATGTATCATGTTATGCATATGCATGTATGTCAAGAGATATTCAGCATTGACCCCTTGATGGTATTATGATACGGCCAACACAGATGTCTTCTTCGACAGTCAGTCGCATAGCTCACACCCCACCATTATTGGTGGCATCCCGTTTGAGATGTTGGTATGATAGTATGTCACCCTCAGATAGGGTGACTGTAGATCAGCTATTGTAGCATACCATGACCCTTTTGATGTTTCAGGTTCCAGCAGGATTAATGGAGGGCATGTTGGAGCACTGGATACCGAAGAGACAGGTTTTTCGGTTTGGGATCCAAGAGTTGACTCCCACTCTGGAGGAGTATATACGGTTGACGATGCTGCCACTGGACAGACCTTTCATGCATATGGCTTTGGGGGACATGAGTCGACGGTTCATGACCCTCACTAGATTGAGGCGTAGGGTGGTTCAGGATGAGCTTACATCTGGCCACGTTAAGCATTTTCTGTTTGATAGATTTTTCTCTGAGGATAGTTATAGATGACATTTCGGGGATTTCACCACTTCAGAGGCTCATTGGTGTCTGACCAGGGTAGATGTAATGCTATTGTGTGTACTGTCACATGTCTACATGCCACGGTATATGGATGAGTTGGACATAGGAGTTATCATGGCGGTGAGAGATCTCAGGGAGGGTCGTACCATCATACCGATGATTATAGTAGAGACTCTGAGGTCAGCTACATACTGCTGCACTTATTCGACAGGAGTATTTACGGGCAGTTCGGTCATGCTATACTTGTGGTTTATGTCACATTTGAGACCGATTGGCACTTTTAGACGGCATGGGTATTGTTTTACCCATGATATAGCCATGTCATATTCATTTCAACCTGCGGAGTGTACGGATGTTGCATCTTGGTTCACTTTCTTAGCTGATATTGTAGACCCATTTAGTATATTGTTGTGCTCAGGGCTCAGCTCACCTTATAGCTTTATTACTCATGCTCCGGGCATGGATTACATCCCTCTAGCTGTTTTGAGGGGCATGACTACTTACCATCCACTGGCCGTGATGTCGCAGTTTGACCAGTTTCAGGATTTTCATCCTTTCGAGGGGGCGTTGGGCCAGTGTTTAGGTTCTCGCTATATATCTTTCAGCAGAGGACAGATCCCATGTGTATGCATGTTGGGATCAGCGCGAGATAGCCGCCTTCTCTATTAGTCATCCAGGTTTTTCTGCAGAATATTTCACATGGATGGAGATAGAGACTGCACCGGCTGAGGTAGTATCCACATTGTCGAGTATTGACTCAGATGGTGGAGAGCCCATGGAGGACATTGATTCTCACACCGAGGATGAGCCATCTACTGGGTTGCCAGTATTTCCTTTAGATTCTCCCAGTACTAGCACTATCGTGATTCAGCATTCAGCACAATACTTTGAGCGAAGTCTTTATTTGATGACCTTTGAGAAAGATCAGGCTAGATCCCTGATGTTGACAGCTCTTGATGGGAGAGACGCAACCCTATTAGAGAGGGACGAGGCATTGGCTCGTAGAGATACCACTGTTGTTGAGCGGGATGAGGCCAGATCAACCAGAGATACAGTGATAGTTGAGAGGGATAGTGCCATATCTGCTCGGGATGTAGCCGTCACAGATAGGACTGCAGTGAGGTCCCTTACCACTAGCATGCTTGCAGAGATGAGCACATATATTGATGAGCATATGGTCACCATGTAGATGGCTGCAGATCTGTTGGGTCATGTGGACATCCTTATACAGGAGACCACAACTTTGCCTCCTTCTTTGGATAGGGATGCCATGTTGGGTTTGTTAGCTCACATATACACCGATTTATAGTTGGGCTCGTACTTTCCTGCACAGACTAGCTTAGCCATTTTGTCATGTAAAGTTTACATTATGTATATCAAACATCATTATATATAGCAGGAAAATATATTTTTGATCCCTTCCCTTTTAGATATGCTATGATACTTGCTTGATATTTGCCTGCTTCTTCAGGACTTGTGCTCTTGTTATATTCTGAATTCCTCCTTTATGGATGGACATTGAGTTGTCTCTAGATAGTTTAGAATAGGTCATGGATCTGTGTGTATCCCTACCATCTTTGGTGTCTTGGGACTGGTTTCTGTATGGAAATATGGAGAGGATTGTGGCTTTCCTCTCTGAGATTGACCGCATCACAGATGGTCGCCAGTACTCCTATTTAGGAGGAGCCTAGTTAATTCCATCTCTTATGGATTGGTGTTGCTCTTAAAGGAACAACCGCAGCTTAGATGGTCGCCGAATCTCCCATTCGCGAGGAGAGGTTGGGTAATTCCATCCCTTTGGTTTGAAGATAATGAAATGTGGTGAATTAAAGTTTGATCCCAGTACCATTGACAAGTATTTGTGTTTTGGTAGGGGGTGAGACCAAACCATAAATGGCTGCCTACGTACTCTTGTTGAAGAGGAGATCAGGTCTACGTAGTTCGAACCTGGTGTAAGAGGTTCAACGCTGTTTATGAAAGGGAGATGGGTGTAGAAGCTTTATTGATGAAGAAGGTTGTAGAAGTGTTTTTGTGGTTTTTGTTTTTGTAGAAAAGGGTAGAAATGTTTTTGTTATTTTTTGTTTATTGCGACCTGGCCATATAGAATATGGTTGCCTACATCCTCCTGTGTATGAAAGAGATCAGGTCAACATAGTTCGCCCCTCAGGGCAAGTTAAAAAGCGTGATCCCATGTGCAGGATAAACTGCAGGGAAGAAAGATTAATCCCATGTACAGGTCAAACTGTGGGGAAGAAAGTTTAATCCCATGTGTAAGATAGACTGCGGGGAAGAGAAAGTTTGATCCTAGGTTGGGGACAAACTACAGGTACGAGAAGTTTGATCCCATGTATGGGTAGCCAAACTGCAAACGTGAGAGGTTCAATCCGTAGTGGGATGACCTAAGTTGTATGAGCGCAATGAAGCCAGGTTGCTGGCTTGAAGAGTATGTTTCCCTGAGGAGCAAAGTGTGGAAAAGAGTTGTATGTGGTGAAGGGTTAAAGAATCGGAATGACTGATGATCTGATGATCCAATACCAGGATGTTTGCTTGATGGTAACTTTAGACATAGTACTGTTTCACGGTGTCCGAGTTGATAAGCTGTGGAAATTCGTCGCCATCCATTTCCTGCAATCTGAGAGCACCTCCTGTCAATACCTCCTTGACAATAAATGGGCCTTCCCAGTTAGGAGCGAATTTTCCCTTAGATTGATCTTGGTTGTCGAGGATCTTCTTTAAAACCAAGTTATGCTGTTTAAACTGCCGTAGCCAGACTTTTCTGTTGTAGGATCTGGCGATCCTTTGTTGATATAATTAACCATGGAAGATAGTTGCGGTTCGCCTTTCATCTATTAGAGACAATTGGTGATACATGTCTTGTATCCATTATTCTTCATCTAGCTGAGCGTCCATCAACACTCTGATGGATTCCATTTCTACTTTTATGGGGAGTACTACTTCCATCCCATAGGTTAATGCATAGGGGGTTGCCCCAGTTGAAGTACGCATTGATGTTCTGTAGGCTAACAGAGTAAGAGGCAATAAGTCAGGCCATCCTCTGTGGTTGGCGGACATCTTTTGCATAATCTTCTTGATATTTTTGTTAGCCGCCTCAATAACACCATTCATCTTCGGACGGTAGATGATGGAGTTAAGGTGTTTGATGTGAAATTTACTGCAAAGTTCCTCCATCATTTTGTTGTTGAGGTTCTTAACATTGTCTGATACAATTACCTCAGGTTGTCCGTATCGACAAATGATATTATTTTTGATGAAAGCAATGACGACTTCTTTGGTAACCCTGGGTAAGGAGGCTACTTCTACCCACTTGGTAAAGTAGTCGATCATGGTGAAGATGAAGCGATGTCCACTATTGGCTTTGGGCTCGATGGGCCCAATCACGTCCATTCCCCACATTGAGAAGGGCCAAGGTGAACTCATATTGTGGAGTTCCCGAGGAGGGGCGTGGATAGCATTCCCATGAATTTGGCATTGATAACATATCTTGACGTGGTCATTGCAGTCAACTTTGAGAGATAGCGAGCAATGTCCTGTCCTGAGGATCTTCTTAACAAGGAGGGGGCCACTCATATGTGGGCCACAGACTCTACCATGGACCTCATCCATGAGTCTCTGAGCTTTGGTCCTTATCCAGGCATCTGAGGAGACCTAGTCATGTATCTCTCTTGTAGAGTGCATCTCCGCTCAGGTAGAATTTCATAGCAAGTCGATGAATTCGCCTTTGCTCATTCAGGCTAGCCTCAGCGGGTGTAGATCCATCTAGCAAGTACTCCTTGATATGCTGATACCAAGGTTGTAGATGGGAGGTAGTTCATCCGATACTTCTCCAACATAGTTCCCATAGGCTAGCGCCTTTTACAGGGCTACGGTGACGCTTGGCATGTGTTCCTTGTCAGGAATGTAAACCAAGGAAGCCAAAGTTGCTAATGCATTTGCGAAGTCATTCCTATTATGAGAAATGTGTAGAAAGGAGATCTATTCGAACTCCGAAGCCATCTGTAAAACCTGCCAATGGTAAGGCAGTAAACATAGCTCTTTGGTTTAATAGATTCCTGTGGATTGTTGTTTGATTACCAACTCTGAATCCCCAAAGACAGTTAACTGTCTGATACCCATTGAACGCGCAAGTTTTAGTCCCATGATACAGCCTTCATACTCAGCTGTGTTGTTGGTGCTGACAAACTGTAATTTAACGGCGACGGGATACTGCTCCCCCGTACCGGATACTAGAACTGCTCCAGCTCCAGAACCTTCCGTATTAACAGCTCCATCAAAATGCATCTTCCATGCTTGGCGTGTATCGTACTGATGGTGTGGCTGAATTTCCATTACCCCTTCATCGGGGAAGTATGTTTCCAAGGGTTTGAAATCCCCTGAGGGTGCGGTGGCCAGTTGATCCGCAATTTCTTGACCTTTAATGGACTTTTGAGTCACGTAAACAATGTTAAATTGTTGTAGGATCAACTGCCATCTGGACAGCCGACAATTCAGTATGGGTTTACTGAACACATACTTGAGAGGATCTACACGGGATATGAGATGGGTTGTGTGCCTATGGAGGAAATGTTGTAACCTCATGGCAGCCCATGCTAAAGCACAATAAGTCCTCTCAATCAGAGTGTACTTGTGTTCACTGATGCTAAATCTTTTGCTGAGGTAATAGATAGCTTGTTCTCGGCCTCTATCGTCTTTCTGTCCCAGCATGCAGCCCATAGCATTGTCACTTATGTAAAGGTACATGAACAGGGGAACATCATCCCTGGGTGGTACCAAAATAGGAGCTTTGACTAGCTGGTCTTTGATGGTAAGGAAGGCTTTCTGGCACTCATCATCCCATTTCATGGAGGAGTTCTTCCTTAACAGCTTGAAGATAGGCTCACAGGTTGCTGTGAGTTGAGAGATAAACCTGCTAATGAAGTTGATTCTTCCCAAAAATCCCCATATTTCCTTCTCTGTCTGAGGAATGGGCATTTCCGTAATGGCCTGGATTTTGGTAGGATCCAGCTCAATTCCTTTGTGGCTGACTAGAAATCCTAGCAACTTTCTTGATTTAACGCCAAAGGCGCACTTGGCTGGATTCAACTTCAAGTTACACTTACGTAAGCTGTTGAATAGCTTTCTGAGATGGTCTAAGTAGTCATCCTCCCTCCGAGATTTGACAATGATGTCATTCACGTAGATCTCTATCTCTTTGTGCATTAAGTCGTGGAAGAGAGCCATCATAGCTCGTTGATAGGTGGCTCCAGCATTGATAAGGCCGAATGGCAACCGTCTATAGAAAAAGGTTCCCAAAGGAGTGATGAAATTAGTTTTCTCACGATCTTCCTCAGCAACCATGATCTGATGGTACCCCACAAAGCAATCAGCAAAGGAGTACATGCCTTATTGAGCAGTATTGTCAAAGAGAATGTGCATGAATGGCACATGAAAGCTATCTTTAAGGCAAGCTTTATTCAAATCCCTGTAATCCACGCAAACTCGCACCTTACCTCTAGGTTTAGGCACGGGCACGATGTTGGATATCCACTCAGGATATGTAGACACCATGATAATACCAGCTTAAAATTATTTCACAATTTCTTCTTTCACCTTCAAACTCCACTCAAGTTTCAATCGCCTGAGCTTCTACTTGATTGGCTTGAATCCCTCTTTAATGGGAAGGCGATGAAGAACAATGTCGGTGGACAAACCCACCATGTCTTCATGAGACCATGCAAACACATCCTGGAATTGGGTTAATAGCATAACCATGTCATTCCGTTGGTTTGGGGTAAGTTCTGAACCAATCTGTATTAACTTAGGATTTTCTAAGGTTCCGAGATTGAAGGAAATAGTTTGATCAAGGTTGGGTTTAGGTTTGTCTTTGACCCATTCTTGAATTTCTGAAGGCACCTCAATGTCCTCTTGTGTATCAAGGCTGAATTCATCTCTACATCAAAGTCGCAATCTTTGTGGAGAAGAGGCACCGTATCAGCAAGTACAGGCACATCTAAATTCAAGGTCCTGAAACAAAATATGCTTTCACTTAGTATATATGAAGTTGTTTAATCATATAAAGTGTTAGCATGTACTGGCAAAATGACTGCTAATACTGGACAGAAAAGTAAGCAGTTATGATATCTACAGGGCAGAAAGAGTTCCTGCCCATTTTACCCTTGTCGACCAATGCAAGGAGTGCTGCTCCAACTGGCAAGGATAAAGTCCGGGTGGACTACATTGATGGAGGGGCTGTCATCGTCCTCCTTTTCCCGAATAATGACCATGACAACTGGGCAATCATCGTCTGGGTGTATCTGTTTATATGTTCATCATGAACAATGATGCGCATGCCCGACATTATCCGGACGACGTTTTGTTTGATTCTTTGTTTCTCTTCCTCCACTCTGGGATCTGGAACAAAGACTTCTTTTTCTTTAAACGACACTGATTTGGGAAATAGCATAGTCATCACGCTGGTTGGCACCTTTACAGGAGGTTGTACGGACTCAAAGGTTGATGGCGAAGATAAACGCCGTATGGTTGAAGCTGAAGGAATCTACTGATGCTTATGAGGATTCCTTTGACTAGAACTGGCAGAATAGCCTAGTCCAGCTGTCCTAGTTTGCCTGGCTACTTGGATGCGGTATTTGATACCTTGGTGATCTTTACCCAGCCCTTGTCCTGACTGATGCCCCAAGGACATCATTTCCTGAGTAGCAGACATTGACTTCCAAGCCTTAAAAATTGACCGATTTAACATCTGCATTAGTGTTGATGAATGGCATGTCCCCATATTGAGGACACTCCGGTTCATCGTTGATCGTGACTAGGCTATTGTTGATAATGTATTTCAATTGCTGATGAAGGGTGGAGGGGACTACCCCAGCCATATGAATCCACGGTCTTCTCAAGAGCAGGTTGTATCCTGAATCTATCTTTAGTACGTGGAAAGACACGCAAAATGTATGGGGACCAATTTCGATTGGCAACTCAATTACTCTGATTACATTTCGGCGGGATCCATCAAAAGCTTTGATGATCGTATGGCTACTTCGGATTCGGTTGAGATTGACATTCATCTTCAGCAACGTAGCATAAGGATATATATTTAGAGACGAACCTCCATCTACCAAGACTCCAACTAGCATGTATCCGGAGGACAAGACCACAATGTGTAACGGTTTGCAATGACCGGTCCTTTCGGGCGGTATGTCATCATCAGTGAAGGATATCACATTGTTATTGAAAATGTGATCAACCAGGTGTTGAAATTTTTTCGTATCCACTTATGTTGGTAAATAGACTTCTTCCAAAACTTTCAGTAAGATCTTCCGGTGATCCTCGAAAGTTAAGACCAAGTCCAAAATTGAGATTTGGTGTGGAGCTTCTCTTAAGCTTACAACCACCTTGGCTTCGTTATGACCCATAGTGCGGAGGATTTTTTCAATCTTCTCCATGGGTATTTTCCCCTTTGATTTGATGGTATACTTCATCACCTGTTGGAGAAGATACAGTGGATTCTCCATTGACACTGTAGCGGTTGTATACGAGATGGATCCTTCACCTTCTTCATAATTCCACGAAACTGTATACAAGCTAACAATAGGATATTGTGCTGTGCATGGTAAGTTGATTGGTTCGGGAGCAGCCACTTTCAAAGGATTGTTGCTTCCTCTGAGTTGAATTGTTGGTATAGTGAGTGGCTTGACAATTCCATCAGCCACAGTGGAGATAACTGCTACCAATCTCTTCCATTTAGTAGGATAGATGTTCTCACTACCACGTAGCACAGTATCATTGTCTGCTATCTGCAGGACACCGCTGTCAATGAGATTCTGTATAAGGCGGCAGAGTGCCCAGCATTCTTCTGTCCTGTGACCGCGAGAATAGGAGTGATATTGACAGACTCCATCAGAATTGTACCATCCTGAACGGGTATTAATTGGAGGTAGAAGGGAATTAATCCTTCCTTTATTGATTAGCATTTGAAGGATTTCCTCCATGGGTTGGCCCAGATATGTAAATTCCCTTCTGTTGGCAAAATCCCGACGAGCTTTGGCATTCACTCTCTTTGCCACTTTGTCCTCCATCGTTTCAGTTTCTGGAAGGAGACTAGCATGCTCCTGACTTACTAACTGACGTGTAACTTGATACTGGTAAGTCACCAGTTCTGCCAATTGCTCCATTTATTTGTAAAGAGCTTTTATCTTTCGTTCCATTGCGAACTGGAACTTGGCATAATCCCACTTGTCAACACCGTCTTTGATGGTATGAGATGACTCGCCGCTGAAATCGAAACTCTATCCATTGCTCCAATTGATCATGTTAACCTCTTCCTCTTTGTGTTGAGGAAGAGGGTTGTCTTGAACGTGAGGTTGATACGGTTTAGTGACCACGATCTCCCCATTATCTATCAAATCTTGGATCTTGTGTTTCAAGGCCCAACAATCTTGAATATCATGTCCAGGTGCCCTGACATGATAAGCACATTTTTAAGCAGCATTAAACCCGTACCATTAGGGTTGGCTGGTGGAAGAAGATGCGTGATTTTCTTCTGCGTGGTCAGAAGAGTGAGAATATTCTCGAGAGAGTCCCCTAAGGGTGTGAACGCTCGAGGGCGTTTAACTTCTCCACCTTTTGGTATTGGAGGGTTTGAAGACTGTGCTTGAATGGGAGTGTGATTTCTCCTCTAGATAGGCATGTTCTGGTTGCCTTTTTGACCCTGTAGTATCAGGGAAACATCCTCTTCTTTCTTTTTATGGACCCTCCGGGGGTTATTTCCATAATTTCTGGATTGGATGTGCTCAGCAACAGCTTTAAGGGCAGCTAGGCCTTGAATCTTTCCTGACTTCAATCCCATCTCAGCCATCTCCCCGTGTTTGATCATTTCAGAAAATGGTTTACCGATGCCGGCTAATACTCTTTCATAGAAAGGAGCTTCTTGTATGTCTATGAAGGTCATCACCATCTCTGACTCAGTCATAGAAGGATTTACTTGAGCAGCAAGGCGCCTCTACCTTTAAGCATATTCTCTAAAAGACTTATTGGACTGTTTCTTGACCTTGGTAATCTGGTACCGGTCAGGAGCCATTTGTGATTGGAAGTTGTACTGAGCAAGGAAAGCGTGTGCCAGCTCTTCCCAGCTATGGATCTTTGCATTGTCTAGTCTGGTATACCACGCACGGGTTTCCCCAGTCAGACTCTTTTGGAACAGCTGCATTCTGAGCTTCTCATCCTCTACATAAGATCCAAGTTCTTCAATGAACACCTTCAAATGTGTGTAAGGATCTCCTAACCCGTCATACTTTTCGAAGTCAGGAGTTTTGAACTTTTCTAGATAATGAACACCAGGAAAAATACAAAGGTCAGCATATGAAACACTCACGTGTGCTCCAATTCCTTTGATAGAGCGAAGGGTTTCTCCCATTTGAAGAACTTTCTTATTGATGTCAACAGTGTCTAGATCTCTTATGAGATGGGCGACATCATGACTTTTGTTGGTTGTATCTAATTGCAGTTCAGGTATTGTAATGGCTTTATCATAACCATGAGTTCCTCCTTGTGTGGAGGATTTAGCATGGACGGGTATTTTGGGACCCTGCGTAGATTGAAGTAGTTCTTTAAGCAGAATAGCCAAATCTGTAATTTGTTTACTTAATCCGTCAAACTCCTCGCGAGAAACTGGATTAGACTGGTCAGATGAAGACATAATTGGCTGTAGGCCTGCGGCCTTTTTGGACTTTGACCGGGTAATAGGTCTGAATGCTTCCCTATGACAAAACTAGCATAGTTTAGTTTTAGGGATGGTGTAAATATTAACATGCTATGTGATGTGTCCGTTTTAGGAATTTTGTCCTGTAAAATGGATGTTAGCTGTTTGTAATACAGGATAGCATGTTAATTTAAATATGTATATGCACATATTTCTTCATATTTCTCATTACATTGAGATGAATATGGAATATAAATTACAAGTAATTGACTTTACAAGTAATTTGAAATGAGAAAGCATGAAGAGACTTTCCTCTGCGTTTAGTTTATCAGAGGCTGACCTATCTTAGGTTACTCTCGCGGCTTTTCGGCATGAAGGTTCCTAAATCACCGCAATTTACTCGACGAGAAGTTAATCCGGTCTTTCAACTAGAGCGAATTTGGGTGGTGCCTTTCCTGAGCCTCGCGGGAAATAGTCTTCCTAGAGGTTGTACAAAGTCATGAAGATGGGACGATGCCCTCCGGTCTTCAGCTTAAAATTCTATTCGTTATCCTGCGCAATAGTCACTTGGGATTGGTTTTCCTTGGCTTTTGTGGGACATTGTGTATGTATCAAAGCGTTGAGACGGTACGATGTGGCGTTATGGTGGCGAGATGATGACTTTGCCCCTCACCGGGGTTATCGTCGGTTGGGCTGATAAAGCAGACGTTGCTCAGAGTTATCGCTGAGATTAGACTGCTGCAAGTGTTGAGGGTCCTCGGTATCATCTCTGAGGTGTGCCTGTCCTCCCAATGTTATCTCCAGGTTGGTACTGAGTATCTCATTGTGAGCGCCGAGATTGAAGCTGATTGCATTTGAAACAAGCATTTTCGGGGTTATCGCCGGAACTGCATTCCTTGGGGTTATCGCCAAGGTTGGTAGCTACTCCCATGGTTGGGACTGAGACTGGAACATCTCGGGATTATCTCCGAGATGAATCGGTCTTCTCCGGTGTGTGTTCCAGTATTAGAACTGCAGGCCTCGGTGTCGTCGCCGAGTTTAGAACTGTTACTCCTGGTGTGTGTTCCGGGGTTGAGGCTGTTACTCCCAGTGTGTGTTCTGGGGTTGAAACTGAGCTTCCGATAGTATCTGGACTGGATGTGAACTGTCTTCCAGGGTTATTTCTGAAAGACAAATCTGCCTTCCTGCAATGTTAGTAAAGGTGTGCAGAAAATTTTGAGTGTCTACAGTTGCTTTGCCGACAAATGATGCAAATGTAGTTTTGAAATTCCTATAGGAAAATATCTTCAAAAGGTTTAGCATGCCAAGGTCAATCATTAGTGATTAGGTAAGCCATTTTTGTAAGAAGTATTTTATAGCTCTCCTAGCTAAATATGGGGTAACTCATAGAATTGTCACAGCATATCACCCTCAGACTAGTGATCAGGCTGAAGTATCTAACAGAGAAGTCAAGAGGATTATGGAGAAGATTGTGAATTCAAATAAAAAAGATTGGTCCATGAAGTTAGATAATGCTCTATGGGCATATTACACTGCTTATAAGACACCGATTGAATTATCACCATACTAGTTTGTCTATGGCAAAATATGTCATCTCCTAGTTAAACTCGAGCATAAAGCATATTGGGTTATTCAAAAGATGAATTTTGATCTTACAGCTACAAGGGAGAAGAGGCTTCTCCAACTTAATGAGCTAGATGAATTTCTCCTGTAGACCTATGAGAGTGCAAAGTTTTACAAAGAGAAAGTTAAACGATGGAACGATCAAAAGATTATCGAGATGAAGTTCAAGCTGGGCCAAGTTGTTCTCTTATTCAATTCCAGACAGAGATTGTTTCCTGAAAAACTCAAGTCTAGATGGTCGAGTCTGTTTATAGTCAAACAAGCATTTCCACACGGCACCCATAAATTAGATGGTCGAAATCAAGATGAATCGTTCAAGGTCAACGGACATCACTTAAAGAATTATTAGGGAGATGACTTCGATCTCCAAAAATCCTAAATCGTTCTCGCCGATCTAGTTTAAGACAGGGAGTAGTTAGGCAAAAAGAGTTTAAATCAAGAGCTTGATCGGAGGTAACCCAATCATTTTTTTAGTTTCACTTGTTAGATTTTCATTTTACAATTCAATAGTGTAGTTAGTTAATAATTTTTAGGACTTTATTTACTTAATAAAGGTTTCCATGCTGATATGCTCCGAAGTGGTATTTCTAATCCATCATATGTTACATTTTCTACAAGTGTCAAGGATCAGGCCTATGGAGTTGGAACGAAGAACAATGTATAGTCAATGACTTAGTTGGCATAATCCAATCATTATGGTTTGACCTGGCAAACGGGCTGGGCTGCCCAAATGGGCCGGGCCATTGGCGGGCTGGGCCAAAACGACCCACATTTTTGGGGGCTAAAAAATGAAGCCCAAAGCTCGTGTTTTGACAAGCGAGTCGGGCCAGCCCGCAGGTTTGGACTGATTTATGACCAAATTTTAACACATTTATGTGCTGAGCCTAAACAGGCAGTGCCATCGCCAAGCCGGGCCAAAATGGCCCAGGTTTTGATGAGCTAAAAAAATGAAGCCCAAATCTTGCATCTTGATGGGCGGGTCGGGCTGGCCCACGGGCTTCGGTCGATTATTACCAGGTGTAATTATGATCATGAGAGGATGCATTAGTTTTTACTTCTTACATGATATAGCTCTTTTAATTATTGTTACCATGATTCGGGAGCGTTTTTTGCCAATCCGAAGCATGGGAAGGCACCCGAAGCACTGAGACTGCACAGAAATTTCAGAAAAAAACCCAATACGCCCTGGAAAATTCAGAAGGCCTGGGGAATCCACCCTGGCGGATTGGTCTCTGTCCAGATTCACCCCTAGTGAATTTAGAACCCACCCCAGCGCCCAGCCCCCTGTTCCTAATTTGCCCTGGTGAATTTTAGCGTGCAAATAAATTCGCCCAACAAATTCGACGAAACTCAGTTTTTAAATTTCCTTTTTACCATCGATCGAACATCCCTTCTCTTCACTCCAACTTTGAACTTAATCCCTAAAACACCCATATCAGTCCCCCAAAACCTCTTACAATCTAATTCTTCAAGTTTTCCCCGTTTCTCACCTTAATTATCAACTCACCTCTTCTTTCCCTCACCCTAACTCCACAAATACAAACGCTTTCTTATTAATACCCCTCACTCCTACCCTTGTCTCTGACGAAATCAATCACAGAAAAAGTACTCACATCCACAAATTGGTTTTCTAAGTGAATTGAACGACTTCATCAAATTGGACAATTTGGGCAAGGGATTTCTCCATCAACTTCATAAAGTGCAAAAATTTTCATTGAATTGAAGAAATCATATCAAATTGGGTAAGCTCACACACACACACACACACACACACACACACACTAGATATTTGGTCATTTGTTCATCTAATTTTGTTCATTCAGTTGGGCAAGATAATATAATTGGTCAAGTGTTCCTTTGGATTTACAATTTGGTAGTTTTTACTATTGCATTTGGGTTTGCAATAATTTGTCGGGCCAAGTGAACTTATGCTGGCTCACTTGGATTGTTTTGGATGTTATTACTGTAAATTGATATTCGACTTGAAAATTATTTGTCAATTGTGTTTGGGGGAATTGGTGAAGACGATTTCTGTCAGTGTAACTTAGTGTTCGACAATTTGTTTCCAAGAAAAGTCTGTCTGTTTGAGCAAGATTCGCTACTCGAGCAATCTAGTTGAGTCAGTTTGTACCTAAGCTTTGGTTAGTAGGAGCACATGGCACCGAAAAGACATAGGGGTGAAGGTACTTCAACACCAACACTGGATTTTGATAGGAGAAAATTTGCGAGTGCTGAGGCAACAGATAAATTTGACACATATCTAGCGAGTAAAGCTCTAACTCCCGAGCTTGGTCTTCACCCAAATGAATTTGACGGAGAAATGGAACATCAGATTATTGAAAGAGGTTAGGATATATTCACGGATCAACCAGAACCGGCAGTGGTAGCCATTGTTAAAGAATTGAGGACAAGGCACTATATTTAATAATGATTTAGGGAAAACTAGTATCTTTCATTGCCAACACAATCAATGATTATTATATTATGAGGGCACCAGAAGTTTGAGAGTACACCCAGTACATGGATAACGGTCCAAACTATAAGAAGATTATGACGAATGTATGTAAGCATGGTTCTTCTTGGGCGTCAAAAGGTGCACGGGGTGCTACATTCTTTAACATCAAGGATCTGAGTAGATAAGGAAAAATTTGGTATGCTTTCCTCTTCTAACTATGAACGCCACCACTATTGTTGCCACTAGTTTTGTTGCCCTCACCTTCATTCTTCTTCTTCTTCTGTTCTTGTTTATTCCTGGTCAGAGCATCGCTTCCATCTTCTGCAATAATTGCCTTCTCCAAAACTCCTGCAAAAGTGTTCAATTAGAACATTGACACCTTACTGTATAAACATGGCTTCAACCCTTGTTCAAATCACCTTACTTTCTTCTCATCCGTATTCACCTGATAAGTTGCGGACCTAGCCAACTCGTTGAATTTCGTGGCATATTATGTCACCATCATGTTGCCCTAATTCAACCCCAGAAACTAAACCTCCATCTGGTTCTGAGAGCTCGCTGGAAAATACATCTCGAAGAACATCTCTTTAAACCTATCCCATGTGATCACACCCTGACCTCCTCTAACCTTGTTCGCCTTCCACCAGTAGCTGGTTTCTGACTTTAGTATAAACGTTTTAAAGGTGGTCTACTGATCATCGTTGACCTTTGTTACGTCAAATACCTTCTCCATTTCCATAATCCAGGTCTAAGCTTCGACCAGATTCATGAATCCCCTAAATTTTGGTGGTCCTACCGCCTTGAAATCCTTAAAAGAGGTAGCTTGAGCTTGCGATTGATTTGTAAGTGCTCTAGCTAACAAGTTTACCAACTGCTGAACAGGATTAGCATTAGCTTTGTTGTCGTTGTTGTTGTTGTTGTTAATATTCGTGGATCCTTCCTGAGCTTGTTGACGTGTTGAGCGTCTTCTTGGCGGCATTTTCTGTTTAAGATATACGCTTATTAAATTATTACTCAATCTCTTAAGTATTTAAGGCTTAACTTAATCAATTTAAGATTATCATTTAACACGTAACATCTTGAATAAACATTGATATTTTATTCATTAATAACTTTCAAAACATCGAGAGATAGCATCACTGCAATTTACATCAACTATCTTGAGATAAAGAATTTTCAGGATTAAATCATCATATTCCATTACTTATATTCACACTGGAATCTACATTATTAACTACCATAGATATTCACATAACTCATACTGTTCTTATCACGACCTACTAAGATGTCGAACAGCTTCTTTGCGCTCTTCTTCCATGACACAGAACATCGTCCTACGATCCAACATGTACCGAGGTAAGTCCTCGAACTGGACTGGATACTACATAACTCGATCCTGAGCTCTATTCATCGCAGTATGAAATGCACAATGCATCTCCCCCATCTTGGCCTTCTTTGCCTACACCTCTTCTTCGGCTACATTCGCACGCTGGGAAGTTTCCTCATAAACATCTTCAGCCCTTACTCTCTTGGCAGATTCCTCTCTCAGATCATCCTTTAGCTTCGTAACCTCTACCATTAGTTGCTCCTTATCACCTCTGTGTGAACTAACTTCCATTCCACATTTCCAAGACTTACATCAAGACCCCAGATTTCCTCATTTTTCTGTCCTATAGTGGTCCGGCGTTCATCTACCAGCTCCTCCAACTCTCTGACTCTATCCTGAAGCTCAATGTTATGGTTGTACACCTCGTCATACATCTGAATTGCAATAGAGTTCAGTGGGAACTCTTCTTCCTCTTCTTCTTCCTCATAGTCCTCTTCCGGATCAGTCTCAGGCTCATGCTCCTGACCCACAACATTAATCAATGGAAATGGCTCTCTCTGTACCAGCTGCTCCCGGATGACATGAATGTCTTGGGGCTCCTTCTGTCAAGTTACTCGGTGTTCCTCCTCCCTAGCCCGACTAGATCCTCCAACATCAGACATCCTGACAACAAAGTTTTTAAGTTTTAGTTACTAATCAATACTCGTGAGCACATAAGTATATCACATAAGCACATAAAGTCAATTATTATCTTCAATGAATTAAGGAATTCATTTCTTAGAACTCAATAAGAGTTTATCACCACTATGTTCTCGATCTCCTATAAGGCTACTACCTATGGTTTTTCCCCCGCCTAAGATTCATAACCTAAAGCTTTGATACCAACCTGTGACACCCCCAAATCCGGGTACTCGAATTTCCCACAGATTTGGTGTTCACTCATCAAAATAAATAGCATCTAACTACCCATAAATAAATAAACTCATAAATAAAATAGAAATCCTCCCAATAAAGGGTTACAACAGCTTAAACAAATTAATCCCAGGTCATCTAACCTCAATACATCAATGTGGAAGCTTCATAAATAAATAAGTCTTAAACATAACATCATAAGTCTTAACAATATCATTCTCAAATAATAATAAACAAGTCTTCATCACTTGCTTATTTTTCATTTGCCCTTACTAGTGGATGCATATGACTCATCAACTCTTTCAACCTTAGCTGCAATGTTATTATGCAAGAGTGAGCAACAATTTTCCACAAGTTTAATAATAGTAATAATAATAACATTTGAATAAACAATGGATACTGAACAAAAGAAAGCTAGGCTTTTGAATCGAGATTAGAACATGAATCAAAAGTACATTTGAGGGTCACTAGACCATAAACTATGTCCCAAGCTCTACATTAAACCTTTAACAGTCGTAAGACTATATGGACCTTGCTTCTTGTACCTATAGGGACCAACCCTTAGTACCATGTATGTGCACAACATATTAACGCTATCGCGTAAAATAATCCCCTATATCATAGTTGTTCATCTCAGCTTTAACATTAGAGTCCGCACCGAAGGAAGTTTGGTTTGAATTGATCTCAAAAGTAATTTAGAGTTCAATAATCATCAACTAAGGATTAGTTGAATCAATAAGGATTCACTATCTATTCAAGGTTTCAATGCAATATTGAAATCAATATTCAAATCAAAGATTGAATCTCAACTCTATACAATTGAATGAATATTGTATAACAAGAGTAATACTTCAAAAGAGTTAGAACATTTCATTTGGAATCATGAACTTGAATGATTAAGCTTTGAATAATTAAAAATAACAATATGAAGCTTGCTCAACAGTAATAAAGTTTAAGAACTCACTCAATGAAAGTTTAGAAATAGAAAACTTGCTCAATTATAACATAATATAGAATAACAACTTGCTCAATGTAAGCTTAGGGTTTGGAAACTTGCTCAGAGAAAGTTTAGGGTTAAAAAACTTGCTTAATCATAACAAAACATTGAATAAGAATTTGTTCAATGTAAGATTAGGATTTGGAAACTTGTGTAATCGTAATCGAGATAGGGTAAGAAACTTGCTCAAAGAAATTTTATGGTTCAGAAACTTGCTCAATCAAAACAAAATATAGAATAAGAATTTGCTCAATGTAAGATTAGGAAACTTGCGTAATCGTAATCGAGATAGGGTAAGAAACTTTTCTCGTGCGTATATTACATGTTTACTATTCATGTTCCTTAATTTAATCCTACATACCATTTACATGCACAGTACCAATTAATTATAATATAAAGAGCATCATGAGTACATTATCTTCTCACTAAACTCTGTTTATGATTATTATAACATTACTTCTCACACATTATTAGACTTCATAAACGACGAGTTAACTACACATTCGACTCATCACATAAGAACATCATTGACATGTTAAGAGTTTATTTTAACATTACATTACATGTTTAATACATTTTCGTGTTCATTGGATTAGGTTTAAATCACATCTTCTGGACTTGAACACATAAATAAAATTTTATGGGAAATTCTGTTAAGTGGCGTTGCAGCGCCCCAGAATGAACTGTAATCCGGTGCGGCGTCACGACCAGGCGCTGTCGCGCACCAATTAAGCCTACAACAGGCGCTGCAGCTTAGGTCTGGCGCTGTGGTACTCTATTTACTCTTTGAACAGGCGCTGCGGCGCCATGACTCCATATCAGGCACTACTATGGCGCTTCAACACCTTGTTTCTTCATAGAACAGGCGTTGCGGCGCCGCGACACAGTGAGACGTAGACAGAGTTCGCGAAGAACACAGAAAAAGTCAAATTAGGCCAAAACTTCGCTCAAACAACGAATTCAATATTACTCATAAGCTAGAAACTTAACAGAAACATTTTATAACATTCTTAGCATGCTTTTAACAACTTAAGTCACATAAACAACAAAATTTAATGCCATAATTTCAATATTTTTGTGAAAAACTTCATTTTTGACATTCTTAATGAAATCAACTACTACAAACTCGTTTTTCAACCAAATCAGTCCTTACAAGTTTCGGTCTTTTTGTTTCTGCATGTATAAACATAATCAACCATCAATTTACTGTTTAACGTACAATTAAGGCACCAATTTTTGTACTTATAGGCCATATTCAAATATTATCTCTATGTAAACTTCAAAACTCCAATTTTATCATAATTTCATGGATAAATTACTCTAAAATCATCTATAAACATCATATAGTAGATTATACATGCACATTAACCATTACAAACAACTTCTCAATAATTTGATCATAAAAACTCAATTACAGAGAACCAACAATAATATTTTCACTATAAACTCTAAACTCCAATTTAAAACATGATTTCCTGGATTTGATTATTCTAATTCACATACAAGTCATATAAAACATGTTATTAACATATACAACATCATATATTCAACAATCATCCATAAAATTCAATTATAGAGAGTTAAAAATTGATTTTCAAGGAGAACTTTTAAGAACGTAAATTAAAATTTGAGATTAAGGGATTACCCTTGATTTCTCTGTTTAGATACACAATGATGATAGGAACTTCTTTAATTCTCTAAACTACTTCTTCTCCTTCAATCTCACTGACTCTCAAATTTCTCTCTTTTCTCTCTGAATTGAATTCTCAGAACTTAACCATACAATACGTATACTTTAACCGGTGCATACATGGGTAGCAGTTAAATGCAGTATGGCCTTAATTGTTCCCATGTCCTCAAGGACATGTTTGGTTTATTCCAAATTAACTCATTTTCCCATTATTTTAATTAACTTGTTTATTATACAATTTGTAGACACTCGAAATTTTTTGCATACCTGTTACTAACATTGTAGGTAGGCAGAATCGTCTTTCAGAGATAACCCTAGAAGACAGCTCAGTTCAATCCCGGAGATAGCCTTAGGATATTCAGTTATTACCATCTCGGAGATAACCCCGAGACATCCAGCTCAATCCTGGAAACAACACCGAGAGTTTTAGTTTCAACCTCAGAGATAACCCCGAGGAATGCAGTTTAAATACCGAAAATCACACCGAAGAAGACCGTTTTATCTCGGAGATAACCCCGAGATACTCAGTCTCAGTCCCAGAAACAACACCGGGAAAGATAGTATCAACCTCGAAGATAACCCCGAGGAGTGCCGTTGCAGTTCCGGAGATAACCCTGGAGATGCTCATTCCAACCCTTGCAGTCAGCTTCAAGCTCAGAGATAACGCCGAGGCACTCAACCCCAAGCCCGGAGATAACCCCGGGAGGTCAGGCACGTCTCAGAGACAACCCTGAGGGCGATCAATACTTACAGCAGCCCAATCTCAGAGATAACCCTAAGCAACGACTACTAAATCAACTCAAACTGGAGATAACCCCGGTGAGGGGAGAAATCATCATTTTTCCATTTGCGTTGTCTCAACAACATTTCAACATACATTCTATACAGGAATTTCCTACAAGAATCAAACAGCTCCAATTCCGAGTGACTACTACACAAGACAGCACACCGGATAGAATTTGAAGCCTGAAGACTTAGGGCATGGTCCCATCTTTGTGAGTTCGTACAAACTCAAATCACATGTCATTGTGTAGATCTCGACAACAGCATGCCGAAAAAGGTCTTATATACCTCGATCGGATGCCCAGATTGAAGTTCTAAAAGTTCGAGCGGACAATATGTTGTATGCGTGCATGTACTTTGAGACGGCGGGACCCGCGGAGCCTGGGCAGCCGCAGGTGCATCTGTGGCTGCCGCAGGTACACCTGCGGCTCCCACCTCTATAAATAGAGGGCTTGGTCCAGCCATTTTATATAGAGAAAAGACGAGGAAGCCCTATCAAATTTACTCTGTACACATCCTAAACTGAGTGCTTTCTAATTTCAAACACTTATGAGCTTATATTTGGCTATATTTTTACCGGCAAGAGCCGAGTGTTAATCCATTTAAAGCTATTGAAGTCTTCTTTGGCAGTCCACTATAAGCCTTCTTACACGTTTTAAAGCATTTCTCCACTATTGTGCACACACAGTTCTTCACGTTAAGAGCCGTGTAGCGTGTGTATGCCCGGACTTCGATCCATGACTTTTATTTCTTTTTGTATATATATATATATATATATATATATATATATATATATATATATATATATATATATATATATATATATATATAAGGACTAACATTATCGAGTTATGCCTCAATTGAGCCTTGACTCACGTCCGGAGCGTTTATTTGCTTTTATATTTATATACTTATATATAAACTATTGTCGAACTTTGTTCAACGAGCCTGGATTTACATTCGGAGCGTTAATTGCTTATATATATATATATATATATATATATATATATATATATATATATATATATATATATATATATATATCATTGACCACGAATTCACGAAACGTGCCTGAATCAATATATGTCCCGTGCGTTTATCACTTATATATATATATATATATTCAGAGTTACTTAGGCTTAATTTAGGTTAGCCTCAGAGCTTTTCTCTCTAGAAAGCTCTTCCGAGGTCCTCTCTCCCCCCTCTCTCTGAGTTAGCCAGAGACGAAGCTTTCAGCTTCGATCTTCCTAGTCAGATGAAGAAGAAGAAGTTCTTCCTACTTCCTTCTTCCTCAAACAGTTAGTCTAGGAATTAATGTAATCCCTTCCTCAAATGTTTATAAATAAAAGAAAGAGATTACTTTACCGATTCACCGGTCATATTCTTAATCTTTTCTTTTTTATGTTAAAGTTTTCCTTTTTAAAAACGTATCCGCTGTTAAATGGTATCAAAGCCATACGGTTGGTTCTTGATTCTGTTTGGTGGTTTCGATTAAAAACAGTTTGGTTTGTTTTTAAATGTTTATTCAAACTTTTATTTCTTTTGCTCCTGGTTGAACTCTCTTCACTTGTTGTAAACCACCTAAGATCGCCATAAGACACGTTATGCCGTTGTAAGTCTCTAGTAAGAGAGCAGTTTAGGCTAAGGGTATCATTAGATCTATAGGTATGAGTTTACTCATGCAAGTACGGTTCGAGTTAAATAGGAATGACAAAAGAAAGAATTTTTGTTTAAACAGTTAACAAACAGTCTTCTGTTTAGATCGATTTGGCCGATAGATCAGGACCAATCGAGTGATCCTTTGTTTTAGATTTCATCTGATTTGTTTTTAAAGAAAAAATCTTTACAAAATTAAAGAATTTTTGAAGATTTTGATCAATTTTTTGGTGAAATTTTTTTTCCTCTCCTTCTTTCTAAAAAATTTTTTTGGGGTTGAAAGTGTTATTCCCTAGATAAAAATTTTAGGGTGGAAATGTATGGGGATGGTGACTCATCTGAGAAGATGATCAACAGCACCTTTCGGCATCCACAGGAGACGGACCAGTCAAGGAAGAAGACGCCAGAGGCATCTTCAGTCACCGACAGGTGATGGCCCCAGCCATCATCTCAGCTTTTACTTTTACTTAAAGCAAAAGTCTTTTACTTTAGTAAAATGTAAAAGTGAAAGTAAAAGAAAAACTTTTGCTTTTACTTAAGTTAAATGTTTTTAACATTTACCAATGTAAAAGTAAATGTAAAATATTTCTTACGTTTTACTTTTACTTAACTAAATTACTTTTACTTCAGTCAATGTAATAGTGATTCCTGCGTGAATCAAATAGTAATTTAGTTTTCAGTTTTCTATTTAAGTAACTCGAAGTGTTCAGAGTTACTTAGGCTTAACTTAGGCTTAGCCTCAGAGCCTCTCTCTCTAAGGCTCTTCCGAGGTCCTCTCTCCCCCTTCTCTCTAGAGTTAGCTGGAGACGAAGCTTTCAGCTTCGATCTTCCTAGTCAGATGAAGAAGAAGAAGTTCTTCCTACTTCCTTCTTCCTCAAACAGTTAGTCTAGGAATTAAATGTAATCCCTTCATCAACTGTTTATAAATAAATGAAAGAGATTACTTTACCGATTCACCAGTCATCTTCTTAATCTTTTCTTTTATGTTTAAGTTTTTCTTTTTAAAAACTTATCCGCTATTAAATTGCTCACCGGAAGGCTTTTCTTTTGTAAGAAAACCTCTCCTGAGGTCCGCTCTCCCTTCTCTCTAGAGTTAGCGAAGAAGAAGCTTGCAGCTTCCTTCTTCTAGTTAGATGAAGACGAAGTCCTTCGTACTTCAATCTTCCCTTAAACATTTAGATTCAGGTTTAATGTAATCCCTTCTCCAAATGTTTATAAATAAAAAGAAAGAGATTACTTCACCGATTCACCGGTTATCTTCTTAATCTTTTCTTTTTATGTTTAAGTTTTTCTTTAAAAACTTATCCGCTATTAAATGGTATCAGAGCCACACGGTTGGTTCTTGATGCCGTCGGTGGTTTCGATTAAAAACAGTTTGGTTTGTTTTTAAATGTTTATTCAAACTTTTAATTTCTTTTGCTCCTGGTTAAACTCGCTTTTGTTAACTATTTGTTTAAACAGTTAACAAACAGTCTTCTGTTTAGGTCGATTTGGCCGATAGATCAGGACCAATCGAGTGATCCTTTGTTTCAGATTTCATCTGATTTGTTTTTAAACAAAAAATCTTTACAAAATCAAAGAAATTTTGAAGAATTTGACCATTTTTTCGGTGAAAATTTTTTTCCTCTCCTTCTTTCTAAACAAAATTTTTGGGGTTGAAAGGGTTATTTCCTGGATAAAATTTTGGGGTGGAAATGTATGGGAATGGTGACTCATCTGAGAAGATGATCAGCAACACCTTCCGAGCTTAAAGTAGGCTTAATTCAGTATAGCCTCAGAGCTTCTCTCTCTAGAAAGCTCTTCCAAGGTCCTCTCCCTTCTCTCTAGAGTTAGCCGGAGACGAAGCTTTCAGCTTCGATCTTTCTAGTCAGATGAAGAAGAAGAAGTTCTTCGTACTTCCTTCTTCCTCAAACAGTTAGTCTAGGAATTAATGTAATCCCTTCCTCAACTGTTTATAAATAAAAAGAAAAAGATTACTTTACCGATTCACCGGTCATCTTCTTAATCTTTTCTTTCATCTGTTTAAGTTTTTTTTTTTAAACTTATCCGTTGTTAAATGGTATCAGAGCCACACGGTTGGTTCAAAGAAATTTTGAAGATTTTCACCATTTTACCGGTGAAATTTTTTTTCCTCTCCTTCTTTCTAAACAAAATTTTTGGGGTTGAAAGGGTTATTTCCTGGATAAAAATTTTGGGGTGGAAATGTATGGGGATGGTGACTCATCTGAGAAGATGATCAACAACACCTTCCGACATCCACAGGAGATGGACCAGTCAACGGAGAAGATGCCAGAGGCATCTTCAGTCACCGACAGGTGATGGCCCCAGCCATCATCTCAGCTTTTACTTTTACTTAAAGCAAAAGTCTTTTACTTTTAGTAAAATATAAAAGTGAAAGTAAAAGAATAACTTTTGCTTTTACTTAAGTTAAATATTTTTAACATTTACCAATGTAAAAGTAAATGTAAAATATTTCTTACGTTTTACTTTTACTTAAGTAAATTACTTTTACTTCAGTCAATGTAATAGTGATTCCTGCGTGAATCAAATAGTAATTTACTTTTCAGTTTTCTATTTAAGTAACTCGAAGTGTTCAGAGTTACTTAGGCTTAAAGTAGGCTTAATTCAGTATAGCCTCAGAGCTTCTCTCTCTAGAAAGCTCTTCCGAGGTCCTCTCCCTTCTCTCTAGAGTTAGCCGGAGACGAAGCTTTCAGCTTCGATCTTCCTATTCAGATGAAGAAGAAGAAGTTCTTCGTACTTCCTTCTTCCTCAAACAGTTAGTCTAGGAATTAATGTAATCCCTTCCTCAATTGTTTATAAATAAAAAGAAAGAGATTACTTTACCGATTCACCGGTCATCTTCTTAATCTTTTCTTTCATCTGTTTAAGTTTTTTTTTTAAAACTTATCCGCTGTTAAATGGTATCAGAGCCACACGGTTGGTTCAAAGAAATTTTGAAGATTTTCACCATTTTACCGGTGAAATTTTTTTTCCTCTCCTTCTTTCTAAACAAAATTTTTAGGGTTGAAAGGGTTATTTCCTAGATAAAAATTTTGGGGTGGAAATGTATGGGGATGGTGACTCATCTGAGAAGATGATCAACAACGCCCTCCGGCACCTACAGGAGACGGACCAGTCAATCAACGAAGACGCATTTACTGAAGTAAAAGTACAAAGTAAAAGTAATTTACAAAAGTATGGTCCGTCTCCTGTCGGTGCCGGAGGGCGTTGTTGATCATCTTCTCAGATGAGTCACCATCCCCATATATATATTTACATTTCAGTTTGGCCTGGAGTTTACTTCGTGGCCTTTTACCTTTTTATTTACATTTCCGTCGGGCCTGGAGTTTACTTCATGGCCTTTTATAGATTTATTTACATTTTGTCCCGCCTGGAGTTTATTTCAAGGTGGTTGATCGTTTTATTGCTTTATTTATATTTTTCAATCCCCCATGGAGGTGCTTCGTGGTGGTTGATTGTCTGCGCACACACACACACACACACACACACACACACACACACACACACACATATATATATATATATATATATATATATATATACGGCTTTTATATATATAACTGTTAACAACTTTCATACAAATTGCTACATCATGTGAGCCTAAAAATCATGTGATCACATATTCAGTTTACTGAATCTAGATTCGGTTCCCGTGATGAACATTTTCAGCTGTACATGGCTTGTAAATTATTCGCGGTGTTGAATTTCCTTAGATGGCTCTTATGCCCATAAGGAGTTTGGCGCTGTTATGTATATTATTTTTTCTCGAAGATGCTTCGCATCTCGAAAATAAAAGGAATCCAGCCGAACCCATAATAAAATGGAAGTATTAAATGCCTCAATTACTATTGAGCATAAGGGTTTGAAAAATCTCTTTTATAAAACATCATTGTTATATCTTGTTAAAACTGAACTTTTATACAAAATTCAAACCCTTTGTATATAGGTGCAAACGAGGCATAGCACTACTTCCAGATAATTGCACATTGACCCACACTCACACACACATTCATATAACAGTTTAATTGAAAAGTGGTAATCGTCGTGACAACACGGATGTCGGGGGGTGCCTAACACCTTCGCTCTGCATAATCAAGTCCCCGGACCCTAACAAATCTCAGTTTCACAAACCCGTTAAGCAGTGTCACATCACTGGGTCAATGTACAAATCTTTTCTCGGTTGTGTTAGAACAACCATTTAAAAAACCAACTAGCGACTCTTATAGTCCAATCGTCGACATATACATATCGGACCTTTTCACAACTTGTTTTTTCAAACAAATCTCACCTAACATGAGAACACCTAAAGACAAGAACAAAAAAGGGACAAATAAAAATCCCGACGTCGACATAGTTTATTCGTCACACTTTAATTAGTCAAATAATAATATTTAAACTCAATTAAATAAAAGATAATACTACCCATTAAATCACATCATCACATAATTAAAATTTTTATTTATTAATTATGACAAATCATTAAATCTATAATTAATTATAAAATTATTAGAATAACTTTATAATTAATAACAACTCATTTAATTTAATATTCTCAATTAAATTCACACTTTAAACTATAAAATTATTTCACATTAATTTAATCATTTTAACGCATTTAATTAAATAAATCTACCACGATTCTATCAAATATTTATTTAACTAAATAAATAAAACAACAAAATATTTATTTAATTCAATAAATATTAAAAAATTAATTATAAAAGTCTCGTTCGTCACAGTTATTAGATCTTTAGAGGTGTCTCATTATCTAATGCCCTAAAGCCAACTGGTTTGGGAGTCTTTGGTCAAAAGCTTGATACATGGGTGGCACTAAAGAGCCTATGAAAACTAGACACTGAACAAGTTAAGTTTAAATGTATGATTAATAACCCTTGTTGATACCCCTTTGCTTAGAATTATCTTGTGATAGTAAGTCTAAGATGTATGATTGAACTTTCTTTCTAAGAAGTTAATTATGTAAAAGATTTGAGTTGTGATTGGTTAAAATAGTTTATTTTTACACACACAACATGGGTGAATATATGTATATTGCATTGATTGGTTCGAGTTAAAAATTCTACATTGGTTGGATGTTTTGTTTGAGTCGTATAAGATATATTTGAGGCCTAAAATTGGATGTTATTTTGTTTAATTACTTGATTTGTAGGCATGTAGTTAGTTTGAATTTGCATTATTATGTTTTTGCTCAAAGAGAAGCAAAGTCTTAAGTTTAGGGGTATTTGATGAGTGGATTTTATACCTACTAATCGGACACCTTTTAGACTTGATTCTTTGTTAACTTTGAGTATTTTTAGTATTATTTTACTTATTTTCATGTTTTTGTTGTAGGAACCAGCTTTGGGTCGTGAAAATAGGAAAATCTAGACATAATGGAATTTCTACAACTTCTAGACTCTGAATGCGCCGGGGTGAATTGATATGATGAATCCGCCAATGCGAATTCCATGAAGTATTGAATCCGCCAGGGCGAATTGGTCAGGGAAAAGAAGTTGCCATGTTTGAGAAGTTGAGTCTAGCAATGATTCTGGTGGCTAATTTTGGGAAGGAACGACATAGTTATTCAAGACATATATAGAGACAGAGAAAAAGGAAAAAAACCCTAGTTTTGAATCAAGCTTTTAGAGAATTGAAGCAATTAAGCAAGCAAGAAACCTTTAAGGTAGGAGCGAAAAAACCAGTTTTTATTCTCTTTCCCTATCTTCTACTCTTGTATTCTGAATGCTTAATCACTTGTGGATTTTGGATTTTAATTCAATGATGATGAACTAATTTTCTATTTAAGACTGGAATGGATCTTATTGTGTAGCTATGATTAACATGCTTCCTTGTTAACTATTGTTGATTATTATTGGATTGTCTATGGTGATTTGAACATAATTGATTAATTACCTGGTCATAATAATCTATATGAACTCGAGAGATGGATTATAGATTTAGATCTGATGATAATAGCATGTGATTGTATTTTCTGCATGGTAATAAAATTCATGATTTGTGTTTAGGATAGAGATATATCTACACACCGCATGTAAGCTGATAAAGAACTTGCGCTTAAAATCATCTTTAATTGTAATTGACATAGAGATATAGTGGATTAGTTAATTAGGATGTTCATCTTAATTCTATCATCTGTGGATTTAAGTTGATTTATTTATGGTGCATGTAACAATCTAGAATTTGTGTATGTAATTTCAAATATTTATTGAATTAAATAAATATTTTGGTTGATGTGTTTATTATTAAATAAATATTTATTTAATTTGATTATTTATTAGTTAAATAAATAATTCATAAGTTGTGGAGAATTAACTTGATTAAGTTTAATATGTTAATTAAGTTGATATTCGGTAATTTTGTATTTTGAAGTTAATTAAATTAAAAGAGTGATGAATTAATTATTATGTGGTAATATTCTAATTTAATTTTATAATTAAATTAGAGAGTTGATAAGGATCAAATGAGTTGTTATAATGTTGTTTTAATTTAATTTAGTAATTAAAAGTGATGTACTAATGAAAATTATAATGAAAATTATAATTTTGTGGCCATTTGTTGATGTGGCATGTTGATTTAATAAGTTGTTAGCTTTAATTTAATTAAATTTAGATATAAGAATTTAATTAAATAGGGTATAACAATAAACTATATAGTAAGTGACTTATTAAAATAAGTTAAAAAGAAGTTTTAATTTAGTTTTACCAAACAAGGTGTAAAGCTTTTAAGTCTTTATTTTAAATTAGTTTTGCTAAACAAGCTTTAGTGGCTTTTGAATTTTAAAAAAAAATAACTGATATGTATTAAGTATAGTTATTATTATATTGTCAGTTTCTTTTATTATTTTACGTTAACATATATTATACGTATATGTCTGTTAAATGTTAAGTTAGAAGAGGGAAAGAAATAGAGAAGGGAAAGAAGAAAAACACAGAGAGAAAAGAGAAAAGAGACAAGAAAGAAGAAAAATTCTATGATTTTGAGAGCCAAGGAAAGAGGAGAGGTTAATTTTTATCTCTTAGCTAACCTAAGCAAGCAATCAAAGGTATAATTCTACCTTCTAAAGTTTTAGTTTTCTTTTTGTATGAGAAGTTCTTTGTAGAATCTATATTGATGATTGATTGCTGATTATATGGTTTGTACAAGTTAGTTTGTATATATAAACTATTTTATATGATTTATATATGATTTAGTGTAATTTAATCCATGAAGTAAGTTTTAATATGAAGAAAATCATATTACTATAAATTTACAGTGATATATATATATATATATATATATATATATATATATATATATATATATATATATATATATATATGATATAGCTTATTTTAGAATCAAATTAATGCTCAATTCATGTTTTAATGTGTGAATTTATTTTTGATTGTGTAAATCTATGAAGAAACGAAAACAAAGGGTTTTAAACAAACTGTTTTGGTTGAAAATCGAATTTATAGTAATTTGTTTAGCTAAGAATGTCTAAAAGGAAACAAATAGCAAAAATAGTGAATTTAAAGGTTTTAATTTGGAAGTTTGTGTAGTTTAAGTTGTTAATAACATGTTAGAAACATTAATTTATGTTTATGTAAAGTCTATGTGTATTATGTGTGCTAAATTTGTTGTTAGAAAGAAGTTTTTAGTCCAATTTGGCTTTCTTTTGTGTTTTTCGCAAACACTGTCTGCGTGAAACTGTGTCGCAGCGCCGCAGCGCCTGTTCTGTGAAGAAACAGGGCGTTGCAGCGCCACTTAGTGCCTGTGGACGGGTACAGGCGCTGCAGCGCCGATTCTGCGAGTAAACAGAAGCGCTGCAGCGCCGAGACAGAGTTGCAGCGCCAGTTTCAAACCTTTTTATCGCGTGACAGCGCCGGTCCTCAGTTCAAACTGGGGCGTTGCAGCGCCAGTTAGTAGTTTGGCCCAGAAATTTAATTTTTAGTATACAGTTTTATAATTTTTATTATAGTGTGATCTTACGACTATAAAATGTGATTAATCATATCGTGGTGTTGTTATAATACCAAATATGAAGATCACTATTAGTAATTTATGAGTTATGTGATAACTGAAAAATTGTTTAGTAAATGAGAAGTGTGGATTAACTATGTGGTTAAACCTAAGACTAAGAGGTGTAAATGAAATAGATATTCAGTTATGTATCGTGATCATGTGGTAACTAATAATGTCATGCTGACGTGTGTATAGGATATTTGGGAACGTGAGTTATAACTGTTTTTAGCTTACATGCAAGGCAAGTTCTCTAACCCTAACTTTATTTGAGCAAGTTTCCAAACCTTACTTTCAATTGAAGCAAGTTCTTGAATTCTATTAAGCAAAGTTTTAACTTTGTTTCCTTATTGGAAACTATAACCTTAGCTTACCATTTTGTTGAAGCAAGGTTAATTATATCTTTTCAAGGCTTTGAAATTTATTCTTAAAGCATGAATTTGTTGATTTACAATATTTATTTATGGTTTATAATTACTGTGTAATACGTTGTTGTTGAACCTTAGCATTGTCATTAAACTGTTAATTCAACTAATTCTTAGTTGATGTACGTTGAACTCTAAATTACCCTTGAAATAAGCGAAAGCGTTAAGATATTTGTGCACAATACATGGTACGAAGGGTTGATCCCCCTAAGTACAAGAAGAATGTCCATATAGTCTAACGACCATTAAAGATTTGACTAGATAAACTTATAATCTGTTCATAGTCTTGTGACCCTCAGATTATTTTCAATATCAGTTCTTGATTATCAATTCTAGAAGAAGTTATTCAATTCAATCAAGCTTATTCATTGCCAGTTATTATATTTTCTTTAAGTGAGCATTTGTTTTGCTCACTCTTGCATATATATAACCAATGCAGCTAAAGTTAAGAAGGTTGACGAGTCAACCACTAGTAAAGGGAAAGGCAAGATGAACAAGTGTTGAAGACTTATTAATTATTGAAAACTGTAATTTACAGACTTGGTTTTAATTACGTGGTGTAAATAATTAATTTTTCCACATTTGATGACTATTTTCAGGTTAGACAACCTGGGATTTATTGGATTTAATTTTGTAACCCTTTAATGGGAAGATTTATTGCTAAAGTTTTATTAAATTTGGGTAGTTAGAAATAAATGTTTGGATAGTGAACACCAAATCCTGTGGAAATGAAGTACCCAGATTTGGGGGTGTCACAGTGCATTGAGAGATGGTCATAGATATTAATGTGTTCTTGAGTAACAATTCGAAATAATTAAAGTGACTTAACAGGAAGTGTGTTGATTTAAGTGAAGCAATAAGTGAAATTGTAGTCTTAAGTCTCCAACATCTGATTTTAATCTTATGGTAGTTAGTGTTAATTTATTTAATTAGTGATTTTCGTAAGTTTCACAAACTTCATCATTTGTTTAATAAAATTGAGATACTATAAAATTGGTAGTTGTTAGGATAAAGTACAGTTATTTTCTCTATGGGACGATACTCTTCCTATCATATCTTACTTGTGGACTGCGTATACTTGCATACTTTTACTGATATAGATTTAGGCAAACAAGTTTTTGATAAATCTATACCAGCAAAAATATACAGGTATACGCAGTCAACAAGTAATATATGATAAGAAGAGTATCGTCCCACAAAGAAAATAACAGTACTTTATCCTAACAACTACCAATTTTATATTATCTCAATTTTATTAAACACATGATGAAGTTTGTGAAACTTATGAAAATCACTAATTAAATAAATTAACACTATCTACCACAAGATTAAAATCAGATGTTGGAGACTTAAGACTACAATTTCACTTATTGCTTCACTTAGAACAACACACTTCCTGTTAAGTCACGCTAATTATTCTGAATGCTACTCAAGCACACATCAATATTTATAACCATCTCTCGATGCACTATAAACAAATCAACTTAAATCCACTGACAATAGAATTAAGATGAACACCCTAATTAATTAATCCACTATATCTCTATGTGAATTACAATTAAAGATGAATTAAAGCCCAAGTTCTTTATCAGATTACATGCGATGCATATGTATATCTCTATCCTAAATACAAATCATGAATTCCATTGCCATGTAGAAAACACAATCACATGTTATTATGATCAGATCTAAACTTATAATCTCTCGAGTTCATATAGATTATCACGGTAATTACTGGCTAGGTAATTAATCAATTAAGTTTAAATCACAATAGACAATCTGATAATAATCAACAATAATTAACAAGGAAACATGTCAATCACAGTTACACAATAAGATCCATTCCAGTCTTAAATAGAAATTTAGTTCAACATCATTGAATTAAAATCAAAAATACACAAGTGATTAAGCATTCAGAATACAAGAGTAGAAGCTAGGGAAAGAGAATAAAAATTGGTTCGCAATCCTTCTTCTTTTTTCCGCTCCTGCCTTGAATCCTTCTTTCTTGCTTAATTGCTTCAATTCTCCAAAAGCTTGATTCAAAACTAGGGATTTTGTTTTTACTCTTTCTTTGTCTCTCTATATATCTTTAATAACTCTACCATTCCTTCCCAAAATAAGCCACTAGAATCTTACCAGACTCAACTTCTCAAACATGGCAACTTCTTTTCCCTGACCAATTTGCCCTGGTGCATTCAAATGAACTTTGAATTCGCATCGGCGGATTCATAAGAGTCTAGGAGTTGTAGAAGTGCCATTATGTCCAGATTTTTTTGTTTTCACCACCTAAAGCCAGTTCCTACAACACAAACATGAAAACAAGTAAAATAATACTAAAAATACTCGAAGATAACAAAAAATTAAGCCCAAAAGGAGTCCGATTCGTAGGTATAAAACCCACTCATCAATAATCCATTGTCAAATTTCATATAGATTATCCCACGCAATTACGGATCCAATAATTACACATGAACGCATAAAATATAATGAACTAATTCATATGGTGCCAATCAAATAGAAAGAAAATAAATTTAGACTACACAAGCGATTCCATTAAAATTCTTATATAAAAATCTTGTTCATAGCAGATAAAATTATAATCACAAAATACTCATCATTAATAAAAGACAAAGATAAATAAGAGTTTAGAGAATAAAAAATGTCTCCCACCATTCTTCTATCTTTAAGCTTCATCAATACATGGCCTCCATCTCCGATGATATCTTGTTTGCTCTTGAATTGGGATGAGAATTAGCCTCACATGGCGTTCTTTGACTTTTTCCCCAACAACTTTTATAATCCCTAAATAAAACTATTTATATGATTTATCCACCTAACACTAATAGAATTACAATTACTTTTAAAACCCTAGGTGGACATATTTGTATTGAAGTCAGCCTTTTAGTCTTTGTAATTCTTTAGGCTTCAATTGGCAAGTGTCTCATTTTAATTAGAAGACAAATAGCAATTAAACCCTTCAGTTCAACCTCACCATGTGTGCCATACGCCTGACCATGAACCCCTAAGTGCTACGACCCTTGATATAAAGTCGCGGCTATAGACTTTCTGCCCGTTTTCTCTTCTTGCTTTCTTGCTCGCCCAATTGCTTCAAGTATTCATGTTTTTTCCACTTAACTCTTTTATTCCTACAAAATAAATAAAAATAATAAAATAAGTACAAAATTTTTAAAATAATATAAAATACTTAAAAACACAAATTATTAAGCCTAAAAATACCCAAATAATATGTATAAAACCCACTCATCACGCCTGCCTCCAGAATTAGAAAAAATGCCTCTGCCAAAGCAGCGTGGCCACTCCCATACTAGCCTTAATTAAAGTGCAGTCGCACCCGACCCAATTCCTAGTTTTTAAAAAATTAAAACCCCGACACACCAAACCATGTCTTTTATTCCTTTTCCTTCTCTATTTAGGCACAACATCCACCCGTTAGCTACCAAACGAACAAAACTCCCACTTGCTCTCTTTTTCTTAATTCACAAAAACCATCCTCAAATCCTTTTGCAAATCAAACACCTACACTCCCACATTCGGATTCACCAACTCTAATCCATATATTTTTTTCTCACTCATAATCTCTCTCTACCCCATGATCCCTAATCCTCCATCTTTACCATCTTTATACCCACAATCTGGGATTCATTATACATTGACGCAGAAAGTGTAGAGGAGCAAGGCATAAGGGAAGTAGAGGCTTGCACTAAAAAACTTCAGCAAATGTAATCAGTTAGTTTAAAGAGTTTGGGCATTTGATCAAGTTGGGAAGGCTTTAGGGGTCACTATGGAATTACAAATACATATTATTGCTTGTGATTGTGGTTAATTTGGAGTGAGAATTTTCACTGGGCATGCTTGAGTAGAAATAGAGAATTGAATTTGGGACAATAATAGGCATATCTAATGTTTGTGAAAAGGACAGACAGGTTGGGTGTGGTTGCAAAACAAGCTTTGGTGGAAGGCATACATGGCAAAGTATTGGAGTTTGGGTAATGGCTGCTACACATAGAATATAATTGTCTCGGACCAACACACTATTCTCCTGTTATCCCCGCTCGACTCAGCTACACTTTTAATACATGTAAGGAATTATGAAGTAAAAAGGTGAGCACAAATAGCCCAGTAAAAAATATTATGACTAAGATAATTACATTATCAATAGCCTTCATCAATAATAAATCAGAGATTTAGAACATATGGTAGATAATAAAAGTTTTCAACCATAATTGCAGTGGAATCAACAATCCATTAGAAGATTCAAGTAGAACATAATGTCTACTATCTTCTCCAAATTAAAGGTCCATTGTTAATATTTCATTCCTGCAATACTCATCAACAGTTTTTGGTTGTACTCAAGGCAAAGAGAACTTTCATCACTTGTCTTCACTTGAACCACTAAAGATTATAGTTAAGTTCACAATTCATATTTATAATCATGTAAATCAACAGTTTCTCCTTGCCATAAAGGCTTAATAGAACGTTTACTCAATATCTTTACCCCAAAGGCTAAAGATATTCAAATGTAATAACAATGAACATATCAATCAGTTGTCTATCTTTGCACTACGGGCCAAATATATTCAACTATAATTAAAACCAATGGTCATAATCATACCAATCAATTGTCTGTCAGTGCACTACGGCCAAAAACATTCAACTGTTAACTAATGGTCATGATCCTGCCAATCACATCATCGAATTATCCATGCACTATGGGCCAAGGATATTCATTAGTATCATCAGTGGTCATGATCATGTCATACACCTGTCCATCTTTGCACTACAGGCAAAAGCTATCAATCAACAGTTCGCCTTTGCACATAAGCTAAAGATATACAACCGTAAAACAAATAATCAACAGTTCATCTTTGCACGTAAGCCAAAGATATACAACTGTAAAACTAATAATCAACAGTCCATTTATGCACTACGGGCCAAAGATGACTTTCGTTACAATATAAGCATGAGGATGATGACAATGATATAAAAATTCAATTAAACGAGAGCAAGGATAAATTTTAAAGATTTATAATTTAATTTATTCAAAATTCAATAATGTCCAAATTGTCAACATGATAACTGCTTTGTGGAGTAAAATTCAAGAATAATATTCATGTATCAAAATAATTTGGACATAAAAGAATTAATTTTTTATCGTGAATAGTACCATGTGAATAGTATCCCGTGAATAGTACCCCATGAATAGTATCCCGTAAATAGTACTTCGTTAATAGTACCGCATTTATGAATAGTGTCCATGGATAGTACCGTATGAATGAATATTATTGTATGAATAGAATTAACACCCCTTACCTTAGTAGAAGACTGGATACTACAATAGTAAAGTAGCAGAATACTCTTCTTTTTTCTCTCTATAATTTCTCTCTCTATAGTTGCTCTTGTGAGTCTTAGTGAATTAGTGAAAATAAAAGAAGAAATGAGCTTCTGTGACGCCCCCAAAATTAGGTACACATCACTCATCTTGGGTCGTCAGATACATAGTACAGAATGCAAATACAACTTACTAATACAACTGTCGTGTACAATACGACAAAACATAAACTGTGAGTTTGAATACAAATATTATCTTCTAGAGAGTATTCATACTCAAAAGGAGTCCTCATTACATTTATTAACACACTATTACATAGAATAGCGAGGACTACTAACTAATACTATCATTCGGACCATCACTCCGTTCCCTGACTTGCCTCAGCTACGTTCTCATTTCCTGAAGAGAACAGTGAAAGAAAGGGTGAGCTCAACTAGCCCAGTAAGAAATATTATGACTAAGATAATGCAGAATAAATTATCATTAGCCTTCAACAATGTTAAACTGATAAAATATAGTAGACATCAAGTTTAACTGCAGCGGAACAAGCAATCCATTAAAAGAGTCAAGTAGAAAATAAACTCTACTACCTTTTATGATTTAAAAAGTTTTTCAACACTGTGATCACTGGGACTCAGTTTAATAAAATAATCCACATCATCGAATCACCCCTGCACTACGGCCAAGGATATTCTTTAGTATCACGACCATAATTATCCATGCACTACGGGCCAAGAATATTTGTGTATTCATTAATGGTCATTATCATGCCAACAACTATCCATCAATGCACTACGCGCCAATGATGACTTTTACCACATCATTTATAACATTACGGTCATGATTATACCGAATAATCCCTGGTCATAATCATACCAAGTTCATCTATGTACTACAGGCCACAAATGACTTTAACCATTTTATAAACACGAAGATGATGACAATGATATAAGAATTCAATAAAACAAGTTCAAGAATTAATTTATCCAAGAATTAACAACGTCCAAATTGTCAACATAATACTGCTTTGTGGAGTAAAATTCAAGAATGCTTAGAATAATATATTCATGAAAAGATACTGGATGAAACGCAATTATCAAGGATATTCCACTAATTTCATGGGGTATAGAAGTTAAAACTTAACCAACTGAGTATAATAAATAATGGAATAACAAAAGAAATCACCCGACATGCGATAGACCGCACAGACAGGTTATTCTAACAGAATAATAAATAATAGAACCAAGTCCGGCGTAAACGCACAGACAGAATATTCCGACAGAATAATAAATAATGGAACCAGGTCCGGCGTAAACGCACAGACAGGATATTTCGACAGAATAATAAATAATGGAACCAGGTCCGGTCTAAAACACACAGACATGATGTTCCAACAGAATACTAATAAAAACGGAACCAGGTCCGGTGTAAAACACACAGACAGGATGTTTCAACAGAATAATAGAAGAATGTCACCAAGTATAGGGTAGACCGCGTATACAGGTTATTCCAATAGAATAATAAGAAATAGAATAACAAAAGTTCTCTTCATGAATAAGAAAGAATAACACCCCTTACCGTTTTAAAGAAGAGCTGAAATAAGAAAGTAGTTAAGTAGCAGAATACTCTTCTTCTCTCTCTCTCTATTGTTTCTCTCTATAGTTTCTCTCTCTAGAGTTCAGTGAATTCGTAAGAAATAATGAAGGAATGAGCTGCTATTTATAAAAAAATAGAATGCATAGTAACTAATCCATGAACGGTCCAGCTTGATTACTTTAATCTGACGGTCCATATTTAAAGAAAAATCTTTTAAATAAAATATAATATATTCTATTTATAGAATAACTTTAATAAAGTATTCTGTTTTATATAAAAAGATATTTCTGTTTTATTACGTTAATAATACGAATAAAACAAAACGTCATTATCGCTAAATAATTCATATTATTAACTGACAATAATTGAATCAAACTGAGTGACTTCTCACATAAGCATTAATAATCAATATTGTGTGCTACTATACAACCACACGTATTACTGTACTTTTACTACCGAGTAGTTCAACAGTATCAATGGTAAAACTTCCGCCGTTATTTTTAATAAAATATTTTTGTCGTTTTCTCAATCCGACAATAATTTCGTTGTGGGGTCCACCAATAATTGTGTCGTTGTACGAATATTTACTGTTAAAACGAATATTCCCCGACCAATCGAATATTATATAACAACTTGCGTACTTTACAAAATTTATAAATATTACCCACAACTATAACATTATATCAAATTAACTCCATAATATTCAAAAATGATATTTATAGAAAATTCATCTTTATTTATAAAAGTTGGGGTCTTACAACCTCCCCTTCTTATGAAATTTCGCCCGCGAAATTAGGGTACGTACCTGGTATGTCGAAGAGGTAAGGATACCTTAATTTTATTTCAGATTCTAACTCCCAAGTCATTTCCTCAACATCGTGGTTTCTCCACAAAACTTTAACTTGAGGTATAACCTTGAAGCGTAGAATATGTTCCTTCTTATCCAAGATTTGAATAGGAACTTCTTCATACGTCAAATCCTTCGCTATTTCGTTTGGTTCTAACTCAATAATGTGGTTCGGGTCTTCCACATATTTGCGTAACATGGATATGTGAAAAACGTTATGAACACGAGACATACTTGGCGGTAAAGCGAGTCTATAAGCCACAGTTCCTACTCGATCGAGGATTAAAAATGGACCGATGAATCGAGGATTGAGCTTTCTTCTCTTTCCAAATCTCGTAACTCCTTTCCATGGAGCAACACGTAAGAACACATGATCTCCTACATCAAATTCCACGTCCTTTCGATGAAGATCAGCATAACTCTTTTGTCGATCTTGTGAGGTTTTTATACGTTGTCGGATCGTTTGAATCTTTTCTGTAGTCATACGTACCAACTCTGCTCCCAACAACGTTGCTTCACCCACCTCATTCCAGCATACTGGAGAACGACATTTTCTTCCATACAATGCTTCGAATGGAGCCATGCAAATACTTGCTTGATAACTGTTGTTGTAGAAAAACTCCACCAATGGTAAGAACTTGTCCCAACTTCCCTTGAAGTCAAGGACACAGAGTCTTAATAAATTTTCTAGAGTTTAAATAGTCCTCTCTGATTGTCCGTCCGTCTGAGGATGATATGCCGAACTGAATCGTAAATCTATGCCTATAGCTTTTTGTAAACTAACCTAAAATCGTGAAGTGAATCTTGGGTCTTGATCAGAAACAATACTGGCATACCATGCAGTCTTACAATCTCGTTTATGTACATACGAGCAAGACGTTCAAGTATATAAGTTTCTCGTATCGGTTAGAAATGAGCAGACTTGGTCAATCTATCAACAATGACCCAAATCGCATCAATACCTTGAGAAACCCTAAGAAGACCGGTAACAAAATCCATGGTAATGTGCTCCTACTTACATTTTTAGAATTTCAAGTGGTTGCAATGGACCTTTTGGTACTTAATGCTCCACTTTGACTCGTTGACAAGTTAAACACCTTGAGATAAACAGCGTTATCTCTCTCTTCATATTGCTCCACCAAAATGTATGACGAAGATCATGATACATTTTGGTACTTCCACGATGGATTGCAAACGGTGTGTTGTGCGCCTCCATCATGATTTCATACTTTAAATCAGGGTTATTAGGAACACAAAGTCTGGAGTTGACTCGAAGTATTCCTTCTTCATCGATTCTTGCTTCCGGCATAGCACCTTCTTGCACTTTCTTCCTCATACGCATCAGCCCCAGGTCTGTAGCTTGAGCAGCTTTAACTTTATCGATTAAAGTTGGTTCTACTCGTATATTCGTCATCATCACATGGGTCCCTGGAGTCTTTAAATCTATCTCCATCCTTTGCAAGTCACACAAAATGGGCCTTTGTGTTGACAATATCGCACTCGTACTTGCATATGATCTTCTACTCAATGCGTCAGCTACCACGTTCACTTTTCCAGGATGGTATTGAATGGTATGATCATAATCTTTTAACAGTTCAAGCCAACGCCGTTGTCGCATGTTGATTTCCTTTTGAGTGAAGAAATATTTGAGGCTTTTATGATCCGTAAAGATCTCCACCTTCTCCCCATACAAGTAATGCCTCCAAATTTTAAGTGCAAAAATAACAGCTGCCAACTCTAGATCATGAGTAGGATAATTCCTCTCATATTCCTTGAGTTGTCTTGATGCATAGGCTATGACTTTTCCATGTTGCATGAGAACGCATCCCAACCCTTTGCTCGAAGCATCGCTGTAGATGACAAATCCCTCCAAGCCAGATGGTATTGTTAGAACAGGTGCTAAAATGAGTCTCCGCATGAGTTCTTAAAAACTCTTCTCACATTCTTCGCTCTAACCGAACTTTGTATCTTTCCGAGTCAGCTGAGTTAATGGAGTAGCGATTCGAGAAAATCCTTCCACGAATCTTCGATAATAACCAGCTAAACCAAGAAAGCTACGTACTTCGGTCACTGATTTAGGTTGCTCCCAGCTTTGAATAGCTTCAATCTTTGCCGGGTCAACCGATATTCCATGACTTGATACTACGTACCCAAGGAATGCTACCTCCTCCAACCAGAACTTGCATTTCTTCAACTTGGCATAAAGCTTGTATTCACGAAGCTTTTGGAGTACCAGCCTCAAGTGTTGCTCATGATCTTCACGGCTTTTGGAATAAATAAGGATGTCATCAATAAAGACGACCACAAAGTGATCCAAATATTCCTTGAATACCCGGTTCATCATATCCATGAAGGCAGCAGGAGCATTACTCAATCCAAAGGACATGACTATGAATTTATAATGCCCGTACCGAGTTCTGAAAGCCGTCTTTAGATTATCCTCAGTTCTAACCTTCAGCTGATGATATTCAGAACGAAGATCGATCTTTGAAAAGAATTGTGCTCCTTGCAACTGGTCAAACAGGTCATCAATACGTGGCAATGGGTACCTATTTTTGATGGTGACATGATTCAACTCCCGATAATCAATACAAAGTCGCATACTTCCATCTTTCTTCTTCACGAATAGCACAGGAGCACCCCAAGGAGAAGTACTAGGACGAATAAAGCCAATGTCTAACAATTCCTGCAGTTGGATCTTTAACTCCTGAAGTTCAATAGGAGCCATTCGATATGGGGCTTTGGAAATGGGTTTTGTACCGGGTTCAAATTCGATACAAAATTCAATTTCACGCTCTGGGGGTAGGCCAGAAAGTTCTTCAGGGAATACGTCAGGGAATTTATTAACAATAGAAATATCATTCAAAACTGACATATTTTTGTTTAGATCCGTGACATGAGCTAAGAAAGCTTGACATCCGTTTTTCAATAAACGAATAGCTTTATGGCTTGAGATGACAGCGATTGATTTTAATGGTTTGGTTGCTTGAATTCACATAATAGGTCGATTAGGAATATGAAAGCTAACAACCTTACGAAAATAATCAATTTTTGCATGACGAGTAGTTAACCAATCAATCCCTAGAATCACGTCAAATGCAAGTATTTTTAATGAAATCAAATCGACAGGTAATGAGTGGGTACCAACTTGAACCAAACAAGACTTATAAACCGTGGATGTAATGAAGGTTTCTCCCAATGGAGTTTCAACAGATAAATCAAAGTCTAATTTCTCCGGAGTCAAATTTAATCGATGAGCGCAAGTAGGAGAAATAAAAGAATGGGTAGAACCGGTATCAAATAAAGTATAGACTTCTTTAGAGTTTATGATAATCTTACCCGTGATGACCTCATTCGGGTTCCTTGCTTTCTGGGAGGTCACAACAAATGCTCTCCCTTGCACTACCGGTTTTGACTTTTCTGGGACGGCCTTTAGTGTCTCCATCTTAGCTGAACTTATTTTTGGTAAACGATAAAATTGAGCTAAATGACCTTCTCTTCCACAATTATAAAATGCTTTAGACGGCATCGCGCAGTTTGGACTGATGTGTCCCTCCCCTCCGTATTTAAAACATATGATAGGTGGTCATTCTCCTTCCTTAACAACGGGTGCTGGTGCTGACGTCTTTCCATCATTGTTGAATCTCCTCTTCTTGAAATTACCATTCTTATTGTTTTGGCCCTGATTACCACCGAAGTGGTAACCATTTCTGGCCTGTTGATTCCCTCCACGCTTGTTGTCACCGTTTCGATGACTGCTCTCACTGGTATTACCATTTTGTCGACTGCTCTCTTTTGGTTGCGTTGACTGGTTATCGTGCTCCACTAACTGAGCCCTATTCACAACATCTAAATACAAACATAATTTATGAGAAATAAGATGTTGACGTATCTCAGGTTTCAAACCTCGCAAAAACATTCGCGTCATTTGCTCTTCATTATCCACCAAGTGGGACGCAAACTGGGACAACTCAGCAAATTTAGCCTCATACTGCGACACGGTCATATTATTCTGCTCCAATTTGATGAACTCCACCTCCTTCATGTGACGAACACTTTCGGGAAAGTATTTGTCATTGAACAGCTCTTGGAACTTCTCCCAAGACAACTTCAGTGCGGCAAGTTGAGTACGCTTAATCGATTCCCACCAGTAATCTGCCTCTCCTCGCAACATAAAGGCGGCAAAGGGAACCTTTTGCTCCTCGGAGTATCCCAAGACATCAAATATCTTGGTAATCTGCTTTATCCATATTTTCGCTATAAGTGGTTTTGGCTCTCCCTTAAACTCTGGCGGTCCCAGCTCCTTGAACTGTTTAGCGGTGACCGTCCGAGAGTTTTCAATGTTTCCACCTATATTTTGGACAGGAGCCGCTCTCGCTTGTTGTTGCATGAACTGCATAAAGTTTCTGAACATTCCATCATTCATCATCTGGTCAGTGTTATTTTTTGCATGAGGATTGTCACCTTCCTGATGCATATTATCCTGATTATTGATATGTGGTGAATCAACAGTCGCCTGTGCTCCATTGCTATTCTCAACATTCTCAGATGCCATTTTCAGATACTGCCACAAAATAAAAGTTAATTTATATGTCATATATTATCCTTATATTATGACCGACCAATTAAATTCCATGCAAATAAACTTAGGTATGTCATACTAGCGAAGGAATTCCCCGTCTCTCCCCTCCTAGTTCTATTCTCACATCTTAGCCAGGGATCATATCCCCAAGCTCTGATACCAACGGTGACGCCCCCAAAATTAGGTATACATCACTCATCTTGGGTCGTCAGATACATAGTACAGAATACAAATACAACTTACTAATACAACTGTCGTGTACAATACGACAAAACATAAACTATGAGTTTGAATACAAATATTATCTTCTAGAGAGTATTCATACTCAAAAGGAGTCCTCATTACATTTATTAACACACTATTACATAGAATAGTGAGGACTACTAACTAATACTATCATTCGGACCATCACTCCATTTCCCGACTTGCCCCACCTACGTTCTCATTTCCTGAAGAGAACAGTGAAAGAAAGGGTGACCTCAACTAGCCCAGTAAGAAATATTATGACTAAGATAATGCAGAATAAATTATCATTAGCTTTCAACAATGTTAAACTGATAAAATATAATAGACATCAAGTTTAACTGCAGCGGAACAAGCAATCCATTAAAAGAGTCAAGTAGAAAATAAACTCTACTATCTTTTATGATTTAAAAGGTTTTTCAACACTGTGATCGTTGGGACTCAGCTTAATAAAATAATCCACATCATCGAATCACCCCTGCACTACGGCCAAGGATATTCTTTAGTATCACGACCACAATTATCCATGCACTACGGGCCAATAATATTTGTGTATTCATTAATGGTCATGATCATGCCAACAACTGTCCATCAATGCACTACGGGCCAATGAGGACTTTTACCACATCATTTGTAACATTACGGCCATGATTATACCGAATAATCCCTGGTCATAATCATACCAAGTCCATATATGCACTATAGGCCACAGATGACTTTCAACATTTTATAAACATGAGGATGATGACAATGATATAAGAATTCAATAAAACAAGTTCAAGAATTAATTTATCCAAGAATTAACAACGTCCAAATTGTCAACATGATATTGCTTTGTGGAGTAAAATTCAAGAATTCTTAGAATAATATTTTTCATGAAAAGATACTAGATGAAACGCAATTATCAAGGATATTCCACTAATTTTATGGAGTATAGAAGTTAAAACTTAACCAACTGAGTATAATAAAGAATGGAATACCAAAAGAAATCACCCGGCATGCGATAGACCGCACAGACAGATTATTCTAACAGAATAATAAATAATGGAACCAGGTCCGGCGTAAACGCACAGACAGGATATTCCGACAGAATAATAAATAATGGAACTAGGTCCGGCGTAAACGCATAGACATGATATTCTGGCAGAATAATAAATAATGGAATCAGGTCCGGTGTAAAACACACAGATAGGATGTTTCAACAGAATACTAATAAAAACGAAACCAGGTCCGGTGTAAAACACACAGACAGGATGTTCCAACAGAATAATAGAAGAATGTCACCAAGTATAGGATGGACCGCATATACAGGTTATTCCAACAGAATAAAAAGAAATGGAATAACAAAAGTTCTCTTCATGAATAAGAAAGATTAACACCCCTTACCGTTTTAAAGAAGAGCTGAAATAAGGAAGTAGTTAAGTAGCAGAATACCCTTCTTCTCTCTCTCTATAGTTTCTCTCTATAGTTTCTCTCTCTAGAGTTCAGTGAATTCATAAGAAATAATGAAAGAATGAGCTGCTATTTATAGAAAAATAGAATGCATAGTAACTAATCTATGAACGGTACAGATTGATTACTTTAATCTGACGGTCCATATTTAAAGAAAAATCTTTTAAATAAAATATAATATATTCTATTTATAGAATAACTTTAATAAAGTATTCTGTTTTATATAAAAAAGATGTTTCTGTTTTATTACGTTAATAAAACGAATAAAACAAAACGTCATTATAGCTAAAAAATTCATATTATTAACTGACAATAATTGAATCAAATTGAGTGACTTCTCACATAAGCATTAATAATCAATACCGTGTGTTACTATACAACCACACGTATTACTGTACTTTTACTACCGAGTAGTTCAACAATATCAATGGTAAAACTTCCGCCGTTATTTTTAATAAAATATTTTTATCGTTTTCTCAATCCGACAATAATTCTGTTGTGGGGTCCACCAATGATTGTGCCGTTGTACGAATATTCCCTGTTAAAACGAATATTCTCCGACCAATCGAATATTATATAACAACTTGCGTACTTTGCAAAATTTATAAATATTACCCACAACTATAACATTGTATCAAATTAACTCCATAATATTCAAAAATGATATTTATAAAAAATTCATCTTTATTTATAAAAGTTGGGGTCTTACAGCTACTATTTATAGGAAAACATAGTTTCGATAATTGCACATTTATGGGGCTCGAATTATTACAGTTTAGTACCTTCATCTTTGCCTCTATTTTAATTTAGTCCTTCAAGTATTATCAATCTTGCACAACTTCCCCTAATAGTACATGTATGTGAACCAATAGTTCATGCATGTGAACAAATAGTTATTTGCATGTGAACTAATAGAAATTAATTACTCATTTATCTGATTAATTACCCGTTTGGTCAATTTAACATCCAAAAATCAACTATTATCAAAATAAATATCGATTTTCACTAACACTAATAATCCCAAGACAATGGAAATATTTTTATCAACAATTTCATCTGTGAAATTTTCGAAGTTTAACTTTTTCCGAAAAAGTCAATTGTTGACTTTTTGACCAAAAAGTTAACCACGGCAAATTTTGTGTTTATAGTCTATTTTTACTAATTTCATCGTCCCGGATTCAAATATCTCATCTGCGTCTCTAAATTCAACTCCGAACTCAAATTCGATTTTTAATAACATTCATCATTAATATTATAACTCACAATATTAATAACCATATCATTCCCAGGAAAGAGGGGGCTTTCTGATAAGGATTTCTCCCTATTGGCTCGCAATTAGGTGACCAAATCCCTTTCTTCGATAAAACTTTCTAGACATTGTCAATAATGCAAATAATAATATGAATAATTTTGTCGTCTCAATTATTGATTTAATAATGTAATAATTGAATCAATAACGTGAGATACTATGCAGCAATTACTATGGCAATAATTGAATAAACTGAGTGACTTCTCACGTAAGTATTAATAATCAAAAATAATATACAATACCGTGTGCTACTATGCAACCACGCGTATTACTGTACTTTTATTATCCATTATTTTATGATAACTTGCTTACTTTGAAAAAATTTTACATATCACCCTTAACTTTAACCTTTTATCAATTTAACCATTTACTAAATAGAATAATAATTATAAGAAAATTGAATACCTTCATTTCATAAAATTCGGGGTCTTACAACTATCTTTGATAGCACTAGATTCGTGAGCATGGAGGTTGAGAAATATTTTCATAAAGTATTGTTGGGCAACACGATCGTGCTAGAGAGAGGCCTAAAGTTTGATCCTAGGTAAGATGGGAAAATGATGGCAATGATTAGAGCGAGAGGTTGGCTTTTGTTCACTGACACACTTGTTGTCGCCCCAATATAAATTGTTCAAGAGTTCTACACAAATTCCAAAATAACCAAAGATAAGACAGCTTTCGTTCGTGGTTGTCAGGAGTCCTACACTAGAGAAAGCATCAATGCCTTATTTCACTTGCCTACCATTCCGTTGAATGACTGTAACGTCCCTAAAATTCATACAATTTAATTCTCGACTTCGGTCGTTAACTATACATTCAGCCTCTAATTTTATATTATTAAGTGAACAACCATTAAAATTTGCGGAATAATTAAAATTTACTATTACAAACTATTCTCGTTCCCAAAACCTTCAACCTTTACATATAACTATTTCAGAATTATTTTAATACTACAAAAGTTTACATCACAAAACGATATTACAATTCAATATTAATACATTATTCGAAACCTTAAAAATGGTTCAAATAATAATAACACAACCAACGTGTATAAATCCTCAAGTATCACATCTGATTCATGTCTTTCAAGTAACACACAACTTTACCTTGAATCTTGAACCTGCAAAAGTGGTTATTTGCAAGGTTGAGCTCGACGGCCCAGCAAAATCTAACAGTTTTCATGCATCACATAGCACATAATAACCTGCTCAATATATAACATACATGTTGCAATTCGTATATCAACTATAAAGATTGAGTTCCTTACTCTATCATCATGCTTTAATAAATCAACGTAGTCATAAATTGACTTTAACATTTCATACTTGAAACATAAATATAACAAATCATGCTCTTTGCAATAAAGATTTAAAACAGTTAATCATCAAGTTCACATAGCAAATAGGAACTGAAAGACTTGCCTAATTCGTAGTTTATGAACTACGACTTAACTGCTTAATGCGTATCTACACTTCGTATATTCCTACACAGTTATATAATCATGGATTCATATCCATTAGTTATATATTTCATACATTCTTAATATAATAACAAAGTTACATTATTTCCTAACTAGGTTTGTAAAACCTACATTTCACTTTCTCATCATACTCTTAGAATAGCTAGGTATGTATAGGTATACCTTAACCACTCGTACTTTACACCAACGCTCATATATATCTAGTAAACACTTGACTCACTATGTGTTCGTTACACATTTCAAACTCATAGATGCATGATTCACAAAGTTCTTGCATTTTCCAAAATTTAACAACTCTGTGTTTTATATAACCATTACATGCTCTTATGCTTAAAACATTATCTATGTCAAGTATTATAGCTTTAGACATTCATACCTACATGCTTTAAGGTCTGGATTCACATTTAAAATAATAAGACATCATTGCCCTATGGCGCATCTGCGCCCTGGTTAGGCTTAAGGACGGCGCAGCTGCGTTGTCCCCTGGCCAGACCAGGGGTGAGCTTGCTCTTTCTGTTTCTGTCCAACTCTAACACACCTATTCACTTATACTTTAACATACATACATGTTAGAAGTTCTTACATAAGCATATGACCATTCTTGAGTTCATTTTTACAAGTTTTAGTTCATGACTTCCCATGAAATTAAAGCATAAAAGGTTATGTATTTATCATGCTTTATAAATTTGGTCATATTTCTACATATAGAGGTCTCACAATCTGTTAATACATATGATCATGATGTTCATATCATTCATTCATAACTAGCATTATTTAACACTTTGAAATATGCTTTAACTCATGTTTGATTAAATCATCTTTATGTCCATTACCTACGAATCATGTTTAGAGACATAACAAAACGTAATATGGCATATCAAGCCTTTAGAATCTAAATACTCATATGTAATCCAACTTAAGTTTGAAAACATGCCCGAGGTTGCCTTTGAAATCCTTTTACATGATGCAATATAGCACATGTAAATCAACTTTGAAACTCTTATCATAAGTAACTAAGTCATGTTAACATCTTTTCAAGTTCAGAAACTATATCATATAGCATTCATGTTCATTAGCTTATTATGCTAAGCTTTTCTTGAAATTTCTCTAATCACAAGGTCTAACAAGTTTAATCATGAACAAAGACACTATAAACACCATATCGTGCTCATTTATATTTGAACTCAATCATGTTTATAAACCACTAAGTTCAAAACTTATAGAATATAAGTTTTCACAAAGTTTTTTTTTCAAATTCTTTAAGTTTCTTTTCAAAACACATACTAAGTCATGCCAATGCTTTCTATTATGAGCAAGGAGATCTTATATGTCATATATAATATGAGGCATTTTCGTGTTACATCACTTAGAATAACATATTCAATCGTTGGGAGCACTATACTTGCGTATGTGCTCGCTTGACGGCCTCTGATCGCCTCTAAATACATAACAGTCACAAAGATGACTATGTTAACCCTTCCTAATGACCCCAAACTAAAAATCTTAAAGAACAAATATTGTAGGTCTATTCATCTTCGTTTCGGATCATCTTGAATCACCTCAAACAGAGTTCGTATGAAAAGGTTATGCTTAATTTACTACAACAGGTCAGAGCAGTCCACCAGTTACTGATGTCAGGCGCAGTTCCGCCCCAATTGGCCTTGGGGGCAGCGCAGCTGCGCCCTGGGAGGAAGTACAGCCCCTCAGGCTCTGTTCTTCGTGATTTTACAGACCCCTACCCCTTCCGATTTTCATAACATGAGTTATACTCATCCAAATTAGTTCATTCTCGATTCTATGGGTTTGTAACTCATAAAACTACAACATACCAAATACCCAACAATTAACATAAACATTAACTAATCCAAATATGAATTTACAACTCATGTTCATACTAATTGTTCATGTTTTGACAATTTAGCGAATTCGTTCACTACGAATTCGTTTCTCAACCATTTCGATTCATTGAACTTTCATTGTTTTCGTTTCTTAATATACTAACACAATATATAACCAATTAACAGATTATAACAAAGATTGAACATCAAATTTTGGACTTACTAAGCCATTTTCATATACAAAACACTACTATCTTAATTTTCTTCTACAAACCACTTTTTCATGAATTTGATTACTCAATACAACTTCTATATAACAATTATCAGATTACACATGTACATAATCAACACCTCAAACTCTAACCTAACAAAATTCAATAATTTTAGAGAATAAGATTACAAAACTGAAACTTGAAAATTTAAGAATGGATTATACCTTGAATCTCCTACTAGCAAGATGATGTTAACAAAGTTTAGAAATTCTTCCTTTGATTCTCTCTAAAAGTTCTCTGTGTTTCTCCTTTTCTTTGTTCTTAGCTTATTAGGAGAATACGTGATATAACCCACGTACGTCAGGTGAAGAAAATAAAAAGGCGTCAGTTACAATAAACCAAAAGCCATAAGGCTGCGTTTGGTTACCCACAATTTCCCCCCATACTAGATTATTTTAATCATTTTATATTATATAGTTTTTATTTGTCACACTTGTAACCAATTTACATAACTTACAATAATAATTATAATAATTATAATTTTTTTTATAATTCTTCTGATGATTAATAAATAATAATATATCTAATTTAATTAATAAATTAGATTTAAACATCGCTTTTTTAATTTACTTATTTTCTTTAGCATTAAACAACTCATTTAATTTAATTAATTAAATTAAATCCTCAAAGAATAAATTTTACCTTTGCTTTAATTTAATTATCATACACACGTAACTAAATTATTATACCACAATTTCATAAATTATTTATTATTCTCAATAAATAAGTTATTTAAAATATTTATTTAATTCAGTAAATATTTAAAATTAATTACCAAATTCATTTAATTTCTTCAATAGTTAACTTAACTATTGAACCTCACTTTCCCAATATATGAATATATATTTCTTCTTCACGCCCGATCACATATTTAAAAATATATAGCATGTATATGTACATACTCAAACTCAAAACAACTCATAATAAGAATTTTAATTATTAAATTCCTATTTTAATAACTTATAAAAATTCGGGTTGTCACATCCTTCCCCCCTTATAAGGATTCCGTCCTCAATTATATTTTGAGTATTATATATTCTTTAACCCATTAATTTCTTTCTCTAAGGATCGTTATCATAAACACTCAGGATATTACATTCACCCATTCTTCTAAGAATTTCGTCCTCGAAATTTTATTAATCTTTATTCATTCAATCTATCAAAATAGATTTTACGTTAATAATTTATTCATTCATTGGGTTTTATAACCACTTTCTTTCCACAAAGATCTTTCTACAATTATTAAAATTTCTATTAAAAGTTTTACATTATTCTTTGATAACTCATCTCTTTCTCATTTCAAAATTTCTATTCTCACTTATTCAATATATTTATCATTTAGTGTCGCGTTCTACGACTTACTTCTTTCTAAGGAATATCATCCTTACCACATTCGTCTTTTAGAATAGCAAGAATCTTCAACAATTGCATAATAATTGGGAAACAATATGAATAACTCAGGAATTAAAAAGATTCTAAATTATGCTGAGGGGTCATATGACCATGAACTCATCTCTAGGTTTAATAGTGATTCACCCCAGGTTCTTCACACTTTAAACCCTTTTAACATAATGTTTATCAATCACAAAGACTGAAAACACCCTCTGCAAGTACTCTAGGTGATCAGCCTATCGTACCACTACGTCGTGCATAACGTATTACATCTCAACATCTTAACGACTATATGCGTTACTATCGGAACCATTGTCTCCGATAACATGTCCCCTTTTATAGGGTTATTCTCCTCAGTTTCTTAATATCTGAATCCGCACCAACATTATTTGGTTTGGTATAGTTCGACAAGGAACGCTTGAATTTTTATAAACATTTGTCTAGCTGAATCAAATAGCTTAGACACATATCAATAATTCGAACATCAATCGAAACATTTGTCTAACCATTATAATTGGCATTGACTTTTCTTTAACTGGTTTAAAATTCTGAAAATCATTTTATGGCGTCATGATACCGCACTGTATTTACAGTCCGTTTGAGAATTCCGTCATTTGGTGATTTTATCATACTACATCATACCTTAGTGGGCTGACAATCCTTAGATCACATCCAACACTAAGTAATACTGCATTGATGACTCCATCACTTTTATCATCTCTACACCAGGTTTTATGATGCATTGATGATATAAAAAAAATACGGCAAAAAACACTTTTACACCACTGGGGTTGTAGTGTTTTAAGCAATTAGTCATTGTGCTTTTAAAATATTAAATTAGCCCACTGTACTTTTTAAAAATGTTCAATCAAGTCATTCCGTTCAATTTCTTGGACGGGCGTCAAATAATTACACACGTGACATTGTAAAAAAAAAAATCAAAAAATCATTATTTCATACGTGGCAAGCCAGTCAGCAAAATTCTTTTTACTATTGAGCCACTGCACTTTAAAAAAATGCAATTGGCCCACTGTGGTTTTAAAAATAAAAATATTTTTATATTTTATTTTCTTTCTTTTTCTTTACCTAAATATTTATAATATGTATAATATTAATAAAAATTAATATTATAATATTTATAATTAATATGTATGTTTTGTTTTAAAAATAAAAATAAAAATAGTTTTATGTTTTAAAATACTTATAAAATTTTTTAAAATAAAAATATTTTTATGTTTTATTTTCTTTCTTTTTCTTTACCTAAATAATTATAATATGTATAATATTAATAAAAATTAATATTATAATATTTATAATATGTATGTTTTATACAATCAATACCTAATTAATTTTTTCTTTTCCTTTATCTCTTTTCCTTTCTTTTAATTATTTTAATTCTAAATAATCAAAATATTAAAAAATTTTAATTATTTAGAACAAAATATTCAAAAATTTTAATGGATTTTCTTTATAATTTTTTCTTCTCAAATAAAAAAAATAAAATAATAAAATCATTATATGGTAAAAAAAATAATTAAAATCATTTTTTCTTTTCCTTTCTTTTAATAATTATTTTTATTTTAAAAATTAATTCCAAATAATACAAACAATATATCAATTTTTTTGTAACAATGAGATCTATTACAACATTATATTAATTTCTATAACAATTAAAAATTAAAAATCATTAATTACGTGGCAAAAAATAATTAAAATAATAATAAAATTAAAATAAAAAAAGGTAAGTATATAATTAACATAAAATAAGAAATTCGATACAATTAACAAAAATTAGTTAAACAAATGACAAAAATTAAAATAATTTATATAATCAAAACCACATTATTTTTTTATAATTTATTTTTTTCCTTTCTTTTAATCTACTGTTCATCTTCTCCACAAATCTACTGTGCCGATCGCGGGAGATGAATTCGGAATCGGCGAGGGAGAGCTCGTGGATCCCACTATCATGAAGGACTCCGAGGCCGACCCATATCTATGTATTCACTCTGTTCACTCTTATGCCTTTTTTGTGTCTTCTTCGTTCCATTCGCCAATCTTTCAAGAACCCGCCTCCTCATTCGGCTGATAAACCGACGCGGAAGAAGAAGGGTCATGGCCATGGCCGTGGTACCGAACCGAACTCCCAATTCTGTCTTCCGGACAATTCCACTGTGACAAGTCTTTCGGACTCCCAACTTGCCTTTCCTTTTCTCTCTTCATATTCACAATTTTACATCTCAATTCTCTCCTTCCATTTTCTGTTCAACTCCCTCGATCTTCTCCAATCGCACCTAGAAGCCATGGTGAGTCCTCCTAACTTTTACTTACCTTGGACTACTATCGAATGTTATACAATTGATATATTTCGCATCTGTAAATACATATTTATGATTTTTTGGGGGTCTATTTTGGTGTAAATATATTTCGGAAGAAGAAGGGCCGTAACTGAACCTCCTCGATCTTGTTGTCAGTGATCGCGCCATCTGAGATACCGTCAACCGAGTACTCGCCGTCGAGGCGAAAGGGAAGACACGCGCGGCGGAGCAAAACGATTTTGACGAACCGACTCAGGCTCCAAATGAATATGATTAAGTATAAAAAGTGTAAAGAAGTAAAGTGGATATAATTCCACATCAGCAAATACACGTTTTATTTTATTTTTAAAAAAAAGCCACATAGGAAAATTTGACTAACTTTTTAATGTCAGTTACGAAAAATGGACGGAATGGTCTGATTGTATATTTTTAAAAAGCACAGTGGGATAATTGATTATTTTAAAAGTACAATGACTAATTGCTTAAAACACTATAACCACAGTGGGGTAAAAGTGCTTTTTGCCAAAAAAATACATTTTGATATTTTTCAAATCATTTTTGTCTAGTCGAAGCAATTAGCATAGACATACGAATAACAGTATTGTTTTTAAAACTCATTGGTTCCATCATTTGATCCAATATTTTTCAAGAAAATATAAGTGCAAACATCAGCACGAAGTCAATAAATTTCGAAAGTCTAGCATATCTAGTAGATTTAGAATATCCAAGTATCCATCAACTTAAATATTTACTTCATTACTTCCTTACTTAACCATTCTATCAATCTTTAACTTCATCAACGCTCTCTATACTATAACCGTTTTCTACCCAATATAGTTCATCAAACTTACAGCACATTGGAAGTTCAGGAACTTCCCACAATAATATGAGTTTAAGAACTATCCTAGTTAGACCATAGGCGTCCATTCGCTGAGGGGTTCCAAACATACTGTATTATTATGAGTCACGAACATACCATATGCATTAGTTTTAAGTACTGCACCTAATCCTAATAATATCTGACTAATCTTAATAGTTTCTAACTACCAAACATACACATGAGAAAAGAATCACCTTTTCGCCACATATACATTCATAGCGCGACACCAACATTCCAATGATTATCAATGTGATAAACTGAGTACAATCAAAAAATCTCTGCCCATACAAAGGTTTGTACAACTCAGCCATCACACGAGTCCTCAATTGAAATCCCACCTAACTCTATCTTACTCAAAATTTGCTCTTAACTTGCTCAATACAAATTCCTCGTATCACATTATCTACAACTTCTCATGAGTTTATCTTGTACTATTTCATAGTACATCATCTTCATAGCATCAAGCTATAATTATTCAAACATTATAGACCATCTTTCTTTTATAACTTAAACTGATCACGTTGTGATCTTATTCTATAATAATCTCCCTTAAAATTATTTTCTTAACTCGTGATCGTTTTGTTTTACGATCATCTTTCTTTCCTTTTTCATCATATGTATCCATTTTCTATACTTGGTACACATCGAGTCTCTAACATTTTTAATATGGTACGCTAAGTGGTTTCCCACAAACAACTAACAAATTAGGTTCCGAGTTGCTAGTTCGTATATACCTCCGCTCTATGAAGGAATCGTTTTGCCCAGATACCATACATCAACTATTAAAGAGTACAACTATACCATACTTTAATATAAATTTTTTGATTCTTAACTTCTTTATCATCTTCTCCTTTATTATTTAAGGTTATAACCTAGGGTACTCTTACCTAAAGTTTATTGTAACGATCCAAAATTTTAAATTATAATATTAAATATTTATTGAATAATATGAATATTTATTTGATGTGTCTATTGTTGAATTGATGAAATAAATATTTTGTTAATGTGATGGTTCTTAGTAAATATTTATGAATCTAAATTTAATAGGGAATTTTCCTAAATTAAATTAATTTATAATTTAGAGAGCTGTAGAAATAACATGAGATGTTATATTGTTGTTTTGATTTAATAATTTAGATGGTATATTAAATTATTAAATAAAGTTATAATGAAAATTATAATTTTGTGATATTTGCTAAAATGCTATATTTAATTAAAATATAGTATGTGATTATAATTATAAACTAAAGTGTTTATTAAAATAAATTAAAAAGGGTTTAATTTAGTTTTTACCAAACAAGGCTTAAAGATTTTAATTCTTTAAAATTAAATGGCTTTGCTAAACAAGCCTTATGGCTTTTGGTATTTCTAATTTTTGAAATTTAAAATAAACAAATAAAATAAATTAAAATAATAAAATATATTTATGTTATGTACGTTAGTAACTGATAAAATATTTAGTAGTATTATTAAGGGTTATTAGTTTTGTATTATATCATTACGCATACTAGTTGGTTTTCTTTTACGCATTCTATTTGCTAAAACAGAGAGAATTGAGTGAGTTTGAGAACATCAAAGAAAATTGAGAGAGAGTTACGAATTTTCACAGCAATTCCAGTAATTAGCAGCGATTATATTAGCAAATTAAAGGCATGTTCCATAATCTCTATATTTTAAGCATGTATATGTGTTTGACGACAAAATTCTATATACTCTGTGAATCTAAATTCTCTTGGCTTGTTGTAGAAACTGAGTTGTTGCAATTTATATGTAATTTATAATACTAGTGTTTATGGATAAACCAGAATTCGTATGCTAATTACAGTTAATAGTAGAAAAATTTTGTCAGTATATATATGTTTTCATATATAGCTATGTAAGTATTAATTTTAGTGGCCAATTAGTATGTGAAGTTATAAATTGAAGTTTGTATATGTTAGTTCATTGAGATACGAGCATAACGTAATTTGAATAGAGTGATTTGAACAAATAATGAATTCACAGTGATGGTTTTTGGGATGAATATCAAAAATAGAGTTTTATATGAAAAACATGAAAATTGAGAAATTAAAATAGTTTTAGTTGTTAAATTGTGCTAAGTGGCTGAATATGTTAGCAATTATGTTTATGATAGTTGTATATTTATTTTACGCGTTGATATTACTGTTTGGTGGGTGAAATTTATGTTTGTTGGGCTAAAGTCAGCTACTGTTCATTAGCCTTCTCTGCGTCTGTCCCAACCCTTTGTATGGCGCAGCTGCGCCATACCCTGGTTTGAGATTCTGGCTTCTACTGTTGCTGCAGATTTGGGAAAGCATCATAACATGGTCTGAAATTATGTTAGCATGTTAAATGGGTAATGTTAAGGTTAACATAACATAGTCAATTATGGTTAGTAGGTTCAAAGTTGCAAAAATGATTAGTAAATCAAGAACGTTTTATCTGATAATTTAGTATACATAATGAAAGTTAGAGAAGTGTTGTGAAGTAAAACAGTTTCTAAAATGTAAAGGGTAATGAACATGTTATGGTATGTTAGCATATCTAATAAGTATTGTGGTTCTAAAATTATGTGTAGGTGATCGTGAGTTTAATTTTATAGCTTACGCTCAAGGCAAGTTTCTAAACCCTATCTTTTTATATTAAGAAAGTTTTCTAACACTATACTTTCGTTGAGTTAGTTCTATTATTACAATGTGTAACTTTATTCTTTTGGTTGAGCAAGCTTTTTATCTTAACTGTTATTGAATAAGTCAATTGTTCCTAAAATTCATTCAAGCAAACTTTAACTCTAATGTTATTTGATATTCTCATTTGATTGATTCATTCTAAATTTTTTATAGTTAAACAAGTTTCTTAAGTTCTATTATTGTATAATGAACGTAGTTTTTGAACTCTCGTCTCTATTATTAATCTGTTTTAATTATTTGCATGAGTTAATACCATGTTGGGCAAGTTTTTAGTTTCCAGCTTGCTATCAGTTGATGTACGTTCAGTAATTTCATTTCTAATGTTATGAAACTCTAACCTTAGCTTATTGATTGTTCAAGCAAAGATTTACCATTTTATTCATTTTGTTGAATACTTATGCTCTATAGTTATTTCAAGCATGAGTTTAATATTTATAATCAGTTCATTTATGATCCTCAATTGTTCTATGTTATGTTGTTATCAAACATCTGTTGTAATTATCAAACGCTATTGATTCAACTAGTTCTCTAGTTGATGTTCGTTAAACTTCAATTTTCCTTGAAAGCTTATCTAAACCAAACTTTCTTTGGTGCGGACTTGTACTCTAAATACTAGGATGAACAACCCTATTATTATTAGGGGATAATTTACGCGTAGCGTTAAAATATTTGTGCACAATATATTATACGAAGGGCTGATCCCCCTAAGTACGAGGAGTCCTTATAGTCTTATGACTGTTAAAGTTGGAGTTAAAAGATTACTCACAACTGTGGACATAGTTCATGGTCTTATGACCATCAGTTACATATATTCCATATTATGGATTTCAGTTTTTGATTATCATTGTTGGAGTATTATTCAGACTTGATGAGCCTATTCGTTGGCAATTATTATTATTATTACTTTCCTGTTGATTTATTGTTGTATCCACTGAGCAATTGTTTTGCTCACTCTTGCATATTTATACACTCATTGCAGCTAAAGTTGAAAAGGTAGATGAGCCTTCCACTAGAAAAGGAAAGGAAAAAATATACAAGTGATGTTGATTTGTACTTTTGTTTACTGTTATGATCATAGACTTTTCAATAATGATGTAATGTAATAATTAAATTATGCACTTGAATGATATTTAAAGGTTAGATAACTTGGGATGTTTTTGAATTAATGTTGTAACCCTATTTAAAGGGAGGATTATGGTTAAATATTATTTTATCTAGGTAGATAGCATGAATGTTTGGATAGTGAGCACCAAATCTTGTGAAAATAAAGTACCTATATTTGGGGGTGTCACAGGTTGGTATCAAAGCTTTTGGTTATGAACCTTAGGTGGGAAAAAGCCTTAGGAAGTAACCTTTGAAAAGATAGAGATGATAAACTCTTATCGAGTTTTAAGGAAGAAGTAATAAAACACTTATGTGCTTTTGTGTTTATAACTTATGTGCTGGTGAGTGTCGAGTAGTGATGATTAGAAATTAAAACTTAAAATTTGGTTGACAGGATGACTAATGTAGGAGGATCTAGTCAGGCTAGAAAGGAGGAGCCTCGAGATATTCAGGTGATTTGGGAACAACTACTGTCGCAGGAAATAGTTTCGTCGGTCACAGTAGTTGAGCAGGAAAGAGTACCTGATAAGGAGGATGAGATAGAGACGGATGAGGAGGACCCTGTTGAGCTGCCACAGTCAGGGGATGAGGAGTGCGAGGAGGAGGAGATTCCACTTAACTCGATAGCTGCTCTATGCACGACTAGGTGTATGACCGCAATGTGGGACTTCAGGATACCGTTGAGGAGTTGCAGGAGATAGTAGCTGAACAACAGACCTCGATGGCACAGAAGGATGACAAGATCCCAGCTCGAGAGGAACGTTTGAGTAATGTCGAAGAGAAGCTGGTTCACACCGAAGAAGAAAATGCACGAATGACAGCGGAGATTACAGAGCTAAAGAACAAGTTGAGGGAGGAATCGACTAAGAGGGAGGGAGCCGAAGACGCGTACGAGGAAGCTTATCAACGAGTCAGGATAGCAGGAAGAGACACACAAGCAAAAAGGATGAAGATGGAGGAGATGAATAACGTATTCAACACCGTGATCAATCGAGCTCAAGATCGGGTCATAGGTTATCCTATTCAGTTCGAGACTCTGCCATCGTACATGTTAGATCGTCGAACAATGTTCTGGATTATGGAAGAAGAACGTCAAAAGGCTACGGAGTATCTTAGTAGGACATCGTAGCTGATATGTGGTTAGGAAGTAAATAAGTTGTAAATCCCAGGTATGATATAACCATTGGGATAAATGATGATGATGTTGTCCTGCAACTGTTATTGTTTAGGAAAGTAATGTAAATAGTAGTGGTGCTATTGTTTTGATGTTTTTAAAAGATGATGAATGAATAAAAGTTATTGTTTTATTCAAAGTGTTATGTGTTACGTGATAATCTCTTATGATATGCAATTTAAGTATATAATACTTTAAAGGTTGAATAGAAGCTAATGGGTGTATTTTAACAGAAAATGCCTCCAAGACGTTAACCACCATGGCAGAGAACCACTGAGGAAAACAACAATAACAATGTGGAAGGAAACCCTATTCAGTAGCTAGTGACGCTACCGACAGGAGCGTTGCAGAATCAACCATAGAACCAAGGTACAACGTTTAAGGATTTCTAGGCAGTTGGACCACCTAAATTCCGTGGGTCTATGAATCCAGTCGAGGCACAAACCTGGATTATGGAGATAGAAAAGGTGTTCGATGTCGCTAGGGTAGGGGATGATCAGAAGACTGCTTTCGCAACATTCATGTTGAAAGCAGAGGCTAGTTATTGGTGGCAAACCAATAAGACTCGTGAAGGGCCAGGGGTGATGACCTGGGATAGGTTTAAGGAATTGTTCTTCGAGACCTATTTCCCAGAGAGTTCGAAGAGTCAGTTAGAAGTACAATTTTTGGAACTGAAGCAGGGAACGATGACGGTGTCTGAGTATGCCGCTAAATTCAATGAGTTGGAGAGATTTGCACCATATCAAGTTAGCACGGACGAACGCAAGGCGAAGAGATTTGAACAAGGATTGAAGCCCTGGTTGTACAGTAGGGTCTCCTTGTTCCAGTTGAAAACATTTACAGCGGTGATGGAGAAGGCAATTCTCGCTGAGAGTGGAGGCGAGGCTGTAACAAAACATAACCAAGAGCAGAGGAAGAAGAAGAGTGAAGATGAAGTTAAGAATGGTGGAGGTAATAATGGTGGAAATGGCAACAACAATTTGAAGAGGAAGTGGAATACGAATGGAGGAGCTGAAAATCAGCAAGAAAGCCAGCAAAAGAAGAAGTTCGAAGCATGTGCTACATGCGGAAAGTTTCACAAGGGTGTGTGCTTGATGGGGAAATGAGTATACTTCAACTGTGGCCAAGAGGGTCACATCGCCCCAAATTGCAATCAACCCAAGAAGAATATTTTCTACACCTGCAGGTCAAAGGATCATTTTACTCGCAAGTGTCCAAAGAAGAAGTCGGGTGAGACAGCTGGAAGCAAGTGAAATGCTAGTGGAGGTGCACTGGCTATTGGTGGACTGACGTCAACAAATAAGCCCACAGCAAGAACCTTCAACATGACGGTGCAGAACGCGGTGCAATTAAAAGATGTCGTGTCAGGTATTATCCCAATCAATGATATAAATGCATATGTATTATTTGATTCGGGTGTTACTTGCTCGTTTATATCTGATGATTTTGCTAAGAAGTTAGAAATACCTAGTGAAGAGTTGAATTTCCCTTTAAACATAGAAATTGCGAATAGAGAAGTGATTCCTGTTAGGTTCATATACAAGAACTGTAGGGTGAATATTAAGGGGAATGTTATGAAAGTAGATTTAATCCCGATAAAACTCAGAGAGTTCGATGTTATTTTGGGAATGGAATGGCTATTCAGTTATGGAGCGATAATCGACTGCCAAAAGAAGTGTGTAAACCTTATAACTCCGTCAAAGGTAGTTTTTTATAGTAGTAAATCGTCTAGACAAATGAAATGTCTGACGATGATGCAGGCCAAGAAGTTATTGAGTCAGGGCTGTGTAGGGTATTTAGCTTACATAGTCGATACTCAAAAGGAGAAGGGTGTGAAATTGGAGGAAATACCAGGGGTTAGGGAATTCGGGGATGTGTTTCCAGGAGATTTTGCCAGGGCTTCCACTTGACAGAGAAATCAAGTTTGTGATCGACTTAGTGCCAGGAACCACTTCGATATCGAAGGCCCCGTATAGAATGGCTCCGGTGGAAATGAAGGAACTAATGGTGCAACTTCAAGAATTGCTGGATAAGAAGTACATTTAACCGAGTGTGTCACCGTGGGGAGCACCGGTATTTTTCGTGAAGAAGAAGGATGGGTCAATGCGTCTTTGCATTGATTATAGAGAATTAAACAAGGTCACTATTAAAAACAAATATCCATTACCAAAAATAGATGACTTGTTTGATCAATTGAAGGGTGCTAAATATTTCTCAAAAATAGATTTGAGAAGTGGATATCACTAATTGAAAGTGAGAAAAGAGGATGTACCGAAGATGACATTCCAAACTCGCTATGGACATTACGAATTTTTAGTGATGTCATTTGGTTTGACAAACGCCCCTGCAGCGTTCATGGATTTGATGAACAGGGTGTTTAAACCATTTTTAGACAAGTTTGTAGTGGTGTTCATCGATGATATTTTGGTGTACTCTAAAACTCAAGAGGAAAACGTGGAACACTTACGTCTGACGCTGGAGACGCTAAGAAAAGAAAAGTTGTATGCAAAATTTTCTAAATGCAAATTTTGGCTAGAACGTGTACAATTTCTTGGGTTGGGAACAACCAAGAACTCCATCAGAAGTGAGAAGTTTCTTGGAATTGGCAGGATATTATAGACAGTTTATTCAAGATTTTTCCAAGATTGCCACTCCGTTGACAAATTTGACGAGAAAATATGTAAAATTTGTTTGGACGGAAATGTGTGAGGAAAGTTTTTAAGAACTGAAAAAGAAGTTAAGTGTGGCACCTGTGTTATCGTTGCCAGATAATACAGGAAACTTTGTGGTGTATAGTGATGCTTCACACAAAGGATTGGGTTGTGTCCTTATGCAGAACGACAAAGTCATTGCCTATGCATCAAGGCAACTGAAAGACTACGAGAAAGGGTATCCAACTTATGATTTAGAGTTGGCGGCGGTTGTGTTTACATTAAAGATATGGAGACACTATTTCTACGGAGAAAAATATGAGATCTACACAGACCATAAAAGTCTGAAGTATATTTTCACATAGAAAGACCTGAACATGCGGCAAAAGAGATGGATGGAATTGATAAAGGATTACGATTGTGAGATCTTTTATCATCCAGAAAAAGCTAACGTAGTTGCAGATGCCTTGAGTAGGAAAGGCAGAGAGAAGTTAATGTTGTTAACTAATAAGGAGGAGCTCATTTCAGCAATGGCAAGGCTAGAGCTAGAAATCAAATTTCCAGAAGAATCTGGTGAAAAATTGTTCCAGATAGAAGCTGGTCCAACTTTGATGGACAAAGTGAAGAATGCACAACTATAGGATGAAGAATGCAAGAAAATAAAGGAAAACGTGGCCGAGGATAAAGAAGTGAAGTACAAGGTCGATACTGAGGGAATACTAAGATTCGGGGGACGAATTTGGGTTCTGTTAGAGTTTATGCCCTAGAGGCCAATTATTTGATATAATTGCTTAATGTTTTGATATTATGTTTGATTGAATAAATTAATAATTTTATTATGGTTTTATTTACTACGTTATATAAATATTAACATAATAAAAATTCTTAGAATAATGATACAAATTATATAGTTTCAAGTATGTGACTTGAACATGAGATTATATAGTTATAATTAGTATCATTGTTCTTAAATGTCCCTAGTCGAGTATCATTGTTAATGGGACAACAATGATGCATTAAGACTAGTATGTGGATTGACTGTTGACCAAATCTCATTGGTCATAAATATATAAGATATTAAGTCAATGCATAGGTACATGTTAGAGAACGATGTACTGGATAGACCCACCATGAGAATTCTATATGGAGCATTATGCAAAGTGTCAGTAGTAATTCTCATAGTGACAATGATGTAATGTTCCTCCGACCAGAAATCACTATATTACTACACGAGAATTTATGTACTTTGATATCATCAAATGTCACCTTTAATAGGGTGGACTATAAAGATGATTATTGGGTACATCATGAATCGTGTGAGGAATATGAGTGATCTAGATAGAATTTAACCCTCCTATATATTAGGGGCGATATCCATAGGCCTCTTGATTGAGTAGGACTATAAAATGCATGGTCATGCTCAAATAGTGATTTGTTTCATATAGTCTACTTATTGATCAAGAAAAACTCAAATTAAATTATGAAGAGTATGACACATTCCATGACTCGAGTTTAATCTAGGATATTAAGGTTAAAAGGATTAAATTACATTGAAACATCGGTCACTAAAAGGTTGCATCGAATCATCGATCTTATTATTACTTAGATAGCAGTGATGCATTACTAGATGCCGCTCACTATTTATAATTTTATAATATGATTTTAAAATTATTGCCAACGTAATAATAACCTATAGGGTCACACACATAGAACGTAATTTAAAAGGGAATAAATTTAAATTTTAAGGATTTAAATATATTAATATGATTAATATTATTTAAATTATGAATTTAAATTAAAAGGATAATTTGCATATATATGTATATTAATTAAGTAAGACTTAATTAAGATATATATATATATATATATATATATATATATATATATATATATATATATAAATTCAGATTTTATGAAATTAGGTTTTGATTTGATTAATTCCTTTTAACTACTATATATATGATATATAGCAGCTACTTAGGGATTATCATAATTGAAAAACCCTAGCCGCTCTTAGAGAGAGAGAGACTAGAGAGAAAACAGTTTCATAATCGTTCCTTTCGTGGCTAGTACCGCAAGTCCCTCTTATTGTAGAATCGTTCGACGGTTCGTGCGGCGTTCGTGTGGATACCGTAGAGACGTGGTTCTAATTGGATTGCGTAAAGGATTCGAAGCTATTTCAGAACTTTTCAATAATCGGTATAATATCTAAACCACTGAATTAATTTCAGTTTTGCTTGGATCCTGTTCTGGGTTTCGGAATTGCTTTGAATATTTTTAAATTTTCGCTGCGTTTTTGTGCCGAAATCCCAACAGGTTCTAGCGGTACAGCATATTAAAGAAGGCATCTTGACGGAAGCTCATAGCTCAAGATATTCGATTCATCCGAGAAGCATGAAAATGTATCAAGATTTGCGGCGTCATTTTTGGTGGCCTACCATGAAAAGAGATGTTGCAGAGTGCGTTGCAAAATGCTTGACATGTCAGAAAGTGAAGGCCGATCATCAACGACCAAGCGGATTACTTCAACCATTAGAAATACCAGAATGGAAAAGGGAGCATATCACAATGGATTTTGTGGTAGGTCTTCCAACGACCCAGAAAGGATACGATGCGATATGGGTGATAGTGGACAGATCAACAAAATTTGCACACTTTTTGCCAATAAAGATTAGATTTAATCTTAATCAGCTGGCAAAGCTGTACGTTAAGAAGATCATCTCAAGATATGGAGTTCCAGTGTCAATTATATCAGACAGAGATCCAAGGTTCACATCAAATTTCTGGAAGAGACTACAAGAGTGCATGGGAATGCAACTGAAGATGAGTATAGCATATCATCCGCAACTGATGGGCAAAGCGAATGGACAATCCACACGCTAGAAGATATGTTTAGAGCGTGCATCATAGATTTCAAAGGAAATTGGGATGACCATCTACCGTAGGTGGAATTTGCATACAACAACAGTTACCACGCAAGCATTGGCATGCCGCCGTACGAGGCGTTCCCAGGCCTTTGTATGGCGCAGCTACGCTATACCCTGGTTTGAGATTCTGACTTATGCTGTAGTTGCAGATTTGGGAAAGCATCATAACATGGTCTGAAATTATGTTAGCATGCTAAATGGGTAATGTTAAGGTTAACATAACATAGTGAATTGTGGTTAGTAGGTTCAAAGTTGCAAAAATGATTAGTAAGTTAAGAATATGTTATGTGATAATTTAGTATACATAATAAAAGTTAGACAAGTGTTGCGAAGTAAAACACTGAGAGTTTTTAAAATATAAATGGTAATGAACATGTTATGGTATGTTAGCATATCTAATAGGTATTGTGATTCTAAAATTATGTGTAGGTGATCGTGAGTTTAATTTTATAGCTTACGCTCAAGGCAAGTTTCTAAACCCTATCTTTTTACATTAAGAAAGTTTTCTAACTCTATACTTTTGTTGAGTTAGTTCTATTATTACATTGTGTAACTTTATTCTTTTGGTTGACCAGGCTTTTTATCTTAACTGTTATTGAATAAGTCAATTGTTCCTAAAATTCATTCGAGCAAACTTTAAATCTAATGTTATTTGAAATTCTCATTTGATTGATTCATTCTAATTTTTTTATAGTTAAGCAAGTTTTTTAAATTCTATTATTGTATAATGAACGTAGTTTTTGAACTCTCGTCTCTATTATTAAACTGTTTTAATTCTTTGCATGAGTTAATACCATGTTGGGCAAGTTTTTAGTTTTCAGCTTGCTATCAGTTGATGTACGTTCAGTAATTTCAGTAATTTTTGGATATGTTATACATATATAAGTGGAGTATATGTCCACAAATTTTGAATCGTTAAAAATGAACGTATGATTTATTATGAATTTTAAGAGGTGACTGATTCAGAAATTAGGTTTATAAATAATTTTGGTGGAAAATTCTAGAATTGAGTGGGCCCCACTTGGGGTTGGTGAAGAAATGTGCTGAATTTTATTTCAAATGTGGTGGGTGCCAATAATAGCAGGTAAAGCCATCAGGTTGCAGGTCAAGTCTGCTTTGGCGTGCTAACATTTTCCTATAAATAGAGGGCTAAGTTAGAATTAAAAATCACACCAGAATTCATAAGTTTTCTCTCTTTCTCTCCCTATATTCTCGAGCGTTTTTGTGAGTATTTTTATACTTTGAGAGTTGCTATTCAGTGCAAGTTTTTGTCAGCACTATATCCGAAATTTAGTCAGAAGTACGGTTATTCTGAGGTAAGGGATGTTATTTTTTACGTAAATGATAATACTTCTTTCAATATCAATATGCCGAAATATTGGTTTGAACTTTTTATCAAATTTGAAACTTTTTGTGTCAGGATTACTATTCACGTATACGGCACTATTCACGTATATGACACTATTCACGAATACGACACTATTCACCGAAAAATGAAATTTTCTTTTTTTTATCCAAGATGGCTATTATGGTTACTATCTTTGATTGTATCCATGTTTTGATCATTATTTTTGAATTCTGCTTCAAAATTGGTTATTTTGGAGTATTATTGAACTTGGATAAACTATAATACAAATCCCTTATATTTGTTCTTTTATCTCACTGGATTCGTTTTCTTTAAGATATTTTTTTATCATCCTCAGTCCTAAATGATGATATTACTGAAAATCTTTGGCATGTAGTGCAAAGATGAATGATTACCTGATGAATATCTTTGGCCCGTAGTGCAAAGATGAACAGGTGTTGAGATGAACATGACCAACTAAGTATTATTCTTGAATTTTACTCCACAAAGTAGTATCATATTGACAATTTGGACGTTATTGATTTTTGGATAACTTAAATTATAAATTTTTAAAATTTATCCTTGAACTTGTTTAATTGAATTATTATATCATTGTTATCATCCTCATGTTTATATTCTGTTGAAAGTCATCTGTGGCCTGTAGTGCATAGATGGACTTGGTACGATTATGACCAGGGATTATTCGGTATAATCATTATCGTAATGTTACAAATGATGTGGAAAAAGTCCTCATTGGCCTGTAGTACATTGATGGATAGTTTTTGGCATGATTATGGCTATGGATTCTCTTCAGCCAAGGGTGCAAAGATGGATTATTTTATGGCATGATCAAGACCGTTGATGAAAACACGATTATCTTTGGCCCGTAGTACATAGATAATTCGTGGTCGTGATACTAAAGAATATCTTTGGCCTGTAGTGCAGGGATGATTCGATGATGTGAATTATTTATTAAGCTAAATCTCAGCAATAAAATTGATGATAAATCTTTTAAATCATAAAAGATAGTAGGTTTTATGCTCTATTTGACTCTTCTAATGGATTGTTTTTTCCACTGCAGTTGTTGATCTAAAACTTGTTCTCTATTATATTTTATTAGATTTTTCCCTGTTAAAGACCAATGAAAATTTGTTGGACATTATCTTAGTCATAATATTTCTTACTGGGCTAGTTGAGCTCACCCTTTCTTTCACTGTTCTCTTCAGGAAATGAGAATATAGCTGGGACTAGTCGGAGAATGGATTGACTGTCCAGATGGTTGCATTAGTAGTCCTCACTATTCTGTGAAATAGTGCGATAATTGTATTGAGGACTCCTTTATAGTCTATATACTATCTAGTAGACAATATTTGTATTCAAACTCATAGTATATGTGTTGTCGTATTCTGCACGACAATTGTATTACTGAAGTTGTATTTGTTTCTGTACCATGTATTTGGCGACCCAGAATGGGTGATATATACCTGTTTTGGGGGCGTCACAGTTGGTATCAGAGCTTAGGGATATGATCCCTGACTGAGATGTGAGACAAAAACTAGGAGGGGAGAGATGGGGAATTCCTTCGCTAGTATGATCTGACTAAGTTTATTTGGTATTTGTTTGGTCGGTCAGAATATAGGGATAATATGTTGCATGACAATTAACCCTTGTTTTGTGACAGTATTTGAAAATGACATCCGAGAATGTTGAGAATAGCAATGGAGCACAGGAGACCGTTGAGTCACCACAGATCAATACTCAAGATAATGTGCATCAGGAAGGCAACAATCCTCAGGTGAACAACGGCATCGACCAAATGACGAACGACGGTACGTTTAGCAGCTTTTTAGAATTCATGCAACATCAAACGAGAGAGACTCCTGTTTATAATGTAGGTGGAAACACTAGCAACCCATGGTTGGTCACCGCTAAGCAGTTCAAGGAGCTAGGACCACCGGAGTTTTTGGGAAAGCCAGAACCACTTAAGGCAGAGACATGGATAAAGCAGATCACCAAGATATTTGATGTCTTGGAATGCTCAGAGGAGCAAAAGGTTCCATTCGCCACCTTTATGTTACGTGAAGAAGTAGATCATTGGTGGGAATCTGTAAAACGTACCCAGCCTGACGCACTCAAGATGTCTTGAGAGAAGTTCCAAGAATTGTTCAACGACAAGTACTTTCCCGAAAGTATTCGTCACATGAAGGAAGTGCAATTCATCAAGCTGGAGCAAAACAATATGACCGTGTCGCAGTATGAAGTTAAGTTTACCGAGTTGTCCCGGTTTGCGTCCCACTTAGTTGATAACGAGGAGAGAATGACGTGGATGTTTCTAAGAGGTTTAAAACCCGAGATACGTCAATACCTAATTTCTCATAAACTGTGTTTGTATTCAGATGTTGTAAATAGGTCTCAGTTATTGGAGTGCGTTAAACAAGTCAACCCAACCAAGAGAAAGCAGCCGACAAAATAATAATATCAATGGTAGCAGTCATCGAAGCGGTGACAACAATCGTGGAGGAAATTATCATGCCAAGAATGGTAACCACTTCGGTGGTAATCATGGCCAAGATAATAGAAGTGAAAATTTCAAGAAGAGGAGGTTCAATAATAATGGAAAGACAGCAACACAAGCACCCGTTTCAAAAGAAGAAGAACGACCACCGGTCGTATGTTTTAAATTCGGACAAGAGGGACACATCCGTCCAAATTGTACGCAGCAACCCAAAGTGTGTTTCAATTGCGGAAGAGAAGGTCACCTAGCTCGATTTTATCCTGTAGTGAAGTCAAGTCCAGCAGGGATAATGATGCCAAAGGATGTCCCAGACAAGTCAAAGTCGGTAGTTTAAGTAAGAGCGTTTGTCGAGAAACCCGAACGAAGTTATCACGGGTAAGTTAATCATAAACTCTTGCGAAGTTTATACCTTATTCAATATCGGTTCTACATATTCTTTTATTTCTCCTACTTGCTCTCAACGTTTAAATTTGACCCCAGTACAAAACCCATTTCTAAAACCCTTAAAATATTTCTTCACCTAAAACGAACATATTATACGCTGAAGACGTTGGCTCAAGCTGTTGAAGATTACGATTATACCATTTAATACCATCGTGGGAAAAGCGAACGTGGTAGCTAACACGTTGAGCAGAAGATCGTATGCATTTACGAGTGCGAATATACGAACCTATGTGAAGATAGCAAATATACGATTAGAACCGACTTTAAATCGATAAAGTTAAAGTCGCTCAAGCTAAAGACTCAGAGCTGATGAATGTAAAGAAGAAGGTTCAAGCGGTCGTTATTCTAGGAGCAAGAGTCGATGAAGAGAGAAAATCTCAACTCTCGATTTTATTGGTCTATTTGAAATCCTCAATCGAGTAGGAACTGTGACCTATAGACTCGTTTTAAACGCCAAGTATGTCGCGTGTTCATAACGTTTATTTCGTATCGATGTTACGTAAATATATGGATGATCCGAACCACATAATTCAGTTAAAACCAGACGAGATAGCCAAAGATTTAACGTACGAGGAGGTACCTGTTAAGATCTTGGATAGGAAAGAGCATGTTCTACGCACCAAGGTTATACCACAAGTTAAGATTTTGTGGAGAAATTATGCTATTGAAGAAATGACTTGGGAGTTAGAATCAGAAATGAAAGCAAGGTATCCTCACCTTTTCGAAACACCAGGTACGTACGTCAATTTCGAGGACGAAATTTTATAGGGAGGGGAGGTTGTAAGACCCCAACTTATTAATGAATAAAATCAAATTTTATCTAAATATTATTGTGAATAATAAGGTGTTAATTTGATATAATTCTTTGGTTATGGGTGAAATGTGCAAATTTAGCAAAATAAGCAAGTGGTTATAAAATATTCATGTTGTCAGGGAATATTCGTCTGGTCGTAGAATATTCTTGCTGTCGAGGAATATTCGTACGACGGCACAACCTTGTGTGGACCCCATAACGGAAAGTGATTGCATGAAGAAAACGACAAGTATAAGTTATTTATAAATAACGGCGTAGTTGTTATCGTTAACACTGTTGGAATACCCGGTGGTTAAAATACAGTAATACGCGTGATTGCACAGTAGCACACGGTATTGCACCAATTATTGATCCTTACGTAAAAAGGCACTACTCAATAATTGTTACAGTAGTTACTGTTCAATATTTTATTTTATTGATTCAATAATTGCTGCGTTGATATTTTATATTATTGTTGTTTTAATAATTATTGCTGCACATTATTTTCCATTATCAGATCAATAATTCATATTATTTGAATAATATTATTAGATAGCATTATTGGCAATGTCTAGAAAGTTCTGTCTAAGGAGAGGTTTGGTCATCTAATTGCGCGCCAGTAAGGAAAAATTCTTATTAGAAAGCCCCATCTTTCCTGGGAACGGCCTGGTTGTCATAATTGTGATTCTGTAATATTATTTGTGAATAATTAATTATTGATTTATATGATAAGGAAATATTTATTTGATGTGGATATAAATGATGGATTTATTTATGTGGTTATTATTGAAGGAATTAATGTTGAGGTGTTTTATCAGTATTTCTGTCGGAATGGAGGTATTAAAAATCAAATTAGTATTTTTCAGATATATTGCGTGAGTTATAATTTTTAATTCGACCATTGGATCGTTGTGATTTTTGGATATGTTATACATATATAAGTTGAGTGTATATCCATAAATTTTAAACCGTTAAAAATGAACATATAATTTGTTATGAATTTTAAGAGATGACTGGTTTAGAAATTGTTGAAGTTTCGAAATTTATCATTTTGGTAGAAAATTATAGAATTGGTGGGCCCCACTTTTGGTTGGTGAAAATATGCTGAGATTTTATTCAAATGTGGTGGGTGGGAATAGTAGCAGGTAAAGCCATCAGGTTGCAGGTCAAGTCTGCTTCGGCGCGCTAACATTTTTCTATAAATAGAGGGCTAAGTTAGAATTGAAAATCACACCAGAATTCATAAATTTTCTCTCTTTCTCTCTATATATTCTCGAGCATATTTTGTGAGTATTTTGATATTTTGAGAGTTGCTATTCAGTGCAACTTTCTGTCAGCACTATATCCGAAATTCAGCCAAAAGTACGATTATTCTGAGGTAAGGGGTATTATTTATTTCACATTCTGAAGAGATATTATTTTTCGTATTTGTATGAATATTATTTCTGTTCAATATTCATAAGAAATTTTATTTCGTTCAATATTCGCGAGAAATATTATATTCGTTTAATATTCGTAATGAATATTATTTTCGTTTAATATTCGTAAGGGATTATAAGGGATAGTAAGGGATGTTATTTTTTTTCGTAAATGATATTACTTCTTTCAATATCAATATGCCGAAATTTGCTTTGAACTTTTTATCAAATTTAGAACTTTTTGTGTCGGGGTTACTATTCACGTATACGACACTATTCACGAATACGGCACTATTCACCGAAAAATAAAATTTTCTTCTTTTTATCCAAGATGACTATTATGGTTACTATCTTTGATTGTATCCATGTTTTGATCATTATTTTTGAATTCTGCTTCAAAATTGGTTATTTCGGAGTATTATTGAACTTGGATAAACTATAATACGAATCCCAAATATTTGTTCTTTTATCTCACTGGATTCGTTTTCTTTAAGATATTTTTCATCGTCCTCAGTCCTAAATGATGATATGACTGAATATCTTTGGCTTGTAGTACAAAGATGAATGATTACCTGATGAATATCTTTGGTCCGTAGTGCAGAGATGAATAGGTGTTGAGATGAACATGACCAACTGAGTATTATTCTTGAATTTTACTCCACAAAGTAGTATCATGTTAACAATTTGGACGTTATTGATTTTTGGATAAATTAAATTATAAATCTTTAAAATTTATCCTTGAACTTGTTTAATTGAATTATTATATCATTATTATCATCCTCATGTTTATATTCTGTTGAAAGTCATCTGTGGCCTGTAGTGCATAGATGGACTTGGTATGATTATGACCAGGGATTATTCGGTATAATCATTACCGTAATGTTACAAATGATGTGAAAAAAGTCCTCATTGGCCTGTAGTGCATTGATGGACAGTTTTTGGCATGATTATGGCTATGGATTCTCTTCAGCCAAGGGTGCAAAGATGAATTGTTTTATGGCATGATCAAGATCGTTGATGAAAACACGATTATCTTTGGCCCGTAGTGCATGGATAATTCGTGGTCGTGATACTAAAGAATATCTTTGGCCTGTGGTGCAGGGATGATTCGATGATGTGGATTATTTATTAAGCTGAATCTCAGCAATAAAATTGATGATAAATCTTTTAAATCATAGAAGATAGTAGGTTTTATGTTCTATTTGACTCTTCTAATGGATTACTTTTTTCGCTGCAGTTGTTGATCTAAAACTTGTTGTCTATTATATTTTATCAGATTTTTCTCTGTTGAAGACTAATGATAATTTGTTGTACATTATCTTAGTCATAATATTTCTTACTGGGCTAGTTGAGCTCACCCTTTCTTTCACTGTTCTCTTCAGGAAATGAGAATATAGCCGGGACTAGTCGGGGAATGGATTGACGGTCCAGATGGTTGCATTAGTAGTCCTCACTATTCTGTGAAATGGTTTGATAATTGTAATGAGGACTCCTTTTGAGTTTGTATACTATCTAGTAGACAATATTTGTATTCAAACTCACAGTATATGTGTTTTCGTATTCTGCACGACAATTGTATTACTGAAGTTGTATTTGTTTCTGTACCATGTATTTGGTGACTCAGAATGGGTGATGTATACCTGTTTTGGGGGCGTCACAATAAAACTCTAACCTTAGCTTATTGATTATTCAAGCAAAGGTTTGCCATTTTATTCATTTTGTTGAATACTTATGCTCTATAGTTATTTCAAGCATGAGTTTAATATTTATAATCAGTTCGTTTATGATCCTAAATTGTTCTATGTTATGTTGTTATCTAACATCTGTTGTGATTATCAAACACTATTGATTTAACTAGTCCTCTAGTTGATGTTCGTTAAACTTCAATTTCCCTTGAAAGCTTATCCAAGCCAAACTTTCTTTGGTGTGGACTTGTACTCTAAATACTGGGATGAACAACCCTATTATTATTAGGGGATAATTTACGCATAGCGTTAAAATGTTTGTGCACAATACATTGTACGAAGGGCTGATCCCCTTAAGTACGAGGAGCACTTATAGTCTTGTGACTATTAAAGTTAGAATTGAAAGATTACTCACAACTGTGGACATAGTTCATGGTCTTATGACCCTCAGTTACATATATTCTATATTTTGGATTTCAGTTTTTGATTATCATTGTTGGAGTATTATTCAGACTTGATGAGTCTATTCGTTGGCAATTATTATTATTATTACTTTCCGGTTGATTTATTGTTGTATCTAGTGAGCAATTATTTTGCTCACTCTTGCATATTTATACACTCATTGCAGCTAAAGTTGAGAAGGTAGATGAGCCTTCCACTAGCAAAGGAAAGGGAAAAATGTACAAGTGATACTGATTTGTACTTTTGTTTACTGTTATGATCATAGACTTTTCAATAATGATGTAATGTAATAATTAAATTCCGCACTTAAATGATGTTTAAAGGTTAGATAACCTGGGATGTTTTTGAATTAATGTTGTAACCCTACTTAAAGGGAGGATTTTGGTTAAATATTATTTTATCTGGGTAGATAGTATGAATGTTTGGATAGTGAGCACCAAATCTTGTGAAAATAAAGTACCTAGATTCGGGGGTCACATTTATAACCTACAGCTTTGATACCAATTATAACGACCCCAAAATTAATACAATTTAATTCTCGACTTTGGTCGTTAACAATACATTCAACCTCTAATTTTACATTATTAAGTGATAATACAACCATTGAAATTTGCGGAATAATTAAAAATTTTTATTACAAACTATTCTCGTTCCCAAAACCTTCAACCTTTACATATAACTATTTCAGAATCATTTTAATACTACAAAAGTTTACATCACAAAACGATATTACAATTCAACATTAATACATTATTCGGAACCTTAAAAATGGTTCAAATAATAATAACACAACCAACGTGTATAAATCTTCATGTATCACATCTGATTCATGTCTTTCAAGTAACACACAACTTTACCTTGAATCTTGAACCTGCAAAAGTGGTTATTTGCAAGGTTGAGCTCGACGTCCCAGCAAAATCTAACAGTTTTCATGCATCACATAGCACATAATAACCTGCTCAATATATAACATACATGTTGCAATTCGTATAACAAGTATAAAGATTGAGTTCCATACTCAATCAGCAACGTAGTCATAAATTGACTTTAACATTTCTTACTTTTAACATATATATAACACAACATGCTCATTGCAATAAAGATTTAAAACAGTTAATCATCAAGTTCGCATAGCAAATAGGAACTGAAAGACTTGCCTAATTCGTAGTTTATGAACTACGACTTAACTGCTTAATGCGTATCTACACTTCGTATATTCCTACACAGTTATATAATCATGGATTCATATCCATTAGTTATATATTTCATACATTCTTAATATAATAACAAAGTTACATTATTTCCTAACTAGGTTTGTAAAACCTACATTTCACTTTCTCATCATACTCTTAGAATAGCTAGGTATGTATAGGTATACCTTAACCACTCGTACTTTACACCAACGCTCATATATATCTAGTAAACACTTGACTCACTATGTGTTCGTTACACATTTCAAACTCATAGATGCATGATTCACAAAGTTCTTGCATTTTGCAAAATTTAACAACTCTATGTTTTATATAACCATTACATGCTCTTATGCTTAAAACATTATCTATGTCAAGTATTATAGCTTTAGACATTCATACCTACATGCTTTAAGGTCTGGATTCACATTTAAAATAATAAGACATCATTGCCCTGTGGCGCATCTGCGCCCTGGTTAGGCTTAAGGACGGCGCAGCTGCGTTGTCCCCTGGCCAGACCAGGGGTGAGCTTGCACTTTCTGTTTATGTCCAACTCTAACACACCTATTCACTTATACTTTAACATACATACATGTTAGAAGTTCTTACATAAGCATATGACCATTCTTGAGTTCATTTTTACAAGTTTTAGTTCATGACTTCCCATGAAATTAAAGCATAAAAGGTTATGTATTTATCATGCTTTATAAATTTGGTCATATTTCTACATATAGAGGTCTCACAATCTGTTAATACATATGATCATGATGTTCATATCATTCATTCATAACTAGCATTATTTAACACTTTGAAATATGCTTTAACTCATGTTTGATTAAATCATCTTTATGTCCATTACCTACGAATCATGTTTAGAGACATAACAAAACGTAATATGGCATATCAAGCCTTTAGAATCTAAATACTCATATGTAATCCAACTTAAGTTTGAAAACATGCCCGAGGTTGCCTTTGAAATCCTTTTACATGAATGATGCAATATAGTGCATGTAAATCAACTCTCAAACTCTTATCATAAGTAACTAAGTCATGTTAACATCTTTTCAAGTTCAGAAACTATATCATATAGCATTCATGTTCATTAGCTTATTATACTAAGCTTTTCTTGAAATTTCTCTAATCACAAGGTCTAACAAGTTTAATCATGAACAAAGACATTATAAACACCATGTCATGCTCATTTATATTTGAACTCAATCATGTTTATAAACCACTAAGTTCAGAACTTATAGAACATAAGTTTTCGCAAGGTTTGTTTTCAAATTCTTTAAGTTTTTTTTCAAAACACATACTAAGTCATACCAATACTTTCTATTATGAGCAAGGAAATCTCATATGTCATGTATAATATCAGGCATTTTCATGTTACATCACTTAGAATGACATATTCAATCGTTGGGAGCACTATACTTGTGTATGTGCTCGCTTGACGGACTCTGATCGCCTCCGAAAACGTAATAGTCACAAAGAAACTATTTTGACCCTTCCTAACGACCTCAACTAAAAACTTTAAAGAACAAAAATTATAGGTCTATTCGTCCTCATTCCGGATCATCTTGAATCACCTTAATTGGAGTTCGTATGAAAAAGTTATGCTTAATTTACTACAGCAGGTCAGAGCAGTCCACCAGTTACTGATGCCAGGCACAGCTGCGCCCCAATTGGCCTTGGGCACAGCGCAGCTGCGCCCTGGGAGGCAGTACAGGCCCTCAGGCTCTATTCTTCGTGATTTTGCAGACCCCTACCCCTTCCGATCTTCATAACATGAGTTATACTCATCCAAATTGGTTCATTCTCGATTCTATGGGTTTGTAACTCATAAAACTACAACATACCAAATACCTAACAATTAACATAAACATTAACTAACCCAAATATGAATTTACAACTCATGTTCATATTAATTGTTCGTGTTTTGACAATTTAGCGAATTCGTTCACTACGAATTCGTTTCTCAACCATTTCGATTCATTGAACTTTCTTTGTTTTCGTTTCTTAATATACTAATACAATATATAACCAATTAACATATAATAACAAAGATTGAACATTAAATTTTGGACTTACTAAGCCATTTTTATATACAAAACACTAATATCTTAATTTTCTTCTACAAACCACTTTTCCATGAATTAGATTACTCAATACAACTTCTATATAACAATTATCAAATTACACATGTACATAATCAAAACCTCAAACCCTAACCCAACAAAATTTAATAATTTTAGAGAATAAGATTACAAAACTAAAACTTGAAAATTTAAGAATGGATTATACCTTGAATCTCCTACTAGCAAGATGATGTTAGCAAAGTTTAGAAATTCTTCCTTTGATTCTCTCTAAAAGTTCTCTTTGTTTCTCCTTTTCTTTGTTCTTAGCTTATTAGGAGAATACGTGATATAACCCACGTACGTCAGGTGAAGAAAATAAAAAGGCGTCAGTTACAATAAACCAAAAGCCATAAGGCTGCGTTTGGTTACACACGATTTCCCCCCATACTAGATTATTTTAATCATTTTATATAATATAGTTTTTAATTGTCACACCTGTAACCAATTTACATAACTTACAATAATAATTATAATAATTATAATTTTTATTATAATTCTTCTGATGATTAATAAATAATCATATATCTAATTTAATTAATAAATTAGATTTAAACATCGCTTTATTTAATTTACTTATTTTCTTTAACATTAAACAACTCATTTAATTTAATTAATTAAATTAAATCTTCAAAGAATAAATTTTACCTTTGCTTTAATTTAATTATCATACACACGTAACTAAATTATTATACCACAATTTCATAAATTATTTATTTTTCTAAATAAATAAGTTATTTAAAATATTTATTTAATTCAGTAAATATTTAAAATTAATTACCAAATTTATTTAATTTCTTCAATAGTTAACTTAACTATTGAAACTCACTTTCCCAATATATGAATATATATTTTTTCTTCACACCCGATCACATATTTAAAAATATATAGCATGTATATGTACATACTCAAACTCAAAACAACTCATAATAAGAATTTTAATTATTAAATTCCTATTTTAATAACTTATAAAAATTCGGGTTGTCACATTCTTCTCCCCTTATAAGGATTCCGTCATTGGAATCAACAAAACATCCCTTACTCGATTTTTATCAAATATCTTTTCAAAATTTATCGTTGAATATCTTCAACACATTACCTTAATATAGGTTTTATATTTTCTATTACATTCATTACCTCAACAAATTCTAGGTTTTATTTCATAACTTTCACTTAAACTCAATTATATTTTGAGTATTATATATTCTTTGACTCATTCATTTCTTTCTCTAATGATCGTTATCATAAACACTCAGGATATTACATCCACCCATTCTTCTAAGAATTTCGTCCTCAAAATTTTATTAATTTTTATTCATTCAATCTATCAAAATAGATTTTACGTTAATACTTTATTCATTCATTGGGTTCTATAACCACTTTCTTTCTACAAAGATCTTTCTATAATTATTAAAATTTTCTATTAAAAGTTTTACATTATTCTTTGATAACTCATCTCTTTCTCATTTCAAAATTTCTTTTCTCACTTATTCAATATATTTATCATTTAGTGTTGCATTCTACGACTTACTTCTTTCTAAGAAATATCATCCTTGCCACATTCGCCTTTTAGAATAGCAAGAATCTTCCACAATTGCTCAATAATTGGGAAGCAGTATGAATAACTCAGGAATTAAAAAGATTCCAAATCATGTTGAGGGGTCATAAGACCATGAACTCATCTCTAGGTTTAATAGTGCTTCACCCCCGGTTCTTCACACTTTAAACCCTTTTAACAGAATGTTTATCAATCACAAAGACTGAAAACACCCTCTACAAATACTCTAGGTGATCAGCCTATCGTACCACTACATCGTGCACAACGTATTATATCTCAACATCGTAATGACTATATGTGTTACTATCGGAACCATTGTCTCCGATAACATGTCCCCTTTTATAGGGTTGTTCTCCTCGGCTTCTTAATATATGAATCTGCACCAACATAATTTGGTTTGGTATAGTTTGACAAAGAACGCTTTAATTTTCATAAACATTTACCTAGCTGAATCAAATAGATTAGACACATATCAATAATTCGAACATCAATCGAAACATTTGTCTAACCACTATAATTGGCATTGACTTTTCTTTAACCGGTTTAAAATTCTGAAAATTATTTTATGATGTCATGATACCGCACTGTATTTACAGTCCATTTGAGGATTCCGTCATTTGGTGATTTTATCATACTACATCATACCTTAGTGGGCTGACGATCCTTAGATCACATCCAACACTAAGTAATGCTGCATTGATGACTCCATCATTTTTATCATCTCTGCACAAGGTTTCATGATGCATTGATGATATAAAAAAAATATATTTTGATATATTTCAAATTATTTTTGTCTATCCGAAGCAATTAGCATAGACATACGAATAACAGTATTATTTTTAAAACTCATTGGTTTCATCATTTGAACTAATATTTTTTAAGAAAATAGAAGTGCAAACATCCGTACGAAGTCAATAAATTTCGAATGTGTAGCATAGCTAGTAGATTTAGAATATCCAGGTATCCATCAACTTAAATATTTACTCCATTACTTCCTTACTTAACCATTCTATCAATATTTAACTTCATCAATGCTCTCTATACTATAACCATTCTAGGTTTTATTTCATAACTTTCACTTGAACTCAATTATATTTTGAGTATTATATATTCTTTAACCCATTCATTTCCTTCTCTAAGGATCGTTATCATAAATACTCAGGATATTACAATGACCCCAATTGGTTGTATGGGCGACAGTGGGAGACCGAGCTGGGCAATATTTGTCCTATGCAAGCCTTGGACTGTGTGGATGACTAAGTAGGGCACAACTTAGAAATAACACTTTCCATATACAGCCCTTAATAGATATGGGAAGGCCTGGTATAGCTTTATTCGCAAATCTGATACCAACAAGGCATCATAATGATGTCACCAAGGATAAGGCTATATTGCTATATGGTATTGTCAAAGGAAAGAAATTAGGTATAGTTTACGTAATCATTCGTTCTATTCGCCGATACTTACAAGAGGTGCTTCAGGTGGTATCCCGCATGCATTAAACATAACTCGGTTGTGTACTGCGGATTGAGTTGAATAGGCTGCGTCAGAACCCATGCAATTGACAATGAACAATACAGACAAAGATACAATAGTAGAGTATAAAGTATGTGGAGGCGGCGACTCTCATCACCGAGGAGCCAGTTTCATTCTCCCTGGTCAAGACGAATGCGAAAGCGAAAGCGAGGAGGGTTCCGAGCATCCGGGTGAGGCTCAAGAGTTGCCCATGCATGTCTCTCAAGATAGATTGGATATAATGGAGAGGAGAATGTAGCAGGGGATGGATGCTCTTTATACCCACATGGATGAGATTCGGACCTTCACGCCTTAGTTTTCAGAGTCTATCTCTCAAGACTTCAGTCAATTTGGCGTTCAAGTACAGTTCCCGACATATGGCATCGCCCCAGCTTATCCCCATCCGAACATACCTTCCAAGAAGGAGGGTGAGGATGATGATGATGTCGCCTCGGAATAGGGGACTTTTTTTCTCTTTTCTTATTTAATTTTATATCCAATGAGAGCATTGTCTGTGTTAAGTTTTGGGGATATATAAATTCATATTGTGATCGCATTTAGTTTAGTGATGCGTAGTATGTTTAGTAATTATTGCTATGTGGTAGTTAGTTACATATTCATATCCGTTCATATATGTTTGCATTGAAATGTGTGCATGTAGTATAGTTGCATTTGCATGAATTTGAGTAATTAGTTGGTGCGGACTCAGATTTTAGCCAATGATAAGATTTGTATCAAAAGTTAAAATTGAATAGAATTGATAATGTATGCTTAGCTTTAATTTGAATCATGATGGTTAATCTAAATCTATTTGAAGCTCACGTAATCGGTTAGCACTTAGATTTGCCCAGTTTTGACATTCTTGGATCAAAATGTTTCATAATTGTCTTCTAGGGGGAATTGTGATTTAAATTCAATTACATTTGTAAATTTGACATAAAGGCTAAAAGGAAATAAATTGACAAGTTTGGGAGAGTCTGTGGGGTATATATATAAAAAATATAAATCCAAAAAAGAGAAAAATTATATGTGAATAATTACATTGACTTGTTTGGTTCTATGGCCTTTGCTACTAAGACAAGTAAGGCCAAGGGGTGTCTTTACACCCAGAGCTCTAAAACCATCTGGTTTAGGAGTCGTTGGTTGAAATTTCACTAAAAGGGTAGTGCTAAAAAGCCTAATAGGACCAGACATTGCACAGTCAAATTTAAACATGGGATGGAGCGTAAAACACACTCGTGAAATAATAAAAGTAGAAATAAGCCTGGTAGGGTCCCTTCGACTTCGTAATTATGCGGTGTTAGCTGGAATTGTCGTATTTGCAAAAATACTTAAATTGAAACTAAAATTTTCCTTTAAAGAAGTAAATTGTGTGATTCATATTGATTTATAGTCAGTTAAACGAGTTAATGATCACGCACACACTACATGGGTGATGACAGGTTTGAATTGTCAGATTGGTTTAAGTTTTTGATTTGCATCAGATGGATATTTTGGTTGAGTTTATTGGTGATATTTTTGAGGCCGCCTATTGGATTTCATACTGATTTATTGCCCGGTTCATAGGATTATTAGATAGTGGTTTGCATGTGCATATTTGTGTTACATTGTTCAACATCATGTTGTGTTTAATTGCTTGGGGGAAAGCAATGCTTAATGTTTGGGGGTATTTGACAAGTGGCTTTTACACCTACAAATCGGGTATCGACTGACTTGGATTGTTGATTATTCTCATCATTTCCTATTACTTTTCATGCATTTTATGTTAGTTTTGTAGGTTTCATGTTCGGGAACTGTTCTGATGGCTTTTGGATGGAAGTAACATGGAATGGATGGAAACATCTTAAAAAGAATCAAAAAAATGGAAATCATAGAGCTGCGCGACCGCGCCCAAAATGAGCTAAGGTTCAGTGCCACCGCGCCACACTCCAAACCCAAAAATCAACTATCTGCTATACCAGCGCGGTCGTGCCTAAATTCAGTATAAAAGCAATGCGGTTGCGCCACTTCGAAGTTTGACCAGAGTTTGAGTTTTCATTTAATGACTGCAATTGAGTTGTAATTGGATACGTGATTTATATTTTGTCTAGGATTAATGCAATATCTATATATAGTTGTTATTATTCAGTTTTAAGGATTTTTCCAATTTAGAATAAAAAAAACTCTAGTTTTTTTTAGATAGGAGCTTGGAGTTTGAAACAATTTGCAAGTATTGAAGATTCAAAACAGGAGCAGATGGTGAGTCTCAAGGTTGAAAAAACCAGATTTATTCTCTTCTCTACTTCTACTTTTGTATTCCAATGCTTACTCAGTAGTGTATTCTAGATTTTAATTCAATGACAATGAACTAATTTTCTAGTTTAAGATTGCAACGGATCTTATTACGTAACTTATTTTAGTATGCTTATCTGTTAATTATTGTGATCTATTATTAAGATTGACTATTGTGATTTGCACTTAATTGATTAATTATCTGCCCAGTAATTACCGTGCTAACCTGTATGAACTTGGGAAACGGATTTTAGGTTTAGATCTTATCATGATAACATGTGATTGTGTCTTCTGCATGGCGATGGAATTCATGATTTATGTTTAGGATAAGAATATACCTAAGCACTTCATGTAATCTAATAAGCGAACATGTGTTGTGAACTCTTTTTAATTTTAACTCACATATGAATATAGTAAATTAGTTAATTAGGGTATTCAATTCAATTCTATCAACTTTTGTACATCGGGAGGTGGTTATAAATATTGATGAGTTCCTGATTAACAGTCCAGAATAGTAAGCATAATTAACAAGAAGTGTATTAATATAAGTGAAACAAGAAGTGAAGTTGTAATCTTAAATCTCCATAATTTGATTTTATACTCGTGGTAGTTAGTGTTATTTTAATTAATTCAAATCTTTTCCAAAATTCACAAATTGTTTAATTATTTAATAAAATCGAGATAATAAAAAATGATACTTGTTAATATAAATTTCTATTTTTCTTGCAAGATCGACACTTGACTTACTCTTTATTACTTGTTGACCACATATACTTGCGTGTTGTGCTAAAATTAGGTTAACATAAACACATCAGCAAGTTGATTTTTAGTTATGATAAATGCAATGATATATTTTCATTTTCAACATAATCTCTAATAAAATGGTATTTGATGTCTATATTGTGACGAACGAGATTCTTGTAATTTATTTTAAATATTTATTGAATTAAATAAATATTTTTGTGATTTATTTATGGAGTTAAATAAATATTCGATGAAATTGTTGTAGATTAATTTAATTAAATGTGTTACGTTAATTAAATTAATGAGGAATAATTTTATAGTTCGAAGTTATAATTTAATTGGGATTATTAAATTAATCGAGTTGTTAATAATTATAATATTATTGTAATTAATTATTTTAAGTGATTAATTAGAGATTTATTAATTTGTTATAATTAAAAAATAAGAATTTTAGTTATGTGATAATTTGATTTAATGAGTAATATTGGCTTTAATTAATTGAATTTAAATATTAAATTTTGATTAATTAAAGTGTGACAAATAAACTATATAATAAATAAGTTAATTAAAATAAATGGAAAAGATGCATTTATAAATTAGCCAAACATTGTCTTGAGAACGTGGGAGCAGATAAGGTCATACTACGCTTAACTGTTACCCATATACGTATCAGTTACATTATATACGTATAGTTATATCATATATTTGTTTAGTCTGGAAAGCAAATACAGAGAGAAAAAGAGAGTTTTGAGAGAAATTGAGATTGAGGAAGAAGAATTGAGGAATCAAGAGGAGCTTTCCACCATCTTTGTGTAATCCAAACAAGAAAGCAAGGGTAAACACTTAAATTTAAGCTTTAATTTACATTCTTGAGTTTCTCCATGAAAAGTTATTTTAAGTTCTCTGTAATTAAATTTTCACGATTAAATTGTTGAAAAGTTATTTATAATTGTTAATATGCATGTATAATCTACTATGTAAAGATTATAAACGATTTTTGGGTGAATTAATCCATGAAATTTTGATTAGAAACGGAGTTTTGAGTTTACAGTGAAAAATATACGAATATGTGTTATATGTACAAAAATTTATGCTTAATTTGTATATTAATCGGTAAATTGATGATTGAGTATGTTTATAAATTAAGAAACGAAAAGAACGAAATTCGTATAGACTGATTTGGTTGAAAAATGAGTTCATGGTAGTTGATTTTGTTAAGGATGTCTAAAATGGAGTTTTTACAAAAACATTTAATTTATGGGTTTAAATTTAGTTGTTTATATGATTTATGTTGTTAAAATCATGTTATGATTGTTATTAAATGTTTCTGTACAGTTCAGAACTTATGGGTAGGATTAATTTGTTATTCGAGCTAAGTTTTTGGCCTATTTTGGCTTTGTTCAGTGTTCATTCGTGACCTGCAACAACTGTGTCTGTTCAATACCGCTGTCGCGCCGCTCCAAGGTATAGTTGGAGCGATGTCGCGTCCTTTGAAGGTTTGTTTATAGCGCTGACGCGCCGTGAGCAAGGCTAAAACAGGCGCTACCGTGCCTATTGTGACGCCCCCAAAATAGGTATACACAACTCATTTTGAGTCGCCAAATACATGGTACAGAATTCAAATACAAACTTAATTATACAACTGTCGTGCAAAATATGATAAAACATAAGCTAAGAGTTCTAACTACAGCGGAACAAATAATCCATTAGAAGAGTCAAGTAGAGCATGATATCTACTATTTTCTATGATTTAAGAGTTCATCGTCAATATTTTATCTCTGTAACACATTTCAATAAATAATCCACATCACCGAATTATCCATGCACTACAGGCCAAGGATATTCATTAGTATCACATCCAAATATTATCCATGCACTACGGGCCAAGGATATTCGTTATTATATCCACATCATCGAATTATCCATGCACTACGGGCTAAGGATATTCGTTAGTATCACCAATGGTCATGATAATGCCAACAACTGTCCATCAATGTACTACGGGTCAATGAAGACTTTTACCACATCATTTGTAACATTACAGGTCATGATTATACTGATACATAATTCCTGGTCATAATCGTACCAATCAAAAGTCCATCTATGCACTACGGACCAAAGATGACTTTCATCACAATATAAGCATGAGGATGATGACAATGATATAAGCATCGATCAAACGAAATCAAGGATAAATATTAAAGATTTTTAATTTATCCAGAGTTTAAAAATGTCTAAATTGTTAACATAATAATTGCTTTGTGGAGTAAAATTCAAGAATAATATTCATGTATCAAAAATAATTTGGACAGAAAAGAAATCAATTTTAGTCGTGAATAGTACCCCGGGTGAATAGTATCCCGGGTGAATAGTACCTGAGTGAATAGTACCCCGTGAATATTACTTCGTGAATAGTACTCCGTGAATAGTACTCCGGCATGAAAAGATTAAAATTTAAAAAGAATGTTCAGAAAAATATATTTCTAAAACGATACTAGATGAAGCGCAAATTTCAAGGATATTCTACTAATTTAAAGAAGTATAGAAGCAATACTTATCAACATGAGTATAGAATAGGAATATGAAACGAAATAATATTCCTTACATACTACAGAATATGGAAAAAAATATTATTTCATACGAATATTGAATAAAAATAATATCCCTTACAACTGTTGAACGAAAATAATATTCCTTACGAATATTGAACAAAGATAATATTCCTTACTAATATTGAACGAAAATAATATTCCTTAAGAATATTGAATGAAAATAAAATTCCTTACGAATAAGAAAAATAATATCGTAAACTAATATGAAATAAATAATTCCCCTTACCTTAAAAGGAGAGTATTTCTGACTGATATGGCGAGGATATTCATGAAGAAAACTTGTATTATTTTCTACACTTAAAGCTTCCTTAAATTCTAAAGAAATACACTCAATATTATAGAAGAAGAATTCTCTTATTCTGGTGTGATTTTTATTTCTAAACTAATCATCCTATTTATAGGAGAATGGCATGATACTATTTAGGAAAAAAAATCACGGACTGCACAGTAAATTTCAGACGATTTCATGGGCAAAAAATTTTATTTCACATGATTTTTACTATGCAACACTATGTTGCACTATGCAATACTATGCAAATACTATGCAGTACTATGTAAATAATAAAATATAATATAATCTATTATATATATATATATATTCACACACACCCACACACATACACACACTTTACTCATTTTGAAAAATGAATAAGTGGGAGTCCATGTAATAAGCCAAATTTATAATAAATACTTCATAAAAAACTCCTCTATTTATCTCAATTCACTTGGCTTCACTTAACATATTTTTAATAATATTTATTCATCATTAATATTATAACTCGCAATATTAACAATCAGATCATTGCCAGGAAAGAAGGGACTTTTCGATAAGGATTTCTCCTTATTAGCGCACAATTAGGTGACCAAACCCTTTCATTGACAGAACATTCTAGATATTGTCAATAATACAAATAATAATATGAATAATTATGTCGTCTCGATTATTAATTTAATAATATAAAAATATTATTCAGATGATACAGTGACAATAATTGAATCAATCATGTGAGACATTATGTAGCAACTACTATTGTAATAATTGAGTATAACTGAGTGACTTCTCACGTAAGCATCAATAATCAAAGATACTGTACAATACCGTGTACTACTGTGCAACCATGCGCATTACTGTATCGGGTATTTCAACAATTAACGATAAAAGTTTTGCCGTTAATTTTATAAAAAAATTATTTTTGTTATTTTCTAACTGCGGCTCCACCAATGATTGTGTCGTCGTACGAATATTCCCTGATAAAACGAATATTCCCCGACCAAATAATATTTTATGACAACTTGTTTACTTTACAAAATTTATAAATATTACCCATAATTATAACATTATATCAAATCCACACCTTATTATTCAAAATAATATTTAGAGAAAAATTAAATCTTTATTCATAAAAGTTGGGGTCTTACAACCTCCCATTCTTATTAAATTTCGTCCTCGAAATTAGTGTATGTACCTAGTATGTCGAAAAGGTGAGGATACCTTGTTTTTATTTCAGATTCTAACTCTTGAGGTATAACATTTGAGCGTAGAATATGTTTCTTCTTATCCAAGATTTTAACAGGTATCTCCTCATACGTTAAATCTTCCGCTATCTCATCGAGGGTTGAGATTTTCTCTCTTCATCGACTCTTTGTAAAACCCCAAATTTTATGAACAAGATTTAATTTTCTCGAAATAAAATTATTTTTTAATATTATGGTGTGGATTTGATATAATGTTATAGTTGTAGGTAGTATTTATAATTTTTGTAAAGTATGCAAGTTGTTATATAATATTCAATTGGTCGGAAAATATTCGTTTTAACATGGAATATTCGTATGACGGCGCAATCAATGGTGGACCCCATAACGGAATTATTGTCGGATTAAAAAAATGACACAAATATTTTTATTGAAAATAACGGTGGAAGTTTTACCGTTAATACTGTTGAACTACTCGGTAGTAAAAGTACAGTAATACGCGTGGTTGCATAGTAGCACACGGTATTGATTATTAATTCTTATGTGAGAAGTTACTCAGTTATACTTATTTTATTGATCCCCATTTACCTATTTTCTAAAATAATCGGTAGAAAATTTTTATAATAAAAGTGGGGCCCACATGTGGGGCCCATTTGTGTTGGAAAAATGATTTTGGAAGTGGAGGGAGAAAGAGTATACGTATGGAATATATATATATATATATATATATATATATATATATATATATATATATATATATATATATATATATGAGTATATGGTGGGAGAAAATGATAGGTGAAAGTGATAGGTGTGTAATGTGTGTATGAGTGGAAAATGGTGGACAAGTGATAGTATGAGAGTGATGGGTGTAAGATATATGTGTGTGTGTGTGTGTGTGTGTGTGTGTGTGTGTGATAGTGAAAGGAGTATATTGTGTATGAATATAGATATATAATTGGTATATAAATATATGTGATGAAAGTGCTTTTTTTTTGGGGGGGGATTGATGTTGGTTATGGGGGGGATAAAAAAATCAAGTGGTGTATATATAATATTGATATATATAAATTGAAAGCATGTGTTTATATATATATATATATATATATATATATTATATTTTCTTTTTTTATTTTGTTTTTATTGGATGGTTGATTGAAAATTTACATCCGTGATTCTCAAAGTTTTCATCCGTGAGTTGCATATCTATTGCATCCATGATTTGTCCTTACACAGTGCCTTTCCATTCTTCTATAAATAGAAGCACATTCCTTAATTATTTCTTACGAATTCACTAAAACTCCAAAGAGAGAAAGTATAGAGAAACTATAGAAAAGTATTCTACTACTTCCCTACTCTTATATCCAGTTTTTTTTACGGTAAGGGGTATAATTTCTTTTGTATTCATGAAGAGAACTTCTGTTATTCCATTATTTATTATTCTGTTGGAATAACCTGTATACGCGGGCTACCCTATACTTGGTGAAATTCTTCTGTTATTCTATTCTCTATTATTCTGTTGGAATATCCTGTCTGTGCGTGTTACGCCGGACCTGGTTCCGTCTTTATTATTCTGTCGGAATATCCTGTCTGTGCGTTTACGCCGGACCTGGTTCTATTATTTATTATTCTGTCGGAATATCCTGTCTGTGCGTTTACGCCGGACCTGGTTCCATTATTTAGTATTCTGTCGGAATATCCTATCGGTGCGTTTACGCATTACCTGGTTCCGTTATTTATTATTATGTTGGAATAACTTATCTATGCGGTCTATCGCATGCTTGGTGAATTCTTTTGTTATTTCATTCTTTATTATACTCAGTTGGTTAAAGTTTTGGCTTTTATACTCCATGATATTAGTGGAATATCCTTGATATTTGCGCTTCTTCCAGTATATTTTCATGGAAATATTTTTATGAGCATTCTTGAATTTCACTGCACAAAGCAGTATCATGTTGACAATTTGGACGTTATTGGTTCCTGGATAAATTAATTCTTGAACTTGTTTTATTGAATTCTTATATCATTGTCATCATTCTCATGTTTATATTTTGTTAAAAGTCATATGTGGCATGTAGTGCATAGATGGACTTGGTATGATTATAACCAGGGATTATTCGGTGTAATCATGACCGTAATGTTACAAATGATGTGGTAAAAGTCCTCATTGGCCCGTAGTGCATTGATGGACAGTTTTTGGCATGATCATGACCATTGATGAATACACGAATACCTTTGGCCCGTAGTGCATGGATAATTTGTGGTTGTGATACAAATGAATATCCTTGGCCGTAGTGCAGGGATGATGTGGATTATTTATAAAGTTGAGTCCCAGTGATAAAAGTGATGAAAAACCTTTTAAATCATAAACGATAGTAGATTTAATTCTCTACTTGACTCTTTTAATGGATTGCTTGTTCTGCTGCAGTTAAACTTGATGTCTATTGTATTTTATCAGTTTAACTTTGTTGAAGACTAATGATAATTTATTCTGCATTATCTTAGTCATAATAATTTCTTTCAGGTAATAAGAGTGTAGCTGGGTCGAGCAGGGGTAACAAGAGAATAGAACGGTGGTCTCTAGCTATGGAGTTCTCCCTAAGCAGTATAGAAAAGTTCATTTAGTAGTTATATTTGGTGAATCCAATAGGGTAAGGCGTACCCAACGTTGGAAGGGTGTTTTTCCACTATCATACAAGATGTCTAACAACATACAACCTCGTGTCATCATAAGACAAGGTTGTGCACATCCACTTACTGAGTATATCTACGAGCACTACCTATATAATCTTAGTGTTTGTTTGAAGTATAATTCTCAATTAGAGACAGTGGAGATAATGATATGTCAAGAGAAGACTCACCATTGGAAAGAATATGATAGTAATCTTCTCGTTTTTCTTTGGGGTCTATTGGGTCAACCAAGGATAATTCTGTGGACATATGATATCTATCATAACCTAGACGTATGGCCTCCCATGTACGAAGGTTTTCTTGAGCACTTCCCAAAGATTTTAATTTCTAAAATAGTTATTGACTGTACCTTTATGTAATATATCAATGTGAGGTGTTGTCCATAGTTGGGATATGAGTCACAGTTGGTATCAGAGCTTTAGGGATATGATCCCTGGCTGAGATGTGAGATAAGAACTAATAGGGGAGAGACGGGAAATTCCTTCGTTAGTATGACCTACCTAAGTTTACTTGTTATTTAATTGGTCGGTCAGAGTATAGAGATAATATGTGATATGTTAATTAACCCTTGTTTTGTTGCAGTATTTGAAATTGGCATCTAAAAATGTTGAGATAAGCAATGGAGCACAGAAAATCGATGGGTCTCCACGGATCAATAATCAGGACAATGTGCAACAGGATGGCGATAATCCTCTTGTAAACAACAACACTGATCAATTGACGAACGACGATACGTTTAGGAGTTTTTTTGAATTCATACAACATCAGGCGAAGGCGGCTCCTGTTCATAATGCATGTTAAAATAATGGCAACCCATGGTTGGTCACCGCTAAGTAGTTCAAGGAGCTGGGACCACCGGAGTTTTTGGGAAAGCCAGAACCACTTAAGGCAGAGACATGGTTAAAGTAGATCACCAAGATATTTTATATTTTGGGATGCTCAGAGGAGTAAAAGGTTCCCTTTGCCACCTTTATATTGCGTGAAGAGACAGATTACTGGTGAGAATCTGTTAAACGTACCCAGCCTGACGCACTCAAGATGTCTTGGGAGAAATTCCAAGAGCTATTCAATGACAAATAATTTCCCGAAAGCATTCGTCACATGAAGGAGGTGGAATTTATCAAGTTGGAGGAAAACAACATGACCGTGTCACAGTACGAAGCCAAGTTTGCCGAGTTGTCCCGATTTGCATCCCATTTGGTTGATAATGAGGAGAGAATGACGCGAATGTTTCTAAGAGGTTTAAAACCTGAGATACGTCAATATCTTATCTCTCATAAACTGTGTTTGTATTCAGATGTTGTTAATAGGGCTCAGTTATTAGAGCGCGATAACGAGTCAACCCAACAAAAAGAGAGCAGCCGACAAAATGATAATACCGGTGATAACAGTCATCAAAGAGGTGACAATAAGCATGGAGGGAATCAATATGCCAGAAATGGTAACCACTTCGGTGGTGATCATGGCCAAAATAATAAGAATGGATATTTCAAGAAGAGAAGGTTTAACAATGACGTGAAGACGTCGGCACCAACACCCGTTTCAAAGGAAGATGAACGACCACCGGTCGTATGTTTTAAATGCGGACAGGAGGGACACATCCGTCCAAACTGTACGCAGCAATCCAAAGCATATTTTAATTGCAGAAGATAAGGTCACCTAGCTCAATTTTGTCGTATGGAGAAGTCAAGTCCAGTTGGGATAGTGATGCCAAAGGATGTCCCAGACAAACCAAAGCCGGTAGTTTAAGAGAGAGCGTTTTTTTTTCGTGACGAGGAACCTGAATAAAATTATCACTGGTATGTTAGTCATAAACTCTTTTGAAGTCTATATCGTGTTAGATACCGGTTCTACTCACTCTTTTATTCCACCTAGTTATGTTCAATGTTTGAACTTAACTCCGGAGAAGTTAGACTTTGATTTATCTGTTGAAATTCCGTTGGGAGAAACCTTCGTTACCTCCACTATTTATAAATCTTGTTTGATTCAAATCAACACTTTCACGTTACATGTCGATCGTATCTCTTTGAAAATACTTGCCTTTGATGTGATTTTAGGAATCGATTAGTTAACTACTCATCATGTTTTTTTGTAAGGTGGTTAGCTTTCATACTCCTAACCAACCTGTTATACGAATTCAAAGTAACCAAACCACTAAAGTCAATCATTGTCATATCAAGCCATAAGTAAAGAGCCATGGGCCTTTATCTGGTGACTTCCTTGTGTAGAATGCACCGAAGCCAGACTTTATGTAGGCGACATCGTGAATGACGATGGCAAGTTGATAGGTATCAATGTGACGTGCTATCCAAGTCTTGGATGAGGGTCACAATTTTGAACGATATTTCTATTGTTAATAAATTTTTTGACGTATTCTTGAAGACTTCTTAGCCTACCCCTAGAGCGTGAAATCAAATTTTGTATTGGCCCCATTACAAAACCCATTTCTAAAACCCTCAAATATTTCTTCAACTAAAACGAACGTATAATGTGCCAAAGACGTTGGCTCAAGCTGTTGAAGATTACGATAATACCATTCAATATCATCGTAGAAGAGCGAACGTGGTAGCAGACGTGTTGAGTAGAAGATCGTATGCATTTATGAGTGTGATGTTGTTAACACAAAAATCCATATCATATAACTTGTAAATGATGAAGATAGAGTTAAAGACTCTAGAGACCCACGTGAAGATAACGAATATACGATTAGAATCGACTTTAATCGATAAAGTTAAAGTCTCTCAAGCTACATACTCAGAGCTGGTGAATGTGAAGAAGAAGGTTCAAGAGGCCGTTATTCTAGAAGCAAAAATTAATGAAGAAAGGAAATCTCAACCCTCGTTTTAATTGTCCCATTTAAAATTCTCGATCGAGTAGGAACTGTGGCTTATAGACTCGTTTTACCGCTAAGTATGTCGCGTGTTCATAACGTTTTTAACGTATCGACGTTACGTAAATATGTGGACGACCCGAACCACATTATTAATTTTGAACCGGATGAGATAGCATATGATTTAACGTATGAGGAAATACGTGTTAAAATCTTGGATAAGAAGGATTATATTCGACACTCAACGGTTATACCTCAAGAGTTAGAATATGAAATGAAGTCAAGGTATCCTCACCTGTTCGGCATAATAGGTACGTACGTAAATTTCGAGGGCAAAATTTCATAAGGAGGGGAGATTGTAAAACCCCAAATTTTACGAATAAGATTTAGTTTTCTCGAAATAAATTTTTTTTTTAATATTATGGTGTGGATTTGATATAATATTATAGTTGTGGGTAGTATTTATAAATTTTACAAAGTATGCAAGTTGTTATATAATATTCAATTGGTCGGGGAATATTCGTTTTAACAAGGAATATTCGTATAACGGCGCAATCATTGGTGGACCCCACAATGAAATTATTGTCGGATTGAGAAAATGACAAAAATATTTTTATTGAAAATAACGGCGGAAGTTTTACCGTTAATACTGTTGAACTACTCGATAGTAAAAGAACAGTAATACGCGTGGTTGCATAGTAGCTCACGATATTGATTATTGACGCTTATGTGAGAAGTTACTCAGTTTTACTTATTTTATAGACCCTCATTTACCCATTTTCCAAAATAATCAGAAGAAAATTTTTATAATAAAAGTGGGGCCCATTTGTGTTGGAAAAATGATTTTGGAAGTGGAGGGAGAAAGAGTATACGTATGGAATATATATATATATATATATATATATATATATATATATATATATATGTGTGTGTGTGTGTGTGTGTGTGTGTGTGTGTGTGTGTGTGTGTGTGTGTGTGTGTGTGTGTGTGTATGTAATGAGTATATGGTGGGAGAAAAGGATAGGTGAAAGTGATAGGTGTGTAATGTGTGTGTGAGTGGAAAATAGTGGAAAAGTGATAGTATGAAAGTGATGGGTGTAAGATATGTGTGTGTGTGTGTGATAGTGAAAGGTGTATATTGTGCGTGAATATAGATATATAATTGGTATATAAATATATATATATATATATATATATATATATATATATATATATATATATATGATGAAAGTGATTTTGGGGAGGGGGGGATTGATGTTGGTTATGGGGGGATAAAAAAATCAAGTGGTGTATATATAATATTGATATATATAAATTGAAAGCATGTTTATATAAATAAATATATATATATATATATATATATATATATATATATATTTTTTTAATTTGTTTTTATTGGATGGTTGATTGAAAATTTGCATCCGTGATTCTCAAAGTTTTCATCCATGAGTTGCGTATCTATTGCATCCATGATTTTTCCTTACACAGTGCCTTTCTATTCTTCTATAAATAGAAGCTCATTCCTTCATTATTTCTTACGAATTCACTAAAACTCCAGAGAGAGAAATTATAGAGAAACTATAGAAAAGTATTCTGCTACCTCCCTACTCTTATATCCAGTTTTTTTTACGATAAGGGGTATTATTTATTTTGTATTCATGAAGAGAACTTCTGTTATTTCATTATTTATTATTCTGTTGGAATAACCTGTATACGCAGACTACCCTATACTTTAGCCCTTATTTTTAATAAAAAAAATTTGTCGTTTTCTCAATCCGACAATAATTCCGTTTAGGGGTCCACCAATGATTGTGCCGTTGTACGAATATCTGTTAAAACGAATATTCCCCGACCAATCGAATATTATATAACAACTTGCGTACTTTGCAAAATTTATAAATATTACCCACAACTATAACATTATACCAAATTAACTCTATAATACTCAAAAATGATATTTATAGAAAATTCATCTTTATTTATAAAAGTTGGGGTCTTACAACCTCCCCTTCTTAAGAAATTTCGCCCTCGAAATTAGGGTACGTACCTGGTATGTCGAAGAGGTAAGGAAACTTTGATTTCATTTCAGATTCTAACTCCCAAGTCATTTCCTCCACATCGTGGTTTCTCCACAAAACTTTGACTTGAGGTATAACCTTGGAGCGTAGAATATGTTCCTTCTTATACAAGATTTGAACAGGAACTTCTTCATACGTCAAATCTTCTTCTATTTCGTTCGGTTCTAACGCAATAATGTGGATCGGGTCTTCCACATATTTACGTAACATGGATATGTGAAAAATGTTATGAACACGAGACATACTTGGCGGTAAAGCGAGTCTATAAGCCACAGTTCCTACTCTATCGAGGATTAAAAATGGACCGATGAATCGAAAATTGAGCTTTCCTCTCTTTCCAAATCTCGTAACTCCTTTCCATGGAGCAACACGTAAGAACACATGATCTCCTATATCAAATTCCACGTCCTTTCGATGAAGATCAGCATAACTCTTTTGTCGATCTTGTGAGGTTTTTATACGTTGTCAGATCGTTTGAATCTTTTCTGTAGTCATACGTACCAACTCCGGTCCCAACAACGTTGCTTCACCCACCTCATCCCAGCATACTGGAGAACGACATTTTCTTCCATACAATGCTTCGAATGGAGCCATGCCAATACTTGCTTGATAACTGTTGTTGTAGGAAAACTCCACCAATGGTATGAACTTGTCCCAACTTCCCTTGAAGTCAAGGACACAGAGTCTTAGTAAATCTTCTAGAGTTTGAATAGTCCTCTTTGATTATCTGTCCGTCTGAGGATGATATGCCGAACTATATCGTAAATCCGTGCCCATAGCTTTTTGTAAACTAACCCAAAATCGTGAAGTGAATCTTGGGTCTCGATCAGAAACTATGGATACTGGCATACCATGCAGTCTTACAATCTCGTTTATGTACATAAGAGCAAGACGTTCAAGTGTATAAGTTTCTCGTATCGGTAAGAAATGAGCATACTTGGTCAATCTATCAATAATGACCCAAATCGCATCTATACCTTGAGAAACTTTAGGAAGACCGGTAACGAAATCCATGGTAATGTGCTCCCACTTCCATTCTGGAATTTCAAGTGGTTGCAATAGACCTTTTGGTACTTGATGCTCCGCTTTGACTCGTTGACAAGTTAGACACCTTGAGATAAACAGCGCTATCTCTCTCTTCATATTGCTCCACCAAAATGTATGACGAAGATCATGATACATTTTGGTACTTCCAGGATGGATTGCAAACGGTGTGTTGTGCGCCTCCATCATGATTTTATACTTTAAATCAGGGTTGTTAGGAACACAAAGTCTAGAGTTGACTTGAAGTATTCCTTCTTCATCGATTCTTGCTTCCGGCATAGCACCTTCTTGCACTTTCTCCCTCATACGCATCAGCTCCAGGTCTGTAGCTTGAGCAGCTTTAACTTTATCGATTAAAGTTGGTTCTACTCGTATATTCGCCATCATCATATGGGTCCCTGGAGTCTTTAACTCTATCTCCATCCTTTACAAGTCACACAAAATGGGCCTTTGTGTTGACAATATCGCACTCGTACTTGCATATGATCTTCTACTCAATGTGTCAGCTACCACGTTCGCTTTTCCAAGATGGTATTGAATGGTATGATCATAATCTTTCAACAGTTCAATCCAACGTCGTTGTCGCATGTTGAGTTCCTTTTGAGTGAAGAAATATTTGAGGCTTTTATGATCCGTAAAGATCTCCACCTTCTCCCCATACAAGTAATGCCTCCAAATTTTAAGTGTAAAGACAACAGCTGCCAACTCTAGATCATGAGTAGGATAATTCCTCTCATATTCCTTGAGTTGTCTTGATGCATAGGCTATGACTTTTCCATGTTGCATGAGAACGCATCACAACCCTTTGCTCGAAGCATCACTGTAGATGACAAATCCCTCCGAACCAGATGGTATTGTTAGAACAGGTGCTGAAATGAGTCTCCTCTTGAGTTCTTGAAAACACTTCTCACATTCTTTGCTCCAACCGAACTTTGTATCTTTCTGAGTCAGCTGAGTTAATGGAGTAGCGATTCGAGAAAATTCTTCCACGAATCTCCGATAATAACCAGCTAAACCAAGAAAGCTACGTACTTCGGTCACTGATTTAGGTTGCTCCCAGCTTTGAATAGCTTCAATCTTTGTCGGGTTAACTGATATTCCACGACTTGATACTACGTGCCCAAGGAATGCTACCTCTTCCAGCCAGAACTCGCATTTCTTCAACTTGGCATAAAGCTTGTATTCACGAAGTTTTTGGAGTACCAGCCCCAAGTGTTGCTCATGATCTTCACGGCTTTTGGAATAAATAAGGATGTCATCAATAAAGACGACCACAAAGTGATCCAAATATTCCTTGAATACCCGATTAATCATATCCATGAAGGCAGCAGGAGCATTAGTCAATCCAAAGGACATGACTAGGAATTCATAATGCCCGTACCGAGTTCTGAAAGCCATCTTGGGAATATCCTCAGTTCTAACCATCAGCTGATGATATCCAGAACGAAGATCAATCTTTGAAAAGAATTGTGCTCCTTGCAACTGGTCAAACAGGTCATCAATACGTGGCAATGGGTACCTGTTTTTGATGGTGACATGATTCAACTCCCGATAATCAATACAAAGTCGCATACTTCCATCTTTCTACTTCACGAATAGCACAGGAGCACCCCAAAAAGAAGTACTAAGACGAATAAAGCTAATGTCTAACAATTCCTGTAGTTGGATCTTTAACTCCTGAAGTTCAATAGGAGCCATTCGATATGGGGCTTTGGAAATGTGTTTTGTACCGGGTTCAAGGTCGATACAAAATTCAATTTCACGCTCTGGGGGTAGGCCAGGAAGTTCTTTAGGGAATACGTCAGGGAATTTATTAACAATAGAAATATCATTCAAAATTGACGTATTTTTATTTAGTTCTGTGACATGAGCTAAGAAAGCTTGACATCCGTTTTTCAATAAACGAATAGCTTTATTGCTTGAGATGACAGCGATTGATTTTAATGGTTTGGTTGCTTGAATTCGCATAATAGGTCGATTAGGAATATGAAAGCTAACAACCTTACGAAAATAATCAATTTTTGCATGATGAGTAGTTAACCAATCAATCCCTAGAATCACGTTAAATGCAAGTATTTTTAATGAAATAAGATCGACAGGTAATGTGTGGGTACCAACTTGAACCAAACAAGACTTATAAACCGTGGATGTAATGAAGGTTTCTCCCAATGGAGTTTCAACAGATAAGTCAAAGTCTAATTTTTTCGGAGTCAAATTTAATCGATGAGCGCAAATAGGAGAAATAAAAGAATGGGTAGAACCGGTATCAAATAAAGTAAAGACTTCATTAGAGTTTATGATAATCTTACCCGTGATGACCTCATTCGGGTTCCTTGCTTTCTGGGAGGTCACAACAAATGCTCTCCCTTGCACTACCGGTTTTGACTTTTCTGGGACGGCCTTTAGTGTCTCCATCTTAGCTGAACTTATTTTTGGTAAACGATAAAATTGAGCTAAATGACCTTCTCTTCCACAATTATAAAATGCTTTAGACGGCATCGCGCAGTTTGGACTGATGTGTCCCTCCCCTCCGTATTTAAAACATATGATAGGTGGTCATTCTCCTTCCTTAACAACGGGTGCTGGTGCTGACGTCTTTCCGTCATTGTTGAATCTCCTCTTCTTGAAATTACCATTCTTATTGTTTTGGCCCTGATTACCACCGAAGTGGTAACCATTTCTGGCCTGTTGATTCCCTCCACGCTTGTTGTCACCGTTTCGATGACTGCTCTCACTGGTATTACCATTTTGTCGACTGCTCTCTTTTGGTTGCGTTGACTCGTTATCGCGCTCTACTAACTAAGCCTTATTCACAACATCTGAATACAAACACAGTTTATGAGAAATAATATGTTGACGTATCTCAGGTTTCAAACCTTGCAAAAACATTTGCGTCATTCGCTCTTCATTATCCACCAAGTGGGACGCAAATCGGGACAACTCAGCAAATTTAGCCTCATACTGCGACACGGTCATATTATTCTGCTCTAATTTGATGAACTCTACCTCCTTCATGTGACGAATACTTTCGGGAAAGTATTTGTCATTGAACAGCTCTTGGAACTTCTCCCAAGACATCTTCAGTGCGGCAGGTTGAGTACGCTTAATCGATTCCCACCAGTAATCTGCCTCTCCTCGCAACATAAAGGCGGCAAAGGGAACCTTTTGCTCCTCGGAGCATCCCAAGACATCAAATATCTTGGTGATGTACTTTATCCATGTTTCCGCTATAAGCGGTTTTGGCTCTCCCTTAAACTCCGGTGGTCCAAGCTCCTTGAACTGTTTAGCGGTGACCGTCCGAGAGTTTTCAATGTTTCCACCTATATTTTGGACAGGAGCCGATCTCGCCTGTTGTTGCATGAACTGCATAAAGCTTTTGAACATTCCATCATTCATCATTTGGTCAGTGTTGTTGTTTGCATGAGGATTGTCACCTTCCTGATGCACATTATCCTGATTATTGATATGTGGCGAATCAACAGTCGCCTGTGCTCCATTGCTATTCTCAACATTCTCAGATGCCATTTTCAGATACTGCCACAAAATGAAAGTTAATTGATATGTCATATATTATCCTTATATTATGACCGACCAATTAAATATCATGCAAATAAACTTAGGTAGGTCATACTAACGAAGGAATTCCACGTCTCTCCCCTCCTAGTTCTATACTCACATCTTAGCCAGGGAACATATCCCTAAGCTCTGATACCAACTGTGACGCCCCCAATATTAGGTAAACATCACCCATCTTGCGTCGTCAGATACAAGGTACAGAATACAAATACAACTTACTAATACAACTGTCGTGTACAATACGACAAAATATAACTGTGAGTTTGAATATAATTATTGTCTACTAGAGACTATACAAACTCAACTAGCCCAGTAAGAAATATAACTCTGTTCCCCGACTCGTCCCAGCTATATTCTCATTTCCTGAAGAGAACAGTGAAAGAAAGGGTGAGCTCAACTAGCCCAGTAAGAAATATTATGACTAAGATAATGCAGAATAAATTATCATTATCCTTCAACAGTGTTAAACTGATAAAATATAACAAACATAAAGTTTAACTGCAACGGAACAAGCAATCCATTAAAAGAGTCAAGTAGAGAATAAAATTAATTGTCTTCTATGATTTAAAAGGTTTCTCAACACTGTTATCACTGGGACTCAGCTTAATAAAATAATCCACATCATCGAATCACCCCTGCACTACGGCCAAGGATATTCGTGTATTCATTAATGGTCATGATCATGCCAACAACTGTCCATCAATGCACTACGGGCCAATGAGGACTTTTACCACATCATTTTTAACATTACGGTCACGATTATACCGAATAATCCCTGGTCATAATCATACCAAGTCCAACTATGCACTACAGGCCACAGATGACTTTCAACATTTTATAAACATAAGGATGATGACAATGATATAAGAATTCAATAAAACAAGTTCAAGAATTAATTTATCCAAGAATTAAAGTCCAAATTATCAGCATGATACTGCTTTGTGGAGTAAAATACAAGAATGCTTAGAAGAATATTTTCATGAAAAGATGCTGGATGAACCGCAATTATCAAGGATATTCCACTAATTTCATAGAGTGTAGAAGTTAAAACTTAACCAACTGAGTATAATAAAGAATAGAATAACAAAAGAAATCACCCGGCATTCGATAGACCGCACAGACAGGTTATTCCAACATAATAATAAATAATGGAACCAGGTCCGGCGTAAACGCACAGACAGGATATTCCGACAGAATAATAAATAATGGAACCAGGTCCGGCGTAAACGCACAGACAGGATATTCCGACAAAATAATAAATAATGGAACCAGGTCCGGTGTAAAACACACAGACAGGATGTTCCAACAGAATAACAGAAGAATGTCACCAAGTATAGGATAGACCGCGTATACAGGTTATTCCAACAAAATAATAAGAAATGGAATAACAACAGTTCTCTTCATGAATAAGAAAGAATAACACCCCTTACCGTTTTAAAGAAGAACTGAAATAAGGAAGTAGTTAAGTAGCAGAATACTTTTCTTCTCTCTCTCTATAGTTTCTCTCTATAGTTTCTCTCTCTAGAGTTCAGTGAATTCATAAGAAATAATGAAGGAATGAGCTGCTATTTATAGAAAAATAGAATACATAGTAACTAATCCATGAACGGTCCAGATTGATTACTTTAATCTGACGGTCCATATTTAAAGAAAAATCTTTTAAATAAAATATAATATATTCTATTTATAGAATAACTTTAATAAAGTATTCTGTTTTATATAAAAAGATGTTTCTGTTTTATTACGTTAATAATATGAATAAAACAAAACTTCATTATCGCTAAATAACTTATATTATTAACTGACAATAATTGAATCAGATTGAGTGACTTCTCATATAAGCATTAATAATCAATACCGTGTGCTACTATGCAACCAGCCGTATTACTGTACTTTTACTACCGAGTAGTTCAGCAGTATCAATGGTAAAACTTCTGCCGTTATTTTTAATAAAATATTTTTGTCGTTTTCTCAATTCGACAATAATTCCGTTGTGGGGTCCACCAATGATTGTGTCGTTCTACGAATATCTGTTAAAACGAATATTCTCCGACAAATCGAATATTATATAACAACTTGCGTACTTTACAAAATTTATAAATATTACCCACAACTATAACATTATACCAAATTAACTCCATAATATTCAAAAATGATATTTATAGAAAATTCATCTTTATTTATAAAAGTTGGGATCTTACAGTCTACCCTATACTTGGTGAAATTCTTCTATTATTCCATTCTTTATTATTCTGTTGGAATATCCTGTCTGTGCATTTTACGCCGGACCTGGTTCCGTCTTTATTATTCTGTCGGAATATCATGTCTGTGCGTTTACGCCGGACCTGGTTCTATTATTTATTATTCTGTCGGAATATTTTGTCTGTGCGTTTACGCCGGACCTGGTTCTATTATTTAGTATTCTGTCGAAATATCCTGCCGGTGCGTTTACGCATGACCTGGTTCTGTTATTTATTATTCTGTTGGAATAACTTGGCTGTGCGGTCTATCACATGCTTGGTGAATTCTTTTGTTATTTCATTCTTTATTATACTCAGTTGGTTAAAGTTTTGGCTTTTATACTCCATGAAATTAGTGGAATATCCTTGATATTTGCGCTTCATCCTGTATATTTTCATGGAAATATTCTTTTGAGCATTCTTGTATTTTACTGCACAAAGCAGTATCATGTTGACAATTTGGACGTTATTGGTTCTTTGATAAATTAATTCTTGAACTTATTTTATTGAATTCTTATATCATTGTCATCATCCTCATGTTTATATTTTGTTAAAAGTCATCTGTGGCATGTAGTGCATAGATGGACTTGGTATGATTATAATCAGGGATTATTCGGTGTAATCATGACCGTAATATTACAAATGATGTGGTAAAAGTCTTTAATGGCCCGTACTGCATTGTGGACAGTTGTTGGCATGATCATGACCATTGATGAATACACGAATACCTTTAGCCCGTAGTACATGGATAATTTGTGGTTGTAATACTAATGAATATCATTGGCCGTAGTGCAGTGATGATGTGGATTATTTATAAAGCTGATTTCCAGCGATAAAAGTGATGAAAAACCTTTTAAATCATAAAAGATAGTAGATTTAATTTTCTACTTGACTCTTTTAATGGATTGCTTGTTCCGCTGCAGTTAAACTTGATGTCTATTATATTTTATCAGTTTAACATTGTTGAAGACTAATGATAATTTATTCTGCATTATCTTAGTCATAATATTTCTTGCAGGGCTAGTTGAGCTCACCTTTTCTTTCACTATTCTCTTCAGGAAATGAGAATATAGCTGGAACGAGTCAGGGAACGGAGTAATAGTCCGTATAATAGTATTAGTAGTCCTCACTATTCTGTTAAATAGTGTGACAATAAATGTAATGAAGACTCTATTGGGTGTGGATATTGTCTAGATGACAATATTTGTATTAAAACTCACAGCATTTTTTTTGTCGTATTTTACACGACAGTTGTATAATTAAGATTGTATTTGTATTCAGTTCTTTGTATCTGGCGACCCAAGATGGGTGATGTATACCGATTTTGGGGGCGTCACACTCTTACTTCTGGAATAACACATTCTTGTACTTTCTTCCTCATATTCATCAGCTTGAGCAACTTTAACTTTATCGATTAAAGTCGGTTCTACTCGTATATTTGATATCATTACGTGGGTCCTTGGATTCTATAATTCTATCTCCATCATTTGTAAGTCATACGAAATGGGTCTTTGTGTTAACAATGTCACACTCGTAACCGCATACGATCTTCTAATCAACGCATCAGCTACCACGTTCGCTTTTCCAGGGGAATTGAATGATATAATCGTATTCTTTCAACAGCTCGAGTCAACGTCTTTGGCGCAACTGGTGAAATAAGTCATCAATGTAAGGTAGTGGGTACCTATTTTTTATGGTGACATGGTTCAACTACCGATAGTCAATGCAAAGTCGCATACTCCCATACTTTTTCTTTATGAATAAAACAGGAGCACCCCAAGGAGATGTACTAGGACGAATGAAACCAATATCCAACAACTCTTGTAGTTGGGTTTTAACTCCTGAATTTCAATAGGAGCCATTCGATATGGGATTTTGAAAATGGGTTTTATACCGGGTTCAAAGTCGATACAAAATTCAATATCACGCTCTGGGGGTAGGCCAGAAAGTTCTTCAGGAAATACGTCAGAAAATTCATTAACAACAGAAATATTATTCAAATTCGATGTAATTTTGTTCAATTCCATGACATGGGTTAAGAAAGCTTGACATCCGTTTTTCAATAAACGAATGGCTTTATGGCTTGATATGAAAGTGTTTGACTTTAGTGGTTTGGTTGCTTTAATCTGCATAATAGGTTAGTTAGGAATATGAGAACTAACAACCTTACGAAAATAATCAATTTTAGCATGATGAGTGGTTAACCAATCAATCCCTAAAATCACATCAAACGCAAGTATCTTTAAAGAGATAAGATCAACAGGTAAGGTGATGGTCCCAACTTGAATCAAGCAAGATTTATAAATAGTGGATGTAATGAAAGTTTCTCCTAACGGAGTCTCAACAGATAAGTCAAAGTCTAATTTCTTCGTCGTCAAACTCAAACGTTGAGCACAAGTAGGAGAGATAAAAGAATGGGTCGAATCGGTATCTAATAAGATATAGATTTAGCAAGAATACTTTATGATTAACTAACCCGTGATAGCTTCGTTCGGGTTACTCGCTTTTTGAGAAGTCGTGAAAAATGCTATCCCTTAGACTACCGACTTTATTTTGTCCGTATTCGCCTTTAATTGGTGCCACCATCCCAGCTGGACTTGATTTTGCTATAGGACAAAATCGAGCTATGTGACCGTCCTTTCCATAACTAAAACATACCTTGGAAGGCTGTGAACAGTTTGGACTTATGTGTCCCTCCTCTCCGCATCTGTAGCATTTAACTTGCGGTCGTTCTCCTCCTCTAGAATTTGTTGCTGGTGTTGGTTTTGCTGCCAATGTCTTCCCGTCATTGTTGAATCTTCTCTTTTTAAAATTTCCACTTGACTCACCTCTCCTATTATCTTCGCCATGATTACCACCGAAGTGATTACCATTTCTGGCATGATAATTTCCTCCACGATGGTTATCATTGTTCCGATGACCGTTCCCACTGATACAATTATTATAGTGTTGTTGGTCGTTATCTTTTGGATGAGCTAACTCATTATCGCACTCCAATAACTGAGCTCAATTTACAACATCTGAATACAAATAAAGTTTGTGAGAAATGAGGTATTGACATATTTCGGGTTTCAAACCTCGCAGAAAAATTCGCGACATTCTTTCCTTATTATCAACCAAATGGGATGCAAACCGGGACAACTCGGCAAACTTAGCATCATACTGCGACACGGTCATATTGTTTTTCTCCAGCTTGATGAAATCTACCTCCTTCATGTGGCGAATACTTTCGGGAAAGTACTTGTCGTTGAACAATTCTTGGAACTTCTCCCAAGACATCTTGAGTGTGACAGGCTGAGTACGCTTTACGGATTCCTACCAGTAATATGTCTCTCCTTATAACATGAAGGTAGAAAAGGGAACCTTTTGCTCCTCGGAGCATCCCAAGACATCAAATATCTTGGTGATCTGCTTTATCCACGTCTCTGCCGTAAGTGGTTCTGAATTTTTGAAAAACTCTGGTGGTCCCAGCTCCTTGAACTGCTTAGCAGTCACCATCAGTGAGTTGCCAGTATTTCCACCTTTATTTTGAACAGGAGTCTCTCTCGCCTGATGTTGCATGAATTGTAGAAAACCTTTGAACATCCCATCTTTCATCATTTGGTCGGTGTTGTTGTTTACAGGAGGAACAGTGTCGTCCTGTTGGACGTTCTCCTAGTTGGTGATTAAAGGTGTCTCAACGGTCTCATTCACTCTATTGTTAATATTTTCAGCTGCCATTCTCAAATCCTGTCATAAAATAAGGGTTAATTAAAGAAATTGACATACCACATATTATCCCTATATTCTGACCGACCAATTAAACACAAATAAGCTTAGGTAGTTCACACTAGCGAAGGATTTACTCGTCTCTCCCCTCCTAGTTCTGTTCCCCGATCTCCGTCAGAGACCATATCCCTAAGCTCTGATACCAACTGTGAAGTCCCCAAAATAGGTATACACTACCCATTCTGAGTTACCAAATACATGGTACAGAAAACAACTACAACTTCATTATAACAATTATCGTGCAAAATACGACAACACATATACTATGACTTTAAATACAAATATTGTCAAATAGACAGTATTCAAACTCAAAAGGAGTCCTCATTATAATTATTATCACACTATTTTATAAAATAGTGAGGACTGCTAAAACAACTGACTGGAAACATCACTTCATACCCCGACTAGTTTCCGCTATATTCTCGCCTCCTGAGAAGAAAAATGGAACAAAAAGAAAAAGGGTGAGCTCAACTAGCCTAGTAAAGATTATTATGACTAAGATAATGTAGAACAAATTATCGTTAGCCTTCAATAAATCAAATAAAATATAACGAATAACCAGTTTTAGATCAATATTCGCAGCGGAAATAACAATTCATTAGAAGAATTAAATAGAGAATGAAGTCTACTATCTTCTATGATTTAAAAGTTCATCATAAATATTTTATCCCTATAACATCAATCAATATACATCTTAAACCAAATATTCATCTTTGCGCTACGGGCCAAAGATATTCATTTGTATCACCAGTTGGTCATGTTCATCTCAACACTTGTCCATCTTTGCATTATGGACCAAAGATATTCATCAGGTAATCACTCATCTTTGCACTACAGGCCAAAGTTATTCTGTTATATCATCATTTAAGACAGAGGATGATCAAAATATTTTAAAGAAAACGAATTCAGTGAGATAAAAGATCAAATATTAGGGATTCGTACTTCGGTTTATCCAAGTTCAAAAATACTCCATAATAAACCATAGCTGAATAAAATTTAAGAATGAAGATCAAAACATGGATACAATCAAAGATAGTAACCATAATATACATCTTGGACAAAGAAGAGAAAAATTCATTTTTTTGTGAATAGTGTCGTATTCGTGAATAGTGCCGTATACATGAATAATAATTCTGACACAAAAAGGAAGAAATTTCACAAGAAAAATCATACTTCATGAATAGTACTCGTGAATAGTACCGTATTCATGAATAGTGTCGTATACGTGAATAGTATCATATACGTGAATAGTAATCTCAACATAAAAAGGTAAAAATTTCATAATAAAATTCATACCAATATTTTGGCATAATGATATTGAACGAAATAACATCATTTACGAAAAAAATAACATCCTTTACCTCAAAAAAATAATATTTTCGGCTGAAATATAAGGTATAAGGCTGAAGGAAACTTATATTTAATAGCAACTCTCAGAGTATCTAAATACTCACAAAATACGCTCGATAATATAGAGAAAGAAAGCTTATGATTCTGGTGAGATTTTTAATTCTAACTAAGCACCCTTGTGACGCCCCCAAAATTAGGTATACATCACCCATCTTGGGTCGTCAGATACAAAGTACAGAATACAAATACAACTTACTAATACAACTGTCGTGTACAATACGACAAAACATAAACTGCAAGTTTGAATACAAATATTATCTTCTAGAGAGTATTCATACTCAAAAGGAGTCCTCATTACATTTATTAACACACTATTACATAAAATAGTGAAGACTACTAACTAATACTATCATTCGAACCATCACTCCGTTCCCCGACTTGCCTCGGCTACGTTCTCATTTCCTGAAGAGAACAGTGAAAGAAAGGGTGAGCTCAACTAGCCCAGTAAGAAATATTATGACTAAGATAATGCAGAATAAATTATTATTAGCTTTCAACAATGTTAAACTGATAAAATATAATAGACATCAAGTTTAACTGCAGCGGAACAAGCAATCCATTAAAAGAGTCAAGTAAAAAATAAACTCTACTATCTTTTATGATTTAAAAGGTTTTTCAACACTGTTATCGCTGGGACTCAGCTTAATAAAATAATCCACATCATCGAATCACCCCTGCACTACGGCCAAGGATATTCGTGTATTCATTAATGGTCATGATCATGCCAACAACTGTCCATCAATGCACTACGGGCCAATGAGGACTTTTACCACGTCATTTGTAATATTACGGTCATGATTATACCGAATAATCCCTGGTCATAATCATACCAAGTCCATCTATGCACTACAGGCCACAGATGACTTTTAACATTTTATAAACATGAGGATGATGACATTGATATAAGAATTCAATAAAACAAGTTCAAGAATTAATTAATCCAAGAATTAACAACGTCCAAATTGTCAACATGATACTGCTTTGTGGAGTAAAATTCAAGAATGCTTAAAAGAATATTTTCATGAAAAGATACTAGATGAAACGCAATTATCAAGAATATTCCATAAATTTCATGGAGTATAGAAGTCAAAACTTAACCAATTGAGTACAATAAAGAATGGAATAACAAAAGAAATCACCATGCATGCGATAGACCGCACAGACAGGTTGTTCTAACAGAATAATAAATAATGGAACCAGGTCCGACGTAAACGCACAGACAGGATATTCCGACAGAATAATAAATAATGGAACCAGGTCCGGCGTAAACGCACAGACAGGATATTCCGACAGAATAATAAATAATGGAACCAGGTCCGGTGCAAAATACACAGACAGGATGTTCCAACATAATAATAATAAAAACGGAACCAGGTCCGGTGTAAAACACACAGACAGGATGTTCCAACAGAATAATAATAAAAACAGAACCAGGTCTGGTGTAAAATACACATACAGGATGTTCCAACAGAATAATAATAAAAACGGAACCAGTTCCGATGTAAAACACACAGACAGGATGTTCCAACAGAATAATAGAAGAATGTCACCAAGTATAGGGTAGACCACGTATACAGGTTATTCCAACAGAATAATAAGAAATGGAATAACAACAGTTCTCTTCATGAATAAGAAAGAATAACACCCCTTACCGTTTTAAAGAAGAGCTGAAATAAGGAAGTAGTTAAGTACCAGAATACTCTTCTTCTCTCTCTCTATAGTTTCTCTCTATAGTTTCTCTCTCTAGAGTTCAGTGAATTCGTAAGAAATAATGAAGGAATGAGCTGCTATTTCTAGAAAAATAGAATGCATAGTAACTAATCCATGAACGGTCCAGATTGATTACTTTAATCTGACGGTCCATATTTAAAGAAAAATCTTTTAAATAAAATATAATATATTCTATTTATAAAATAACTTTAATAAAGTATTCTGTTTTATATAAAAAGATGTTTCTATTTTATTACGTTAATAATACGAATAAAACAAAACGTCATTATCGCTAAATAATTCATATTATTAACTGACGATAATTGAATCAAACTGAGTGACTTCTCACATAAGCATTAATAATCAATACCGTGTGCTACTATGCAACCACACGTATTACTGTATTTTTACTACCGAGTAGTTCAACAGTAACAATGGTAAAACTTCTGCCGTTATTTTTAATAAAATATTTTTGTTATTTTCTCAATCCGACAATAATTCCGTTGTGGGGTCCACCAATGATTGTGTCGTTGTACGAATATTTCTGTTAAAACGAATATTCCATGACCAATCGAATATTATATAACAACTTGCGTACTTTACAAAATTTATAAATATTACCCACAACTATAACATTATATCAAATTAACTCCATAATATTCGAAAATGATATTTATAGAAAATTCATCTTTATTTATAAAAGTTGGGGTCTTACAACCCTATTTATAGGAAAATGCTATAACGCTAAAGTAGACTAACCTGCTATCTGATGGCTTTACCAGCTACTATTCACGCCCACCACTTTTGAAATAAAATTTTAGCACATTTCTCATCAACCAAAAGTGGGGCCCACCCATATTTTTAATAAAAATATTTATTTATGTAACTTCAATAATTCATAATAAATAGCATTTTTATTAGAAAAATTCAAATCTCATGTCTATTCCATAGAAAATTTAATTCTCTACAACTTTATAGAAGTAAGTTTTTCCAAATTCCAAACAGAAAATATTTGTAATCAAGATACGGATGATTTTTAATACCTCTATTCTGATAAAATACTGATAAAACACCTCAACATTAATTCTTTCATTTATATCCACATAAAATAAATATTTTTTTATCATATAAATTAATAATTAATTATTCATAAATAATATTACAGAATCATAATTATGACAACCAGGTCGTTCCTAGGGGAGAGAGGGGCTTTTCGATAAGAATTTCTCCTTACTAATGCACAATTAAGTGACCAAACCCCTTTTCCAGACAGAACTTCCTTAGACATTGCCAATAATGCTATCTAATAATATTATTCAAATAATATGAATTATTGATCTAATAATGGGAAATACTGTGCAGTAATAATTATTGAAACAACAATATTATAAAATATCAACGTAGCAATTATTGAATCAATAAAATAAAATATTGAACAGTAATTACTGCAGCAATTATTGAGTAACGCCTTCTTACGTGAGAATTAATAATCCAAAAATATTGTGCAATATCATGTGCTACTATGCAACCACGCATATTACTGTATTTTAACCACCGGGCATTCCAACAGTATTAACAGTAACAATTACGCCGTTATTTGTAAAAACTCAAACTTGTCATTTTTTTTATCCGACCGTTTTCCGTTATGGGGCCTACAAATGACTGCACCATCATACATATATTCCCCGACAACAAGAATATTTCACGACCAAACGAATAGTCTCCGACAAAAAGAATATTTCACGACCAAATGAATATTTCCTGACAACAATGAATATTTTATAGCCACTTGCTTATTTTATAAAATTTGCACATTTCACCCATAACCAAAGCATTAACACCTTACTATTTCAAAATTATTAATAGAGGAAATTCAAATTTATTTATAAAAAATTGGGGTCTTACAACATCCCCTCCTTATGAAATTTCGTCCTCGAAATTTACATACGTACCTGGTGTTTCGAAAAAATGAGGGTACCTCGCTTTCATTTTCGATTCCAACTCCCAGATCATTTCCTCAATAGCATGGTTCCTCCACAAAACTTTAACTTGTGGTATAACTTTTGTGTGTAGGACATGCTCCTTCCTATCCAAGATCTTAATAGGTACCTCCTCGTACGTTAAATCTTCGGCTATCTCGTCTAGTTTTAACTCAATAATGTGTTTTGGGTCGTCCACATATTTACGTAACATCGATACGTAAAAAACTTTATGAACACGCGACATACTTAGTGGTAAAGCAAGTCTATAGGCCACAGTTGCTACTCGATCGAGGATTTTAAATGGACTAATAAATCGAAGGTTTGAGCTTTCCCTGCATCGCCGATTCTTGCATTTGGAATAACGACTTCTTGCATCAGCTCCAGGTCTGTAGCTTGAGCAGATTTAAATTTATCGATTAAGGTCAGTTCTAATCGTATATTTGATATCATCACGTGGATACTAGGAACCTTTAACTCTATCTCCATCCTTTGTAAATTATACGAAATGGGTCTTCATGTTAACAACGTCGCACTCGTAACCGCATACGAACTTCTACTTAATGCGTCAGCTACCACGTTCGCTTTTCAAGGATGGTATTGAATGGTATGGTCGTAATCTTTCAATAGCTCGAGCCAACGTCGTTGCCGCATGTTGAGTTCTTAGAAGCTCTTCTCACATTCTTTGTTCCATACGAATTTGTATCTTTCCGAGTCAGCTGAGTTAATGGAGTGGCAATTAGAAAAAAAAATCCTTCCACGAATTTCTGATAATAACCAGCTAAGCCTAGAAAGCTACGTATTTCGATTACTAACTTAGGTTGCTCTCAACTGTGACTCATATCCCAATCTTAGATAGCACGTCACAATGGCACCTATCAGTTTTACCACCGTACGAATATGGCATCCCCTACGGAGAGTCTTGCTTTGGTACATTCCATAAAGGAAGTCACCAGCGAGAGGCTCGGGTACCAACTCCTGTAGTTGGGTTTTTAACTCCTAAAGTTCATAAGAGCCATTCGATATGGGGTTTTGGAAATGGGTTTTGTACCGCGTTCAAAGTCGATACAAAATTCAATATCACGCTCTGGGGGTAGGCCAGGAAGTTCTTCAGGAAATACGTCAGGAAATTTATTAACAACAGAAATATTATTCAAATCTGACGTATTTTCGTTCAAGTCCATGACATAGTCTAAGAAAGCTTGACATCCGTTTTTCAATAAACGAATGACTTTATGGCTTGATATGAAAGTGTTTGACTTTAGTGGTTTGGTTGCTTGAATTCGCATAATAGGTTGGTTAGGAATATGAGAACTAACAACCTTACGAAAATAATCAATTTTAGCATGATGAGTGGTTAACCAATCAATCCCTAAAATCACATCAAACGCAAGTATCTTTAAAGAGATAAGATCAACAGATAGGGTGATGGTCTCAACTTGAATCAACCAAGATTTATAAATAGTGGATGTAATGAAAGTTTCTCCTAACGGAGTCTCAACAGATAAGTCAAAGTCTAATTTCTTCGTCGTCAAGTTCAAACGTTGAGCACAAGCAGGATAGATAAAAGAATGGGTAGAACCGGTATCTAATAAGATATAGACTTCGCAAGAATACTTTGTGATTAACTAACCCGTAATAGCTTCGTTCGGGTTACCCGCTTTTTGTGAAGTAACGAAAAACGCTCTCCCTTAAACTACCGACTTTGTTTTGTACGTATCCACCTTTGATGCCATTGTCCCAGCTGAACTTGATTTCGCTATAGGATAAAATCGAGCTATGTGACCTTCCTTTCCATAACTAAAACATACCTTGAAAAGTTGTGAACAGTTTGAACTTATGTGTCCCTCCTCTTCGCATCTGTAGCATTTAACTGGCGGTTGTTCTCCTCCTCTAGAATTTGTTGTTGGTGCCGGTGCTGCTGTCGATGTCTTCCCGTCATTGTTGAATCTTCTCTATTTAAAGTTTTTACTTAACTCACCTCTCCTATTATCTTCGCCATGATTACCACCGAAGTGGTTACCATTTCTAGCATGATAATTTCCTCCACGATGGTTATCATTGTTCCGATGACCGTTGCCACCGGTACAATTATTATCGTGTTGTTGGTCGTTATATTTTGGTTGAGCTAACTCATTATCGCGCTCCAATAATTGAGTCCTATTCACAACATCTAAATACAAATAAAGTTTGTGAGAAATGAGGTATTAACGTATTTCAGGTTTCAAACCTCGCATAAACATTCGCTTCATTCTCTCCTCATTATCAACTAAATGGGATGCAAACCGGGACAACTCGGCAAACTTAGCTTCGTACTGCGATAGGGTCTTATTATTTTGCTCTAGCTTGATGAACTCCACCTCCTTCATATAATAAATACTTTTGAGAAAGTACTTTTCGTTGAATAATTCTTAGAACTTCTCCCAAGATATCTTGAGTGCGACAGGCTGAGTGCGCTTTACGGATTCCTACTAGTAATATGTCTCTCCTTGCAACATAAACGTAGAAAAGGGAACCTTTTGCTCCTCGGAGCATCCCCATACATCAAATACGTTGGTGATCTATTTTATCCATGCCTCTTCCGTAAGTGGCTCTGGATTTCCCAAAAACGTTGGTGGTCCCAGCTCTTTGAACTACTTAGCGGTAACCATCCGTGAGTTGCCAGTGTTTTCACCTGTATTTTGCACAGGAGTCTCTCTCGCCTGATGTTGCATGAATTGCAGAATGCCTTTGAACATCCCATCGTTCATCATTTGGTTGGTGTTGTTGTTTACAGGAGGAACAGTGTCGTCCTGTTACACGTTCTCCTGGTTGGTGATTAAAGGTGTCTCAACGGTCTCATTCACTCCATTGTTAACATTTTCAGTTGCCATTCTCAAATACTACCATAAAACAAGGGTTAATTAAAGAAATTGACATAACACATATTATCCCTATATTCTGACCGACCAATTAAACACAAATAAGCATAGGTAGGACACACTAGCGAAGAATTTACTCGTCTCTCCCCTCCTAGTTCTATTACCCGATATCCGCCAAAAACCATATCCCTAAGCTCATACCAACTGTGACGCACCCAAAATAAGTATACACCACCCATTCTGAGTTGCCAAATACATGGTACAGAAAACAACTACAACTTCATTACAATAATTATCGTGCACAATACGACAACACATATATTGTGACTTTAAATATAAATATTGTCTAATAGACAGTATTCAAACTCAAAAGGAGTCCTCATTACAATTATTATCACACTATTTTATAAAATAGTGAGGACTGCTAAAATAAACGACTAGAAACATCACTCCATACCCCAACTAGTTCCCGCGATATTCTCGCCTCCTAAGAAGAAAAATAGAACAAAAAGGAAAAGGGTGAGCTCAACTAGCCCAGTAAAGAATATTATGACTAAGATAATGTAGAACAAATTATCGTTAGCCTTCAATAAATCAGATAAAATATAATGGACAACCAGTTTTAGATCAATATTCGCAACGAAAATAACAATTCATTAAAAGAGTTAAGTAGAGAATGAAGTCTGCTATCTTCTATGATTTAAAAGTTCATCATCAATATTTTATCCCTGTAACATCAATCAATATACATCTTAAACCAAATATTCATCTTTGCACTACGGGCCAAAGATATTCATTTGTATCACCAGCTGGTCATGTTCATCTCAACACTTGTCCATCTTTGCACTACGGGCCAAAGATATTCATCAGGTAATCATTCATCTTTGCACTACAGGCTAAAGATATTCAGTTATATCATCATTTAAGAATGAGGATGATGAAAATATTTTAAAGAAAATGAATCCAGTGAGATAAATGATCAAAGATTAGGGATTCGTACTTCAATTTATACAAGTTCAAAAATACTCCATAATAAACCATAGCTGAATAAAATTCAAGAATGAAGATCAAAATATGGATACAATCAAAGATAGTAACCATAATATATATTTTGGACAAAGAAGAGAAAATTTTATTTTTCGGTGAATAGTGTCGTATTCGTGAATAGTATCGTATAGGTGAATAGTGCTGTATACGTGAATAGTAATCTCGACACAAAACTGTAGAAATTTCACAAGAATAGTATCGTATTCGTGAACAGTGCCGTATGCGTGAATAGTAATCTCAACATAAAAAGGTAAAAAATTCATAACAAAATTCATACCTATATTTCATTATAATGATATTGAACGAAATAACATCATTTACGAAGAAAATAACATCCCTTACATCAAAAAAATAGTACTTTCGGCTGAAATATCAGGTATAAGGCTGAAGAAAACTTGCACTGAATAGCAACTCTCAAAGTATCTAAATACTCAAAAAATACGCTCGATAATATAGAGAGAGAAAGTTTGTGATTCTGGTGTGATTTTCAATTCTAACTAACACCCTATTTATTGAAAAATGCTAGAGCGCCAAAGCAGACTAACCTGCTACCTGATGGATTTATCTGCTACTATTCACGCCCACCAGTTTTGAAATAAAATTTCAGCACATTTCTCACCAACCAAAAGTGGGGCCAACCCATATTTTTAATAAAAATATTTATTTCCATAACTTCAATAATTCATAATAAATAGCACTTTTATCAGAAAAATTATAATCTCATGTCTATTCCATAGGAAATTTAATTCTCTACAATTTTGTAGAAGAAAATTTTTCCAAATTCCAAACAGAAAATGTCTGAAATCCACAGACGGATGATTTTTAATACCTTCATTCTGACAAAATACTGATAAAATACCTCAACATTAATTCCTTCATTTATATTCACATAAAATAAATACTTTCTTATCATATAAATTAATAATTAATTATTCACAAATAATATTACAAAATCACAATTATGACAACCAGGTCGTTCCCAGAAAAGAGGGGGCTTTCCGATAAGGATTTCTCCTTACTAGCGCGCAATTAGGTGACCAAACCTCTTTCCTAGACAGAACTTCCTTAGACATTGTCAATAATGCTTTTTAATAATATTATTCAAATAATATGAATTATTGATCTGATAATAGGAAATACTATGCAGTAATAATTATTAAAACAACGATAATATAAAATATCAACGTAGCAATTATTGAATCAGTAAAATAAAATATCTAACAGTAATTACTGCAGCAACTATTGAGTAGTGTCTTCTTACGTAAGAATTAAAAATCAAAAAATAATATGCAATACCGTGTGCTACTGTATAACCACGCGTATTACTGTATTTTAACCACCGGATATTCTAACAGTATTAACTGTAACAATTACGTCGTTATTTGTAAAAACTCAAACTTGTTGTTTTCTTCATCTGACCATTTTCCGTTATGGGGCCCACAAATGACTGTGCCATCGTACGAATATTCTCCAGCAACAAGAATATTCCACGACCAAACAAATATTCCCCGACAACAAGAATATTCTACGACCAAACGAATATTTCCTGACAACAATGAATATTTTATAACCACTTGCTTATTTTGTAAAATTTGCACATTTCACCCATAACCAAAGTATTAACACCTTACTATTTCAAAATAATTAATAGAGAAAAATCAATTTTATTTATAAAAAGTTAGGGTCTTACATCACATATTATCCCTATATTCTGACCGACCAATAAAATAACAAATATGCTTAGGTAGGTCATACTAGCGAAAGATTTACCTGCCTCTCCCCTCCTAGTTCTAGCCTCAAATCTCAGTCAGGGATCATATCCCTAAGCTTTGATACCAACTATGACTCTCATCCAAGACTTGGATAGCACCTCACATTGATACCTATCAACTTTCCACCGTTATTCACGGCGTCCACTACGAAAAGTCTGACTTCGGTGCATCCCACACAAGAAAGTCACCAGCGAAAGGCTCGGAGCCCTTTACTTATGGCTTTGACACCAACTGTTACGTCCCCAAAATAGGTATACACAACTCATTCTGAGTTGCCAAATACATGGTACAGAATTCAAATACAAACATAATTATACAATTATCGTGCAAAATACGACAAAACATAAGCTGCGAGTTTTAACACGAATATTGTCTTGTAGACTATCCAAACACAAATGGAGTCCTCATTACAATTATTATCACACTATTTTATATAATAGTGAGGACTACTACAGCCACCATCTCGGACCGTCACTCCATTCCTCGACTAGTCCCAGCTATGTTCTCATTTCCTGAAAATAATAATGAAAACAAATAGTGAGCTCAACTAGCCCAGTAAAGAATATTATGATTAAGATAATGCATAATAAATTATCGTTGGCCTTCAACAGTGTAAAACTGATAGAATATAATATACAACAAGTCTAACTGAAGCGGAACAAACAATCCATTAGAAGAGTCAAGTAGAGCATAATATCTACTATCTCTATGATTTAAGAGTTCATCATCAATATTTTATCTCTGTAACACATTTCAATAAATAATCCATATCACCAAATTATCTATGCACTACGGGCCAAGGATATTCATTAGTATCACATCCACAAATTATCCATGCACTACGGGCCAAGGATATTCGTTATTATATCCACATCATCGAATTATCCATACACTACGGGCCAAGGATATTCGTTAGTACCACCTATGGTCATGATCACACCAACAACTGTACATCAATGCACTACCGGCCAATGAGGACTTTTATCACATCATTTGTAACATTACAGGCCATGATTATACCGATACATAATTCCTAGTCATAATCGTACCAATCAATTGTTCATCTATGCACTACTGGCTAAAGATAACTTTCATCACAATATAAGCATGAGAATGATGACAATGATATAAGCATCAATCAAACGAAATCAAGGAAAATATTAAAGATTTTTAATTTATCCAGAGTTTAAAATGTCCAAATTATAAACATGATAACTGCTTTGTGGAGTAAAATTCAAGAATAATATTCATGTATCAAAAATAATTTGGACAGAAATGAAGTTAATTTTTATCGTGAATAGTACCCCGTGAATAGTACTCCGACATGAAAAGATTAAAATTTAACAAGAATGTTCAGAAAAATATCCTTGTGAAACGATACTAGATTAATCGTAAATTTCAAGGATATTCTACTAATTTCAAGAAGTATAGAAGCAATACTTATCAACATGAGTGTAGAATTAGGAATATGAAACGAAATACTATTCCTTACATACTATAGAGTATGGAAGAAAATATTATTTCATACGAATATTGAATAAAAATAATATCCCTTACAACTGTTGAACGAAAATAATATTCCTTACGAATATTGAACGAAGATAATATTCCTTACGAATATTGAACAAAAATAATATTCCTTACGAATATTGAACAAAAATAAAATTTCTTACGAATACGAAAAATAATATCGTAAGCGAATATGAAATAAATAATACCCCTTACGTTAAAAGGAGAGTATTTCTGACTGATATGGCAGGGATATTCTTGAAAAAACTTGTACTATTTTTTACACTCAAAGCTTCCTTAAACTCTAAATAAATACGCTCTATTATTGAAGAAGAATTCTCTGATTCTGGTCATGTGATTTTCATTTCTAAACTAAGCATCTTATTTATAGGAGAATAGCAGGATATTATTTAGGAAAAAAAATACGGACTGCACAGTAAATTTCAGACGATTTCACGGGCGAAAATTGTCATTTCACATGATTTTTACTGTGCTGCACTATACAGTACTATACAAACACTATGCAGTACTATGCAAATAATAAAATAATATATATATATATATATATATATATATATATATATATATATATATATATAACTTATATATAAATATATAAGTAATAAAACAAAATTGAGATAACTTTCTACCGACTATTTTGAAAAATGTGTAAGTGGGGGTCTATGTAATAAGTCAAAATTACAATAAATACTTCATAAAAAACTTCTCTATTTATCTCAATTCACTTAGCTTCACTAAATATATTTTTAATAACATTTATTCATCATTAATATTATAACTCGTAATATTAACAACCATATCATTCCCAAGAAAGAGGGGACTTTCCGATAAGAATTTCTCCTTATTGACGCGCAATTAGGTGACCAAACCCCTTTCCTTGACAGAACTTTCTGGACATTGTCAATAATACAAATAATAATATGAATAACTGTGTCGTCTCAATTATTGATTTAATAATATAAAATATTGTGCAGATGATACTGTGATAATAATTGAATCAATAATGTGAAATACTATGTAGCAACTACTATTGCACTAATTAAGTATAACTGAGTAACTTCTCACGTAAACATCAATAATCAAAGATACTGTACAATACTGTGTGCTGCTGTACAATCACACGTATTACTGTACCGGGTATTTCAACAGTTAACGATAAAAGTTTTGCCATTATTTTTATAAAAAGTTATTTATGTCATTTTCTAACTCTGACAGTAATTCCGTTGTGGGGTCCACCAATGATTGTGTCATCGTACGAATATTCCCTGATAAAACGAATATTCCCCGACCAAACGAATATTTTATGACAACTTGCTTACTTTGTAAAATTTATAAATATTACCCACAACTATAACATTATATCAAATCCACACCTTATTATTCAAAATAATATTTAGAGAAAATTTAAATCTTTATTAATAAAAGTTGGGGTCTTACACCAGTAGGTAGTTTGGTCCAGTTTTGAGATTTTGTTTATTCAGTCCAAGAAGATGTAATCATAACCTAATCTAATGATCATAGAGGGGTATCAATCATATTATATGTTGTTAAGACAAATTGTAATCATATGGTAATATCAAGTTTGGTAATCTTAAGATTTATGATTTAACTAGTTGTTAACAATTAGAACTTGATGTTCACAGGGGTTGAGATGTGATTTGAATGTTAAACCTCATGTTATATGTTAGATAATTTTCATATTATGTTATGTGGTTGATCGACATGGTTAGACCTTAAACTAAAGGTTATAACTTAACTAAAGTGGGAATTAAACCTATAAGGTCGACGTTAGTATAACTGATGGATGTTATGGTCCTAAAGGTATATCTAGGTGAAAGAGAACTGTAATTTTATAGCTTACGCACGAGGCTCTCTAACCCTAAACTTTCTTTAAGCAAGTTTTCTTACCCTGACTTGATAACAATTACACAAGTTTTCTATCCTTAACTTGATATTGTTGAGCAAGTTCTTATAATCTATTCTATTATGAGATTGTAAACTCCTAAATTATTATTGAGCCAATATTTTAGCCTTAGCTTATTATTATTCAAGCAAGGTTCTTATATTGTCTAATAACTTTCCATTTTTTCGAAACCAATACTCCAATGGATGAGGTTTATTTAGTTGCAGATATTGTATGTTATTATTATTAAAATATTATCTTGTAATGGCTAATTTATTAGCAATTCTTTATTGATTCAAAAAATCCTTAGTTGATGAATGTTGAACTCTAATTTACCCTTGAAGTTAATTCAAATCAAACTTTATTTGGTGCGGACTCTAATATCAAAGCTGAGATGAACAACCCTAACATATGGGATTATATTACGCGAAAGCGCTAAAATATTTGTGCACAATACATTGTACAAAGGGTTGATCCCCCTGAGTAAGAGAAGAAAGGTCCATACAGTCTTATGGCTGATAAAGGTTTAAGTAGATATACTTAATAACTTAGGACATAGTTCATGGTCTTGTGACCCTCAGATGTACTTTTGATTCCTGTTCTAATTTTGATTCAGAAGACGAGCTTATTTTTGTTCTGTATCCTTTGTTTACTCACATGTTATTATTATTATTATTACTATTGTTAAACTTATGTGTAATTGTTGCTCACTCTTGCATAATAACATTGCAGCTAAGGTTGAAAGAGTTAATGAGTCATCTACTAGTAAAAGCAAAGGCAATGCAAACAAGTGATAAAGACTTGTTTATTTATTAAATGATATTTATGTATAAGACTTATGTTGATTATGTTAAGTTTCCACATTTGATGTATTAATGTAAGACCCCAACTTATTAATGAATAAAATCAAATTTTCTCTAAATATTATTATGAATAATAAGGGGTTAATTTGATATAATACTTTGGTTATGGGTGAAATGTGCAAATTTTGCAAAATAAGCAAGTGGTTATAAAATATTCATTTTGTCGGAGAATATTCGTTTGTTCGTGGAATATTCTTGCTGTCGGGGAATATTCGTACGACGGCGCAGCCTTGTGTGGGCCCCATAACGGAAAGCGATTGGATGAAGAAAACGACAAGTATAAGTTATTTATAAATAACGGCGTAGTTGTTACCGTTAATACTGTTGGAATACCCGGTGGTTAAAATACAGTAGCACACGGTATTGCACCAATTATTTATTCTTACGTAAGAAGGCACTACTCAATAATTGTTATAGTAGTTATTGTTCAATATTTTATTTTATTGATTCAATAATTGCTGCGTTGATATTTTATATTATTATTGTTTCAATAATTGTTGCTGCACGGTATTTTTCATTATCAGATCAATAATTCATATTATTTGAATAATATTATTAGATAACATTATTAGCAATGTCTAGAAAGTTCTGTCTAAGGAGAGGTTTGGTCATCTAATTGCGCGCCAGTAAGGAGAAATCCTTATTGGAAAGCCCCCTCTTTCCTGGGAACGGCCTGGTTGTCATAAATGTGATTCTGTAATATTATTTGTGAATAATTAATTATTGATTCATATGATAAGGAAATATTTATTTTATGTGGATATAAATGAGGGATATATTTTTGTGGTTAAAAATGAAGGAGTTAATGTTGAGATTTTTATCAGTATTTTTGTCAGAATTGAGGTATTAAAAATCAGGGTTTTTGAGATATTTTGCGGGGATTATAATTTTTAATCCGACCGTTGGATCATGGTAATTTTTGAATATGTTATACATATATAAGTTGAGTATATGTCCACAAATTTTGAACCGTTAAAAATGAACGTATGATTTATTATGAATTTTACGAGATGACTTGTTCAGAAATTTTCTTCTCAGGAGGTGAGAACATAGCAGGAACTAGTCGGGGTATGGAGTGATGGTTCTAGAAAGATATTTTAGCAGTCCTCACTATTTCTGTAAAATAGTGTTTGAATAATTGTAATGAGGATTTATTTGATTGTGGATATTGTCCAGAAGATAATATTTGTATTTAAACTCACAGTATGTGTTGTCGTATTTTGCACGACAATTGTATTATTGAAGTTGTAGTTTGCTTTCTGTACCATGTATTTGGCGACTCAGAATGGGTGTTGTATACCTATTTTGGGGGCGTCACAGTTGGTATCAGAGCTTAGGGATATGATCCCTGGCTGAGATGTAAGACAAAAACTAGGAGGGGAGAGACGGGAAATTACTTCGCTAGTATGACCTGACTAAGTTTATTTGGTGTTTATTTGGTCGGTCAGAATATAGGGATAATATATGACATGACTATTAACCCTTGTTTTATGGCAGTATTTAAGAATTGCAGCTGAGAACGTTAATAATGGAGTAAATCAGACCGTGGAGACACCTTTGATCACCACCCAGGGGAACGTGCAACAGGAAGGCAATATTCCTCCTGTAAACAATGTTACCGAGCAAACGATGAATGGTGGAATGTTTAGGAGCTTTTTGCAGTTCATGTAAAATCAGACGAGGGAGACTCGTGTGCAGAATACGGGTGGAAATGATAACAACGCGCGGTTTGTCACAGCTAAGCAGTTCAAAGAATTGGGACCACCAGAATTTAAGGGAAAGCCGGATCCGATCATGGCGGAAACGTGGGTCAAGCAAATTACCAAGATATTCGATGTCTTGGGATACACGGAGGAACAGAAGGTTCCATTCGCCACCTTTATGTTCCGCGGTGAGACAGACTACTGGTGGGAGTCTGTGAAGCGTACCCAGCCTGACGCACTCAACATGTCTTGGGAAATATTTGAAAAATTGTTCAATGACAAGTACTTTCCTGAAAGTATTCGTCATATGAAGGAGGTGGAGTTTATCAGACTGGAACAAAACCACATGACGGTGTCCCAGTACGAGGCGAAGTTTGCAGAGTTATCCAGGTTTGCACCTCATTTGGTCGAAATTGAGGAACGAATGACAAGGATGTTTCTGAGAGGACTAAAACCCGAGGTAATATCTTATCTCTCATAAATTTTCTTTATATTCAGATGTTGTAAACAGGGCTCAATTATTAGAGCGAGATAATGAGTATGTGCAACCGAGGGACCATAACCAGGGTCATACCGGTGGCGGCAGTCATCGAAGCAATGAAAACCAGCAGGGAGGAAAACATTCGGACAAAAGCGGTAACCACTCTGGTGGTAATCGTGGTCGTGATAATAGAAGGAGCGAGTCGGGAGGAGATTTCAAGAAGAGAAGGTACAACAATGATAACGTGAAGACGTCAGCACAAACATCAACTGTTTCTAAGGGAGGAGAACGACCACTGGTCGTATGTTACAAATGTGGGAAAGAGGGACATATCAGCCCAAACTGCCCACAACAATCCAAGGTATGTTATAATTATGGAAAGGAGGGTCATATAGCTCGAGAGTGTTCTGTAGCAAAACCAAGTTCAGCGGGGATGGTGACTCCAAAAGCTGTCCCGGATAAGTCGAAATCAGCGGTTCCTGGAAGGGCGTTTGTCGTGACTGGCCAAAACGCGAGAAACCCGAATGAGGTGATCACGGGTAAGCTAATCTTGAATTCTTGCGAAGTTTATACTTTACTAGATACCGGTTCTACCCATTCTTTTATCTCTCCTGCTTGTGCTCAACGTTTAAACTTGACTCCGGAGATATTAGACTTTGACCTATCTGTGGAAACTCCGTTATGAGAAACTTTCATTACATCTACAGTTTATAAATCTTGCTTAATCCAAGTTGGCACAATCACATTACCTGTTGACCTTATCTCTTTAAAGATACTTGCTTTTGATGTGATTTTAGGAATTGATTGGTTAACCACTCATCATGCTAAAATTGATTATTTTCGTAAGGTTATTAGTTTTCATATTCCTAACCAACCTGTCATACGAATTCAAACTACTAAACCACTAAAACCAGTCACTGTCATATCAAGCCACAAAGCTATTCGTTTATTGAAAAATGGATGTCAAGCTTTCTTAGCCCATGTTATGAATTTGAACAAAGACAAGTCAGATTTGAATAATATTTCTATTGTTAGAGAATTTTCCGATGTATTTCCTGAAGAACTTTCTGGTCTACCCCCAGAACGTGAAGTTGAATTCTTTATTAACCTTGAACCCGGTACAAAGCCCATTTCTAAAACTCCATATCGAATGGCTCCTATTGAACTTCAGGAGTTAAAAGTCCAACTACAGGAGTTGTTGGACATCGGTTTTATTCGTCCTAGTACGTCTCCTTGGGGTACTCCTATTTTATTCGTAAAGAAGAAAGACGGGAGTATGCGACTTTGTATTGACTATCGAGAATTGAACCATGTCACCATCAAGAATAGGTATCCGCTACCTCTCATTGATGACCTGTTCGACCAGTTACAAGGAACTCAATTCTTTTCAAAGATCGACCTTCGTTCTGGATATCATCAACTGAAGATTAAAACTGAGGATATTCCAAAGACTGCCTTCAGAACTCGGTACGGGCATTATGAATTCTTAGTCATGTCTTTTGGATTGACTAATGCTCCTGCTGCCTTCATGGATATGATGAACCGTGTATTCAAAGAATATTTAGATCAGTTCGTTGTTGTCTTTATTGATGACATCCTCATCTATTCCAAAAGTCGTGAAGATCATGAGCGCCATTTGAAGCTGGTACTGCAAAGGCTTCGTGAAAACAAGCTTTATGCCAAACTGAAGAAATGCAAGTTCTGGCTTGAAGAAGTAGCATTCCTTGGGCACGTGGTGTCAAAACATGGAGTATCTGTCGACCCGGCGAAGATTGAAGCCATACAAAGTTGGGAGCAACCGAAGTCGGTAATCGAAGTACGCTTTTTGGGCTTAGCTGGTTATTATCGGAGATTTATGGAAGGATTTTCTCGAATCGCTACTCCGTTAACTCAGCTGACTCGGAAAGATACAAAATTCGTATGGAGTGAAGAATGCGAGAAGAGTTTCCAAGAACTCAAGAGGAGACTCATTTCGGCACCTGTTCTGACAATACCATCTGGTTCGGATGGATTTGTTATCTACAGCGATGCTTCAGGCAAAGGGTTAGGATGTGTTCTCATGCAACATGGGAAAGTCATAGCCTATGCCTCACGATAACTCAAAGAATATGAGAGGAATTATCCTACTCATGATTTGGAGTTGGCAGCAGTCGTTTTTGCGTTGAAGATCTGGAGACACTACCTGTATGGGGAGAAAGTGGAGATCTATACAGATCATAAAAGCCTCAAATATTTCTTCACCCAAAAGGAACTCAACATGCGGCAGCGACGTTGGCTCGAGCTGTTGAAAGATTACGATCATACCATCCAATATCATCCTGGAAAAGCAAACGTAGTAGCTGACGCATTGAGTAGAAGATCATATGCGGGTACGAGTGCAATGTTGTTAACACAAAGGCCCATTTTGTATGACTTGCAAAGGATGGAGATAGAGATGAAGGCTCCAAGTACCCACATGATGATATCAAATATACGAGTAGAACCGACTTTAATCGATAAAGTTAAATCTGCTCAAGCTACGGACATGGAGCTGATGCGTATGAAGAAGAAAGTGCAAGAAGGTGTTGTTCCAGAAGCAAGAATCGATGAAGAAGGAATACTTCGAGTCAACTCCAGACTTTGTGTTCCTAACGATTTTGACTTAAAGCATAGAATAATGATGGAGGCACACAACACACCGTTTACAATCCATCCTGGGAGTACCAAAATGTATCACGATCTTCGACATACATTTTGGTGGAGCAATATGAAAAGAGAGATCGCGGAGTTTATCTCGAGATGTTTAACTTATCAACGTGTAAAAGCGGAGCATCAAGTACCAAAGGGTCCATTGCAACCACTTGAGATTCTGAAATGGAAGTGGGAACACATTACTATGGATTTTATTACGGGTCTTCCCAAGGTTTCTCAAGGCATAGATGCGATTTGGGTTATTGTTGATAGATTAACCAAGTCCGCTCATTTCTTGCCGATACGTGAGACTTATTCCCTTAAACGTTTTGCTAGTATGTACGTGAACGAGATTGTGAGATTGCATGGCATGCCAATATCCATAGTTTTGGATCGTGACCCAAGATTCACTTCACGTTTTTGGGTTAGCTTGCAAAAAGCTATGGGCACAGATTTACGATTTAGTTCGGCATACCATCTTCAAACGGACGGACAATCAGAGAGGACTATTCAAACTCTTGAAGATCTATTAAGACTTTGTGTCCTAGATCTCAAAGGGAGTTGGGATAAGTACCTACCATTGGTGGAATTCTCTAACAACAACAGTTATCAGGCGAGCATAGGTGTGGCTCCATTGGAGGCGTTGTGTGGAAGAAAATGTCGTTCTCCAGTATGCTGGGACGAGGTGGGTGAAGCAACATTGTTGGGACCAGAGTTGGTACGCATTACTACAGAGAAGATCCAAACGATTCGACAACGTATACAAACGGCACAGGATCGACAAAAGAGTTATGCGGATCTTCATCGGAAGGATGTGGAATTTAATATTGGGGATCATGTATTGTTACGTGTTGCACCATGGAAGGGAGTTACAAGATTTGGGAAGAGAGGAAAGCTCAATCCAAGATTTGTTGGTCCATTTGAGATTCTTGAGCGAATAGGAAATGTGGCATATAGACTCGCATTACCTCCAAGCATATCTCGTGTTCATAATATTTTTCACATATCTATGCTTCGTAAATATGTTAAAGACCCGAACCACATTATTGAGTTAGAACCAGACGAGATAGCTGAAGATTTAACGTACGAGGAGGTACCTGTTAAGATCTTGGATAAGAAAGAGCATGTCCTACGCACGAAGGTTATACCACAAGTTAAGGTTTTGTGGAGAAACCATGCTATTGAACAAATGACCTGGGAGTTGGAATCAAAAATGAAAGTGAGGTATCCTCACCTTTTTGAAACATCAGGTACGTACGTCAATTTCGAGGACGAAATTTCATAAGGAGGGGAGGCTGTAAGACCCCAACTTATTAATGAATAAAATTAAATTTTCTCTAAATATTATTGTGAATAATAAGGGGTTAATTTGATATAATACTTTTGTTATGGGTGAAATGTGCAAATTTTACAAAATAAGCAAGTGGTTATAAAATATTCATTTTATCGGGGAATATTCGTTTGGTCGTGGAATATTCTTGCTGTCGGGGAATATTCGTACGACGGCGCAGCCTTGTGTGGGCCCCATAACGGAAAGCGATTGGATGAAGAAAACGACAAGTATAAGTTATTTATAAATAACGGTGTAGTTGTTACCGTTAATATTGTTAGAATACCCGGTGGTTAAAATACAGTAGCACACGGTATTGCACCAATTATTGATTCTTACGTAAGAAGGCACTACTCAATAATTGTTACAGTAGTTATTGTTCAATATTTTATTTTATTGATTCAATAATTGCTGCGTTGATATTTTATATTATTGTTGTTTCAATAATTGTTGCTGCACGGTATTTTTCATTATCAGATCAATAATTCATATTATTTGAATAATATTATTAGATAACATTATTGGTAATGTCTAGAAAGTTCTGTCTAAGGAGAGGTTTGGTCATCTAATTGCGCGCCAGTAAGGAGAAATCCTTATTGAAAAGCCCCCCTCTTTGCTGGGAACGGCCTGGTTGTCATAAATGTGATTCTGTAATATTATTTGTGAATAATTAATTATTGATTCATATGATAAGGAAATATTTATTTTATGTGGATATAAATGAGGGATATATTTTTGTGGTTAAAAATGAAGGAGTTAATGTTGAGGTTTTTATCAGTATTTTTGTCGGAATGGAGGTATTAAAAATCAGGGTTTTTGAGATATTTTGCGGGGATTATAATTTTTAATCCGACCGTTGGATCGTGGTAATTTTTGAATACTTTATACATATATAAGTTGAGTATATGTTCACAAATTTTGAACCGTTAAAAATGAACGTATGATTTATTATGAATTTTACGAGATGACTGGTTCAGAAATTGTTAAATTTTCGGAGTTTATCATTTTGATGGAAAATTCTAGAATTGGTGGGCCCCACTCTTGATTGGTGAAAAAATGTGCTGAGATTTTTATTCAAATGTGGTGGGTGGAAATAGTAGCAGGTAAAGCCATCAGGTTGCAGGTTAAGTCTGCTTCGGCGTGCTAACATTTTCCTATAAATAGAGGGCTAAGTTAGAATTGAAAATCACACCAGAAACAAGTTTTCTCTCTTTCTCTCTCTAGATTATTGAGTGTATTTTGTGAGTATTTAGATACTTTGAGAGTTTCTATTCATCAGAACAAGTTTCTTTCAGCCTTATACTGGTATTCCGACCAGAAGTACTGATATTTTGAGGTAAGGAATATTATTTTCTTCTTAAATGATATTATTTTCTTCAGTATCATTATGCTAAAATATCAACATGAGTTTTTATCAAATTTGGAACTTTTTGTGTCGGGATTACTATTCACGTATACGTTACTATTCACGTATACGGTACTATTCACGAATACGGCACTATTCACCGAAAAATAAAATTTTCCCTTTTGTCCAAGATGTCTATTATGGTTACTATGTTTGATTGTATCCATGTTTTGATCTTTATTTTTGAATTCTGCTTCACAATTGATTATTATGAAGTATTATTGATCTTAGATAAACTGTTATACGAATCCCTAATATTTGTCCTTCTGTCTCATTGGATTCGTTCTCTTTAAGATATTTTTCATCATCCTCAGTCCTAAATGATGATATTACTGAATATCTTTGGCCTGTAGTGCAAAGATGTATGATTACTTGATGAATATCTTTGGCCTGTAGTGTAAAGATGAACAGGTGTTGAGATGAACATGACTGACAGGTGATACAAATGAATATCTTTGGCCTATAGTGCAAAGATGAATATTTGGTTAAAGATGATTATTAATCGATGTTACAAGGATAAAATATTGATGATGGACTTTTAAATCTTAGAAGATAGTAGAATTCTTTCTCTACTTGACTATTCTAATGGTTTGCTGTTTCCGCTGTAGTTGTAAATCTAAAACTTGTTGTCGATTATATTCTATCAGATTTTTCCCTGTTGAAGACTAACGATAATTTGTTGTATATTATCTTAGTCATAATATTCTTTACTGGGCTAGTTGAGCTCACCCTTTTTCTTTTTGTTCCATTTTTCTTCTCAGGAGGTGAGAACATAGCAGGAACTAGTCGGAGTATAGAGTGATGGTTCTAGAAAGATATTTTAACAGTCCTCACTATTTCTGTAAAATAGTGTTTGAATAATTGTAATGAGAATTTATTTGAGTGTGGATGTTGTCCAGAAGACAATATTTGTATTTAAACTCACATTATGTGATGTCGTATTTTGCACGACAATTGTATTATTGAAGTTGTAGTTTGCTTTCTGTACCATGTATTTGGCGACTCAGAATGGGTGTTGTATACCTATTTTGGGGGCGTCACAATTAAGGTTAGATAACCTGGGATTATTTATTGTTTAAGATGTTGTAACCCTTATGGGAAGATTTCACTCTTTATTTATGAGTTTCGTTTATGTATGGGTGGTTTGATATGTTATTCTAGAGAGTGAACATCAAATCTGTGAAAAATTTGAGTACTAGAATTTGGGGGTGTCACATATATGCTAAGTTCTAAAATGCATGGCAGGATTATGGGATATAGCTATAACACTAGTATTATCACAGAATATAGAGATAGATTTAAAATAAAACCCATAGTCAGCTAGTTGATTCTTCATTTATAGAATTTGAACACAGTAGCTACCAGTAGCAATGTACTCAACTTCTGCAGTTGAATTTGACACTGAATTCCACTTCTTGGTGAACCATGAGACAAGTCTATTCCCTAACATTTGGCATATACCACTGGTGTTTTTCTTATCTATCTTGCATCCTGTAAAATTTGCATCTGAATACTCAATTAAATCAAATGGTGACTCATTGGGATACAACAGTCCCAAATATGAAGTGACATTAAGATACTTGAAAATCCTTTTTATAGTTATTAAAAGCTATTCCTTAGGGTTAGCCTGAAACCTAGCACAAATCTAGGTAACAAACATAATATATGGCCTACTTGTAGTTAAGTACAAGAGGGAGCCTATTATACCTTTGTATTAAGTTATATCAGTATATTTACCTTGCTCATATTTGTTAAGCTTGGTTGCATAGGCCATAGGAATCTTCATGGGAGTGGCTGATTCCATTCCATACTTCTTAAGTAGGTCTTTGATGTACTTAGCATGTTTAATGAAGATTTCTTCATCAATCTGCTTCACTTGAAGTCCAAGGAAGAAGTTCAACTCACCCATCATGCTCATCTCGAATTTTCTCTACATTAGCTTAGCAAATCTCTCACATAATATTTTGCCAATAGAACAAAAAATAATGTCATCTACAAAGATTTGTACTAATAAAGTTTTATCTTTTTGCTTCCTAAGGAATAATGTAGTGTCTACCCTACGTCTAATGAATTATTTTTCAATAAAAAAATTAATTAGTGTTTCATACCATGCCCTAAGTGCTTGTTTTAAACCATAAAGTGTTTTATCTAGTCTATAAACATAATCAGAAAGTGTTGGATTGACAAAAACTCTTCTTGAAGTTCTCCATTTAGAAATGCACTCTTGACGTCCATTTAGAAGACTTTGAATTTCATGAAAGCAGCATAGGCTAAGAACATTCTGATAGCTTCCAATCTGGCAATAAGAGCAAAGGTCTCATCAAAGTCGATCTCTTCTTCCTGCAAATATACTTTAACTATCAACCATGCCTTATTCCTTGTGATCACACCATCTTCATCCATCTTGTTTCTAAATACACATTTGGTGTCGACGACTAAATGATCCTTTGGTCTTGGGACTAGCCTCTAAACTTTACTTCTTTCAAACTGATTCAGCTCCTTTTGTATGGCTTAAATCCAACTTGAATCTTCCAAAATTTCTTCGATCTTTTTGGGCTCCATTTTAGAGATAATGTTTAGGAAGAAACATTTGTTATGAGTAGTCGACCTTGTCTTGATCCTTGCACAGGGATCACTAATGATCAGGTTTTGGGTGTGATCTATTGTCATTTACTTTTAGGTGGAACATTTGTCCTCGTGTCTTCCTGCTTGAGATCTTCAAGCTCTGGCTCACGATCAACTAAGTCTTCAATTTGTTGATTTTTCATATCTAGCATTATGTGATACAATCCTGACTGGGTTCGTTCCAAACAACAATGATTCAACTCAGGTTCTAGGGATTCAACAAGTGATCTTCAATGATTGGGCTAAAATATGTTCAAGGATGCTTACGATAGAGATCAAGTCAAGTCAGTATACTCTTGTTCATTTGTATGGTGTGGTTCATGGGAAGATTATAAGTTTACGTCCAAAGTTTTGCATGCCCAAGGATGGAAGGGAGTTTACAAGCTATCAGACGACAACACGGGATTGTTATGCATTTAACAAGTGAATTAGGTTCATATTACTTGGCCATTGAGCTGACATCTAAATTCGTGACCTTAATAAGAGTGATGGACCAAGACAAGGATTCTCATTGGCCATGCACCAAGCCAGGAAAGTCAGGAAATCAAAATTCAAATATTTGGAAAATTAAGGACTTTGTCGCAGCAAGATCACCAAGGCCATTGAGCTCGCCTCTGTCCAGACGTGTGACTTCGCCAACTGAAACCGCCTCAGCGCCTTGCTCTCTGTATCTGTCTGCCCCAGCGAATTCCCAAGGCTTTTTGGTTTCGCCCTGACAGAGTCGTACAGGCTAAATGAGTTCACCCCGACGAACTAGTCAATTTTCAGTTAGATTTTTACGCGTTTTTGGCAAATTTACTTACGAATATTATTTCCTAAATTGCTTGTTTTCAGTATGTTTTTTATTTCTATTTTGATTAGGATGCTTATGCTTAGAGATTTGTTTCAAAAACACTTGTAATTTCTTATTGGAATTCTAGGGTTTCAAATTACTATTATTTAAGGATTATTTAATGTAATTGACATAACAATTCAATAATATTCAGTTTATCAACTCTTGTGAGAATTATTCTCCACTTTTGGCTCTTTGAAAAATTCCTAATCTAATTCCTTAGTTGTTCTTTGAGATTCAATTTGACTTATCATACAATAATACATAGTTGTCTGTGGAGTCTTCTACTGCATCAATCGTCTATTATGTCGAGGTTTCTGTTTCAATATAAGCACGGGGTTTAAGCGTTGTTGGTGTTCCATTCAATACAGACTTCATTACTTGATCGATTTTACCAAGGTTCTCATCTCAATATAGAAGTTGGGTTGAGGTGTCGAGTGAGTTTCACTCTATCAATTGTGCTAGAAACGATCTGGGTGACGACCACCTCACGCAAGCGTGTCGTGGAGTTTATCATTTGGTATCAAAGCTAAGTCTTCTAGTGAATTACTTATCTTTAATTTTCTGCTAAATATTTATTGAAAAAAAATTGAGAAAAAAAAGGAGTATAGAAAAATTTTCATATTCTATTTCCATTGTGCTAACCAAACTTATAGCACGCCATTAAATCATTAAATTTCAACCGAGAGTTCATCTCGTTCCATTCATCATCAATTCCGACTAAGTAACACCATAAATTCTCGAAGAAAGCATACAAGCGGAATTTTAAGGAATTACAAGGAGAGTATAAGGCGATCACCCGTAATATTTTGTTATATCTCGATATTCACACCATCTATATTTGTCTTGATAAGTTAATTCTGAATTGCATTATAAAATTGTGAATTTGTTTAATGAATTCAAAAAGAACATAAAAGAGATAATATTAGCGGTAAAAGGCGAGAGTGTGAGTTAATTAAAGGGTAAAAGCCAAATTGAGCGTATACACGAGTGATTTATCATTGTCTTAACGAAACACGTAAGAGAGTGTGTTAGGAATTTTTTTTCCTACTAACCCTTGTTTTACAGCAAATATGTATGAATACAATTCTATGGATTCTTATGAAAATTGGAGGAATTATTTCCAAGGTAGAATTGATCCTGATGCATATCTGAGATGGGAGAGAAAAATGGAGTAAAAGTTTGACTATCATGATTACTCCGAGCGAAGAAAGGTCCAACTTACTATTCTGGAACTTTTTGATTATGCAGTTACATGGTGGGATCGATTTTTGATTAGTTAAAGAAGATATGGAGAGCGTCCGATCAAGACATAGGAGGAATTAAAAATCATGATGAAAAGGTAGTTTCTTCCAAGACAGCTGAATCGGCAGTTAGAGTATGCTTCTCCAAGACATGTAGAACAATCTCCAAGGTGTGTGGAGAAAATCCCAAGGCGGCCAACATTATATGATGATTAGGTTCATAGGCGTGAAGATTTGCATTGGGGACAACCACAAGACACTCCTAAGGCATCCAAGAACATAAAAGAAAACATCAAGGAGTTCATTAAGGGGATGGAAGATTATTGGATGCAGCTACAAAACACTTTTAAGGCGCAAAAGGAGCAAGATCAGCCGAGGAAAGTAAAAGATATAATCGAATATGAAATCTAAGGAGAGCTATTGGGTTCTAGTGTTCACGATGAAATTCATGATCAAATTCAAGATGGTGAACATCTGAAAGAAAGTGTTCAAGAAAATGAGTTTGTAGAAGAAAATACATGTGTAAATGACAAAAAGAAATTGATCAAAGGATTGATAGTGAAAAGAAAAAAATTGAAAAGAGTGAGGAAGAAAAGGAAAGAGAGATTGAGAAAAATAAGAATGAAAAAAATAGAGAGATTGAAAAGAATGAGAGATAAAACAAACGAGAGATTAAGGAAAAAGAAAAGAGAGAAATAACTGACTATGAACAAAAGAGTGAGTTAAAAAGTGAATTTTATTTTGAAAAGCCAATAACTGTACATTTGTACAAGACAACGCTTTTGAATACTAACAATGTTAACTCTTCTTTATCTAGTTTTGTTTTGTCTCTTATACAGGTCAGAGATCACATACCCGGAGCTATCATTCCATACCAATCAGCTTATAGTATTCCCGAGGAAAGGATAGCGTTACCAAGGCAGGTTGGAGAAGTGATAGAGAAAGGTATCATGGGAGAAAGCATGAGTTCATATGGAGTTCAAGAGAGCATAGTACTTAAGGAGGAAAGGATATCAAGCTTGTGCGTTGATTTGCAATTGGTAAATAAGTATCGTTATTTTCTTTGCTTAGATAATATGCTTGATAAATTGTATAGTTCTTGTGTTTTATCTAAATATGATAATTATCATGTGATAAAAATACCGAATCAAATTAGCATGAGTGAATGTGATAAATGGAAAATTGTTTTAACATGTGACTTGTATAGGTGGATAGTTATTTTTATTAGATTAACTAATGCATTTAGTTTTTTCATGAGTTATCTAAAACATGTTTTGCATGTTTCCATTGGAAAATTTGTGTTTTAGCTATTTTGATGGTAGAATCATCTTTATCATAAACTATGGAGGATACTTGATATTTGTTGAGTTAGTTTATGATCATGACATTTTTTCTCGTTCTCAATGTTTTTGCTTGCATAAAATTCATTCTAGGTTTTCCTATCCATATGTTGAGTTGTTTTCATGATATTCAATCTTTACATGACTTGTCGTCAGTTAACAATGGTAGTGATCATGTTCGTCCATTCGAGCAATTTTCATTGCATGTTTTGTAACAATTCAGAATTTTGATATGTAATTTTAAATATTTATTGAATTAAATAAATATTTTAGTTAATGTGTTTATTGTTAAATAAATATTTATTTAATTTGATTATTTATTAATTAAATAAATAAATAAATAAAGATAATATTCAATAATTTTGTAGGTTGAAGTTAATTAAATTAAAAGAGTGATGAATTAGTATTCTGATTTAATTTAATAATTAAATTAGAGAGTTGATAAGGATTAAAGGAATTGTGATAATATTCTTTTAATTTAATTTAGTAATTTAAGTGATGTATTAATTTATTAAATAAAATTATAATTTTGTGGTAACTTGGTTATGTGGCATTTTAATTTAATAAGTTGATGTTAACTTTAATTTAATTAAATTTGAATATTGAAATTTAATTAAATAAGTGTGACAATAAACTATATAATAAATGAGTTATTAAAAGAAATTAAAAGAATTTTAATTCAGTTTTGCCAAACAAGGCTTAAGGATTTTAAGTCTTTAATTTTAAATGGGTTTTACCAAACAAGGCTTAGGGCTTGTTAATCCTTATTTTTTATTTTATTTTGCCAAACAAGCCTTAGTGGCTTTTAAATTTAAAAAAAAAACATAACTGATAAATTATTAAGTAGACATTATGGGTGTGATAACCCGAGATTTCGAATATTCAAAATTGTACGAATAAATTTTTTTATTTTAATATTAATATTGATTATCAATTTTGTGACAAGTATCTGTGATACGAGTCTCGAGAAGGTCAATTTGTATATTGACTAATAAATTTAGAGTAGAGTTGTGCTTAATATCTTTAGAAACCCTAACCCTAAGCTCGGATAGGGATTCGATAGAAAATATAATTAAAATAATTATGTTAATGAGTATGTGTTTGTACCGAAGAGATTTATTGATCAATGATTGATTGGATAAGGTTTAAAATTAGTAAACCCTAATAAGGGATTAGAATCCCTAATCTCAGGTTTAGAAACCCTAACGTACAGTTAGTAATCCTAAACGAATGTCGAAAAACCCTAATTTAAAATCTAGGAATCCTAAAACCCTAATTAGGAAACCCTAATCCTAATTGACAAGCCTAAGGTGTTTATTAAACTAAAATATGATTAGAAAACTCTAATTATATTTTAGTATCTTAGTTTCTATTTTACAAACCCTAATTGTAATGTGGAAATTTTATTTTTCTAATTAAAACCCTAAATTAGAAAATTTAGAAACTAATAATATAAAACCTAAGGGTTAGAACCTTAGGGTTAAATCCTAAGGATTAAACTCTAAGGGTGTGACAAATTCTATGTATGCCATTAAATTTATTTTGCAAGTGACCAAAATACCCTGTTTACATTTTAAATTAGCTAACTTGTAAAATTTGACAATACCTTTAGTGGGTGACCAACTCTTTTGACCTTGGTGACTTAAATCTCAGCAACTCAGCCTCTATGTGACAGCAACACATCAGATCTAACAACAAATCATAATATATATAGGTTATGAGAGAGAAAAAGTCACAAAAGTTAGTCATTTTTCACCTAAGCTCTCCACAACTCATTTTCTCTCAAACCCTTCGAATTTGCTAAATAGATCAGTCACATAAACATCTCCTAGGAACCCAAGATCAGATTGGAGAGTATAGATCAAGGATTGGAAAGCTAGAAGGTATAAACCTAAATTGATTTTTGATCTTTGTTGTTAAGAAAAATTTTGTGTTTAAGTGTTTATGTGTGTGATAAAAGGTGTTTCTAGTTGATCTATGATGATCCATGATGGATCCATAGCATCAAATGGCTTTAAAATAGTGTTTTCCAAAAATTGCCCAAGAACATGGTTTGTGGTCTGACAAGCTAATGTTAGTGGCAACAGATCTTTGTTCGTTAATGATTTTAGTTGTTTTAAGTTTTGAATCTGTAGCTTGTTATGTTGTTCTTAATCTGGAAGTGGTAGTACAGCCATCAGATGTCTAGATCGTGAGATTTAATCGGTCAAAACCCGTTGACTGGGCATGACCAAGCACAATCTGGGCAACCCAGAAATTAAAAATATCCGTCTGACAAGATTTTTAAGCTTTTTGATATGTCCAGTTTTTAGTGTTAGGTTGTTGATGTTGTAACATACTTGTAGATGGTTATATGGACTTTAGATCCACAGTTTTAGATTGTGTAAATAATTGACAGAATCGATGTAACATATGGTCAAAGTAGGCCATTCGGCCATAACTTGAAATTCTAGAAATTCCAGAAATAGCTTTGCATGAGCGTCTGACAAGGTTTGACCGTATCATAACCTGTAGATCTGTTGTTGTTGGACTGAGATATTGATATCTCGTTGTTCATTGTCATGTATACTACAATTCTAAAGCAAGAAAGCACTTAAACAACGATCAGAACCTAGATTAAAATGGGCATGAAAGTGACCAGACGAAGTTCTGGGTTTCTGGGGAAACCCAGGTAACGTCTGACAAGATTTTTCGAAGCTCAAATCTCGTTTTTGTGTTGATGTATGACCTATATGTTGGTTGATAGTTGTAGTAGTGTATACATACTACAAGATTAACGTTTAAACATGACCCAGAAACATTTCGAAATGAGATTAAAAGTTGGTTAAACAGGGCACCTCGAACATGTAGCTGTCAGTGTTCTTGAACTCAAGAACACCAACAGCGACACTAAGTGTCGCTAAAGGCCTATAGCGACGGATTAATTTGTTTTTAATTTCTAAATTTCTGAAAATTATTTAAAAATAGAAATAAATTATAAAAATTATTAAAGATGGTTTTAAAAATTATTTTAAATTATGAAAAATAATTTTTGAACAATTGAAATATTTTTCTTTAATATTTATAATTATTTAAATATTAAAGGTATTTAATTCATTTAATTAGTGTATTAAATAAATTAGAGAAAAATGATTTAATATTATGAAAAATTATTTTAAATAAGAATAATGTATTTAAAAATATTTTGAGTTATAAAATGTAACTTTTAATATTTTTGGAGAATTTTTATTAATAAATTAATATTAATGATATTAGATTTATTTAATTATTAAATTAAATAAATAAGATAAAAATAATTTTATTAATTTAAAAATTATTTTAAATAAGAATAAAGTGTTAGAAAATATTTGGAATTATAAAATATAATTTTCAATATTTTTGGAGAATTCTCATTAATAAATTAATATTAATGATATTAGATTCATTTAATTATTATATTAAATAAATGAATTAAAAATAATTTTATTATTTTAAAAATCATTTAAAAATAAGAAAAATGATTTAAAAATATTTTAAGTTATTAACAATAACTTTAATATTTTGACTAGTATAACATTAATATTTTTATATTATTAAATATTAATGATAATAAGATTATTTGATAATTAAATCATTTAAAAATGATTTAAGTGTTTGAAAAATTATTATAAATTATAATAATTGTTTATAAATTATTAAAAGCTTCCGAAAAATATTATAAACGATATTTAACTTATCTAAAATAATATTGAAGCTTAGAGATCAATTTTAATTGACAATCAATGTGTTAATTGTCGGATAGGGTAACCAGAACACCGAGAATGGACTGAAGTCCAACCAGACCAAACTAATTAAACTTGATAAGTGTTTATATAGGTTATAAACACTGATGTGACTATGTGGTAATGTGTCTAGGAGAAGATTGACTGTGAATTACAGTGTTGTGTGTTATAAAATATTGTGCTATTTGTGAGATCGATATTATTGGTTATAAGTCATTCAAAAGCAGATAAGTTTATTGTGTAGCTGTAATCAGCGGAAGAGGTAAGTTTCCTAACTCAGCCTTGAGTTATGTTCATTCAATTATTATAGTGGCTAATTATTGTTAATTATACCACGTCCAAGAATTTATTGTTGATTATTCGCAGTTAGTGCATGTTTAATAATTCAAATTGAATTACTGATTCGAAAAATATATATTCGTAGAATAACTGTTGTTGGATATTCATATCCGTAAAAGCTAAGAATGACAGTACAGATAATTCATGTTTATTGTCAAATTATGTTGAGAAATGTCTTAGCTAATTATTCTGGCTAGACGAATATTTGTTAGAACTTGATAGATTCGAGAAGAGAATTCAATTATTATTGACAGATCGATGCCAATTATTTCGGCTAGATCGATAAATAAATAGAAATTGAAATCATTGAATTTCATTGTTAAATCAAATCTTGATTCTGAGACTGAGAAGAACAACCTTTTATACAAAGAAAACATTTTTAGTCGTATATTCGATCATTGCGCGTGACTTAAATATTATACATAATATAGGGTACAAGTAGTTGGCCGGCTCTAGGTACTTACAGAGGGGTATGATTTAATCTTTATGGTTATCTGATACACCTGCGTATATGTCAAAATAAATCTTTAATATATACCCGAGAAGAGAAGTTCAAGATCCAATGGATCGCTCAGCATAACTCTGGAAAACATTCCACTTTGTTATTTCAGAATTAATTCTTGATTATTCATTTGAATATCGTAGAAAACCTTCAAAGCGTTGTACTCTTTCATATTCAGATTATTGTTGTATAGAATACGAGAAGACTTGTTATTTATTCATATACATTTACTGTATGTCTTAACTTGCGGGGCAAACTTGTTGCTCGCCCTTGCTATATATAAAACATTTCAATTAGGATAGAAGAGGCCAGCGGATCGAAGAAGAATAAAGGCAAAGGCAAGATGCTGGATTGTATAATGAACATTATTATTATTATGTTGTATTGTAAACCTTTTTTGTATATCTAAGGGGTATGTTTGTAATGTTAAGGTTAGCGGACCTGGGACTAATGTATTAACAATCTCTGTTAATAACTTATGTATTACTATTTCTATATGAATGGGTAGTTAGATGTTATTATATTGTGGATCGTGAGCACCAAACTCGGGGGTCAGGTAACCCGAATTTGGGGGCGTCACAATGGGTTTTGTCAAAAAAAAATTTACATATTATAATCGGTTATATTATATTGTATCAGTTATATTACGTAAAGTTAGAAGAGAGAAAGAACAGAGAAGAGAAAGAAGAGAAAAGACAGAGAAAGAAAAGAGAGATAGAGAGCTCTAGAAAAATTTGAGAGAAAATTGGAAGAAGAGGAGGATTATCAAAGCAATTTGTTATCATCTAACAAAGCTAAACAAGCAATTGAAGGTATAAGTTTAATTTTTAAAGTTTTATTTTGTTTTATTTTAAAAGTTCTCTGTGTTTGAGTTTCATGAATAAATAGTTGAAGTGTGGGTTAAACATGTTAATTTGTTCATATAAAATATTTCTATATGTTTAGTATGTGATTTAAAGTTGTTAAATTCATGATATATGTGAAGAAACCATGTTTACAATAAGTTACAGTGATATATGTATGATATGACTTATTTTAAAATCAAAATTGATACTTAATTCATGATATAAAGTGTAAATTAATTTTTGATTGTGTAAATATATGAAGAAACAGAAACAATGGGTTTTAAACAAGTTGTTTTGGTTGAAAAATGAATTTACAGGAATTTGTTTCGCTAAGAATGTCTAAAAGTGAAAAAATAGCAAGAATAGTGAATTTAGAGGTCTTAAATTTGATGTTTATACTGTTTATATGGTTAGAAACATGTTAGAAACATTAATTTATGTTTATGTAAAGTTTATATATTTTATATGTGCTAAATTGTTGTTAGAAAGGAGCTTTTAGGCCAATTTGGCCAGTTCTGTAAAGAAATTGGGCACTACAGTGCCACTCAGTACCTGTTGACGAGTACAGGCGCTGCAGTGCCAGACCGGCGCTACAGCACAGGTTCCCAGTTCAAACTGTAGCGATGCAGCGCCAGTTAGCAGTTTGGCCCAGAAATTTTGATTTTTAATATACAAATTGTGTAATTATTAATGTAGTGTAATCTTATGACTATAAAATGTGAGTAATCATGTTATATGATGAAAGAGTAGAATGTGATGGATCATCAAACATGAAGATTATCAATTAACGAGTTATATGATAAATGAAATTAGTGATAATAAAATTAGAAGTGTGGCTTAACCATGTGACTAAAAGTCGTACATGAAATAGATATTTAATTATGTACTGAGATCATATAGTAACTAATTATGTCATGATGATATGTATATAGGATATTGAGAATCAAGTTATATTGTTTAGCTTACACATAAAGCAAGTTTTTTTACCCTATCTTGATTACAATTTGCAAGTTTCTAAACCTTACTTCTTTACATTGAGCAAGTTCTCTAACCCTGATCTTATTTGAGAAAAGTTCTTAATTTTGCTTCCTTACTTGGAAAACGTAACCTTAGCTTATCATTTTTATTCAAGTAAGGTTTATTATATCTTTTTAATGCTTTGAACTTTATTCTTAAACATGTCGTTGTTTGAACCCTCGCATTGTCATTAAACTTTTGATTCAACTAATCCTTAGTTGATGTACGATGAACTCTAAATTACCTTTGAAACTTATCCAAACCAAACTTCTTTTGGTGCGGACTCGTATATTAAAACTGAGATGAACAACCCTATTATAGGGGATTATTTAAGCGAAAGTGTTAAGATGTTTGTGTACAATACATGGTACGAAGGGCTGATCCCCCTAAGTACGAGAAAGAAGGTCCATATAATCTAAGAACTATTAAAGGTTCAAGTAGAAATACTTATAACCTGGAACATAGTTCATGGTCTTGTGACCCTCAGATTATATTCCATATCAATTCTTGATTATCAATACTATAAAATGTTATTTAGTTCAGTTAAGCTTATTCATTACTGGTTATTGTGTTTTCTTTAAGTGAGCATTTGTTTTGCTCACTCTTGCATATATATAAACATTGCAGCTAAAGTTGAGAAGGTTGATGAGCCAACCACTAGCAAAAGAAAAGAAAAGATGAACAATTGTTGAAGACTTGTTAATCTATTTGAGATTTATGTTTTTAGACTTGATTTAATTATGTGATGTAATTAATTAATTTTCGCATTTGATGAATGTTTTAAGGTTAGACAACCTGGGATTTATCGAATTTAATTATGTAACCCTTTAATGGGAAGATTTATTATTTAAATTTTATTATATTTGGGTAGTTAGAAATGAATGTTTGGACAATGAACGCCAAATAATGTAGGAATGAAGTACCCAGATTTGGGGGTGTCACAGATTTGCTATAATATGATATTAATTTTAAAAGTGTTTATCATCAAGATGGATTGAGATATGGTTTATTTGCATGTTTAATTAGATCACTTGGATTAGCTAAGGCATTGCATACTTCCATGAGATTGTTGAATCATATCTTGCATTCTTTCATGGGAAATTGTGTTCATATCTGTTTTGATGATATTTCGGTTTGTGTCAACAATTTGGAAAATTCTTTAGCATGTATTGAGTTTGTTCATGATCATGATAAATATGTTATTGAGTTTCATCTTGTGCTTATAACCTTTTTATTACATCAATGCTATTATGTGAACTTGACTATGTTAATGTCAATGGGAAGGGAAAGGTTAATTTTGATTTGCAGGTTCGAGATGGGTTCATACTCATCGGGGAGAAAAACATGGTTTGTTGTGCAAATAAGTTTAAGCATTGCATTGATAGTCTGCAGGGGAGTGTTTTGAATTTTGTTGCAGTAGACTATGCATATGAATTTAGGTTTCTTGAGTTTTCCTTGATTATACCAAAGATACACGTTGATTTGTCTTGTTTTATGTTTAATTCGGGGATTCAAGTGTATGGCCTTATGCGTTATGATGAGTTTTAAACGTTAACATTTGACCCAGGGTCATTGAAATGGGTATATTTAAGAATGGACGAGATCAATAGAATGACTTTTGATCCAGAAATTCGTAAATGGGTGTACATGTGACGTGAAGGGTTCTATGTGTTGATATTTGATCTAGGAGGAGATAGAACTTTACATATTCTTACTTGTGTTATTAATATTTCCTATATATGTCACTTGCAAGTTTAGTTTTGGCATTATAATTTGTTTGATGCTATTAACTTAATTTGTTTTTATGTAGGAACAAGTTTGTGGATAAATTCTTTTCAAAAGGAGGGGATGACAAATTTGAGGACAAATCCTTTTCAAGAAGAGTTGAATGATATAATCCTGACTGGGTTCATTCCGAACAACAGTGATTTAACTCAAGTTCCAGGGATTCAATAAATGATATTCAGTGATTGGGCTAAAATTTATTCAAGGATGTTTATGATGGAGAACAAGTTAAGTCAGCGGACTCTTGCTCATTTATGTGGCGTCTTCATCTATAAGGTTATATTCCAGTTCATGGGAAGATTACAAGCTTACGTCCAATGTTTTTCATACCCAAGCATGGATGGGAGTTTACAAGCTATCAGGTGACAACACGAGACTAGTATGCATGTAACAAGTGAATTAGGTTCATGTTACTTGGCCATTAACCTAACTTCTAAGTTTGTCACCTTAATGAGAGTGATGGACTCAGACAAGGATTCTCATTGCAAGCCATGCAAAAAGCCACGAAAGTCAGGAAATCAAAATTCGAAGATTTGGAAAATCAGGGATTTCGCCCTGGCGAGCTTACCAAGTCCATTGAGCTCGCCCCGACGAGCTCGCCTCTATGCAGACATGTGACTTCGCCGACTAAAACCACCCTAACACCTTGCTCTCTATATATGTTCGCCCCGGTGAATTCCAAAGGCTTTTTGGTTTCACCCGGCGCCCAATCTGTCCAGGTGGAGTTGTACAAGCTAAATGAGTTCACCCCGGCAAACTGGTCGATTTTCAATTAGATTTTTATGCGTTTTTGGCATTACGAATATTATTTCCTAAATTGCTTTTTTTCATTATGTTTTTAATTTTTATTATGATTAGGATGATTCTAGATTAGAGAATTATTTCCAAAACATTTGTAATTTCTTATGGGGATTCTAGGGTTTCAAATTACTATTATTTAAGGATTATTTGATGTAATTGACTTAACAATTCAATAATATTAAGTTTATCAACTCTTGTGAGAATTATTCTCTACTTTTGGTTCTTTGAAGAAATCCTAAGCTAATTTTTTAGTTGTTCTTTAAGATTCAATTTGACTTATCATACAACAATACATAGTTATGCGTGGTGACTTCTACCGCATCAATTGTTGATTGTGCTGAACTGTACTAGAAATGATTCGGGCGACTACCACCTCACGCAAGCATGTCATGGAGTCCATCACTATGAACTCTACGATCTTCTTCTCTAGCACTACGATCGTGGGGTCTGGCTCTACAACTTCAGCATCATTTACCGTAGGATTTTCCTACTCTTCGACCGTTGGGTCATGCTCTATGATCTCATCGAATGATACATCTTTCCTTTGTACTCCTAATTTAAATTCTTTGAAGGTGACATGGATAAAGACTTCAACACTTATCAGTTTCTTATTGAACACTCCATATGTTTTTCTATATACTGAGTATCTAAGAAAAATGTGACGCCCCCAAAATAGGTATACACCACCCATTCTGAGTCACCAAATACATGGTACAGAATTTAAATACAAACTTAATTATACAACTATCGTGTAAAATACGACAAAACATAAGTTGAGAGTTTTAACACGAATATTGCCTCGTAGACAATATCCAAACTCAAATGGAGTCCTCATTACAATTATTATCACACTATTTTATAAAATAGTGAGGACTATTACAGCCACCATCTCGGAGAGTCACTCCATTGTATATTCGCCATCATCACATGGGTCCCTGGAGTCTTTAACTCTATCTCCATCCTTTGTAAGTCATACAAAATGGGCCTTTGCATTGACAATTTCGCACTCATACCCGCATATGATCTTCTACTCAACCCGTCAGCTACCACATTCGCTTTTTTAGGATGGTATTGAATGGTATGATCGTAATCTTTCAACAGCTCGAGTCAACATCGTTGTCACATGTTGAGTTCCTTTTGGGTGAAGAAATATTTGAGGCTTTTATGATCTATATAGATCTCCACTTTCTCCCAATACAGGTAATGTTTCCAGATCTTTAGTGCGAAAATGACTGTTGCCAACTCTAGATCATGAGTAGGATAATTTCTCTCATATTCTTTGAGTTGTCGTGAGGCATAGGCTATGACTTTCCCATGCACGTTGCATGAGAACACATCCTAACCCTCTGCCTGAAGCATCGCTGTAGATGACAAATCCCTCCGAACTAGATGGTATTGTCAGAACAGGTGCTGAAATGAGTTTTCTCTTGAGTTCTTGAAAACTCTTCTCACTTTCCTCGCTCTAACTAAATTTTGTATCTTTTCAAGTCAGCTGAGTTAATGGAGTAGCGATTCGAGAAAATCCTTCCACGAATCTCCGATAATAACCAACTAAGCCCAAAAAGTTACGTACTTCGGTCACTGACTTAGGTTGCTCCCAGCTTTATATTGCTTCAATCTTCGCTGGGTCAACAGATATTCCGTGATTTGATATCACGTGCCCAAGGAATGCTACTTCCTCAAGACAGAATTCGCATTTCTTCAACTTGGCATACAGCTTGTTTTTACGAAGCTTTTGAAGTATCAGTCTCAAGTGTTGCTCATAATCGTCACGGTTTTTGGAGTAAATGAGGATGTCATCAATAAAGACAACCACAAAATGATCCAAATATTCCTTGAATACTCGGTTCATCATATCCATGAAGGCAACAGGAGCATTAGTCAATCCGAAAGACATGACTAGGAATTCGTAATGCCCGTACCGAGTTCTGAAAGCAGTCTTTGGAAGATCATCAGTTTTAATCTTTAATTGATGATATTCGGAACGAAGATCGATCTTTGAAAAGAATTTAGCACCTTGTAACTGGTCAAACAGGTCATCAATGCGAGGCAACGGGTACCTATTTTTGATGGTGACATGATTCAGCTCCCGATAATCAATACAAAGTTGCATATTTCCATCTTTCTTCTTTACAAATAGAACAGGAGCACCCTAAGGAGACGTACTAGGACGAATGAAATCGATGTCTAATAATTCCTGCAGTTGGGTTTTTAACTCCTGAAGTTCAATAGGAGCCATTCGATATGGGGTTTTGGAAATGAGTTTTGTACCGAGTTCCAAATCAATACAAAATTTGATTTCACGCTATGGGGGGAGGCCAAGAAGTTCTTCAGGGAATACGTCTAGAAATTTATTAATAATAGAAATATCATTCAAATCTGACATATTTTTGTTTAAATCCGTGACATGGGCAAAGAAAGCTTGACATCCATTTTTCATTAAACGAATGGCTTTATGTCTTCATATGACAGTGATTGACTTTAGTGGTTTAGTTGCTTGAATTCGCATAATAGGTTGGTTAGGAATATGAAAGCTAACAATCTTACAAAAATAATCAATTTTAGCATGATGAGTAGTTAACCAATCAATCCCTAAAATCACATCAAATGCAAGTATTTTCAAAGAGATAAGATCAACAGGTAATGTGAGGGTGCCAATTTGAATCAAACAAGATTTATAAACATTGAATGTAATGAAGGTTTCTCCCAATGGAGTTTCAACAGATAAGTTAAAGTCGAATTTCTCTGGAGTCAAATTTAAACGTTGAGCTCAAGTAAGTGAAATAAAAGAATAGGTAGAACCGGTATCAAATAAGGTATAGACTTCACAACAGTTTATGATTATCTTACCCGTGATAACTTCGTTCGGGTTCCTCGCTTTTTGGGAGGTCATGACAAACGCTCTCCCTTGGACTACCGACTTTGACTTGTCTAGGACGACCTTTGGTGTCTCCATCCCAGCTGGACTTGACTTCACTACACGACAAAATCGGGCTAGGTGACCTTCTCTTCCGTAATTGTAGTACGCTTTGCGTTGTTTCGTGCAGTTTGGACTGATGTATCCCTCCCCTCCGCATTTGAAGTATACGATCGGTGGTCGTTCTCCTTCTTTAAAAATAGGTGATGTTACTGTTGTCTTTCAATCATTATTGAATCTCCTCTTCTTGAAATTTCCACTTCTATTATCTTGGCCATGATTACCATCGAAGTGGTTACCATTTCTAGCATGTTGATTTCCTCCACGTTTGTTGTCACCGCTTCGATGACTGCTACCACTTGTATTATTGTTTTGTCGGCTGATATCTTTTGGTTGGGTTGACTCATTATCGTGCTCCAATAACTGAACCATATTCACAACATCTGAATACAAGCAAAGTTTGTGAGAAATGAGGTATTGACATATTTCAGATTTCAAACCTCTTAGAAACATCCACGTCAAACGCTCCTCATTATCAACCAAATGGAATGTAAACCGGGATAACTCCGCAAACATAGCCTCGTACTGCGATACGATCATATTGTTTTACTCCAGCTTGATAAATTCTACCTCCTTCATATAACGAATACTCTCAGAAAAGTACTTGTCGTTGAATAATTCTTGAAACTTCTCCCAAGACACCTTTAGCGCGGAAGGCTGAGTACGTTTTATAGATTCCCACCAATGATCTGCCTCTCCTCACAACATGAAGGTGGAAAAGGGAACATTTCACTCCTCGAAGCATCCCAAGACATCAAATATCATGGTGATCTGCTTAATCCACGTCTCTGCCTTAAGTGGTTCTGGCTTTCCAACAAACTTCGGTGGTCCCAGCTCCTTGAATTGCTTAGCGGTGACCATCAGTGAGTTGTCAGTGTTTCCACCTTCATTTTGAACGGGGGTCTCTCTCGCCTGATGTTGCATGAATTGCAGAAAGCTTCTAAACATCCCATCGCTCATCATTTGGTCGGTGTTGTTGTTTACATGAGGATTATTGCCTTTCTGATGCATATTATCCTGGGTATTGATTGGCGGTGACTCGACAGTCTCATGTGCTCCATTGCTTATCTCAACATTTTCAGATGTCATTTTCAAACACTGTCACAAAATAAGGGTTAATTGACATGTCACATATTATCCATATATTCTGACCGACCAATTAAATAACAATTAAGCTTAGGTAGGTCATACTAGCGAAGGATTTACCCGTCTCTCCCCTCCTAGTTCTAACCTCAAGTCTCAGCCAGGGATCATATCCCTAAGCTTTGATACCAACTGTGACGTCCCCAAAATAGGTATACACCACCCATTCTGAGTCGCCAAATACATGGTACAGAATTCAAATACAAATTTAATTATACAACTATCGTGTAAAATACAACAAAACATAAGCTGAGAGTTTTAACACGAATATTGTCACGTAGATAATATCCAAACTCAAATAAAGTCCTCATTACAATTATTATCACACTATTTTATAAAATAGTGAGGACTACTACAGCCACCATCTCGGACCGTCACTCCATTCCCCGACTATTCCAGACTATGTTCTCATTTCCTGAAGAGAATAATAAAAGCAAAGGGTGAGCTTAACTAGCCCAGTAAAGAATATTATGACTAAGATAATGCAGAATAAATTATCGTTAGCCTTCAACAGTATCAAACAGATAGAATATAATAGACAATAAGTTTAACTACAGCAGAACAAGCAGTCCAATAGAAGAGTCAAGTAGAGCATGATATCTACTATCTTCTATGATTTAAAAGTTCAACATCAATATTTTATTGTTGTAACACAGCTCAATAAATAATCCACGTCATCGAATTATTCATGCACTACAGGCCAAGGATATTCGTTAGTATCACATCCACTAATTATCCATGCACTACAGGCCAAGGATATTTGTTATTATCACCAATGGTCATGATCATGCCAACAACTGTCCATCAATACACTACACGCCAAAGAGGACTTTCACCACATCATTTGTCTGTAACATTACAGGTCATGATTATACCAATACAAACTTTTCTGGTCATAATCATACCAATCAACAGTCCATCTATGCACTACGGGCCAAAGATGACTTTCATCACAATTTACGCATGAGAATGATGACAATGATATAAGAATTCAATTAAGTGAAAGCAAGGATAAATTTTAAAGATTTATAATTCAATTTATTCAGAGTTCAAGAATGTCCAAATTGTCAACATGATAACAGCTTTGTGGAGTAAAATTTAAGAATAATATTCATGTATCAAAAATAATTTGAATAAAATAAAATTAATTTTTATCGTGAATAGTACCACAGGTGAATAGTACTCGAGTGAATAGTACCATGTGAATAGTACCCCAAATAAATAAATATTCATGTATCAAAAAATAATTTGGACAGAAAAGAAATCAATTTTTATCGTGAATAGTATCCCGAGTGAATAGTGCCCGAGTGAATAGAAACTCATCATGCAAAGTACCCCGAAGCCCCGAATGAATAATACCCGAGTGAATAATATCTCATGAATAGTACTTTGTGTGAAAATATTAAAATTTAATAAGAAAGTTCATACCAATATTCCAATAAAACGATACTAGATGAACTCAAGGATATTCTATTAATTTCAGAAATTATAGAAGCAATACTTACCATAGTAATTTTAGATTTAAAAAAAGAAATGATACCCCTTACCTTAGTAGAAGACTGGATACTGCAATAGTGAAGTAATAAAATACTCTTCTTCTTTCTCTGTATACTTTCTCTCTCTACTGTTTCTCTTGTGAGTCTTAGTGAATTAGTGAGAATAAAAGAAGAAATGAGCTTCTATTTATAGGAAAATATAGTTTCGATAATTGCACGTTAGGGGCTTGACTTATTACAGTTTAGTACCTCAATAATTGCACCTTAGTTCAGGTGACATCATCATGACATCATGATGATGTCATTGCTTACATCATGATGATGTCATGCTAACATCATCTTTGTGTTACTTTGAGGATGATGTCATGCTTACATCATGCTTGCATCATCTCTTCTCTGATTGGTTGATTTAAGTTCACATGGATTGGTTAACTTATTACACTTTGGTACACCTAAAGTTTTCAAAGCTTGCATTATTCCCCTTTAACTTTTGTAATTCACTTATCCTCAATGAACACATTTTTAATATTTCAACAATTATTCATTATTAATATTATAACTCACAATATTAACAATCAGATCATTTTCAGGAAAGAGGGGGCTTTTCGATAAGGACTTCTCCTTATTGGCGTACAATTAGGTGACCAAATCCCTTTCCTCGACAGAACTTTCTAGGCATTGTCAATAATGCAAATAATAATATGAATAACTTTGTCGTCTCAATTATTGATTTAATAATATAAAATATTGTGCAGATGATACTGTAACGATAATTGAATCAATAATATGAGATGTTATGCATCAACTACTGTTGCAATAATTGGATAAAACTAAGTGACTTCTCACGTAAGCATCAATAATTAAATATATTGTACAATACAGTGTGCTACTGTACAACTACACGTATTACTGTACTTTTATCACCGAGTATTTCAATAGTTAACGGTAAAAGTTTTGCCGTTATTTTTATAAAAAGGTTATTTCGATCGCTTTCTATATCTGACAGTAATTCTGTTGTGGAGTCCACCAATGATTGTGTCGTCGTATGAATATTCTCCGGTAAAAAGAATATTCCTCGACACAACAAATATTTTATATCAACTTGCTTACTTTGTAAAATTTTTACATATCACTCTTAACTATAACCTTTTATCAATTTAACCATTTACTAAATAGAATAATAATTATAAGAAAATTGAATACTTTCATTTCATAAATTCGGGGTCTTACAAAATATCCTTTCGTTTGACTTGGGCTGGAACTTGGTCCGATATTTCTTTCTATTAGTGAGGATGTATGACACACAACCAAAGACATGAAAATAACTGATGTTAGGTTTCCTTTCTCTCCATAACTCATAGGGAATTTTCTTAAACGTGGAGTGAATTAACGATCTGTTCTGAGTTTAGCAAGCAGTGTTGACAACTTCAGCCCATAAATATTCAGGGAGTCGAGTTGTTGCTAGAAGTGTCCTTTTTGCCTTTATAAGAGTTATGTTCTTCCTCTCAACTACTCTATTTTGATGTGGAGTTCTTGATGCTAAGAATTTATGATGAATGTCATTGTCCTCACATAACTTATCTACCTTAGAGAAATCAAATTCCCTTCCATGATTAATCCTTATGGCTTTATTCTTCTTGTCCTTCTCATTCTCGACCAGCTTGAAGAATCTGATTAGTTGCAAGCTAGTTTCATCCTTAGAGCTTAGGAAGAATACATATGTAAATCTGGTGTAGTCGTCTACTATCACTAGTGAGTACCTTTTTCCTCTAAGGCTGGTAGTTGGGATAAGCTCGAAGAGATCCATATGATGCAGCTGCAGGTGCCTATCATTGGAATTAAATGTCTACCTTTAGAATAAGTTTTTCGCCTGTTTTCCTAGTTTACATGCTTTGCAAGGTATTTTTTTGACAAATTTGAGCTTTATTAACCCTGAGACTAGGTCTTTGGAGGCAAGTTTTGACGTGTTTTTGAAGTTCAAGTGGGATAATCTTCAATGCCACAACCAGCTTACATCTTCTAATGCTTTAACAAAGAAACAAACTGTTTTGATTGAACTTAGCTTAGCAAGATTAAGCACATACACGTTGCCTTCCTTAGTTCCAGTCAAATTTAATGAGTTTGATTCCAGGTCTCTGGCTTGACACTAGTTGTTGAGGAAAATGACTTGATGCCATTTGTCGCAAAGTTGACTGATGCTTAACAGATTATGTTTTAGCCCTTCAACATACGCTACTTTGTTAAACAATAATGCACCATTCCTAATTTTAACTATATCCTTGAGTTTTCCCAAAATTATTTGCAGGACCATCTTTTTTTTTAAGTTTGACAGGAGAACCTTGTTGTCGGTCATATGTTTTGAGCATCCATTATCGAGATACCAGATAGAACTAGTGGAGCTATATACCTATAATAGAAAATAACTTTTATTTTGGTACCCAAAACTTACTTGCGTAATTGCTTGTTAGTCCCCTTAGAAACCCAAATCTGCTTTATTTTGGGTTGATAAAAAGCAGGATGATAATCATTAAAATAACATAAAGCAGAAATATGACGATACTAATGACATGTATAGCATCTAATATGATGCATATGTGAATGTGTGCGTGGATTCCTTCTCATCAAGGACACATGTTGATGATAGCCATTACCAGTCTCTTTTATTGACTAAAACTCCCTCTACTTCCATACTACTTCACGGTTATATGGTTTTATATGGTGGAAGTTAACTCTACGTTTCATGCCTGGTTGGTTCGTAGAGTGAGTCTTGCCTAACTCTACAACCATTCAAGACTTAAAGGTAGATTTTGGCTTAATCTACAATTTCACAAATCCTAGACCAGTATATGATCTATTATTCGTAGGGACAATAATTTGACCTACAGATATCGGATAACTTGGAATAATATGTTCAATGACCTCTGTGGATTTTATGAACACAATGCCTCTATGGGGGTGTAAAAGCACTGCTATTGTTAATTTCCAGCAATTTATCCACACTTGGAACTGAGGAAGAATCCCCAAATCCTAAACCTTATCGGTTGGAGACTGATCTCTGACTGATGATCAGGGAGTCCATAGACAAAGAAGACCTATTCCACGTAGAAATTGTCTTTTCCAGTTCCTTTATCTTAGAAACTAGAATTAACTCTCTTTATGCATTTTGTTTAGATATATGTCTCAAATTCTCATTATCTGCCTCAAGGTTGAAGAGAGAGAGGCAACACTTCGTAGAGCTAATTCTAACTCTACTTGAACTTTCTCCTTTTCCTCTTGAAGAAGAGAATGGTCCTTTGATAGAACCCTTAACCATTTCATATATTGATGCAAATCTAATGTAATATCATGCAATACAATTCTTAAATCATTAATATCTACATCAGGGGAGTTAAGTCAAATACCTCACTGATGTCAATTTCTTGACGATGAGTGGTGTTACTGACATTTTCTTTCATGGCCATCAGTTATAGGTTGGCCACATGAGGTCCTTTGTTTTCACTTAACTCAGAGCTTGAGTCATTCTCTAAGTCACTCAATGATCCTTCAGCTACAAGACCTTTATCTTTCTTCTGAAACTTCTTGTAGTCTTTGAACTATTTCTTTGGAGCTGACTTATTCTCATCCTTCTTCAACTCTTCTCATAGGGGCTTGGTGCACTCTGCAATATAATGATATGACTTCTTATAATTGTAGCACAGATCTTTGATATTTTATCGACTGATGTTACTGTTATTATTGGAGTACCTTCTTAGCTTGCTGCTCTACCTTTCGACATAAACTTTCTCAATCTTCTGGCCAGCAGTGTAATGTCTTCATCATCGTCCTCATCATCATCATTTGATTCTGCTTCGACTAGGGCTTTGAAGGTTGTTTTTGATACCTTGAGAACAACCCCTCTCTTTTTTCTTTCCTTTTGAAGTTGTTTTTGCTCGCTGGTTTAGCTACAGCTTGTAGGTAAGGAGATTACCATAGATCTTCTGCACGGTTATATCGTGCAGATTCTTAATTCGACTATCAGAAAATAGTGGTTTTGGCATCCCACTTGTTATGCAAGGCCCTCATAAACTTGATGTTGAGTTCCTTGTTTGGGTAGACCTTCCCATACTCTCTTAGAGAATTGAGCAACATATTAAATCTATCATATGTAGTTATTATGTTCTCTCTAGACACGTGAGAGAACATCTCATACTACTGGGTTAACAAGGGCTGCTTGTTCTCCCTGACTTCTTATGTGCCTTCGTGCATAACCAGCAAAGGCTTCCCAGACTTCCTTAGTTGTTATGCAGCTGACGACGTTGTCGAATAGCTCATCTTCTAAAGTCATGAACAAGATGTTCTTGGCCCTCTTTTCCAGTTGCACTAACTTTTTTCCATGTCTGTTAACTCTACTCTATGGTTTACTACCACTTTCTTCGGATCATCTATTGTCGGAGAAATCTTTGTTTGGACGTAAGGACCACTAATAACTGCATCAAACAAATCTTCGTCAACAACATCCATATAGGCCTATATTGCAAAGAAATGGTTTGTTTCCACCACTAAGGTCAGAACTGATTTTATTTTGTGTCATTGATATACTCAAAGGATTTAATCTTAGATTCTTAGAACCAACTCAGATACCACTTGTTTTTTTCCAAAAGCACTTGGAGATATAGAAGAGGGGTTGAATAGATCCATTACAAAAATCTTTTTAAGGAAGTATTATCAGATTAAATTATTAAAGATAATTTAATTTTGCATAGCAGAATATTAGTTTGAAAAACCCCTTCAAAGATTTAATGAAATCTTAGCTCTGAATTTAGTTCACTTGAAATTAAGTAATAAATAGATAAAAAGATAAATGTAGAAATACAAGTGCAGGAAAGTAAAAGACTCAGGGAATTTTTTAAGTAGTTCGGAGAACAAAAATCTCCCAGTTCACTCTTCTACTCCACGAGTAGGAAAGTCACTAAGGATGCAGAGCAATCACTAAGATTAAATCACTAAGATTTATTACAATGATGAATCTCTAAGATTCCATCAAATCACTAAGATTTAACATATGTCACCAAGATAAAGGTCACTAAGACCAGCTCACTAAAAACTCTTCAAGTCACTTAGGCTTGGAATTGCAGGTCACTTATACCAATGAATAACAAGAGATGAAATAATTTTCTGAGGTGCTACTGAATGGTGTTAAGCTCAGCTTCTGAAAGACTTAGTAACAAAATAAGTCATTCTATTTTCATATAATGGAGTTCTTGAGACTTGGGTAGAGATTTAGCTTGTAATTCGTGATTCATAATTTTGAATTGAATCTTCGTACCCTTTTATAGATGACCTCGAGATGTTCCCATTGGAAAATTTTCCTTGCTTCATTAAATGCTCATATCCTAGAAGATCTTTGATATTGACTTTCAGGGTAAATGTGTCAGCTTACTTTCGGCTCTGATACATCACATTAGACTACTGCAGCAACAACCACGTGGATGTTGTCACATCGCCAAACTATCTTTTAGAAGCAACTCGATCTGATCTTCATTTTAAACTTAGGATGATCAACAACCATCTCAGGATTTTCACTCTACAAGTCTTCCCAATGTCAGGCCAATATGTAATACCCTACGATTTGTCTGATCGTAGACTTCCATGGTGATTGTAGAGTGTCTAGCTGAATTGACTCTATAATTCTTTAAGCTCTACGATCTTCTCTACGATTTTTTATATACTCTACGATTTTTGATATGCTCTACTATCTTTGTCTTGCCTTACGATTTTTAATAAACTTTAGGATCATTTGGCAGACTCTACGATTCTTATGTAGACTCTACGATCTTGATTTAGCTTTACGATTTTCTGGCAAAATCTGCGATCTTAAACTAAATGCACTACTTTAGATTGACTGACTCTGCGATCTTCAAGAAATTTACAATTGCTTAGAGCAACTTTATGATAGTTCAATCAACTCTACGAACATTCCATTTCCTATCATCTATATATTCAATTCTTTCAATAGATTAACCTAACAAGCTTGATCTTCTACTCTAAGTCCTTTTACATCAATTATATTCTTAAGGACTTCTCACAAAGGCTACTAGTTAAAAATATACATTATCTCATTATCATCAAAAAACATGCAATTGTTCTAACACATGTTTTTCTCTATACTACTTGTACATATTCACTACAAAAAATACATATAATTAATATTACTTATCAACAAACTCACACAAACATGTTTTATATATATATATATATATATATATATATATATATATATATATATATATATATATATATATAAGTACTCATTCATTTTTCTTAGTTCTCCTTTCTTTTGGTAAAATTAATTTTCTATTGCGATGCAACTTAGCACCGTCATTTTGTATGTGTAAGATGAAATTCTACAAAAATAATCACTATAAATTCTTCACTTTTTTATTTTTTTAATACGAGTTTAATTTCTTCTATTTTTGAGAAATATAGTTTATATATAACTTATAAGATTAACAAAAATATCTCTAAAATTTTAACATTTAATAGAGATTTAATATAATATAGTACAAATAAAAAAAATTAAAACTATTTTATAAACTAACTTGTATCTCGCACGGGTCGTAACCTTGTTTTAAAAATGCATCATCCACTCTTCTTCTAATATTACTATGTATTATTATCATTTAATTTTTATTTACAACCACTTTATAATTGAATAAAAATTAAATTAAGAATAATACATAAGATAAAACGGCAAATAACACATACTCTCTCTGTTCCAAAATTAGAGATATAATTTAATTTTTAAAATTAAACGACAGTATGTTAAACTTTAAATTTGGTATAACTTATAAAAATTTAGAATGAAATAAAAAAAATTAATTAATAGTTTGTGTTATATATTATATAATTATATCAATTAAAATTAAATAAATTTATATTATATTTAAAAAATAATATATTATCATTTAAGTTCAAAATTCAAATTATATATTTAATTTTGGACATGAGCGAGTATTAAGGTAAGACATCATATTTAAATTTGGAAATACCATCATCCACTCTCATGCAACTATTACTATTACTGTATTCAGTATTCCTGCTTTGTTTGATGAGAAAGTGATTAAGGGATTCGATCATGAAGTAAATTTTATGATAAATTTATTTAATATTTAATATAGTATTAACATACATACCAGAGGTTAATCTCTCCGTCTATATATTAATATTATGTTAATTATGAAATAAATTTATCATAAATTTCACTCTAACTACTCCCTTAATTAAGAAGAAAAAACATAAAAGGCTGCAACATTATTTGGCATAGAAATGGAAATCAGGGTCAGGCTCTGACCCTCTCTCTCCCGTTTATCTCTCGTCTTGTCAATGTCTTAACTTTCTCTCTCACACACTTGTACACACAGTGAGGACTGAGTGAAGAGTGACATAAAGATGACAGAAGAATCTTGAGTAATTAGAAAACGGTTACTCCACTAAATTACATGCCAATTTATAATTTGTACGACACGAACGGGACGGGAGAGGGGGGCAGGACAGGGCATGTACGCTGCGCTCACTTAGTGCTGAGTAGCGTAGGGTAGGGTGTTCTTGATTTGGTGAGAAAGTATTGGACCTTAATAACTCAGGTTTTTGTTAATAATTAATTTTATTTATAAAAATATAATTAAATTAGAAAAGATAAGTTATTAGTTTTTTTTCTTTCATATTTCGTTTAAAAAATTAAATTTTTTTAGTAGATAATTTAATAATTAATTTCATTAAAATTAAAAAAATCATTAGAATTTTGGTAACTCATATATTGTTTCTATTTATATTTAAAGAGAATAAATATAAGCATAATCTTATTCTAATTTGATTGGTTGAATTTTTGAATATAATACTAATTATATGTACTTTAACTCTTTAGAAAAATCATAATTAATTCATCCGATATTGAAATTGAGTGAATTCAAAACTTATTTCTTCAGTTTTTCGTTCTCTACAATTATGAAAAGGAAGAGAAATTATTTGAATTGTTGAAAACTGCAACTTGACCTTATTTCCGTCACTATAATTTTAAAAATTCTCAACTCAGTCATGTTAACTCCAAATCAAGTGATTCTTGAATCTATTTCGGTGTATCTTTTCGATAGCTATAATTTTCGTGAAGATATGAAAAGATTTTGAAAACTCTAAAAGACCCAAAATCTAATCCTTTTCTTTTTCCTTTTCCTTTTAACCGTTGTCTTAGGTATCTCTATGTATGCGTAAGAAGTGGTTAGCATGAATTTCATTTTTGAGTAAGTTTGTCAATTGGCCAATAGAGTAACATAATATTCAATATAGTTTGATATCCAGTTCGAGACACGAGTTATTTTATATCATTATTTTTATAAGTATTTAATAATTTTTTATTGATATATTTATTATTTTTTACTAACATAATACATATAATGTCATATATTATGTTGAAAATAAATTGAATGAGTGTATAATTGTTACTAGTATTTTAAGAAAAAAACTTTCTATATTCTTCCAACATAATTTAAGAAAAATTAATTGCAACTATTAGTTACCGTATTAAATGTAATATTTAATTAAGGTATTCTAATTGATGAGTTAACTTGGATGATCACGATGTATGATTGTTCGCCATGCTTTTATATATAAAATGTGAATAAAATGTAAAAATAACCCTTGTACTATAAAGATATTTGGATATTACACTGCTTTTTTTTAGTCAATGAAAAACGAACCTTTTACTATTCAAAAATTTGGTTTGTGAATCCTATTATCACGTGGCATTGACTCGTACACATGGTACGTTAGCATGTCAATTTAACACATTTGAGCTAAAAATATTCACACTCTCAAAACTAACAAAACATTTGATTACCAACTAAACTAAAAATATTAATGTCATCTCTTAGAAAATTATTACTAACAGTAATAGTATTAATACAACTTATTAGTTATTAGTAATATTATTAATAAGATGTTAGTAATTACTTATTAGTAACTCTTTAACATGATTTTTCTTCTAAGCTAAATACAAAATATATTATCTTAATTATATTACTTAATTATTAGATATTAGGATATATTAATGTTATTAATAATATCAATATACTTACAATATTATTGTAATTAATATATATTAATGTTAAAGAAAAATAAGATAATTTTGACAAGATGAAGAGAGAAATCCAATTTTTTTTTCTCACTGTCTAGTTTTCTCCTGTAGGAACTGAGGGGGAGAGTCAAGACCGTGAATAAGAGTCATCTTAGTTTTTCTATTATTTGTTTATTTATTTGTTATTCTATTAATTCTACTTCTCCAACTTCACTAGAGTAACTTATTGCAAAACATGAAATCTAAAAAATCATTTAGATATATTGAATAAATATATAAAGTACTTATTATTTTTACAAAATATGTGGTCACAAGATTAAATTATTTATTTATTATAACTATTGTATTATTGTTATTATCATAAATTATTCTTATTAGTATACATTCCTTTAATTATTATTTTTGTTAAAAATAAATAATAAATTAAAATAAAATAAGATTCATTTTTTTAACATTAATATAGATTGTAATGGTATTAGAATATTAATCTTACTAATACCATTAATATATACTAATATCTAACGAGTAATGTTATTAAGATATTATATTATAAGTATTTATCCAAAGAAGCTAGAGAATTATTAATAACTAATAAGTAATTATCAACAACTGATTAACAAATTACTAATAACTAATAAAGTTGTACTAATACTATTAGTCATGTTAGTAATAATTTTTAAAAAGATAACATTAATTCTTATCTTAGTTGGTAATTTTTGTTAGTGTTGGAAGTATGAGGTGTTAAGTTTAAATTTTGGGAGAATATATATTTTTAGCCCAAATGCGTTAAATTGACACGTCAACGTGTCATGTGTATAAGTCACCGTCACATGACATAATAAGGTTCACAATTCAAATTTTTAGATAGTATAAAGTTCGTTTTGCATTAACCAAAAAAAAGGGATGCAATATCCAAATATCTGTATAATACAGGCCAAACTTTTGCATTTTACTCTATAAAATGTAGGTTATCAAAATGTTAGGAGTTGGTGTTTTTTTATTAATGAGGTGGGTTAAAAGAACTTTCAACTCAAAATAGAATATATTTGAGTGTTTAGTACTTAGTAGCATGTACAATTATTGAAAAAGCATTATAGGTTTTGAATGTAACATAATTTTGATAAAAGCTAAAGTTTATTGATTATGAAAGTTGTCATATGTATTAAAACTTATTATTAAATCTATAAAATTATTTTTATAAAGTATTATCAAAAATTATTTATCAAACAAAATCTGCGTAATATATAAAATATATTTTCTCAAATGATTTCAGTAGTAAATTAGCAAAAGTATCACTCTATGAAAAGAAAACATAATAGAGTGAATAAGTGAGAGCTATAAAAATTTTATAGTTTGGGAAGACCTCCTAACTACATACAATTACATTAAAATTATTTATGAAATATTTTATAAAATTATTTGAACATATTTATTGTATTTAAAAATAAAAATTAAAAAAATAACATTAAATAATGTAAAATATTTTGATTTAGAGAAAAAAATGTATATACGCAGCCATGTGCCCATGAAGTACACAGTTGCCTATAGCAACCGTTTTTTTGGGCTATAGCTATTATGGTTTATGGCGACAAGTGATCCGTTGCTATAACTTCAAAAACTGTCATCATAGACGACTGTGTACTACATACAGTTGTGTATATACATATAACCCATTGATTTATAATATATATATATATATATATATATATATATATATATATATAGAAATAACCAACATTCTTGATTTGGGGAAGACTGTCTTTTTTTTTAAAAAGACCCTTTCCTAGAGTTTTCTTTTTCTTTTACCAGAATTTTCTCATCTTTTCATATGGGAGTTCACTATCTTTTCTGTGTGGGACGTTATTTTCTCGATGAGATGATTGATTTGTTCTTTTAGTTTGAGAATTTGACTATAAAAAATTCTATGCAAACATAAAAATTGAACATGAGTGTTTTATAATTTCATCTGTCTGCATAGAAGAGCTATTTCACTAATATAAGATTTTTTTTCCCTTGGTTAATTGGGATATTATTATAAAAACATTTATTTAATATAAATAACAAAAAAAAACTAATTCTTAATTCTAGTCTCACAATATTACATGCTCTACCTAGAATTATATGGGGGGAAAATTAGAAATTATAAGAGAATGAAATAAAATATTAGTCCCTGTTAGTCGGTAAATTTAGTCTTTACCGACCGACAATTTGTAAGGAGGTGCCATGCCTTGGAAAAATAGGGAAACGTCTCGGCACCTAATAATCTTCTACATTTGTCGGGAGATGGAGGCACGTATGTAGTTGCTGCCACAATATCGCCGACAGTTTTTTCCTTCTACCCGATTTATTTTCGAGTGTTGTTATGTATTGTGAAATTTACCTTCTTCATGTAGCGCCTTGTACTTCTATTGAGGGGTATACTTAAACCTGTAACATGACACAGCAAAAGAAGAGATTAATGTTGTCAAAGTAAATATATTTAACGCCCATCATGTGGGATACTTGAATGTGTGTACTTCTATCATTTATATATTCTGTCATGATTTTTTTGGATGAATTTGTGATGAATTAAGATGACTTAAATATATTATTGAGAAAAGCGCATTTGAGTCATATTATGCTATGATTTGATTCAGACTTACACGTGGTATCAAAGACAATTCTCGAAAGTTTGAGTCTGATCATCCAATCGGGTTGTCAGAGGTGGACACATGAAGGCGAGCGAGGCTGACCAAAGAATATATTATTTAGACGATCAGTGTAGGTCTATTATGCTATGACTTGATTTGGACTCACTTTCAAAAGGCGAGAAATATTATCACAACAAAAATAATGTTGTCAAACCAATAAGTATCGCTTAAAGTGTTTAATGTTGTTAGTAGAGTTATATAAATATAATTATATATATTTTTGACAACACTAAAAATATCAAGGACTTTAAGTTATATTCAAAAATTATTATTTTAGAATTATCTATATTATATGAAGCAGTAATGGACCGCAGTATCATCTTATTAGAGTATATTTGTGATCCCATGTAATTAGTGATTTTGATTTTTTTTTTTTTAATAATTAGTTTTAAGAAAATAGTTTGTGCTTGGTAAAGAGAAAATACTTAAACTGGTAAAAAAAAATTGGCATAAAAAATTGATTATCTCTCTTATTGCAAATATAAATTACTAAAAAAGAAGGGTTGTGAAGATGTAAAGATATGTAATGGGTGAAATTACTAAAATAAATAAAGATACATTAATAATATATTTGGTCAAACTTGATTATTGAATTTAACAAATAATCAGAAGCTAGAGCTTCAGATTAGTTCCATAAAAAGTAATTATAAACAATTTTAAAATTAAGTTACCAAATACTTTTTACTTCTAATGATAAATAAGTTTGACTGATTATAAATTATTCCAAACACCCTCTAAATATAACGAGGTCAAAAAAAATTATATTTTTAAATTTGAAATTAATGGAGTAATAAAAACCAAACTTTTCTCCAAAATCCAAACAGCCCCATATTTGATTGTGTTTCGAAACTGTATCCTGTAAAAGGAAAAGTAGTAATGTTGCCAAACACCACCGGTACTTTGGGGCTACGTCATAACATTGACCAAACACGCTACATTATTTCCGCTCCCATGCTTGCTGAAAAGTAATTTCAGTGTCCCTCAACTTTTACCCTCCTCAGCAAATATTCTGAATCACAAATTTATTTAAAGCCAAATGCCCAACAGTGGATGCTTCAACCCTAGGGAACATACTTTACCGGCTATACCAGGTATTTGCACCAGTATTATTTGGAATAATAAAGTGTTTTTATTCTCTAATATTTAAGGTGTCAAAAAATAGATTGAAGTGAAGTCATAAATATTATCAGATCAAAAATATTGTTATCAGTACAAATAAATATTTAACGATATTTTTTAAAATTATTTTGACAGTACATACTATGATATTTAATTATTCTGACAATATATTTTTTAGTTCCGTAATATCATCCGTCCAAAAATATGGCATTTGATATATAAATAGTTTTAGAAAATATTTTATAATTTAAGATAATTTATAAAGTTTCCGAATTTAAATGTTTTACACACAAAATTATAAAAAACCCTTTGATTGTTTTTTTCAGCAATAAATTAAAAATTCCATTTAGCTAAAAAAGATAAAGTAGAAAAATGATGGTCTAAATTTAGGGAACAAATATAACTGGCAACAATCGGTAAATATGTATTCCAGAAATAACCTGAACCAAAGTGTCTGATAAATTTAGGGAAAGAAAGGGGGAGAGAAATAAAAATGCAAAGATTTTATTTTTTTTATCTATTATTTTTGTCCACTGCAAGAGGGTAATTGATGTCCACACCCTCTCCTTCCTCTCTTATCTTCTTTTCTCTTCTCTTCTCTTTCTTCTGAACAAAACCCATTACTCCTTACCTTGTTAAAATAAATTTTTTGTTTGTTTTTAACTTTTATATACAAACACCAACTATTTAGTACATATATAAATACATATATACGTATATATGGGGGTGTATATATATATATATATGTATAGTATAGTTAGCTGACGGTGGTGATGGATCTGCTTAATTACTAGTAGATCTTTATTTCTACCTCTTCTAATTTGTTTCAACTAAAATTAGGGGAGGGAAAAAATTTCAGAAATGGAATTTGATGAGCATGAAGATCAAGATGAGGGAATTGGGATGCAGCTGCCGCCAAATTACGACTCCATGGGCCGACTAAAAGTCGGCAGCAGCGCCGGAGGAGAAGGGGTTTCCACCCCGACCGCTAGGAAAGTTGGCGGTGGGTCCTACAGGTACAAAGAGTGCTTAAAAAACCACGCGGTCGGTATAGGAGGCAGCGCCGTGGACGGCTGTGGTGAATTCATGGCCGCCGGAGAGGAAGGAACCTTGGACGCTTTAAAATGCGCTGCCTGCAATTGCCACCGGAACTTCCACCGCAAGGAGTTGGAAGGGGAAATATTCCACTACCAGCAACAACAGCAGCACCACCCGTTAACGCCGTACTACCACCACCACCGCGCGACGACCCACCCGGCGGGGTACCTGCACGTGACGCCGATGACCCACCAGCGGCCGCTGGCGCTGCCTTCGAATTCGAGGGAGGATATGGAGGACATGTCAAACCCTAGCAGCAGCGGCGGAGGCGGCGGCGGCGGATCGTCGTCGAGAAAGCGGTTTAGGACCAAGTTTACGCAGGAACAAAAGGATAAGATGTTGGAGCTGGCGGAACGGTTGGGGTGGCGGATTCAGAAGCAGGACGAGGCGGCGGTGCAGCAGTTCTGTGGAGAAACGGGAGTAAAGCGCCATGTGCTCAAGGTTTGGATGCATAATAACAAGCACACTATTGGTAAAAAACCCTAAAGTAAATTAAATTAGAATTAGAATTAGTAGTTCTATTAATTGTTCCAAACTTCCAATATTTCTAGTAGTACTGGAAAAATCTTTACCATTTTGGGTAAAGGAATTAATTAAATGGGGATGGGAGAGATGGAGGTGTTGGAGTAGTGGTGTGTGAGAAATTAATTTAACCTTGAGATTTTAATTAGAGAGATTAATCTAGCTTTAGGGTTCTTTCATTCTAGGCTTTATTTTATGTTGGATTTGATTTTTAACTTGTATCTTGTATCTTGCTTTGATTTAATTTGTAGTAGTGGTAGTTTGTTAGTGATCATGAATTCTGAGTTCAAGACGACAATATATGAGACTATGAGTACAATTAATATTGAAACTCCCAAGTAGCATGCATATATATATATATATATATATATATATATATATATATATATATATATATATAATACTTGAGATGAGCTAGCTAGCTTAATTCCTTGTGACTAGTACTAGCTAGCATATAGACATTAATTAAATCTTGTGTCATTTTGGGATGGAGGAGGAGGAGGAGCTAGGTGGTGAATTTGGCATTTGCACAAACTGTGGGTAATCTAATCTATTGCAAGATGATGATGATCAGGTAACACTTGGAATTAGCTAAAGGTCTGAAAATGCAACTGATCTGATCGATGACACAAAGAGACAATGAATGAGTACGTATTAGGTTTGAATTAGCCAAGAGGAATAGAATTTAGACGTGTTTGACATGCAAGAGAGCATGTATATAGCTGCAATTAAAATTTTTAATTGTTCTCATACCATGCATATGTCATCCATCATCTTCTCCTTCAATTTCCCTTACTTTCTTTTGCCTTGAATTCATTTACCACATCACTACTCACATTTATTTCACTCTAACCTACTACTAGTACTAGTACTCCTCCTATACGAGTAACTTTTGCATCTGCATTCGTACTTGATTCTGGACCAGTTAATGTGCATAGGGACTGGTGATCATTTATCAAATTTAAAAAGAGTACAGTACGTACTAATATACTGCCCGCCCTATTAATCACCGTATTGTCTTCTCTCATATACCTCGTCCTCCATTAATAGTTACTAATACACACGCATCATGATTATGTATACATAATATATAAATAAGATAAGTTTGAATAAAAGATAAATTTATTTTATAATAAAAATAAATAAGTTTATCTTTTATTTAGACTTATCTTTATATTATCTTTTATTTTTATATTATGTATATATAAAAATAAATTTATCTTTACATTATCTTTTATTTTTACATCAATATGGGTGAGGGTCACACTGCCGTCACAGCCTGTAGCGGCAGGCATGTATTAAATTGTTAGGGACAGTAACGTAAATTGCTAGCACGAATTGGAGGATGTGGACTGCCGCTACAAGCTGTAGCGGCAGGCAGAAAATTTGACCACTCAGCCATTAAGTGTATGGATCAACGGATGTAAACTTGGTTGCTGAATAGTGTCTATGACAACCATTTGTCACGGATTAAAACTCATATATATATATATATATATATATATATATATATATATATATACGGGGAGGATCTCCAGCGGACCAAAAAAACGGACCAATGAACGGACCAAGGCAAAAACACGCGGGTTTCAGGGCCAACCCGTGGGTCGAACCGACCCGCGCCCTGAAACCCGCGTGTTTTTGCCTTGGTCCGTTCATTGGTCCTCTTTTTTGGTCCGCTGGAGATCCTCTCTCTCTCTCTCTCTCTCTCTCTCTATATATATATATATATATATATATATATATATATGACATATTTCATAACATAAGTTTGGAGCATTATTCCAACAAATAAATTTTATACCGTTAATTCAGAGATCGATCCAATGGTTCAAAAAGAAATTAGTCGCAACTAAACTCTTAGTTGCATCTATATTTAATGTATTTATTTGTATAAAAAATTTAACAATGTTAAATTTTATTACTTACAAAATTATTCATACATATAAATAAATTGAATATAATTAATAATTTTAAATTTTATTTATTAAAAAAATATTTATAAAAAATAAATACATTATATATAGTTGACAATGTTAATTTGTATAGCTTAAGAAATTATTTAAATCTAACTAAGGTGAATGCATTTTAGACATTTCTCCTTACCACAACTCCTACCTATGGCTAAGGGTGTAAACGAGTCGAACCGGAGCGAACAAAGAGCTACTCGAATTCGACTCGAAATGATAAATTCGTACTTGAATTCGGCTCGAATTCGAATTATATTTGAAAATTCCTACTCAGATTCGACTCGACTCGAATATTTATTACTTCGATCCGACTCGACTAGAATATTTATTCAAACTACTCGCGAGCTTCAAATTCAAGCTCGAATTCGAGTCTCCACATAATAATTAGTTTTATAATAAATATAATTATAAATTAAATTTGTTATTTTACTTAAAAATGAGAGAATATATTTATTATTACACTTTACAAATATAAAATCACAATTAAAATTAAAAACAAAACAAAATAATAACTAATTATCCTAATTTGATTTAAATTTGTATATATTATAAGAGAATGTATCGAACATCTAATCGAATATTTATTGACCGAGTATGTATCAAATCACAATAAAAAATTCGAGTAGTTTGAATCTTAAACGAGCCGAGTATAACATTGCTCATATTCTACTCATATTTTTATTCGAACTATTTTTAATGCTCATATTTGGATCATATTATTAACAAATCCGAGTCTCACTCGTATTTTTTCGAGTCGAGTTCGAATCGAGCCCAAACTGTATTAGCTCATTTACAGCCTTACCTATGGCTAGCAAAAAAAAATAATTCTCTGGCAGCTACTAAGAGTTGCGGCCAGCAAAGAATTAGTTGAAGTGGGGGTATTTTAAACATTTCTTATGGTCAACTCCTACTTGTGACCAGAAAAAAAAAAATCTCTGGTCTCGCTCTTTAGGCCATTGAATCTCTAAATTAACTGTGTAAATTTTGTTTGTTTGAAATAATGGTATGGAATATGTCCTTTTATATATATATATATATATATATATATATATATATATATATATATATATATATATATATAGGGACAGTCTATTTGGACACTTTTATAGAAAATCAATTACTTTTGTATAGTTTAGAGCTGCAATTTATAATACTAATACAATTCTTGTTTATATTAATGCAAATTTAATGGTCATCTATATGCGCATATGTATTCTCTCTCCCTCCTACATATCAAAATTAGAGATACATTTTGACACGTTGAAATCTATTAATTCCTAAAATTCGAGTGTGATCATAAGATGTGTTTTTTAAGTTTCGAAAGCAAGACAATTAGCTAGTAATACTTTATAATTACGTATATTATTATTATTATTATTATTATTATTATTATTATTATTATTATTTGTATTAAAATAAAATAATTTTATATTAATTTTCAATTTTAAAATCAATTTTATAAAATATTAATTACGAAAAGTCGAAATATATATCGAATTTTGTAAAGTTTTATTAAAGAAAAGTGATCTTATATTTTAGGGGGAGGGGGGAGGGGGAGGGGGAGGGGAGAACATTTACTTTTTCTTGCTTTGAATTAATGGCGAAATACATGAGAGACAAAAACTGGGAATAATCACTAATTTTGAGTACATGCATCGTGCATGGCCGGAGTTGTAGTAGTAATTAATTTCAGACTTTGGGATTGTCATCACATGGCGTTTATATGATGCGGATAAGTTAATTAATTAATTAATTAATCAATTAAATAAATAATTAATAAGCTTCCGTAACAAACAAAAAATATGTTAGGTAATTAGAGAAAAAATGTCTAATTTAATTTATCTAAATAAAACATTAGTAATAAATTATAGTGTACAACTTGAGAATGTTTTGTGTAGATAAATTAGACCATTTTTACGAGTAACCTAACATGCATTATTCGCAGTGAAATTTCTTCCTAATTTGGCGGAGTCCAAGAATAATGTGGAGAGAGATAAGGAGAATGAGAGTATAAAATGGATTTGAGGGTGGGAGGGAGACACTTGGAGGAGGAGGGGGGGGGGCGGGGAGTGGGGGATGGGAAGTGGAGATGTTGGGGAAAGGCTGGTAGAGTCGTTAAGCTGTTGGAAGAAACATGATCATATCTATATATAACCAAAAGAAAAAAGAAAAAAAAAGGAAATAAAAGATTGATTGGTCTTAATTAATGCATGCTGTTTTTTATTTTATATATATATATATATATATATATATATATATATATATATATATATATATATATATATATACACACACACTACATGTGGGCCTCCAACATTACAAGTTACAACTCATTTCTGTTTCTGGTTGTCTTCCACCTTGTTCTTCTTCCTAATCTAATCTCTTCTACATCCACATCCACATGCATCACTATTCATCATTAACCCTTTAATTCATTCTTTTCATTTCTTTTCCTTTTCCTTTTCTTTTTTTTTTTTAATAATATTAATTTGACCTCCTCCTCGTCTTTTTTTTAATAATATTTGACCTCCTTCTCATCTTTTTAAAAAACTCCACGCGGACATAATAATTGAATTAGTACTTTATAATTTCACTTATTTATATTTTGACCTCAATAAAATACAAATAAGTGAAATTATAAAATACTCATGTCCAATTTTAATATCCAATTTTAATGTCCAATTATCATGTCCATGTCCGTATAGAAGAGCTCCATCTTTTTTTCGCACTTGGATCTGCGTCTCTTTGAATAATCTTTTATATATATATATATATATATATATATATATATATATATATATATATATATATATATATATATATATACTTCATTCGTTCCGTATTAAACGTCCTAATTTATTTTTTAGAATGTTCCACAATAAATATCATGTTTGTATATTTGTAACTATTTTATCCTATTTTTTAACTTATACCCTCACAATCATTTTACTCAACTTTTGTTGAAAATTGAAGAAATGAAAAAAGGTGTACATTGGGAACTGATTAACTATTATACCATGTAAGACCCCAACTTTTTATAAATGAAATTAAATTTTCTCTATTTATTATTTTAAAATAGTAAGGGTTGGTTTGATTAATGTGGTTAGTTATGGGTAAAATGCGCAAATATTTTAAATAAGCAAGTGGTTATAAAATATTCATTGTTGTCGGAGAATATTCGTTTGGTCGTAGAATATTCTTGCTATCGAGAAATATTCGTACGACGGCGTAGCCTTGTGTGTGCCCCATAACGGAAAGCGATTGGATGAAAAAAATGACAAGTATGAGTTTTTATAAATAACGATGTAGTTACCGTTAACACTATTGGAATAGCCGATGGTTAAAACACAGTAATACGCGGTGTGGCACAGTAGCACATGGTATTACACCGATTATTGATTCTTACGTAAGAAGACACTACTCAATAATTGCTATAATTTTTATTGTTCAATATTTTATTTTATTGATTCAATAATTGCTACGTTAATATTTTATATTATTATTATTTAAATAATTGTCATTACACAGTATTTTTTATTATCAGATCAATAATTCATATTAATTAAATAATATTATTAGATAGCATTATTTGTAATGTCTAAGAAAGTTCTGTCTAGGAGATGTTATTTAATTGCGCGCCAGTAAGGAGAAATTTTACCGAAAAGCCCCCTCTTTCTTGGGAACGATCTGGTTGTCATTATTGTGATTCTGTAATATTATTTGTGAATAATTAATTATTGATTTATATAAAAAAGGAAAATATTTATTTATGTGGATATAAATGGAGAAATTTTAGAAAAGTGACAATTGTTGAAAATTGATATTTTATCTTTTTTGATAAAATAATTTATTTAAATATATTATTATATTACAATAATATAATAATGGAGATATTTTTACAATGAATGTGTGACATATGAATAAATGAGGAGGAAGAGTATTTTTGTTACAATAAATACTAAAAAAATATGTTAAACATGTTAGAGGGCCCCGTTTTTGACTAAGATGTGATTATAGCCTGTAAAATCGTCTGTATGTGAATTTCGGTCAATTTCTGTTTAGAATTTGGAAAAACTTAAAGCTACAAAGTTGTAAAGAATTAAATTTTCTATGAAATGGACATAAGATTCAAATTTTTCTGATAAAAGGGCTATTTATTATGAATTATTGAAGTTCCGAAATAATTGATTTTTGAAGTTTTAAATATTTTTTAAAAGAAAAATATTTTTTTCATTTTGGTGGGCCCCACATGTGTGGTAAATGAGCTGAGTTCAGATGCCAAGATGTGGGCGTGAATTTTTTTTTATAAATATTATTATTTTATTAAATTTTCTGCTTTAGTGTTCCAAGCATTTTCCTATAAATAGGGTGTTTAGGTTAGAATTGAAAATCACACCAGAATCTGAAATTTTCTCTCTCTATATTATCGAGCATATTTTTGTGAGTATTTTGATACTTTGAGTGTTGCTATACGGTGCAAATTTTCTTCAGCATTATATCCGATATTCCAGTCAGAAGTATTGTCCTTTAGAGGTAAGGGATGTTATTTTTTTATATGATATTATTTCTTCCAATATCATTATGCTGAAATATTGATATAAATTTTATTGTGAAATTTCTACCTTTTTTGTGTCGGGATTACTATTCACATATACGACGCTATTCACCGAAAAATAAAATTTTCTCTTCTTTGTCCCAGATTTCTATTTTTGTTACTATCTTTGATTGTATCCATATTTTGATCTTTATTCTTGAATTTTATTCCACTATGGTATATTATAGGATGCTTTTGAACATGGATAAATCGAAGTACGAATCTCTAATATTTGTTCTTTTGTTTCACTAGATTCGTTTTTTTTAAAATATTTTCATCATTTTCAGTCCTAAATGATGATATTACTGAATATCTTTGGCCTGTAGTGCAAAGATGAATGATTAACTGATGAATATTGTAACGACCCCGAAATAGGTTCATTCCACCCAACCCATTCTGAGTCGTCAAATACATGGTACAGAAAACAACTACAACTTTATTACAACAATTGTCGTGCAAAATACAACAACACATATGCTGTGAGTTTGGATATAAATATATACCAAATGTGACTCATGTCCCAATCGTGGACAGCACCTCACAATGATACCTTACATAAAGGTATAGTCAAAAACTGTTTTAGAAATTAGAATCTTTGGGAAGTGCTTAAGGAAACCTTCGTACATGGGAGGCCACGCGTCTAGGTTATGATAGATATCATATGGCCACAGAATTATTCTTGGTTGACCCAATAGACCCCAAAGAAAAACGAGAAGATTACTATCATATTCTTCCCAATGGTGAGTCTTCTCTTGACTTATCATTATCTCCACTGTCTCTAATTGAGAATTATACTTCAAACAAACACCAAGATTATATAGGTAGTGCCCATAGATATACTCAGCAAGTGGATGAGCACAACCCTGTCTTATGATGACACGAGGTTATATGTCATTAGACATCTTGTATGACAGTGGCAAAACACCCTTCCAACGTTAGGTTCGCCTCGTCCTATTGGATTCACCAAATATAACTACTAAATGAACTTTTTTATACTGCTTCGGGAGAACATCCACAGCTAGAGACCACCGTTCTATTTCCCCGTTACCCTCGCTCGACCCAGCTACACTCTTATTACCTGAAAGGAATTGTGAAGCAAAAGGGTGAGCACAACTAGCTCAGTAAAGAATATCATGACTAAAGATAATTCAATTATCAATAGCCTTCATCAACAATAAATCAGAGATTTAGAACATATGGTAAATGATAAAAATTTCAACCATAGTTGCAGCGGAATGAGCAATCCATTAGAAGAGTCAAATAGACTATAAAGTCTATTATCTTCTCCATGTTAAAAATCCACCAACAATATTTTATCCATGTAACATCACTCAACAGTTCCTTTCCACAATCATATGAATAACTTATAATCATAATTGTGACTATAAATTTTTCTTCGCACCCAGGACGAAGAATATTTTCATCACCTGTCTTTACCTGAAACATCAAAGATCATGGTTATACCAAATCACAGTTCCTGTTTATAATCATACTAACAAATCCATCTTTGCACTACGGGCCAAAGATATTCATCAACAAACCATCTTTGCACTACGGGCCAAAGATATTCATCAACAAACCATCTTTGCACTACGGGCCAAAGATATTCAACAACAGTTCATCTTTGCACTACAGGCCAAAGATATTCATCAACAGGCCATCTTTGCACTACATGCCAAAGATATTCATCAACAATTCATATTTGCACTACAGGCCAAATATATTCATATCTCAAAGAAATATATAATCATTTCAGAATTTATATAAACAATAATTATAACCATGTTGATCAATTCACCTTTGCACTTAAGCTTAAGATATTCAATTATAAATTCAATGGTAATGATCATACCAGTCACAATTCAACTTTGCACTACAGGCCAAAGAGAACCCTAGTCATGATCATACCAATAATCTATCCATCTTTACACTCCAGTGAAAGAGAATTTCAACATCAGGATTATAAAAATGTTATATATGATGATAAAAATAATATGATCAACATATAGTTTTAATCTTAAGAGTAATATTCGTAACTCATGAATAGTAAATCGTGAATAGTAACTCATGAATAGTAACCCCGACACAAAAGATAGAAATTCCACAATAAAATCCATACCAATATTTCGGTATAATGATATTGAAATAATAACATTACTTAAATTTATAAACAATTTATTTTAATTGTTTACACTTTACTAATTAATGCATTTAATCATCATAAAATGCCAACTCTTACAATTTCATCATCAATAACCAAAACCCTCATCAAAAATCTGCATATACCTCATATAGGATTCTCAAGCCATAAAATCCTATTTTTCCAATTTTCTTTCTTCACAAAACATATTTAATTCATTTACTCATAACTAGACTATTTTCATGAAAAATACCAAATCAGTTCCAAAAATATTTCTTTTCTGGGATTTAGCATAATATAGTCCAATATTGAACATATATTTTTCTTAGAATTTTTAAAAGTCATTTACTATTTTTCATATGGCCAAAATAGCCGAATATTTAGACATTTATCAAAAATTGTACTTTTATCTAAAAATTCTGAAATTTACAGAGTATACTTCTATCATATACATGTACTCCCAATAAAAATTTCATCAATTTTGGAGTTAACCATAAGGAATTATAAGCGGTTACTTTTAAAATAGTCTTTTCCCATAAAATTCATAACTCTCAATCTATACATCCAAAAATCACCATTTTTGGACACAATCAAGAAAACTCATCAAAATATCATTTCAAATTTTTCCAGAATTTTTGAAGATCAGAAAAATTACGAAACTGAAAATCATAACAACCCTTAAAATCCCTTAATATCCCTTAATATCCCTTACTATCCCTTACCTCAAAAGAGCAGTACTTCTGATCGGTATAAGGCTGAAGGAAACTTGCACTGATGAATAGCAACTCACCAAGTATCTAAATACTCACAAAATACACTCAATAATCTAGAGAGAGAAAGAGAGAAAGCTTATGTTTCTGGTGTGATTTTCAATTCTAACTTAGCCCTCTATTTATAGGAAAATTTTGGTAGGTTTGACCTGCAACCTGATGGCTTTACCTGCTACTATTCCCACCCACCACATTTGAAATATAATTCAGCACATTTCTTCACCAACCACAAGTGGAGCCCACCAATTCTAGAATTTTCCACCAAAATGATAAAATTCAAAAATTCAACAATTTCTGAACCAGTCATCTCGTAAAATTCATAATAAATCATACGTTCATTTTTAACGGTTCAAAATTTGTGGGCATATACTCAACTTATATATGTATAACATATCCAAATATTACTACGATCCAACGGTCGGATTAAAAATTATAACCCCCGCAAAATATCTCAAAAACCCTGATTTTTAATACCTCCATTCCGACAAAAATACTGATAAAAACCTCAACATTAACTCCTTCATTTTAACCACAAAAATATATCCCTCATTTATATCCACATAAAATAAATATTTTCTTATCATATAAATCAATAATTAATTATTCACAAATAATATTACAGAATCACATTTATGACAACCAGGCCGTTCCCAGGAAAGAGGGGGCTTTCCAATAAGGATTTCTCCTTACTAGCGCGCAATTAGATGACCAAACCTCTCCTTAGACAGAACTTTCTAGACATTGCCAATAATGCTATCTAATAATACTATTCAAATAATATGAATTATTGATCTGATAATGGAAAATACTGTGCAGCAACAATTATTGAACAACAATAATATAAAATTTTAACGTAGCAATTATTGAATCAATAAAATAAAATATTGAACAGTAATTACTGTAACAATTATTGAGTAGTGCCTTCTTACGTAAGAATCAATAATTTCAAAAATACTGTGCAATACCGTGTGCTACTGTGCAATAACGCGTATTACTGTATTTTAACCACCGGGTATTTCAACAGTATTAACGATAACAACTACGCCGTTATTTGTAAAAACTCAAATTTGTCGTTTTTCTTCACCCGACAGTTATTCGTTATGGGGCCCACAAATAGCTGCGCCGTCGTACGAATATTCTCCAACAGAAAGAATATTCCACGACCAAACGAATATTCCCCGACAACAATGATTATTTTATAACCACTTGCTTATTTTGAAAAAAAATTTATATTTCACCCATAACTTTAAACTTTTATCAATTTAACCATTTACTGACTAGTAATTATAAGAAAAATTGAATACTTTTATTTCATAAAATTCGGGGTCTTACAATCTCCCCTCCTTATGAAATTTCGTCCCCGAAATTTACGTACCTGGTATTTCGAAGAGTTGAGAATACCTTGCTTCCATTTCAGATTCTATCTCTCAGATCATCATGATTTCTCCATTGCTCATCTCCCATGATAACTTCATTTGGGTTCCTCATTTGTTGGGAAGTCATGACAACCGCCATCCCTCGAACTACTCGGCTTTGACTTGTCTGGAGCAGCATTTGGCGTCATCATTACCGTTGGAATATACCTTTCTATAGGACATATTCCTCCCTCAACTGCCTCTTCGTACTCCTCATTCATGATCTGAATCATCAATCTTCGATCCATATCGGATTCAGGTTGACCGCTATGTACAGGGTAATTCAAAACTCGATGTTGGGTTCTCCCAATTGCTTTCCAAAAAGAGAAATTCATATCATCTATTTTAGCCTTCTTAGATCGAACATCTCTTTCCACAATATCCACGTGTCGTGCGGCTTTTGCCCATGCATCACTTATTCTCACTCGTTCAATTTTTTCTTCTTTCAGCTCAGATTCCATTTTTATCATCTTATACTCTGCCAAAGAATGCTTCTGTTCAAGCATCACATATCGGGTAACACAAGCTTGAATTGTTGCATCTTTTTGTTCCACGACCGCCTGTCGTTCTTCTGCCTGCTCTTCTAACTCATGAATACGATTTTGAAATTCTACATTTTGATCATATAATACCTCTAATAAACTCTCCTCTGGTACTTCTTCTTCCTCTTCTTCCTCAGTCTCAGCTGTTACCTCTGCGACTATCTCGGGTGCAACTATCAATTCTTCACTCACCACATAGATATCTCTAATTCCTTCTTCGTCTGACATCACATTATCATGGTTAGTGATTAGAGGTATCCCCACAGTCTCATTCACTCCATTGTTAGCATTCTCAGCTGCCATTCTCAAATACTGCCATAAAATAAGGGTTAATTAAACAAATTAACATATCACATAATATCCCAATATTATGACTAACCAACAAATAAGCTTAGGTAGGACACACTAGCGAAGGATTTACGCATCTCTCCCCTCCTAGTTATATTCCCCGATCTCCACCAGAGATCATATCCCTAAGCTCTGATACCAACTGTAACGACCCCGAAATAGGTTCATTCCACCCAACCCATTCTGAGTCGTCAAATACATGGTACAGAAAACAACTACAACTTTATTACAACAATTGTCGTGCAAAATACAACAACACATATGCTGTGAGTTTGGATATAAATATATACCAAATGTGACTCATGTCCCAATCGTGGACAGCACCTCACAATGATACCTTACATAAAGGTATAGTCAAAAACTGTTTTCGAAATTAGAATCTTTGGGAAGTGCTTAAGGAAACCTTCGTACATGGGAGGCCACGCGTCTAGGTTATGATAGATATCATATGGCCACAGAATTATCCTTGGTTGACCCAATAGACCCCAAAGAAAAACGAGAAGATTACTATCATATTCTTCCCAATGGTGAGTCTTCTCTTGACTTATCATTATCTCCACTGTCTCTAATTGAGAATTATACTTCAAGCAAACACCAAGATTATATAGGTAGTGCCCATAGATATACTCAACAAGTGGATGAGCACAACCCTGTCTTATGATGACACGAGGTTGTATGTCATTAGACATCTTGTATGACAGTGGCAAAACACCCTTCCAACGTTAGGTTCGCCTCACCCTATTGGATTCACCAAATATAACTACTAAATGAACTTTTCTATACTGCTTCGGGAGAACATCCACAGCTAGAGACCACCGTTCTATTTCCCCGTTACCCTCGCTCGACCCAGCTACACTCTTATTACCTGAAAGGAATTGTGAAGCAAAAGGGTGAGCACAACTAGCTCAGTAAAGAATATCATGACTAAAGATAATTCAATTATCAATAGCCTTCATCAACAATAAATCAGAGATTTAGAACATATGGTAAATGATAAAAATTTCAACCATAGTTGCAGCGGAATGAGCAATCCATTAGAAGAGTCAAATAGACTATAAAGTCTATTATCTTCTCCATGTTAAAAATCCACCAACAATATTTTATCCATGTAACATCACTCAACAGTTCCTTTCCACAATCATATGAATAACTTATAATCATAATTGTGACTATAAATTTTTCTTCGCACCCAGGACGAAGAATATTTTCATCACCTGTCTTTACCTGAAACATCAAAGATCATGGTTATACCAAATCACAGTTCCTGTTTATAATCATACTAACAAATCCATCTTTGCACTACGGGCCAAAGATATTCATCAACAAACCATCTTTACACTACGGGCCAAAGATATTCATCAACAAACCATCTTTGCACTACGGGCCAAAGATATTCAACAACAGTTCATCTTTGCACTACAGGCCAAAGATATTCATCAACAGGTCATCTTTGCACTACATGCCAAAGATATTCATCAACAATTCATATTTGCACTACAGGCCAAATATATTCATATCTCAAAGAAATATATAATCATTTCAGAATTTATATAAACAATAATTATAACCATGTTGATCAATTCACCTTTGCACTTAAGCTTAAGATATTCAATTATAAATTCAATGGTAATGATCATACCAGTCACAATTCAACTTTGCACTACAGGCCAAAGAGAACCCTAGTCATGATCATACCAATAATCTATCCATCTTTACACTCCAGTGAAAGAGAATTTCAACATCAGGGTTATAAAAATGTTATATATGATGATAAAAATAATATGATCAACATATAGTTTTAATCTTAAGAGTAATATTCGTAACTCATGAATAGTAAATCGTGAATAGTAACTCATGAATAGTAACCCCGACACAAAAGATAGAAATTCCATAATAAAATCCATACCAATATTTCGGTATAATGATATTGAAAGAATAACATTACTTAAATTTATAAACAATTTATTTTAATTGTTTACACTTTACTAATTAATGCATTTAATCATCATAAAATGCCAACTCTTACAATTTCATCATCAATAACCAAAACCCTCATCAAAAATCTGCATATACCTCATATAGGATTCTCAAGCCATAAAATCCTATTTTTCCAATTTTCTTTCTTCACAAAACATATTTAATTCATTTACTCATAACTAGACTATTTTCATGAAAAATACCAAATCAGTTCTAAAAATATTTCTTTTCTGGGATTTAGCATAATATAGTCCAATATTGAACATATATTTTTCTTAGAATTTTTAAAAGTCATTTACTATTTTTCATATGGCCAAAATAGCCGAATATTTAGACATTTATCAAAAATTGTACTTTTATCTAAAAATTCTGAAATTTACAGAGTATACTTCTATCATATACATGTACTCCCAATAAAAATTTCATCAATTTTGGAGTTAACCATAAGGAATTATAAGCGGTTACTTTTAAAATAGTCTTTTCCCATAAAATTCATAACTCTCAATCTATACATCCAAAAATCACCATTTTTGGACACAATCAAGAAAACTCATCAAAATATCATTTCAAATTTTTCCAGAATTTTTGAAGATCAGAAAAATTACGAAACTGAAAATCATAACAACCCTTAAAATCCCTTAATATCCCTTAATATCCCTTACTATCCCTTACCTCAAAAGAGCAGTACTTCTGATCGGTATAAGGCTGAAGGAAACTTGCACTGATGAATAGCAACTCACCAAGTATCTAAATACTCACAAAATACACTCAATAATCTAGAGAGAGAAAGAGAGAAAGCTTATGTTTCTGGTGTGATTTTCAATTCTAACTTAGCCCTCTATTTATAGGAAAATTTTGGTAGGTTTGACCTGCAACCTGATGGCTTTACCTGCTACTATTCCCACCCACCACATTTGAAATATAATTCAGCACATTTCTTCACCAACCACAAGTGGAGCCCACCAATTCTAGAATTTTCCACCAAAATGATAAAATTCAAAAATTCAACAATTTCTGAACCAGTCATCTCGTAAAATTCATAATAAATCATACGTTCATTTTTAACGGTTCAAAATTTGTGGGCATATACTCAACTTATATATGTATAACATATCCAAATATTACTACGATCCAACGGTCGGATTAAAAATTATAACCCCCGCAAAATATCTCAAAAACCCTGATTTTTAATACCTCCATTCCGACAAAAATACTGATAAAAACCTCAACATTAACTCCTTCATTTTAACCACAAAAATATATCCCTCATTTATATCCACATAAAATAAATATTTTCTTATCATATAAATCAATAATTAATTATTCACAAATAATATTACAGAATCACATTTATGACAACCAGGCCGTTCCCAGGAAAGAGGGGGCTTTCCAATAAGGATTTCTCCTTACTAGCGCGCAATTAGATGACCAAACCTCTCCTTAGACAGAACTTTCTAGACATTGCCAATAATGCTATCTAATAATACTATTCAAATAATATGAATTATTGATCTGATAATGGAAAATACTGTGCAGCAACAATTATTGAACAACAATAATATAAAATTTTAACGTAGCAATTATTGAATCAATAAAATAAAATATTGAACAGTAATTACTGTAACAATTATTGAGTAGTGCCTTCTTACGTAAGAATCAATAATTTCAAAAATACTGTGCAATACCGTGTGCTACTGTGCAATAACGCGTATTACTGTATTTTAACCACCGGGTATTTCAACAGTATTAACGATAACAACTACGCCGTTATTTGTAAAAACTCAAATTTGTCGTTTTTCTTCACCCGACAGTTATTCGTTATGGGGCCCACAAATAGCTGCGCCGTCGTACGAATATTCTCCAACAGAAAGAATATTCCACGACCAAACGAATATTCCCCGACAACAATGATTATTTTATAACCACTTGCTTATTTTGAAAAAAAATTTATATTTCACCCATAACTTTAAACTTTTATCAATTTAACCATTTACTGACTAGTAATTATAAGAAAAATTGAATACTTTTATTTCATAAAATTCGGGGTCTTACAAATATCTTTGGCCGTAGTACAAAGATGAACAGGTGCTTAGATGAACATGACCAACTGGTGATACAAATGAATATCTTTGGCCTGTAGTGTAAAGATGAATATTTGATTCAAGATGTATATTGATTGATGTTACAGGGATAAAATATTAATGATAAACTTTTCCATGTTGAGGACTAACGATAATTTGTTCTATATTATCTTAGTCATAATATTCTTTACTGGGCTAGTTGAGCTTACCCTTTTCCTTTTTGTTCTATTTTTCTTCTCAGGAAGCGAGAATATAGCGGGAAATAGTCGGGATGTGGAGTGATGTTCCAAGACAGTTGTTATAGTAGTCATCACTATTTTGTAAATAGTGTATCAATAATTGCAATGAGGACTTATTTGAGTGTGGATATTGTCTAGAAGACAATATTTATTTTTTTAAACTCACAGTTTATGTGTTGTCGTATTTTGCACGACAATTATATTAATAAAGTTGTAGTTGTTTATGTACCATGTATTTGACGACTCAGAATGGGTAATGTATACCATTTTGGGGCGTCACAGTTGGTATCAGAGCTTAGGGATATGGTCTTTGGCGGAGATCGGGGAATAGAACTAGGAGGGGAGAGATGAGTAAATCATTCGCTAGTGTGTCCTACCTAAGCTTATTTGTTGATTGGTCAGAATATAGGGATATTATGTGATATGTTAATTTCTTTAATTAACCCTTGTTTTATGGCAGTATTTGATAATGACAACTGAGAATGTTAACAATGGAGTAAGTGAGACCGTGGAGACACCTTTAATCACCAATCAGGAGAACGTGCAACGGGACGATAATGTTCCTCCTGTAAACAACACCACTAATCAGACGATGAACGATGGGATGTTTAGAAGCTTTTTACAGTTCATGCAAAATCAGACGAGGGAGACTCATGTATAAAATACGGGTGGAAATGATAACAACGTGCTGTTTGTCACAGTCAAGCAGTTCAAAGGGTTGAGACCACCAGAATTCAAGAGAAAACTGGATCCGATTAAGGCAGAAACGTGGGTCAAGCAAATTACCAAGATATTCGATGTCTTGGGATGTACGGAGGAACAGAAGGTTCCATTCGCCACTTTTATGTTCCGTGGTGAGGCAGATTACTGGTGGAAATCTGTGAAGCGTACCCAGCCTGCCGCACTCAACATGTCTTGGGAAATATTTCAGAAACTGTTCAATGATAAGTACTTTCCTGAAAGTATTCGTCATATGAAGGAGGTAGAGTTTATCAGACTAGAACAAAACAACATGATGGTGTCCTAGTACGAGGCGAAGTTCGCAGAGTTATCTAGGTTTGCACATTATTTGGTAGAGAATGAGGAACGAATGACACGGATGTTTCTGAGAGGTTTAAAACCTGAGATTCGGCAATATCTTATCTCTCATAAATTTTCTTTATATTCAGATGTTGTAAACAGGGCTCAATTATTAGAGCGAGATAATGAGTATGTTCAACCGAGGGACCACAACCAGGGTCATACCGGTGACAGCAGTTATCAGAGCAATGATAACCAACGGGGAGGAAAAAATACATACAAAAGCGGTAACCACTCTGGTGGTAATCGTGGCCATGATAATAGGAGAGGCGAGTCAAGTGAAAATTTCAAAAAGAGGAGATTCAACAATGACAATGTGAAGACGTCAGCACCAATATCAACTGTTTCTAAGGGAGGAGAACGACCATCGGTCGTATGCTATAAATATGGAAAAGAAGGACACATTAGCCCAAACTGTCTACAACAGTTCAAGGTATGCTATAATTGTGGAAAAGAAGGACATATCGCTCGAGATTGTACTGTAGCGAAACCAAGTCCAGCGGGGATGGTGACTCCAAAGGTTGTCCCAGACAAGTCAAAGTCAGCGGTTCCTGGAAGAGCGTTTGTCGTGACTGGCCAAAATACGAGGAACCCGAACGAGGTGATCACGGGTAAGCTAATCATAAACTTTTGTGAAGTTTATACTTTGTTAGATACCAGTTCTACCCATTCTTTTATCTCTCCTGCTTGTGCTCAACGTTTGAACTTGACTCCGGAGAAATTGGATTTTGACTTATCTGTGGAGACTCCGTTAGGAGAAACTTTCATTACATCCACTGTTTATAACTCTTGCTTGATCCAAGTTGGTACCATCACATTACCTGTCGATCTTATTTCTTTGAAAATACTTGCATTTGATGTGATTTTAGGGATTGATTGGTTAACTATTCATCATGCCAAAATTGTTTATTTTCGTAAGGTTGTTAGTTTTCATATTCCTAACCAACCTGTTATGCGAATTCAAGCAACCAAACCACTAAAGTCAATCACTGTCACATCAAGCCATAAATCTATTCGTTTATTAAAAAACGGATGTCAAGCTTTCTTAGCCATGTCACGGACTTGAATAAAAACACGTCAGATTTGAATAATATTTCTATTGTTAGTGAATTTTCTGACATATTTCCTGAAGAACTTCCCGGTCTAACCCCAGAACGTGAAGTTGAATTCTTTATTGACTTTGAACCTGGTACAAAGCCCATTTCTAAAACCCCATATCAAATGGCTCCTATTGAACTTCAGGAGTTAAAGGTCCAACTACAGGAGTTGTTGGACATCGGTTTCATTCGTCCTAGTACATTTTCTTGGGGTGCTCTTGTTTTATTCGTAAAGAAAAAAGACGGGAGTATTCGACTTTGTATTGACTACCGGGAATTGAACCATGTTACCATCAAGAATAGGTATCCGCTACCTCGCATTGATGACCTGTTTGACCAGTTGCAAGGAGCACAATTCTTTGTAAAGATCGATCTTCGTTCTGGATATCATCAGCTGATGATTAAAACTGAGGATATTCCGAAGACTGCATTTAGAACTCGGTACGGGCATTATGAATTCCTAGTCATGTCTTTTGGATTGACTAATGGTCCTGCTGCTTTCATGGATATGATGAACCGAGTATTCAAGGAATATTTGGATCAGTTCGTTGTTGTCTTTATTGATGACATACTCATATATTTCAAAAGTCGTGAAGATCATGAGCACCATTTGAAGCTAGTACTTTAAAGGCTTCGCGATAACAAGCTATATGTCAAGCTGAAGAAATACGAGTTCTGGCTTGAGGAAGTAACATTTCTTGGGCACGTGGTGTCAAAACATGGAGTTTCTGTTGACCCGACGAAGATTGAAGTAATATAAAGTTGGGAGCAACCGAAGTCGGTGACCGAAGTGCGTAGCTTTCTGGGTTTAGCTGGTTATTATCGGAGATTCGTGGAAGGATTTTCTCAAATTGCTACTCCGTTAACTCAACTGACTCAGAAAGATACAAAATTCGTATGGAGCGAGGAATGCAAGAAAAGTTTTCAAGAGCTTAAGAGGAAACTCATTTCGGCACCTGTTCTGACAATGTCATCTGGTTCGGATGGATTTGTTTTCTATAGCGATGCTTCGGGCAAAGGGTTAGGATGTGTTCTCATGCAACGTGGGAAGGTCATAGCCTATGCCTCGCGACAACTCAAAGAATATGAGAGAAATTATCTTACTCATGATCTAGAGTTGGCAGCAGTCGTTTTCGCGTTAAAAATCTAGAGGCACTATTTATATGGGGAGAAAGTGGAGATATATTCAGATCATAAAAACATCAAATATTTCTTCACCCAAAAAGAACTCAATATGCGGCAACGACGTTGGCTTGAGCTGTTGAAAGATTACGACCATATCATTCAATACCATCCTGGAAAAGCGAACGTGGTAGCTGATGCATTGAGTAGAAGATCATATACGGGAACGAGTGCGATGTTGTCAACACAAAGGCCCATTTTGTGTGATTTACAAAAGATGAAGATAGAATTCAAGACTCCGGGGACCCATGCGATGATGTCAAGTATACGCATAGAACCAATTTTAATCGATAAAGTAAAAGTTGCTCAAGCCATAGACCCGGAGCTGATGCGTATGAAGAAAAAAGTGCAAGAAGGTGCTATTCCGGAAGCAAGAATCGATGAAGAAGGAATACTTCGAGTTCACTCCAGACTTTGTGTTCCTAACGACTCTGATTTGAAGTACAAAATCATGATGGAGGCACACAACACACCGTTTGTAATTCACCCTGGAAGTACCAAAATGTATCGCGATCTTCGACATACATTTTGGTGGAGGAATATGAAGAGAGAGATCGCGAAGTTTATCTCGAGGTGTTTAACTTGTTAACGTGTAAAGGCGGAGCATCAAGTGTCAAATGGTCCATTGCAACCACTAGAGATTTTGAAATGGAAGTGGAAACACATTACCATGGATTTCGTTACAGGTCTTCCCAAGGTTTCTCAAGGCATAGATGCGATTTGGGTTATTATTCATAGATTAACTAAGTCTGCTCATTTCTTGCCGATACGGGAGACTTATTCCCTTGAACGTCTTGCTCGTATGTACGTAAATGAGATTGTGAGATTGCATGGCATGCCAGTATCTATAGTTTCAGATCGTGACCCAAGATTCACTTCACAATTTTGGGTTAGCTTGCAGAAAGCTATGGGTACGGATTTACGATTCAGTTTGGCAAACCATCCTCAAACGAATGGACAATCAGAGAGGATTATTGAAACTCTTGAAGATCTAATAAGACTCTGTGTTCTAGACTTCAATGGGAGTTGGGATAAGTATTTACCATTGGTGGAATTTTCCTACAACAACAGTTATCAGGCAAGTATAGGTGTGGCACCATTCGAAGCATTGTATGGACAAAAGTGTCGCTCTCCAGTATGTTGGGATGAGGTGGGTGAAGTAACATTGTTGGGACCAGAGTTGGTACTACAGAAAAGATCCAAATGATCCGACAACGTATACAAACGGTACAGGATCGACAAAAGAGTTATGCGGATCTTCATCGAAAGGACGTGGAATTTAGTATTGGGGATCATGTATTGTTGCGAGTTGCTCCATGGAAGGGAGTTACAAGATTTGGGAAGAGTGGAAAGTTCAATCCACGATTTATTGGTCCATTTCAAATTCTTGACCGAGTAGGAAATGTGGCCTATAGATTCGTGTTACCTCTAAGCATGTCTCGTGTTCATAATATTTTTCACATATCTGTGCTTCGTAAATATGTGAAAGACCCGAACCATATTATTGAGTTAGAACCAGACGAGATAGCCGAAGACTTAACGTACGAGGAGGTACCTGTCAAGATCTTGGATAGGAAGGAGCATGTCCTACGCACAAAGGTCATACCACATGTCAAAGTTTTGTGGAGGAACCATGCTATTGAGGAAATGACCTTGGAGTTGGAAACGGAAATGAAAACGAGGTATCCTCACCTTTTCGAAACACCAGGTACGTACGTCAATTTCGAGGATGAAATTTCATAAGGAGGGGAGGTTGTAAGACCCCAACTTTTTATAAATGAAATTAAATTACCTCTATTTATTATTTTGAAATAGTAAGGGTGGATTTGATTAATGTGGTTAGTTATGGGTAAAATACGCAAATATTTTAAATAAGCAAGTGGTTATAAAATATTCATTGTTGTCGGGAAATATTCGTTTGGTAGTGAAATATTCTTGCTGTCGGGGAATATTCGTACGACGGCGCAGCCTTGTGTGGGCCCCATAACGAAAAGCGATTAGATGAAGAAAACGAAAAGTATGAGTTTTTATAAATAATGGCGTAGTTGTTACCGTTAACACTGTTAGAATACCCGATGGTTAAAACACAGTAATGCGCGGTGTGGCACAGTAGCACATGGTATTGCACCAATTATTGATTCTTACGTAAGAAGGCACTACTCAATAATTGCTACAGTTTTTACTGTTCAATATTTTATTTTATTGATTCAATAATTGTTACGTTAATATTTTATATTATTGTTATTTCAATAATTGTCATCACATAGTATTTCTCATTATCAGATCAATAATTCATAATAATTGAATAATATTATTAGATAGCATTATTGACAATGTCTAAGGAAGTTCTGTCTAGGAGAGGTTATTTAATTGCACGCCAGTAAGGAGAAATCCTTATCGGAAGGCCACCTCTTTCCTGGGAACGACCTGGTTGTCATTATTGTAATTCTATAATATTATTTGTGAATAATTAATTATTGATTTATATAAAAAAAATATTTATTTATGTGGATATAAATGAAGAAATTTTTAGAAAAGTGACAATTGTAGAAAATTGATATTTTATCTTTTCTGATAAAATAATTCATTTAAATATATTATTATATTACAATAATATAATAATAGAGATATTTTTATAATGAATCTGTGATATATGAATAAATGAGGAGGAAGAGTATTTTTGTTACAATAAATACTAAAAAACATGTTAAACATGTTAGATGGCCCCGTTTTTGACTAAGATGTGATTATAGCCTGTAAAATCGTCCGTATGTGGATTTCGGTCAATTTATGTTTAGAATTTAAAAAAATTTAAAGCTACAAAGTTGTAGAGAATTAAATTTCCTATGGAATGGACATAAGATTCGAATTTTTCTGATAAAAAGGCTATTTATTATGAATTATTGAAGTTCCGGAATAATTAATTTTTGAAGTTTTAAATATTTTTTAAAAGAAAAACATTTTTTTCATTTTGGTGGGCCCCACATGTGTGGTAAATGTGCTGAGTTCAGATGTCAAGAGGTGGGCGTGAAATTTTTTTATAAATATTATTATTTTATTAAATTTTTTACTTTGGTGTTCTAAGTATTTTTCTATAAATAGGGTGCTTAGGTTAGAATTGAAAATCACACCAGAATCTGAAGTTTTCTTTCTCTATATTATCGACCGTATTTTTGTGAGTATTTTGATATTTTGAGTGTTGCTATACAGTGCAAGTTTTCTTCAGCATTATATTCAATATTCCAGTCAGAAGCATTGTCCTTTTGAGGTAAGGGATGTATTTTTTTTAGATGATATTATTTCTTCTAATATCATTATGCCGAAATATTGATATGAATTTTATTGTGAAATTTCTATCTTTTTGTGTTGGGATTACTATTCACGTATACGACACTATTCACGTAAACAACACTATTCACGAATACGGCACTATTCATCGAAAAATGAAATTTTCTCTTCTTTGTCCCAAATTTCTATTTTTGTTACTATCTTTGATTGTATCCATATTTTGATCTTTATTCTTGAATTTTACTCCACTATGGTATATTATGGGATATTTTTGAACATGGATAAATCGAAGTACGAATCCCTAATATTTGTTCTTTTGTCTAACTGGATTCGTTTTGTTTAAAATATTTTCATCATTCTCAGTCCTAAATGATGATATTACTGAATATCTTTGGCCTGTAGTGCAAAGATAAATGATTAACTGATGAATATCTTTGGCCGTAGTGCAAAGATGAACAGGTGTTTAGATGAACATGACCAACTGGTGATACAAATAAATATCTTTGGTTTGTAGTGTAAAGATGAATATTTGATTCAAGATGTATATTGATTAATGTTACAGGGATAAAATATTGATGATAAACTTTTAAATTCATAAAAGATAGTAGATTTCATTCTCTATTTAACTTTTCTAATGAATTGTTATTTCCGCTGTGAATATTGATCTGAAACTTATTGTCTATTATATTCTATCAGATTTTTCCCTGTTAAAGACTAACGATAATTTGTTCTATATTATCTTAGTCATAATATTCTTTACTAGGCTAGTTGAGCTCACCATTTTCATTTTTGTTTTATTTTTCTTATCAAGAAGCGAGAATATAGCGGGAAGTAGTCGGGGTGTGGAGTGATGTTCCAAGGTAGTTATTATAGTAGTCCTCACTATTTTGTAAATAGTGTATCAATAATTGTAATGAGAACTTATTTAAGTATGGATATTGTCTAGAAGACAATATTTATTTTTTAAAACTCACAGTTTATGTGTTGTCGTATTTTGCACGACAATTGTATTAATAAATTTATAGTTGTTTATGTACCATGTATTTGGCGACTCAGAATGGGTGATGTATACCATTTTGGGGGCGTCACATACCACATTCTCTTTTAGACTAAAAGACAATTTGCACCCCAAACTTTACACCGTTGTTGACTTTTGCACCCCAAACCGAAAAAGGTATCTAAGTACACCCCAAACTTCATTATACGTAACAAAACGTACATTTTCTTCACTTAACCGGTCAAAAGTGACCGGCTAAGGCTGTAACACATGTTTGGGATGCAAATTGTCTTTTAGTCTTAAAAATTGGAAAAAAAAATTAATTTTAAATAAAATAAAATAATTTTAAAATAAATAAATTTAAAATAAAATAATTAAAATAATAAAATTAAAATAAATATTTGGAATTAATAATTAATTTTTTTAAAAACAATTTTTTTAAAGAACAGAATTGTAAAATAAAAATTTTTTTTGTAAAAAATTATGTTTTTACAAAAAAAATATCTGTTTTTACAAAAAAAAAATTAAAAACAATTCTATTTTTACAAAAATTGTAAAATAAATTGAGTTTTACAAAATTGTAAAATACAATTTTTTTTATAAAAAAAAATCTGTTTTTACAAAAATTGTAAAATAAAATTGTGTTTTACAAAATTGTAAAATACCATTTTTTTTACAAAATTGTGTTTAAAAATAGAATTTTTTAAAAACTTGTAAAACAAAATTCTGTTTTTAAAAACAAAAAAAAATATTTTAATTTTGTTTGTAGATAATTTTTTTTTTAAAAATCTGTTTTTACAAAAAAAAAATTCTGTGAATTTAAATTCTGTTTTTGTTTTTAAAAACAGTTTTTTTTTTTACAATTCTGTTTTTAAAAAATCTGTTTTTAATTGTAAAAACAGAATTTTTTTTGTATAAACAGATTTTTTTTTAAAATTATTTTTGTAAAAACAGAATTTTTTTTGTAAAAACAAATTTTTTTAAACATAATTGTAAAATTTTGTAAAAAAAATTCTGTTTTTACAAAAAAATTGTAAAAACAAAATTTAAATTCTGTTTTTGTTTTTAAAAACAGATTTTTTAAAACAAAATTATAAAAAAAATATGTTTTTTAAAAAAAAAACAGAATTTAAATTCTGTTTTTACAATTTTTTTGTAACAACAGAATTTTTTCGTAAAAACAGAATTTTTTAAAAAAAAAAATTTGTAAAAACAGAATTTTTAAATTTTTTTTTGTAAAAACAGATTTTTTTTTAAAAAAGGTCTAAAAACAAAATTTAAATTCTTTTTTTGTTTTTAAAAACAGAATTTTATTTTACAAGTTTGTAAAAAATTCTGTTTTTAAACACAATTTTGTAAATAAATGGTATTTTACAATTTTGTAAAACACAATTTTATTTTACAATTTTTGTAAAAACAGAATTTTTTTATAAAAAAAATTGTATTTTACAATTTTGTAAAACACAAATTTATTTTACAATTTTTGTAAAAACAGAATTGTTTTTAAATTTTTTTTTGTAAAAACAGATTTTTTTACAAAAAAAATTCTGTTTTACAATTCTGTTTTTAAAAATTCTGTTTTTTAAAAAAATTGTTTTAAAAAATTAATTATTAATTCCAAATATTTATTTTAATTTTATTATTTTAATTATTTTATTTTAAAATTAATTATTTTAAAATTATTTTATTTTATTTAAAATTAATTATTTTTGTCAATTTTTAAGACTGAAAGACAATTTGCACCCCAAACTTGTGTTACAGCCTTAGCCGGTCAATTTTGACCGGTTAAGTGAAGAAAGTGTGCGTTTTGTTACGTATGATGAAGTTTGGGGTGTACTTAGACACTTTTTTTGGTTTGGGGTGTAAAGGTCAACAACGGTGTAAAGTTTGGGTAGCAAATTGTCTTTTAGTCTTCTCTTTTATATTACCGGTATAACATATTCTATATTTAATGTCTCTCTTGACTCTTTTTCTCTATTCATTCTTGTTTTTAGTACTTATTGAGAATGTGTGAATAACAAAAGAAATGATTTAGAAAACTACTAATTAACATGGGAAGAAGTAATACTTCATAGAAAAGTGGAGAAATACTTTAATTAATAAGTAATTCGTAATTTAGCTAAAAAATATATATTATTAATCAGTGTGCCGAAACTAGTTAGAACGTTTATTTCGGGACGGAATGTGTAATATTCTATTCAACTCACTAAATGGGTTTCATTTTGATTTTTTAAAGTTAATTTTCAAATTTTAAAAATTGTGAACTTTGAGAATTAATTTAAATAAATATTACTTTCTCTATTTCACAAATTGATTCTTCTTTGCAAATTGTATGAACTTTAAAGTTGCATTTTTTTGTTACATATTAACTCTTACATTATTGAAACTGTTCTGGTGAATTTAACAATGTGTGTATAATTTTATAGAACCAATAAAAATGTGCGGTTTTTTTTAGCAAATTAATAATATCTATGTATTTCATTTATAATATATGTCACAAATAAATTTATTAAACATTAATTAATACTTTGTTACATATATTGTTTTCTTTCCAAAAGATAAGTATTAAAAATCAACCCTTTATGCATTAATTCAACACGCTATTTATTTAGAATTTTTCTTCATATATATGAAGCACTTTTTTTTGGTTTAAAATGTGTCTTATTAAAAGTAGAAACTCGTCCTCACAATATAAAATTTCTTGGTCGGTCATTGGTTCTTCTCCTCTTGACCTCTTCCCCATACTCCTCCCTTAAATCAAATAACTTCTTTAATTTCCCTTGAGCAACTATTCTAGCTATTTAAATTACATATATGGACATAATAATTAATGCATGGTCGATCATCTTATTTCTCTTCTTCTATTTACATGCAATGAACAAGGAAAAGATTTTTTTTAAAAAAAATGCTACGTACGTACGTACACCCATTTTCCTCTTGCACTATATATATCTTCGTATGATCGATCAAACAATAATATTTCATTGGGAGACATGCAGAGGGTTTAATAATGTAATGTTGGTCCATTGTATTTGGATATTATGACCGAATGCATTCTTTGTTTGGACACGGTGCATGCATGAAGAAGCTAGCTAGCTAGCACGTGGGAAGTCTTCTATATATATATATATGTTAAAAATGAAGGTGTACATTTGTGTAAATTTTAAAGTTACACAGTCTACAATAGTAGAGTAGTCAATTCACGATCGCAGAATAGTCACTCTGCTACTGTCGAGCGTTGAGTGAATTCTCAAATCGTGGAGTGACTACTCTACGATAGTAGAGTGAATTCACTCTACTATCGTAGACTATGTAATTTTAAAATTTATACAATTATGTACCTCCATATGTTCATATATATATATATATATATATATATATATATATATATATATATATATATATATGGATATATGTATACACAGCTTTGTATTACACAGTCGGGTTATGGCGACGGTGAACCGTCGCCGTATCCTAAAATAGATATGGCGACGGGTGAAATCGTCGTTATAGCTCAAAAAACCGTCGTCATAGTAGACTGTGTACTACACAGCTGTGTACATATATTTTTCTCATATATATATATATATATATATATATATATATATATATATATATATATATATATATATATATATATTCTCAACTCATATTACATCAAAGCCCTAGTAGATATATCATATATATAGAGTTTTCAGGTTTGACTCCATTAGAATCTAGCTCAAAATTTTATTGCAACTATCCAACTAGATTAAACGACAACAAATCGCGACTAAGATCACATCACATTAAAATTTTAATTTTTTGGATCGACTAGAAATGGTTTGAGGGTTAGGGGAAAAAGTTTAAATCTGTTGTTATCTTGTTTATTGTTTCATCCCATATATTAGCCTACGCTTATCTGTATTAATTTACAAAATTAATTGTAAATAAAGTATTAGAGGTTAATAATACACATGAGATTGCAAATGAGAAAAGAAATGAGATAAAGAATAAAACAGCATAATGAAACAAACACCTCATACTATAGTATATTAAAACTAAGTGTTATTTATTTTCTAACTTGCACTTAATTTTGTATGTGAATATGAATGAAATTAGTGTTGAGCAAGGAATCAAAATGGGCCCAAAATCGATCAAACTGTATTAATTAAGCCGTATCAATAGTTTCGACGAATATGGCGGACGCTAGAAAGGTTGGTTGGAAAACCGCATGTGTGGTTTTGGGAGGCTCCCACACCCCTCAAGCCGCCCTGCACCACCCTTATATATATATATATAGAGAGAGAGAGAGAGAGAGAGAGAGAGTTCGGATTCAGTCCGGGATCCCGGACTTTATAAAATACAGACCTTTTTTTTTTTGTTTTTTTTTTTTGAAACAACCAAAAAAAAAATTATGGAATTGAAATTTTTTCATAATACAGTGTTTTGGGTGTGATTTGGGTACGTATAACAAAACATGTATGTACAATCTGTGAAGACTGTACCACCACTTTTTGGTATAGGTATTCAAAACACGTCCAAAACATTGTATTATGAAAAAATTTCAGTTCCATAAAATATTAAATATTTTTTTTAGTTGTTTTAAAAAATAAAGCAAAAAAATAAAAATAAAAAATAGGGTCCGTATTTTAGGACCTGTCCGGGAGTCCGGACATATATATATATATATATATATATATATATATATATATATATATATATATATATATATAAATTTGGGATGTGTGTGATGTATACATTTTGAATCATAATTTCTCATCTATATGTTGGTGTGATCATGTGTGATGCGCTCTTGCCAATGATATACGTTTCATTTTGATATTGCTTATTGTTTCACTGTTTCAGAATGATATCTGAATTTTGTATCTAACTTTATTATTCATAAGACTTTTTCTCTCATTTAATTTTTCTTATTATTTGTAAAATGGATTACTATTTGAATTATTTTTGTTGTCCCATTCTCTATGGAATTACATTGTAATATCCGAATTTTGTTGTCCCATTCTCTATGGAATTACATTGTAATATCCGAATTTTTTTTCTTATACATAAAGATGAATTTGATATATTTAATATTAGTGTTGACTATGTTAATTGATTTTAAAATCGAAACCAAACCAAATGAAACCATCTCACAAGCTTCAAAATCGCACTGCACCAATCACAAGTGGTGTCATGTGTAATTTTGGAATTGTCAAACTGCATTCAAGCGGTTTGAACTTTCAACCACACCATGCTCTACGCTAGATGACATGACAAGAATATCGAGTGGGTCAATAGTAGATAAGATAGGGAATGTGACCATAAATTGTACTACTTCCATTCCATAATAATAGTCTTTTTAGTTTCATGCACATGAATTAAGAAAATCATTTAATACTATCATTTAAGAATTAAAATTTGTATGAAATTCCATCATTACCCCTTTATGAAAAATTGAAAACTATTAATACAAGGAACAAAATTTCTTGGGACAATAAGAGAAGTTAGGAGTAATATAGAAAAATAAATAATTTATTTTCCTAGAAAGTTATAACTACAAATAAATTGGAACAAATTTTTTCTTCTAAAAAGACAGTTATTATGGAACCGGTGGAGTACTACTCAGTACTCACCTAAAAGGCTACACAAATTCTGTATTAAATAACCAAACCCATCATAGCCCAAACCATGGCTCTTGAACCATCTACAACCTTAGTCGTATGTTGGATTAGCCCATGACCTTATTATTTGTTTATGGTCCACATATCATTGGGCTCTCAAATTTTAAACCCAATTCCTGGGACCAAATTCAAACAAAGAGGAATTCTTTTCCAGGGCCTCAGATGGTGCTTTGTGATTTCAAAGAGATCACAATTCACAACCTTTTTTTTTTCCCACCCTAAACACCACCCCACAAAAAATGAATCCTCAATTTCTCAATCTCTCTAAAAGATATTTTTAAATTCAAAATTTGTATAAATTTATTTTATTTTAAAAAATTCAATTTAGAAAATTCTAAATCAGCTAAAGAGTTCTACAAAAAAATTATAAGATTTATTGTTTTTAAAAGTTAAATTAATGAATCGCATTCATTTTTGAACTTGAAAGTACCTCAAATGATATTTAAATTAGTTTTATTTACAAATTTTGTTTGGAGTTTGTATTCAGTAGGAGGAGACAACATGGGCCTATTTTGCTTCTTTTAAGAGCTACCCCAAGCCCTTTAAAGATAACAACATATTTATGTGATGATACAAAGTGATATGGGCATAAATTGTGGTATTGTATCTCTATGTTGGGTGGGCTTTGTTCTCTTATATGTAGTTTCTTATTGTTTTTTCCTTTTCTTTTTTTAACCCCATTCACATAAAATAAAATAGGGAAGAAAAAATATGCGAGTCTATTGACTCACTATATAACACCCCTTTTTGAAATAAAAAGAGAGGTTACGTTCAAAAGATAACAAAATTTACAAAATAAATCGAGAATTCTATTCCACAAAATGAATAATTCTAATAACTAATAAATGTCACAAATCATACCATAATAAAAGCTAAATTAGTTCAAATCACAATTTAAGATAATTATTATAATTTCAAACAAGCTAATGTATCATAATTCACTGTCTAAATAGAATATATCTAAACCATTAGAAAGAATGGAGATCTCATCACACTTGCATGTGTTCCCCTTGATTACATGCCAGAAGTAAAATCACAATACGAGTCAAATGCCCAGTACGGATATGAAGTACAGAAATAATGAATTGAAATAACTAACTCAATTAATTGAATTGAAACAAACAAAACTAACACAACAAAATAGTAAGTTGAATCAAAGGGTTGTGTGTTATTTTATACTGAATTCAAAATAAAACAAAAATATACCTTTTCACACATACAGGTCAAATAATGTCACATATGCAATCAAAATAATGTAACACAGGCAATCAAACATCGGACTGTGCAATCCAGATGCATGCAAAATCGAAAGACGTGTTTAGCACAAACTTCATTAAACCGCAGAACAGAATAGACGACCTGTATGCCTCCCATAACAAATTAACCATATGGTCAACTCCCATTGAAACATAAAATGGAGACGTCGTGGATTATACACACTGTCACAAGGTGACATGGCTCGATGTCAAGAGGATATGTCTGTAGTACCCCCAGAGGTGGTTATAACTCAGATATACTCTATGATATATTCTAACAAATATATAGTGTGTCAACACATGTGACACAATACCAACACGAAGGGGCTGTAATATGTAAATGTCAAACTGAAATGAATCATCAATACAAAGTTTTCAAAATATATTGAAACATACTTTTCTACAAAGATCGAAATAAAAATTACACATGATAAACTAGTTCAAAGAGTAAAAATATAAGTTCAAAGTATCAATGCATGTCAAGACGAAACTATTACATGAATTTGAGAAGGAACAATCACGTGAAACAATAACTAACTTTTAAACGAAAAGCAAAACGAACAAATCAAAATTAAAAGGATTATCGCTGAAGGAGTACGAAATCTGTACCTGATGAATTAAGTAATGTAATACCCAAATTATAATTTCAAATATTATTCGTTAAATTTCTTCCGTTCGAAATAATAAAACAAAATAATAATAACTATAAATACATTTGCAAAAATATTCTTTTCATATTTAATCCTTTAATTATTAATACTACTACTACTAATCGCTCAAATAAATTTCACATTTTAAATTTACAAAAAGACTTGCATAATACCTTAACAAAAATTAGGCAAAACTAATGAAATAACCATTGTAATTAACACGTTTTACTTATTACACCATTAAACTTTTAATTTTTTAAATTATCCCACTAAACTAATTATTATTTGAAATTGGGTCATTCTGTTAAAAAAAATAAACAGATGTTAATTTTTTATCGACAAAATTAATGAATTACCCACTGTAGTTGACACGTTTTACTGATTACACCATTAAACTTTTAATTTTTTAAATTATCCGATTAAACTAATTAATATTTTAAAATTGGGTCATTCTGTTATCTTTGCTTCACAAATGTTAAATCGTTTCAGTTTTTACCCTACGTGGACGTGAAAAAGAAAAAATAAATAAATTTGATTTATTCTCTCTCTCTCTCTCTCTTCCTTCCTCTCATCTCTCTCTCTCTCTTCCTTTTATCCCTTTTCTTCCAGATCAAATAGATCTGCATATTTTCTCTCTCTTAAATCTATGAAAATTTCTATATTCGAATACCCAATGTAAGACCCCAACTTATTATTAATGAAATTAAATTTCCTCTATTTATTATTTTAAAATAGTAAGGGTTGATTTGATTAATGTAGTTAGTTATGGATAAAATGCGCAAATATTTTAAATAAGCAAGTGATTATAAAATATTTATTTTTATCGGAGAATATTCGTTTGGTCGTAGAATATTCTTATTGTCGGGGAATATTCGTACGACGGCGCAACCTTGTGTGGGCCCCATAACGAAAAACGATTGGATGAAGAAAACGACAAGTATAAGTTGTTTATAAATAACGGCGTAGTTGTTACCGTTAATACTGTTGGAATACCCGGTGGTTATAACACAGTAGCACACAGTATTGTACCAATTATTGATTCTTACGTAAGAAGACACTACTCAATAATTGTTACAGTAATTGCTGTTCAATATTATATTTTATTAATTCAATAATTGATACGTTAATATTTATATTACTATTATTTCAATAATTGTCACTACACAGTAATTTCATTATCGGATCAATAATTCATATTATTTGAATAATATTATTAGATAGCAATATTAGCAATGTCTAGAAAGTTCTGTCTAAGGAGAGGTCTAAGGAGAGGTTTGGTCATCTAATTGCGCGCCAGTAAGAAAAAATATTTATTGTATGTGAATATAGATGGAAAAAATTTTAAAGTGACAATTGTTGAAAAATTGATATTTTATCTTTTTCTGATAAAATAATTTATTTAAATATATTATTATATTTTAATAATATAATAATAATGATATTTTTACAATGAATGTGGGATATATGAGTATATGAGGAGGAAGAGTATTTTTGTTACTAAAAATATTTAAAACATGTTTTTCATGTTTGTGAACCCCATTTCTTGACTGAAATTTGATTATAGCATGTAAAATCGTCCGTTTGTGGATTTCGGTCAATTTCTGTTTGAAATTTGGAAAACCTTTCTTCTGCAAAGTTGTAGATAATGAAATTTCCTATGAAAAAGGCACGTGGTTTGAATTTTTTTGATAAAAGGACTATTTATTATGAATTATTGAAGTTCCGTAGTTCTGAAATAATTGGTTTTTGAAAGTTTTAATTATTTTTAATTACAAAAACGTTTTTTTGGTTTTTGTCATTATTTGGTGGCTGAATTCAGATGGTCAAGGTGGGATAAGGAAAATTTTATAAAGATATTAATATTTTATTAAATTTTCTGCTTTGGTGTTCTAAGCATTTTCCTATAAATAGGGTGGTTAGGTTAGAATTGAAAATCACACCAGAAACTAAAATTTTTTTCTCTCTTTCTCTCTCGATATATTGAGCGTATTCTTGTGAGTATTTTGATACTTTGAGTGTTGTAATACGGTGCAAGTTCCCTTCAGCACTATATTCAGTATTCCAGCCAGAAGTACTATTCTTTCGAGGTAAGGGATGTTATTTTTTTATAAATAATATTATTTCTTTCAATATCATTATGCCGAAATATTGATCTGAATTTTTTATCAAATTTAGAACTTTTTATGTCGGGGTTACTATTTACGTATACGGTACTATTCACGTATATGGCACTATTCACGAATATGACACTATTCATCGAAAAATTAAATTTTCGTTTTTTGTCCAAGATATCTATTATGGATACTAGCTTTGATTGTATCCATGTTTTGATCATTCTTGAATTTTACTCCACTATGGTTATTTATGAAGTATTTTTAACTTGGATTGTTTAAAGTACGAATCCTTAATATTTGTTCTTTTGTTTCACTGGATTCGTTTTTATTTAAAATATTTTTCATCATCATCAGTCCTAAATGATGATATTACTGAATATCTTTGCCCTGTAGTGCAAAGATGAATGATTTTCTGATGAATATCTTTGGCCGTAGTGCAAAGATAAACATGTGTTTAGATGAACATGACCAACTGATGAATATCTTTGGCCTGTAGTACAAAGATGAATATTTGATTCAAGATGTATATTGATTGATGTTACAGGAATAAAATATTGATGATGGACTTTTAAATTCATAGATGATAGTAGATTTCATCATCTACTTAACTCTTCTAATGAATTATTATTTCCGCTGCAAATATTGATTTAAAATTTGTTGTATATTGTACTCTATTAGATTTTTCCCTGTTGAAGACTAACGATAATTTGTTATATATTATCTTAGTCATAATATTCTTTACTGGGTTAGTTGAGCTCACCCTTTTTCTTTTTGTTCTATTTTTCTTCTCAGGAGGCGAGAATATAGCGAGTACTAGTCGGGATATGAATTGATGGTTCTAGAAGTTGTTTTATTAGTCCTCACCATTTTTATAAAATAATAATTGTAATAAGGACTTATTTGGGTGTGTGTATTCTCTAGAAGATAATTTTTGTATTTAAGCTCACAGTTTAAGTGTTGTCATATTTTGCACGACAATTGTATTAATAAAGTTGTAGTTGTTTCTGTACCATGTATTTGACAACTCAGAATGAGTGATGTATACCTATTTTGGGGGCGTCACAATTGGTATCAGAGTTTAGGAATATGATCTCTGGCGGAGACCGGGGAATAGAACTAGGAGGGGGGAGACGAGTAAATCATTCGCTAGTGTGTTCTACCTAAGCTTATTTGTTGGTTGGTCAGAGTATAGGGTTATTATATTGCATGTCAATTTCTTTAATTAACCTTTATTTTGTGGCAGTATTTAAGAATGGCAACCGAGAATGTTAACAGTGGACTAAATGAGACTGTGGAGACACCATTAATCACCAACGAGGAGAATGTGCAACAAGCCGACAATGTTCCTCCTATAAACAACACCACTGAGCAGACGATGAACGATGAGATGTTTAGAAGTTTTTGCGATTTGTGCAAAACTAGACGAGGGAGACTCCTGTTCAAAATACAGGTAGAAACAATGGCAATGCACAGCTGGTCACAACCAAACAGTTCAAAGAGTTGGGACCACCAGAATTCTGGGGAAAGCCGGATCCGATTAAGGCAGAAACGTGGGTCAAGCAAATTACCAAGATATTCGATGTCTTGGGATGCACGCAGGAACAGAAGGTTCCATTCGCCACCTTTATGTTCCGTAATGACGCAGATTACTGGTGGGAATCTGTGAAGCGTACCCATCCAGCCGCAGTCTACATGTCTTGGGAGACATTTCAGAAATTGTTCAATGACAAGTACTTTCCTGAAAGTATTCGTCATATGAAGGAGGTGGAGTTTACTAGACTGGAGCAGAATAACATGACGGTGTCCCAGTACGAGGTGAAGTTCGCGGAGTTATCCAGGTCTGCACCTCATTTGGTGGAGAATGAGGAACGTATGACACGGATGTTTCTAAGAGGTTTGAAACCCGACATACGTCAGTATCTCATTTCTCATAAATTTTCTCTATATTCAAATGTTGTCAACAGGGCTCAATTATTAGAGCGAGATAACGAGTACGTTCAACCGAGGGACCACAACCAGGGTCATACCGGTGACAGTAGTCATCGGAGCAACGATAACCAGCGGGGAAAGAAGAACATAGACAAAAGCGGTAACCACTCTGGTGGTAATCGTGGCCATGAAAATAGAAAAAGCGAGTCGGGGGAAGATTTTAAAAAGAGGAGATTCAACAATGATAATGTGAAGACGTCAGCACCAGCAGCAACTATTTCTAAGGGCGGAGAACGACCACCGGTCGTATGCTATAAATATGGAAAAGAAGGACATATCAGCCCAAATTGCCCACAACAGTTCAATGTATGTTATAATTGTGGAAAGGAAGGACATATCGCTCGAGATTGTACGGTAGCAAAACCAAGTCCAGCGGGGATGGGGACTCAAAAGGCTGTCCCAGAAAGTCAAAGTTAACAGTTCCTGGAAGAGCGTTTGTCGTGACTGGTCAAAATGCGAGGAACCCAAATGAGGTGATCACGGGTAAGCTAATCATAAATTCTTGCAAAGTTTATACCTTACTAGATACCGGTGCTGCCCATTCATTTATCTCTCTTGCTTGTGATCAACGTTTAAACTTGACTCCGGAGAAATTAGACTTTGATTTATCTGTAGAAACTCCGTTAGGAGAAACTTTCATTACATCCACTGTTTATAAATCTTGTTTGATCGAAGTTGGCACCATCACCTTACCTGTTGACCTTATCTCTTTAAAGATACTTGCTTTTGATGTGATTTTAGGGATTGATTGGTTAACTACTCATCATGCCAAAATTAATTATTTTCGTAAGGTTGTTAGTTTTCATATTCCTAACCAACCTGTTGTTCGAATTCAAGCAACTAAACCACTAAAATCAATCACTGTCATATCAAGTCATAAAGTTATTCGTTTATTGAAAAACGAATGTCAATCTTTCTTAGCCCATGTTATTGATTTGAATAAAGACACGTCAGATTTGAATAATATTCCTGTTATTAGTGACTTTCCTGATGTATTTCCTGAAGAACTTCGGTCTACCCCCAGAACGTGAAGTTGAATTCTTTATTGATCTTGAACCTGGTACAAAGCCCATTTCTAAAACTCCATATCGAATGGCTCCTATTAAACTTCAGGAGTTAAAGGTCCAACTACAGGAGTTGTTGGACATCGGTTTCATTCGTCCTAGTACATCTCCTTGGGGTGCTCCTGTTTTATTCGTAAAGAAGAAAGACGGGAGTATGCGACTTTGTATTGACTACCGGGAATTGAACCATGTCACTATCAAGAATAGGTATCCGCTACCTCGAATTGATGACCTGTTTGACTAATTGCAAGGAGCACAATTCTTTTCAAAGATCGATCTTCGTTCTGGATATCATCAGCTGAAGATTAAAACTGAGGATATCCCAAAGACTGCCTTCAGAACTCGATACGGGCATTATGAATTCTTAGTCATATCTTTTGGATTGACTAATGCTCCTGCGACTTTCATGGATATGATGAACTGAGTATTCAAAGAATATTTGGATCAGTTCGTTGTTGTCTTTATTGATGACATCCTCATATATTCCAAAAGTCGTGAAGATCATGAGCACCATTTGAAGCTGGTACTCCAATGGCTTCGTGAAAACAAGCTATATGCCAAGTTGAAGAAATGCAAGTTCTGGCTTGAGGAAGTAGCATTCTTAGGGCACGTGGTGTCAAAACATGGAGTATCTGTTGACCCGACGAAGATTGAAGCAATACAAAGTTGGGAGAAACCGAAGTCGGTGACCGAAGTACGTAGCTTTCTAGGTTTAGCTGGTTATTATCGGAGATTCGTAGAAGGGTTTTTTTGAATCGCTACTCCGTTAACTCAGTTGACTCGGAAAGATACAAAATTCGTATGGAGCGAGGAATACGAAAAGAGTTTTCAAGAGCTCAAGAGGAGACTCATTTCGGCACCTATTCTGACAATACCATCTGGTTCGGATGGATTTGTTATCTACAGCGATGCTTCGGGCAAAGGGTTAGGATGTGTTCTCATGCAACATGGGAAAGTCATAGCCTATGCCTCGCGACAACTTAAAGAATATGAGAGGAGTTATCCTACTCATGATCTAGAGTTGGCAGCAGTCGTTTTCGCTCTAAAGATCTGGAGGCACTATCTATATGGGGAGAAAGTGGAGATATATTCAGATCATAAAAGCCTCAAATATTTTTTCACCCAAAAGGAACTCAACCTGCGGCAACGACGTTGGCTCGAGCTGTTGAAAGACTACAACCATACCATTCAATACCATCCTAGAAAAGCAAACGTGGTAACTGACGCATTTAGTAGAAGATTATATGCGGGTATGAGTGCAATGTAATTAACACAAAAGTCCATTTTGTATGACTTGCAAAGGATGGAGATAGAGGTAAAGGCTCCAAGTACCCACGTGATGATATCAAGCATACGAGTAGAACCGACTTTAATCGATAAAGTTAAAGCTGCTCAAGCTACGGACATGAAGCTGATGCTTATGAAGAAGAAAGTGCAAGAAGGTGCTATTCCGGAAGCAAGAATCGATGAAGAAGGAATATTTCGAGTCCACTCCAGACTTTGTGTTCCTAACGATTCTGAATTGAAGTACAAGATCATGATGGAGGCACACAATACACTATTTGCAATCCATCCTGAAAGTACCAAAATGTATCGTGATCTTTGACATACATTTTGGTAGAACAATACGAAGAGAGAGATTGCAAAGTTTATCTCGAGGTGTTTAACTTGTCAACGTGTAAAGGCAGAGCATCAAGTGTCTAAGAGTCCATTGCAACCACTTAAGATTTCGAAATGGAAGTGGGAACATATTACCATGGATTTCGTTACGGGTCTTCCTACGGTTTCTCAAGGTATAAATGCTATTTGGGTTATTGTTGATAGATTAACTAAGTCTGCTCATTTCTTGCCAATGCGGGAGACTTATTCCCTTGAACGTCTTGCTCTTATGTACGTGAATGAGATTTGTGAGGTTGCATGGCATGCCAGTATCCATAGTTTCGGATCATAACCCAAGATTCACTTCACGATTTTGGGTTAGCTTACAGAAAGCTATGAGCACAGATTTACGATTCAGTTTGGCATACCATCCTCAAACGGACGGACAATCAGAGAGGACTATTCAAACTCTTGAAGATCTATTAAGATTCTGTGTCTTAGACTTTAAAGGAAGTTGGGACAAGTATTTACCATTGGTGGAGTTCTCTTACAACAACAGTTATCAGGCAAGTATAGGGGTGGCTCAATTCGAAGCATTATATGGACGAAAGTGTCGCTCTCCAATATATTGGGATGAGGTAGGTGAAACAACATTGTTGGGACCCGAGTTGGTACGCATTACTACAAAAAAGATCCAAATAATTCGACAACGTATACAAACGGCACAGGATTGACAAAAGAATTATGCGGATCTTCATCGAAAAGACGTGGAATTTAGTATTGGGGATCATGTACTATTGCGTGTTGCTCCATGGAAGGGAGTTACAAGTTTTGGGAAGAGAGGAAAGCTCAATCCACGATTTATTGGTCTATTTCAGATTCTTGACCGAGTAGAAAATGTGGCCTATAGACTCGCGTTACCTCTAAGTATGTCTCGTGTTCATAATATTTTTCACATATCCGTGCTTTGTAAATATGTGAAAGACTCGAACCACATTATTGAGTTAGAACCGGACGAGATAGCCGAAGACTTAACGTATGAAGAGGTACCTGTCAAGATCTTAGATAGAAAGGAGCATGTTCTATGCACAAAGGTCATACCACAAGTTAAAGTTTTGTAGAGGAACCATGCTATTGAGAAAATGACCTGGGAGTTAGAAACGGAAATGAAAGCAAGATATCCTCACCTTTTCGAAACACCAGGTACGTACGTCAATTTCGAGGACGAAATTTCATAAGGAGGGGAGGTTGTAAGACCCCAACTTATTATTAATGAAATTAAATTTTCTCTATTTATTATTTTGAAATAGTAAGTATTGATTTAATTAATGTGGTTAGTTATGGGTAAAATGCGCAAATATTTTAAATAAGCAAGTGATTATAAAATATTCATTTTTATCGGAGAATATTCGTTTGGTCGTAGAATATTCATACTGTCGGGGAATATTCGTACGACGGCGCAGCCTTGTGTGGGCCCCATAACGGAAAGCGATTGGATGAAGAAAATGACAAGTATAAGTTGTTTATAAATAACGGCGTAGTTGTTACCGTTAATACTATTGGAATATCCGGTGGTTAAAACACAGTAGCACACGGTATTGCACTAATTATTGATTCTTACGTAAGAAGGCACTACTCAATAATTGTTACAGTAATTACTGTTCAATATTATATTTTATTAATTCAATAATTGCTACGTTAGTATTTTATATTACTGTTATTTCAATAATTGTCACTACACATTAATTTCATTATCGGATCAATAATTCATATTATTAGATAGCAATATTGGCAATGTCTAGAAAGTTCTGTCTAAGAAGAGGTTTGGTCATCTAATTGCACGTCAGTAAGGAGAAATCCTTATTGAAAAGTCCCCTCTTTCCTGAGAACGGCCTGGTTGCCAGTATTGTGATTCTGTAATATTATTTGTGAATAATTAATTATTGATTTATATGATGAGAAAAATATTCATTGTATGTGGATATAGATGGAGAAAATTTTAAAGTGACAATTGTTGAAAAATTGATATTTTATCTTTTTCTGATAAAATAATCCATTTAAATATATTATTATATTTTAATAATATAATAATAGTGATATTTTTACAATGAATGTGGGATATATGAGTATATGAGGAGGAAGAGTATTTTTGTTACTAAAAATATTTAAAACATATTTTTCATGTTTGTGGACCCCATTTTTTGACTGAAATTTGATTATAGCCTGTAAAATTGTCCGTTTTTGAATTTCGGTTAATTTCTATTTGAAATTTGAAAAAATTTTCTTCTGCAAAGTTGTAGATAATGAAATATCTTATGAAAATGACATGTGGTTCAACTTTTTCTGATAAAAAAGCTATTTATTATGAATTATTGAAGTTCCGTAGTTCCGAAATAATTGGTTTTTGAAAGTTTTAATTATTTTTAATTACAAAAACGTTTTTTTGGTTTTTGTCATTATTTGGTGGCTGAATTCAGATGGTCAAGGTGGGCTAAGGAAAATTTTATAAAGATATTAATATTTTATTAAATTTTCTGCTTTGGTGTTCTAAGCATTTTCCTATAAATAGGGTGCTTAGGTTAGAATTGAAAATCACACCAGAAACTATAATTTTTTTCTCTCTTTCTCTCTCGATATATTGAGCGTATTCTTGTGAGTATTTTGATATTTTGAATGTTGTAATACGGTGGAAGTTCCCTTCAACACTATATTCAGTATTCCAGCCAGAAGTACTATTCTTTCGAGGTAAGTGATGTTATTTTTTTATAAATAATATTATTTCTTTCAATATCATTATGCCGAAATATTGATCTGAATTTTTTATCAAATTTAAAATTTTTTGTGCCGGGGTTACTATTTACGTATACGGCACTATTCACGTATACGGCACTATTCACGAATACGACACTATTCATCGAAAAATTAAATTTTTATTTTTTGTCCAAGATATCTATTATGGATACTAGTTTTGATTGTATCCATGTTTTGATCATTCTTGAATTTTACTCCACTATGATTATTTATGAAGTATTTTTAAACTTGGATTGTTTAAAGTACGAATCTTTAATATTTGTTCTTTTGTTTCATTGGATTCGTTTTTCTTTAAAATATTTTTCATCATCCTCAGTCCTAAATGATGATATTACTGAATATCTTTGGCCTGTAGTGCAAAGATGAATGATTTTCTGATGAATATCTTTGGCCGTAGTGCAAAGATGAACATGTGTTTAGATGAACATGACCAACTGATGAATATCTTTGGCCTGTAGTGCAAAGATGAATATTTGATTCAAAATGTATATTGATTGATGTTACAGGGATAAAATACTAATGATGAACTTTTAAATTCATAGATGATAATAGATTTCATCATCTACTTAACTCTTCTAATGAATTATTATTTCCGCTGCAAATATTGATTTAAAATTTGTGGTCTATTGTATTCTATTAGATTTTTCCCTGTTGAAGACTAACGATAATTTGTTCTATATTATCTTAGTCATAATATTCTTTACTAGGTTAGTTGAACTCACCCTTTTCTTTTTTGTTCCATTTTTTTTCTCAAGAGGCGAGAATGTAACGAATACTAGTCGTGGTATGGAATGATGGTTCTAGAAATTGTTTTAGTAGTCCTCACCATTTTTATAAAATAATAATTGTAATGAGGACTTAATTGGGTGTGGATATTGTCTAAAAGATAATTTTTGTATTTAAACTCACGGTTTAAGTATTGTCGTATTTTGCACGATAATTATATTAATAAAGGTGTAGTTATTTTTGTACCATGTATTTTACAACTCAGGGCGTCACACCCAAAATATTAAATTGACCTTTAAAATTCAGCATTAGATATAAAGCTTAAATATAATTTACTACCCTAAACTATATACTATATTCCACTTCAATGATCCACCTTTCAATTTTGTCAATTCGATGATTGAAATATTAATTTTTTCTAATTGCAACAAATTGAGTCTGCCACGTTAAAAATCGCTGACGTGGCTATTTGGGTGCACCATTAGTCAGCTGAAGTATAACTAAAAATAGTATTTTATTTTTTCTTAACACATTTAAAGGGCAAATTCGCCAAATTACTTTATATTAGACATTAATACTAATTAAAAACAACAAATTGAATCTCACAGTTCTCGAAAAATCCGAACTTCGACATATTTGTCTCCTTCATCACTGACCCAACCATTGCTACAGAAACCAAAAAATTTAGAGAATTCTAGGTATAAACCCTAGGCAACATAAACAAACACCGAAATCCTAATTGCAAACTCAAACCAGCAATCAAATTACAAACCCAAACCAACAATCAAATGAAACCCAAACCAAAATGAAAGATCAAAAGACAAAAAATTATTATTAACTGAAATTATAGATTTAAGAAATTAGACAAATTTGCCAAGTCCACTCATCTTCCCTATCACCACAACACATGCCCACCATTATCATCACCTCTGCCCGCCATTATCACCAACATTACACCACCAAAAGAAAAATTTTCGCAAGAAATCGTACCAAAAAACACAAATAATTACTCCATAAAAAACCCCCAAATTCCACCATCACCATCGATCGAACTACATGACCGCCTCTGTCGGATAAAATTGTGTGGCAGAGGGGGAGCTAGGGTTAGGTTTATCAGGGAAGAGATTCTCCACCAGATCTTTCATGTTCAGGCTAGGGTAAAGTGAAGAGGAAGATGATGATCTTACATGATATGCCGAGGATTCCAAATGACCGCTGGAGAGGACATTTTTGGAATTTTCCCACGCCATCCAAGTTTTGGAAGCCACAATACTGAACCATATGGCCCTCTTCCGAAGTACAGAGGAAAATGCGAAGTTGATCCAGATGAATTTCTGTAATGGGAAGATTATTAGAGCCTAACATTTTGAGTAGGTGTGACAATTTTGGTTGGATCGAACAAGAGATAGAAGTGTGAAGGATACAAGGGTCTTATTAATTTAAGACGATGAAGAGGAACATATTATCTGATTGTTTGTTGTTTTTATTTAGTTTTAATATTTAATATAAAATGATTTGATAAATTCGTCCTTAATGTATAATAAATATGTAAATAGATATTAAAATAATTTTTTTTATTTACACGTAAGCTTAAGTATGGCCTGCCCAGTCTGCCATGACAGCAACAAATTCAATTTGTTAGAATTAAAAAAAATTAATAGTTCAATCATTTAATTGACAAAATTAAAAGGAGAATCACCGAAGTGAAATATGACCTATAGCTTAGGATAGTAAATTATATTTAAGCCTAAATATAACAATGTAGCCTTATGTTTTCGAACTCCTCTCATTCACTCTCGATCGCCTCCACAAGATTCACTCCATCCACTCCATCTTCAATCTCTCTCTATATATCTCTGGGTGTGTGTGTTATATACACACGTGGCAGTAATATTTAGTTAAATTGATGTTGTTGGGATTACATTAATGATTTGATAGGAGCCTGAGTTTTTACGGATGGATGCAGAGATAATTCAGAGACAGATGTAAAATGTTGTTGTCAATTATCACGTTTTCATTTCTACTGTTGATGCATTGCTTTTCATTCGCGAGGAAGTTTTTTCTATTAATAAACATCTGAGATTAGAGTACTCAAAATATTTTGATTTTTTTGCTTCCACTTTCAATTTTTTTATTATTTTTTTGCCACATAAGCAATATTTTTTATTTTTGAATTTCTTTTCCAGAGCCACATAAATAAAAAATTATTGTCTGCTTAATTTTTTTAACAGAATGACTCAATTTGAAAATATTAATTAGTTTAATGGGGTAATTTGAAAAATTAAAAATTCAATTGTGTAACGAATAAAATATGTCAACTACAGTGGGTAATTCATTAATTTTGTCGATAAAAAATTAATGTTCATTTATTTTTTTTAACGGAATGATCTAATTTTAAAATAATAATTAATTTAGTAAGATAATTTAAAAAATTAAAAATTCAATAATATAACTAGTAAAACGTGTCTATTAGAACTAATATTTCATTAATTTTGCCCAAAAATTTATAAAGGTGAACTGCATTTTTATGACAGAAACATATATCATAGACTATGATTCATAGTTATATTTATACTCGGTACATAACCTTATTCAGAACGAAGTCATGATTTGGTGAATTTTTTATACACAAGTAACTTAATTCGAAAGTGTTCTTCAATTATTTTCTCAGATACTTTACAGAATATTTACATTCAATACATACATATATGTACGTATAAATAACATAGACAATATAATATGTATCTAGAACATTGCAAGCAGATTCATTCTTCATAATATTAAATTAATTAATTTTTTTAATTTTTCTCACTCCATTATTCTATATGTTGTCCACAGTAGTTATCAAAACCAGAATAAAACTAATGTTAGAAAGGTTATATTTTACCTGTTTATTTATTTATATATCTGATGAACTATCCTAATTTAAATAAGATTTAATATCACAAAAATATAAATCAGACCCACTTAGTTGACAATTTGACTCTAACATAAAAAAAACTCAATTAAAATATTTAAAATATAAATTTAAATGTTATATATTTATTTATTTTCCGGGTATGACACACTATGTACGTAATTTATTTATTGTGAGAGTATTAAGCTCCCGATTTCTTGTAAAATCAAAAGAAAAATAATTCTTCCCCATGCTTAACAAATAATAAGGTTTATTGTTGGAAAAGTCCTGTGCATATGACTAATAAAAATAAGAATTATGTCCGTAGTTATTTTGAGGTCAAAATTACTACCTTCATTGGATTCATTCAGTTTGTCAATGATAGTATTTGTGAGCCAGCCAAGCTATACATTCTGTCCTGAAATTAATTTTAAATTAGGGAGAAAAGAAAAGGAAGTTTATTTTTTTTTTCCTTTTTTGTATAATAACATAGATATTTAATATGAAAACACAATTTTAACATAAAATTTTGATATTCATATAAAAAACATTAAAAAATATATATATAAAAATATCAATTTCCTATTTAATACAATCACGAATGAATGTCTCCCTAGCCCCGCCTACCGCCCAGTTAGGTATTCCACTATATCTAGGCTATAGAGAGGCAACAGATAATGGTGGGACTAATATTAATATAAGAAGGTCATACATTAAATGCATATAGGCATGTACTAAATCCTCTCAAATCTTTATAGTGCAACTAATATTGAGGTTGCTGTTTATGACATTTCATTTACTGAGAGATTGATTGTAAGGTCGTTCTTCTTCAAATTTTGGTGGTTTATGATGAAAAATAAAAATAATTTTTTTTTCGTTTTCACTTAATCAAAATTATATATATATACACATAAATTTGGAGTCCCTCTACTCAGGGGTACAGGGCGATCGACTCTCCCACCCGTGCTTAAGAACGACCCTGTTTCAGAATCATCAAGTAATATTTAAGAAATAATTTATTTTTATCTATTTAAGTAATTAATTTAAATAATTTAAATGTAAGTGAAACTCAAATTCGTTAATAATATGATCCAAATCTGAGCACAAAAAATAGTTCGAATAAAAATACGAGTAGAATCTGAGCAATGTTATACTCAACTTATTTATGATTCAAACTATTCGAATTCTCGATTGTGATTCGATATATACTCGGTTGATACATATTTGAGTAGATACTCAATACATACTCTTATAATTTGTATAAAGTTAAATAAAATTAGGATAATAAGTTATTATTACTTTTATTTTTTTATTTTTTATTTTGATTTTATATTTTGTAAAGTGTAGACTGTGTAGTTGTAAATTTATTTACTCATTTTAAAATAAAATAATAAGTTCAATTTATAATTATATGTATTATAATGTTAGTCACTATGTGGAGACTCGAATTTGAGCTTGAATTCGAAACTCGCGAGTAATTTGAATATAATTCGATCCGAGTCAGATCGAATTCAAGTAATGAATATTCGAGCCAAGTCGAATCTGAGTAAAACTTTTTCAAATACAATTCGAATCTGAATCAAATTCGAGTATGAATTTAGCTTTTTGAGTCGAATCTGAGCAACTTTCTGTTCGGTTCAATTCGACTCGTTTACACCCTTATTTGTAATAGAAGATGAAATTCTGCATGCAAAAGAATGACAATAAATATTTCACATGCGAGCGAAAGAATGAAAAATCTATTTAATTTATTGTTATGCGACAAACTTTTTAACTTTGGTAAGAGGCTTTTTTGGATACCACATGTTAGGGCATGATTGGGTGGGCCCAGGTGATTTGGTGGGCTCCATGCCACGTGGAGGATTCTTTTTCATATAATGGTATATTCTGGTCATTGGTTTGGACTTTAAGGAATCTATAATTTCTGATTAAATTTAATTTCTAATTCATAAGGAAAGAAGTCAGGATTATATTCGACTTCATTTTTGTAGGGAGTTTGATTCCTATCCTAGTATGGTAGTTACTATGATAAGGAATTCTATTCCAATTCAGGGATATGGCGATAAAGGTAGTGTGATCAACTATAAATACAAAGTTATACCCTATTTCACAGGTACATTATATTTTACAATTCTTTGAGCACTAAAGCTATAAGCCTCTATTGTCAACCTATTTTCAGTGTGTACTTATTCTCACATCGGAGATATCCCTTAGTGGCTCAGGCCGTCAAGTTTTTTACGTGTGATTATGTTTCTATGAAGGATTGGACGTGTTATTTGGTGATTGGACGTGTGGGCCAATCTTAACGTTAACATTGACACTAGAAGGATGAACCTTTTTAGTGCTACTTAATTTTCTCAATCACCCACGATTTCAATAGGAGTCATGGCAACAAGTAAGGCGAACACAATTTTTCGACGGGAGAAATCGTCGGCTGACCCCTCGGCCCAAGCCAGGGGTTCCGTTAAGGATACGTTGGGACCCACCAAGCGTGTCACGAATATGCTCGACCCTGGCAGTCACTCACTGGCCCATAAAAGGCTCGGACGGTTCTGACCTGACGTTAGTTATTTTTAACCAGTCAAAAGACCCTTGGTCCCCATAGTCGTGCCTCAAACACTAAGTCTCGGACATGCATGCAAGAGGACTGGAACCATGGGCAGGGCGGTCGTGATGAGTAAGAAATAATTCTGACTCGAAAGATGTAACATAATAAGGACGTTGTGGAGGTCATGTGCCTTCAACAAAAGGGTTAGATGCCCAATTGGCCGTGTTAGTGGGCGAAGAGGAGGTTTCTTCGAGTCGGTATCGACATCGACATCGGGAAACTATGCAACAGAGCCGATAAAGGACACATCGTCCGGAAGGCTCTTGGAAGGATGGGAGTAGGCAACGAAGTCGCTCCCAGGAGGGAGCAGTGAGGATCGGGGGTGGTCAGGACATAGACAAAGGGTGGCTTCTTTGGGACATGTGAGGGATCGGTGCATGCCATCCCCCTAGAAGGAAAAATCTGACCCCCTTGCTTAGAGAGTAATAGAACTGGAACAAAAGCTAGCCACTGTCAGCCAAGAAAAGGAGATATTGGTTGATCCAACATCACCTTTCACTCCGGAGATAGATCAGGTTCGAGTCGATCCCTCTAAGAAGGTTTCGCCCATAGAGGGTTACAATGGCACTGGCGATACTTATGACCATATGCAAGCATATGATTAGCTCATGCGGTATTACGATCATTTCGATGCCGCTAAGTGCCAGATGTTGGTTACAAAGCTGAGGAAGGGAGCCCGATAGTGGATGACATCACAATCGCCGAATTATATTGCTCATGGAAAGAACTATTTGATAAATTTCACAACTGATTTGGGAGCAACAAGAGGAGAGGGAAGCCGACAACTTCTTTGATGCAAGTTTAACAACACTCAAATGAAAGCTTGAGCCAATACGTGAAGAGGTTCAGAGAGGCAGTTGGTACGGTGACAGATTTGAATGCCCCTCATGCCCTTAGATTCTTTACTATTGGACTGAACGTGGTGAAATTAAAGAAGTTGATGAAGGATATAATGTAAGACCCCAACTTTTATAAATAAAGATGAATTTTCTATAAATATCATTTTTGAATATTATGGAGTTAATTTGATATAATGTTATAGTTGTGGGTAATATTTATAAATTTTGCAAAGTAAGCAAGTTGTTATAAAATATTCGTTTGGTCGGAGAATATTCTTTTTGTCGGGGAATATTCGTACGACGGCACAATCATTGGTGGACCCCACAACGGAATTATTGTCGGATTGAGAAAACGACAGAATTATCTTTCTATAAAAATAACGGCTGAGGTGTTACCGTTAAAACCGTTAAAACTGTTGAACTACTCGGTAGTAAAAGTACAGTAATACGCGTGGTTGCATAGTAGCACACGGTATTGATTATTGATGCTTACGTGAGAAGTCACTCAGCTATACTCAATTATTGCTACAGTAATTGCTGCATCATATTTCTTAAATTATTGTCATAGTATCATCTGTATAATATGTTATATTATTAAATCAATAATTGAGACGTTGTGGTAAGTTTGGTTATTTTATGGGGGGCCATATGTCATCATCTAAGAGTCTCTTCGTCAATAGTAATTACCTTCGTCAATATTATTTACCTTGGTCAATAGTATTTACCTTGGTCAATAGTAATTACCTTCGTCAATATTATTTACCTTGGTCAATAGTATTTACCTTGGTCAATAGTAATTACCTTCGTCAATAGTATTTACCTTGGTCAATAGTAATTACCTTCGTCAATAGTATTTACCTTGGTCAATAGTAATTACTTTCGTCAATAGTAGTTGTCCCTTCAATATTACCAAGAGTCATTTGACCCTTCGTTAAGACCAAGAGTCATTTGACCCTTCATTAAGACCAAGAGCCACCCTCAGTTTTTCTATAAATAGAGGCCTAGGGCTTCATTATTTTTCACGAATTCATTCAAGCTATAGAGAGAGAAAGTATAGAGAGAATAAGAGAGAGAGAGAATAAAAGTATTCTGCTACATCACTTTTCCAATATCCAGTTCTTTTAAGGTAGGGAATATTATTTCTTTTATATTCATGAAGAGAACTTCTGTTATTCCATTCGTTATTATTCTGTTGGAATAACCAGTATACGCGGTCTACCATATACTTGGTGACATTCTTCTATTATTCTGTTGGAACATCCTGTCTGTGTGTTTTACACCGGACCTGGTTCCGTCTTGTTATTATTCTGTTGGAACATCCTGTCTGTGTGTTTTACACCGGACCTGGTTCCATTATTTATTATCCTGTCGGAATATCCTGTCTGTGCGTTTACGCCGGACCTGGTTCCATTATTTATTATTCTGTTGGAATAACCTGTCTGTGCGGTCTATCGCATGCATGGTGATTTCTTTTGTTATTCCATTCTTTATTATACTCAGTTGGTTAAGTTTTGACTTCTATACTCCATGAAATTTGTGGAATATCCTTGATAGTTGCGTTTCATCCAGTATCTTTTCAAGAAAATATTCTTCTAAGCATTCTTGAATTTTACTCCACAATGCAGTATCATGTTGACAATTTGGACGTTGTTAATTCCTGGATAAATTAATTCTTGAACTTGTTTTATTGAATTCTTATATCATTGTCATCATCCTCATGTTTATAAAATATTGAAAGTCATCTGTGGCCTGTAGTGCATAGATGGATTTGGTATGATTATGACCAGGGATTATTCGGTATAATCATGACCGTAATGTTACAAATGATGTGGTAAAAGTCCTCATTGGCCCGTAGTGCATTGATGGACAGTTGTTGGCATGATCATGACCATTAATGAATACACGAATATCCTTGGCCGTAGTGCAGGGGTGATTCGATGATGTGGATTATTTTATTAAGCTGAGTCTCAGCGATCGCAGTGTTGAAAAACCTTTTAAATCATAAAAGATAGTAGAGTTTATTTTCTACTTGACTCTTTTAATGGATTGCTTGTTCCGCTGCAGTTAAACTTGATGTCTATTATATTTTATCAGTTTAACATTGTTGAAGGCTAATGATAATTTATTCTGCATTATCTTAGTCATAATATTTCTTACTGGGCTAGTTGAGCTCACCCTTTCTTTCACTGTTCTCTTCAGGAAATGAGAACGTAGCTGGGGCAAGTCGGGGAACGGAGTGATGGTCCGAATGATAGTATTAGTTAGTAGTCCTCACTATTCTATGTAATGGTGTGTTAATAAATGTAATGAGGACTCCTTTTGAGTATGAATACTCTCTAGAAGATAATATTTGTATTCAAACTCACAGTTTATGTTTTGTCGTATTGTACACGACAGTTGTATTAATCAGTTGTATTTGTATTCTGTACTATGTATCTGACGACCCAAGATGGGTGATGTATACCTAATTTTGGGGGCGTCACATATAATGTTCGATCCCTCGAAGGATTTGTCAGAGATGTATGACCCGACAAAAAATTTCATCGCTATCGAGGAGGCCATGGGGAGCCTGAAGCCGGGAGCACATACCCAGGACAAACCTAGGGATCGGGACAGGAGTAACAATATCTGACTAGATTCGCAGTCAAAGAAAAGCTTCAACAATGGGGGTCGGGAGGTGGTCGTCCACCCTTCATGGATCGAAGTTTTAACAAAGTATATGTGACAACCCGAGAAATCGGATAGTCTTGTAAATTAAGTTTAAAGAATTATTATTAAATAAAATAAGTTTTTATTGATAATAATCTGTGTTTTGTGTTTAAAGGCCTTATTTTGACCTAGAATGTGTTTGTATGATAGAGTTTACGAGTTTCAGATTTGTATAAAGAAATAAAAAAATTTCGAGAAAAAGTCATAAATATAATATTCACCTGAAAACGCTTTTGTGTTTTTTCGAAGAACGTGCTAATGTTAATATGATGAGAAGAGACGAAATGTCAAATAAAATTTGAGAACGAAAATCACAGTTTTTAGCATGTGTAATGAATGTTGTAAGTTAAATGAGAAGAATACAAGTATAATACGAATTATTATACGAGTATAATACGAAGAATAATATGATGTATAATACGAGAATAATACGAAGTACAATATGCGTATAATGCAAAAATTATATGGTAGGAATACGAAAGTCAAAGTCAACGTTGTAACTAAGTATTGGTTAGATTACCCAAACTAAGTGAGGATGATTAGGTTAAGCTAATTAACCCTAACTAATCATATAACTTCCCCACTAACTAACCACACTAGTTAGTATTTAACCATGGTTAGTTAGGTGTGATTAGGTTAAGGAAACTTAAGAATTAAGAAAGGAATATACCAAGAATATGCTAAGGTAAAAAGGTAAAAGGGTTAAAAGCCAAGATATTAAATGGCAAATGACCAAACTACCCTAAGTCTTGCAAATTTTTATATATGCAAGCATTTCATCTTTATTCCTTGCAAAATTAAAACTAAGAGAAGAAACTCTTCATAAATTGAGAGAGAAAGAGAGAGTGCTCAAATAGAAGGAAGAAAGGGAAGAGAACGGCTAGCAATCTTGAAAGCTTTATCAATAAGGAAGAAGAAGAAAGAAGAAGAAAGAAGAACGGTAATAAACCTAGTTTTTAATCATTTTTCTTTAAGTTTTAATATGTATAATCGCATAACTTATTGATATGGAAATATAAGATAGTAGAAAATGATGATTAATATGGTTTAACCATAGAAATATGAATGTAAAATGGAAGTAATAAGAACTTGAAGTTAATTTCATCAATTTCTTTAAAAGCTTTTCATAATAGATACGAAGTGCTTTGTTGGTGGTTGGATGAGGTGACACCCCCAAATCCAGATACTTCGATTCCACGGGATTTGATATTCACTGTACAAATATCATCTATCTATCTATCCATAAAAATTGCAACCATTCAATAAATGGAATTAAAATCCTCCCTTTATAGGGTTACAACATCTGAATAATAATATAATCCCAGGTTACACTAACCTTAAACATCTGTGCGAAATTATAAATAAATAAGTCTTAAACAAATACATCATATAAAATAACAAGTTATATCAAATAACAAGTCTCCATCATTTGTTAACTTTGCCCTTGTCCTTACTAGTGGAAGGTTCGTCAGCTCTTTCATTTTTAACTGCAATGTTATTATTAAGCAAGAGTGAGCGCAAATGCCCACAAGTATAAAAATGAAATAACAGTATAATAACATGCGAATAAATCAAAAACATCTGAATAAAAGCTCAACTTTTGAATCAAGAGTGAATAACAAGAATCAAAAGAATTCTGAGGGTCATAAGACCTTGAACTATGTCCTAGGTTAACAAGGGTTATACTTGAAACCTTTAACAGTTATAAGACTATGGACCTTCTTCTCGTACTTAGGGGGATCAACCCTTAGTACCATACTGTGCACAATATCTTAACGCTAAAGCGTAAATAATCCCCTATACAAGATTGTTCATCTCAGTTTGACATTCGAGTCCGCACCAAAGGAAGTTTGGTTTGGATAATTCATCAAGGGTTCTGAAATTTAGAACGTTCATCAACTATGGACTAGTTGAATCATTAAGGTTTCACTAGTCTAATAAGTTTCAATAATAATGATATTCAATTTGAATAATAATCTCAAGAAGTATACAATAGAACAATTATTGTATAACTAAATCATACTTTGAAAAGATAATCAATCTTTAATATAACATTTGAACTTGAATAATAGTAACAATAATTTATTCAAGGTAAATAATAAACTTGAACAATAAGGACAAGTAGGGTTAGGGAACTTGCCTCGTGCGTAGATTATACTTTAACTAATCACGTTCTTTGAATTAAATCCTACATACCATTCACATTCACAATACCAGTTAATTATAACTTAACTAATCATCATAAACTCATTCTCTTTATCTACTTTGATTATTGACTATACTTAATCAATTTACCACTTTGTCACATAATTTTGCACTTCATGAATTATCAAGCTAATTATGTATTCAATAATTCAATTCACATGTAATTATGTTATTTACATGTTAAACAACTATTTTATCATTTCATTATATTTTTAACATGTTTACATGTTCATTACATTAAGTTACTAACACATTGCTAGACTTAACATTTAAAAAAAAAATTATATTTCTGGACATTTTGGAGAGTGGCGCTGCGGCGCCACTGTTATACTTGATCTTCGCGCTGCGGCGCCGTGGCGCTGTAGCAGGACACATGGCACTGCGACGCTGCGGCTGGAATCTTGGCGCTGCGGCGCGGTGGCGCTGCGGCGCGGATGTTTAGGCATGAGACTGGCGCCGCGGCGCGGCGAGCTAGAAGCTGTTCTGCAATTCGCGAAAATTGTAGAACACAGCCAAAAACTCCAATTTAATTTATTACTACACGAATTTAGACATACCCACATCTATAATTCATGTATAATTATAATACAACATCTATAAAGTGATTTTAACCCATTAAAATATATAATCACAGAATTAAAACATAAAATTTTCCTCTGTTCTTGATGTTCTTGAAGTTTTTAACATAAATTCCTAAAATTCAACGCCACGGATTCGTTATAAAGCCAAATCCGTTCATTTAAAGTTTGGTCTCTTTGTATTAACATGGACAATAATATACGAGTGTAAAATCTACGAAAACATTTATGTTTGACATACTAAAATCACGTCAAAGGCCATAAGGCCAAAAACCCAAACTCTTTATATTTTTAAAATAGCAAGTCATCAGATTAACGACATAAAATTATGAACTGATGATAAGGAATTATATATAATACATATTAAAGCACATTAAAACGACATCTTACACATATATGCACATAACTCTCACAATTTCAATTATAGAGACTTTACAGAAGACTCAGGAGTCATATTCATAGAAATTTTAAATGACGTAAAAAAAAAACTGGGTTAAAGAGATTACCCAAGCATAGATAAAGTAATAGGAGATGAACTAAAGTATTCCTTAACAATTCTCAAACTTTCTAAACCAATTTCTCAGACTCTCTGTCTTTTCCCTCTCTGTTATATGCCAGACTTAGCCAGATAATGAAAAGGAAGAAGGAGAATACGTATATTAATCAAGAAATTGACGCGCACTATGATCAGTTACCCAGCATGGGTTAACTGCCCATAACTCCTATTAAGGCTCCGTTTGGTTAGCTAGAATAAATTTCAAAAACTATTTAATTTAATAAAGATTTATCATATAGTTTAATTCTTGTCACACCCAATTCAAATATCTTATTTAAATTAATTAAATAACATATAATAATCTCTCATAAATTCACATAATCATATAATTAATTTTTTTTTTCATTAATTAATAATGTCAAATTATTAACTCTCTAATTAATAATTATATTAATTAAGTAACATGGCTTATTAAATATTACTTTTAATACAATAAACTCATATAATCACATACTTCGAATAATAAAATTCTCCATATTAATTTAATAAATATAACACATATAATTAAATTAATCTACCATAACTGCATCAATTAATTATTTAATCCAATAATTAAATCATCGAAAAATATTTATTTAATTCAATAAATATTAAAAATTAATTACAAAATCTCGTTCGTCACATCTTTCCCCCCTTAAAAGGATTCTGTCCCCAGAATCACGACTCAATAAATTTCGACCCGTTACATTCTCCCCCCCTTTCAAAGATTCTGTCCCCAGAATCCCTTACAAATAAATAAATAAATAAATGAGGGTAATTCTTTATCATATTCTCTTCCAGTTCCCACGTAGCTTCTTCAGCGTTGTGGTTTCTCCAAATTACCTTAACTGAAGGTATAACTTTATTTCTCAGAACTTGCTCTTTTCGGTCAACAATTTGGACAGGAATTTCTTCGTAAGATAAGTCTTTCTCAAATTGTAGGGGTTCATATTCAATTACATGCTTGTAGGGTCGCAACACAGAAACATGGAAAACGTTATAGATATTCTCGAGTGCTGGAGGTAAGGCTACCTCATACGCAACTTCTCCGATTCTTCTCAGTACTTCAAAGGGTCCAATGTATCTTGGGCTCAATTTTCCTTTCTTTCCGTACCTGATCTTCCCTTTCCAGGGAAAGACCTTCAAGAAAACATAACTACCTGATTCAAACTCAATAGTTTTACGATGTGGATCAGCGTATTTCTTCTGTCGGTCTTGAACCGCTACCAGTTGTGCTCGGATTACTTTGACTATTTCTGCTGTCTGCTGTACCAATTCTGGCCCTAGCAATTGTCTTTCACCATCTTCATCACAGTAAAGCGGAGTTCTGCACTTTCTGCCGTATAAAGCTTCATAAGGCGGCATGCCAATACTAGCGTGATAACTGTTGTTGTATCTGAACTCTACTAATGGTAGGTGATCATCCCAATTTCCTTTAAATTCCATCACACAGGCTCTTAAAATATCTTCTAATATCTGAATCGTTCTCTCACTCTGTCCGTCTGTTTGAGGGTGGTAAGCTGTACTCATTCGCAATTGCGTACCCATGCATTCCTGAAGACGTTTCTAGAAATTTGATGTGAAGCGCGGATCCATATCTGAAACAATTGATACCGGAACTCCGTGTCTCAAAACAATCTCTTTTACGTATAGCCTGGCCAACTGATCTAAGTTGAATCTTATTTTGATCGAAAGGAAGTGTGCAGATTTCGTCAGTAGGTCAATGATAACCCATACTGCGTCGTAGCCTTTCTGAGTCATCGGAAGGCCAACCACAAAGTCCATTATAATATGTTCCCATTTCTACTTAAGGCGTCGGCAACTACGTTCGCTTTACCCGGATGGTATAAAATCTCACAGTCGTAATCTTTAATTAATTCTAACCATCTTCTTTGACGCATAATAAAATCCTTCTGTGTGAAAATATATTTCAGACTCTTGTGGTCCGTATATATCTCACACTTCTCCCCGTAGAGATAGTGCCTCCAAATTTTTAAAGCAAAAACAACTGCAGCTAACTCCAAATCATGGGTCGGGTATCCCTTCTCGTAATCCTTCAACTGTCGTGATGCATACGCGATGACTTTACCGTTTTGCATTAGCACACAGCCAAGTCCTTTATGCGACGCATCACTAAAAATAAAAAAATTACCTGTATCATCCGGAAGAGATAACACAGGTGCCGTACTCAACCTCTTCTTTAATTCTTGAAAGCTCTCCTCACACTTCTCCGTCCAAACAAATTTTACAGCTTTTCGAGTTAAATTCGTTAACGGAGTTGCGATCTTGGAAAAATCTTGAATGAATCTTCTATAATATCCCGCCAATCCAAGAAAATTTCTTACTTCTGACAGCGTTCTCGGCTGATCCTAGTTAATCACGGCTTCTACTTTGGATGGATATACCAAAATTCTGTTTTTATCGATCACGTGACCAAGAAATTGTCCTCGCTCGATCCAGAATTCACATTTTAAAAATTTAGCGTACAACTTCTCCCTTCTCAATACTTCCAACGTTAACCTCAAATGTTCTTCGTGTTCTTCTTTGGTTTTGGAATATACCAGAATGTCGTCTATAAATACCACCACGAATTTGTCTAAAAATGGCTTGAACACACCATTCATTAGTCCCATAAATGCTGCAGGAACATTCGTTAGACCAAACGACATTACTAAAAATTTGTAGTGACCGTATCGCGTTCTGATCGCTGTCTTCGGTACATCCTCTGACCTCACCTTCAGTTGGTGATAACCACTCCTCAAGTCTATCTTGGAAAAGTATCTTGCTCCCTTTAATTGATCAAACAGATCGTCGATTCTTGGTAATGGATATTTATTCTTAATCGTGACCTTGTTCAGTTCTCTGTAGTCAATGCAGAGCCGCATCGATTCGTCCTTCTTTTTCACAAACAATACCGGTGCTCCCCACGGCGATACGCTCGGTTAAATGTACTTTTTGTCCAGCAATTCTTGTAGTTGGACCATCAGTTCTTTCATCTCTACAGGTGCCATTCGATATGGTGCCTTCGATATTGGAGCGGTTTCGGGCGCCAAATCGATCACGAAATCTACCTCTCTATCTGGTGGAAGTCCTGGCAAATCGTTTGGAAATACGTCGACGAATTCCCTCACAATCGGTATCTTTTCTACCTTCGGATTCTCTTTTCGATTGTCGACTATGTAAGCTAGATATCCTACACAGCCTTGTCTTAATAACCTCCTGGCATGCATCATCGTCTGACAACTCGCTTGTCTAGGCGACTTGCTACCATAAAACACAACCTTTGACGGAGTCATAAGGTTAATACGCTTCTTCTGGCAGTCAATTACAGCCCCATAATTGGATAACCAATCCATACCCAAAATAACATCAAATTCTCCAAGTCGAATAGGGATAAGATCTACGTTTATGATATTACCCTTAATATCCACCCTACAGTTCTTAAACACATACTTAACATGAATTATCTCTCTATTCGCAATTTCTATATTCATGGGATATTCCAACTCATCCATAAGCAAATCTAAACTATTAGCAAAGTCTTCAGATATAAAGGAACAAGTAGCACCCGAATCAAATAAAACATAAGCATTAATTTTATTGATCGGAATGATACCTGACACCACATCACGAGATTGGATTACGTCCTGCACTGTCATATTGAAAGTTCTGAAAGTCGGTTGGTTTGTTGCAGGTGGTCCGGTAATGGTTAAGGTATTTTCACGGTTACCTCCTTGCACTGCTCCTCCTGATCCCTTCTTGGGGCAGTCTCTTGCTAGATGATCCTTAGAACCACAGCTGAAACAAGCACCTTTCTTTGGGTTTAGACAGTTTGGTGCTATGTGGCCTTCTTGACCACAATTGTAGCACACTCGCTTCCCTTTCATGCAAACTCCCAGATGAGCTTTTTCGCAATTTGAGCACGCTTCAATTTTCTTCTTCTGCCCTCCTTGTTGACTTCCAGCTGACGAGTTATCCGTCCACTTCCTCTTCTGATTATGACTACCCCCAGTGTTACTCCCACCAGTCTTGTTATTTCCTTCACCTTCACTCTTCTTCTTCTTCTTCTGCTCTTGATTGTACTTGGTCACCGCATCGCTCCCACCTTCAGCGAGGATGGCCTTTTCCAGTACTCTGGAAAATGTGTTTATCTAAAATATTGACACCTTACTGTAAACCCAAGGCTTTAGTCCTTGTTCAAATCTTCTAGCCTTTCTTTCGTCAGTGTGTACTTGGTACGGGGCAAACCTTGCCAACTCATCAAATTTAGTCGCGTAATCAGGTACGCTCATGTTTCCCTGCTTCAGTTCTAGAAATTGAATCTCCATCTGATTCTGCGAACTAGTTGGGAAGTACATTTCGAAAAACATTTCTTTAAATCTCTCCCACGTAATTACACCTTCACCTCCTCGCACTTTGTTTGCTTGCCACCAGTAGCTAGCCTCAGTCTTCAACATAAACGTTGCGAAAGCGGTCTTCTGGTCTTCTCTAACCCTAACAACGTCGAATACTTTCTCCATTTCTATGACCCACGTTTGAGCCTCGATTGGGTTCCTGGAACCTTTGAACTCTAGCGGTCCCACCGTCTTGAAGTCTTTAAACGTTGTGTTTGGTGGAGCTTGAGGTTGATTGTTCATTGCTCCCGTCAGTAAGTTCACCAACTGCTGAAAAGGATTAGCGTTGACGTTATTGTTATTATTGGTTGACTCTTCCTGAGCCGGTTGACGTTGTTGTCTTCTCCTTGGCGGCATATTTCTGATAAAATAAACGCTTATTAGAACATTATTTATTTCTCTAAATAGTTAAGGCATTACTCAACAATTTAACACATCATCTCAAACAACTTAATATATTTAATTCAACTCAAAGTTTTAACATCAAACTATAGCATAACTGCTATTTACATCAACTATCCTAGAATAAAGAATCCACAGGATTTAAAATATTAACATATTCTTTCGTTCATAAACACATCGAAATTTACATATAAAAACTAATTAAGTCTTTCACATAATTAAACGGATTCTAATCCTGTCTATCAAGGTGCTGAATAGCCTTGCCACGCTCCTCATCCATGATACGAGACATCGTCCTGCGATCCAGCATATACGACGGAAGTCCTTCGAACTGGATGGGGTATCTCAAAACTCGTTCCTGAGCCTCATCCATTGCATGATTAAGTGTGGAGTATGTCTCTTCAAGCTTTGCCTTCTTTGCACGACTATCATCTTCTGCACGATCAGCTCGACGTGATTCTCTTACCCATCCTTCCTCTACTATTTTCAGTCTTCCGGATGTATCTTTCAGTTCCTTTTTCAGCTTCTCTATCTCCTCGGTCTTATCTTCGGTTTGACCCTTCTCATGGACCAAATTCCATTCTACATTTCCCAATCGTGTGTGAAGAGTCGAAATCTCCCTCTCCTTCTCCTCTAAAGTAGACTGCTGAATAGTCACTCGCTCAGTCAATTCCTGAACCTCGTCTTGTAATTCCACGTTACGGTCGTATAACGTGTCGTACATCTCCGCATCAACGGTGTACCGTGGTAACTCATCTTCTTCCTCTTCCTTATCAAACTCCTCCTCAGGATCAGTCTCGGGCTCAAGCTCCTGACCAACAACGGTGATCAATGGAGATGACTCCCTCTGAACTAACTGTTCCCTAACAACATGTATGTCTCGGGGCTTCTCCTCTGTAGGTACTATAGGTAATCGGGATTCTTCCTCCCCAGCTTGACTAGCTTCTCCAACATTCGTCATCCTGACAACAAAATTTTAAGTTTTAGTTACTAAGTCGTACTAACGAGCACATAAATTAACACATAAACACATAATGTATTTTATTATCTTCAATGAATTACCAAAAATTCATTTCTTAAAACTAGATAAGAGTTTTCCTTTACTATCTTCTTTCTATAAGGCTACTACCTAAGGTTGTTCCCCCACCTAAGGTTCATAACCTACAGCTTTGATACCAACTTGTGACACCCCCAAATCCAGGTACTTCGATTCCACGGGATTTGGTGTTCACTGTACAAATATCATCTATCTATCTACCCATAATAATTGCAACCATTCAATAAATAGAATTAAAATCCTCCCTTTATAGGGTTACAACATCTGAATAATAATATAATCCCAGGTTAAACTAACCTTAAACATCTGTGCGGAATTATAAATAAATAAGTCTTAAACAAATACATCATATAAAATATCAAGTCATATCAAATAACAAGTCTCCATCATTTGCTAACTTTACCCTTGCCCTTACTAGTGGAAGGTTCGTCAGCTCTTTCATTCTTAACTGTAATGTTATTATTAAGAAAGAGTGAGCGCAAATGCCCACAAGTATAAAAATAAAATAACAGTGTAATAACATGCGAATAAATCAAAGACATCTGAATAAAAGCTCAACTTTTGAATCAAGAGTGAATAACAAGAATCAAAAGAATTCTGAGGGTCATAAGACCTTGAACTATGTCCTAGGTTAACAAGGGTTATACTTGAAACCTTTAACAGTCATAAGACTATGGACCTTCTTCTCGTACTTAGGGGAATCAGCCCTTAGTACCATACTGTGCACAATATCTTAATGCTAAAGCGTAAATAATTCCCTATACAAGATTGTTCATCTCAGTTTGACATTCGAGTCCGCACCAAAGGAAGTTTGGTTTGGATAATTCATCAAGGGTTCTGAAATTTAGAACGTTCATCAACTATGGACTAGTTGAATCATTAAGGTTTCACTAGTCTAATAAGGTTCAGCAATAATGATATTTAATTTGAATAATAATCTCAAGAAGTATACAATAGAACAATTATTGTATAACTAAATCATACTTTGAAAAGATAATCAATCTTTAATATAACATTTGCACTTGAATAATAGTAACAATAATTTATTCAAGGTAAATAATAAACTTGAACAATAAGGACAAGTAGGGTTAGGGAACTTGCCTCGTGCGTAGATTATACTTTAAATAATCACGTTCTTTAAATTAAATCCTACATACCATTCACATTCACAATGCCAGTTAATTATAACTTAACTAATCATCATAAACTCATTCTCTTTGTCTACTTTGATTATTGACTATACTTAATCAATTTACCACTTTGTCACATAATTTTGCACTTCATGAATTATCAAGCTAATTATGTATTCAATAATTCAATTCACATGTAATTATGTTATTTACATGTTAAACAACTATTTTATCATTTCATTATATTTCTAACATGTTTACATGTTCATTACATTAAGTTACTAACACATTGCTAGACTTAACATTTAAAAAAAAATTACATTTCTGGACATTCTGGAGAGTGGCGCTGCGGTGCCACTGTTATACTTGATCTTTGCGCTGCGGCGCCGTGGCGCTGCAGCCGGACGGCGCCGCAGCCGGACACATGGCACTGCGGCGCTGCGGCTGGAATCTTGGCGCTACGGCGCGGTGGCGCGGATGTTTAGGCATGAGACTGGCGCCGCGGCGCGGCGAGCCAGAAACTGTTCTGCAATTCGCGAAAATTGCAGAACACAGCCAAAAACTCCAATTTAATTTATTACTACACGAATTTAGACATACCCACATGTTATAATTCATGTATAATCATAATACAACATCTATTAAGTGATTTTAACCCATTAAAACATATAATCACAGAATTAAAACATAAAATTTTCCTCTGTTCTTGATGTTCTTGAAGTTTTTAACATAAATTCCTAAAATTCAACGCCACGGATTCGTTATAAAGCCAAATCCGTCCATTTAAAGTTTGATCTCTTCGTATTAACATGCACAATAATATACGAGTGTAAAATTTACGAAAACATTTATGTTTGACATACTAAAATCACGTATAAGGCCGTAAGGCCAAAAACCCAAACTCTGTATATTTTTGAAATAGCAAGTCATTAGATTAACGACATAAAATTATGAACTGATGATAAGGAATTATATATAATATATATTAAAACACATTAAAACGACATCTTACACATATATGCACATAACTCTCACAATTTTAATTACAGAGACTTTACAGAAGACTCGGGAGTCATATTCATGGAAACTTTAAATGACGTAAAAAAAAAACTGGGTTAAAGAGATTACCCAAGCGTAGATAAAGTAATAAGAGATAAATTAAAGTATTCCTTAACAATTCTCAAACTTTCTAAACCAATTTCTCAGACTCTCTCTCTTTTCCCTCTCTGTTATATGCCAGACTTAGCCAGATAATGAAAAGGAAGAAGGAGAATACGTATATTAATCAAGCAATTGACGCGCACTATAGTCAGTTACCCAGCATGGGTTAACTGCTCATAACTCCTATTAAGGCTCCGTTTGGTTAGTTAGAATAGATTTTAAAAACCATTTAATTTAATAAAGCTTTATCATATAGTTTAATTCTTGTTACACCCAATTCAAATATCTTATTTAAATTAATTAAATAATATATAATAATCTCTCATAAATTCACATAATCATATAATTAATTTTTTTTTCATTAATTAATAATGTCAAATTATTAACTCTCTAATTAATAATTATATTAATTAAGTAACATGGCTTATTAAATATTACTTTTAATACAATAAGCTCACATAATCACATACTTCGAATAATAAAATTCTCCATATTAATTTAATAAATATAACACATATAATTAAATTAATCTACCATAACTGCATCAATTAATTATTTAATCCAATAATTAAATCATCGAAAAATATTTATTTAATTCAATAAATATTAGAAATTAATTACAAAATCTCGTTCGTCACAGATGATTTGTATGAATCATGTGAATGATCTGGAGAAATAAGGAAGAATTAGTGGACTTAAACACTAATATGTATGTGTAAAGTGAAATCGTAATTAAAATAATGATAAAAATGAAGAACGAACAAAGACTGATGAAGAACGAACGAAAAACGAGTTGTTGATGGACAAATTTAAAACCATCCTTAGAGTTTGTTGTTGATGGACAAGTTTAAAACCGTCGTGTATATATTAGTTGCTATATCTGGTTAGGAGATATTAAAAGTGTATAAGTTACGAAAATGTTCCAATAGGAACGGATTAAAAATATGTTATAACGAAATTATGGCGAAAAATTGAGTAAAAGATGTTAAGCGTTAATATTCTAGTTTGGTAAAATTTTTGGACAAATTAAAAAAATAATTTAATGATCTCAAATAATTAGGGTTTCATAAGAGTGTTAGAAAACATGAAAAATGTGAGTCGTGGACTCAAGAATGAACTCATTCCGGTTTCGGATGAGTAAGTTATGGACGAACGAACGATTAACGCAAAGTTAAAAAACTGAGCAAGGAATGACTTCTGAATCAAAATGTAAATAATGTAAACGTAAAACACTTAAACCGATGAAGACTTTTAGTGTATGTGTAAGATAAATGTGCTTAGCATACACATGTGTATATGGTTTAAACGTAGAGTAATGAAGTTTGATGAAAGACGTGTAAACGTCAAAAAGCCGAGTTAATTGTAATAACTTGTAAAGTGTTCCGAATCAAATAAAACAGACATTATAAGATATGAGATAGAGATAATGTAAAACCATCATGGAGGATGCGTATAAAGGTTGTGGCATCTCCGAATGTCGTAACATCTTGAAGGATGCGTATAAAGGTTTTGACATCTTCGAATGTCGTAACGCCAAAAAATGATTATAAAAGTTTGGCCACGTAAACTAATTTAACGTGAACCATATAAAACAAAATGAAGATGGTAAGACCATAGGAAGAGACTTTGAAATTTCAGTCTAGTCGATGAACGAAGTTAAGCGAAGAATATATTGAAGTGTATAAAGTTGAATACGTTGCTTCGAGTTATAAAACCTGAGCATAATAAAATATGAAATAATTTAAAATAAACTAATGTGTAAGTAAAATATATGACTAATTGGTATGTGTTATCATTATGTGATATATAGGGATTTCAAAGAGCAGTATAACGTAAATTGTAAGCAATTATTAAGGAAAGTTTCCTAACTTCATTCATATTATGAAATGAATGCTAGTTTCTTCAAACTTACTCAAATGTTGTATTTGAGCAAGTTTTATCTATGTGCAAATGTGTTATAATTGTACAAGATGTTTATTTTGAATGTGGCCATGTGCTAACTTCCTGCACTTATGTGCTTTTGGAAGATGAAATGTTCTGTGATTGAACTGTTCAATTTGAAAGATTTCTGTTTATTCATGAATTGCGATAAGATTGAGTCTATACTAATTATTTTAGCTAGACATAATGTGAAGATGTTGATTGAGTTAATGTGTATGTACAGTCGTGCTTTTTAATCGTTAACTTGTAGTAACAGAGTAAAACGACTTCTTTGTATGGGTAAAGTTTTAAGATGAGCTAGTAACCGATCTAACTCACTGTAAAGTCAGTGTAGATGAGACGAGAAACTAATTCATTAGTTTTAGGCAGGGCACCACTCAGCTTACTATATTGATAACTGTTGAGAACTCGAGGTATGCTAAGTAATATGTTTTGTCAAAGGTGATTCTTTTCATATATATTGTCGCGTAGGATGTGTTAAGTCCTAGAAGTGTTAAAGGTATATTGTTGTTAATATATTTGAGAAGATAGATTATTGATGTTTTAAAATGATAAGAATCAGAATTTATTATTGTTATTCGAGATGCTTAATAACTTTTGTTCAGTTATTGAAGTTTTCAAAGAAAAGAATATTTGATTTCTTATTTTGTTGTTATTCAACTGCTAGAATTTGATAAGCAATCGAATGCTCACACTTGCTTATAAAAAATATTTTTCAGCGAAGATAGAAAGAACTGAAGGATCTAGTGAAGATTGAAGAGAAGATCAAGTTTTTGACTTGAAGTGTAAATATGTTAAACTTTTTATGTATCTGTTGTGGCGAATACAAGTCACACGTGTATAAAGGAAAGAATAATGTAATTACTATTATTTGTATGTATTGAAGATGTTAAGGTAATAGAATCTGGGATTTGAGAAAATATATTGTTATATTTTGAAGATTTAAGTATATTTTAAGAATATATGAATGTATGTACAGAAATAGTAGCACCGTGATGCACCGAACTAGAGTTTGAAGATAGACCCAGATTTGAGAATGTCACAGGTTGGTATTAGAGCTATAAGCGCAGGGCAAAGAGCCTCAAGTCTCTCGCTAGTGACTCCCTTAAAGGGTAAGGCACCGAAGCAAAACTCTCCGTAGGGAACTCCATGAAGTACAATGACAAGTTGATAGGTATCAGTATGAGGTTCTTTGGTATATCCATGAAAGTCAAAGGTTGGTCTTAGAGCTGATAGGTTAAAAACTTTAGGTGGAGAACCTTAGGCTATAATCTGAGAAGAAAGATGAAGATAATAATAAGCTAAACTCAGAAAGAGTTTTAAGGAATGAATTGAAGAAATTTAGTAAAGAAAGAAATAAAACTAAAATGATATATTGTTATATGAAAATTATTATATGTTATTATGATAGGTTCGTAACTCATAATCGTATGGTATGTGTTTTTGAGCCAATAGACTTGTGGACAATTTATGATTTGTTCTTGAACTACATATTTCTATGACAAGTTCCTAAACTCATATTATTGTGGCAAGTTTTTGAACTCTTAAGGTATGGTAAGGTATTAATAAAGATATTAAAATTGGTTAATAGAAGGAGAAAGTACAACTAATCTTGTAGTTAAGAAGAAGCTAGTAGTTGTACCAAAGCAATTGGTTGTGGTATTAACTAAGGATGAATAAGAGAGACGAAGATAATAACTTTGAAGCAAGTTAAAAATGAACAACCCTAAGGTATAGGGAATCATATAAGAGCGAATAAGAAAGGCATATAGTGCTAACCCATGTGCAAGACACAAGTTGGTGTCAATCCAAGAATTAGATGTAAGTTGGCGTCAACTCCGGGGTAAAAACACAAGTTGGTGTTAACTCAAGAGTAAATCACAAGTTAGTGAAGTTGGTATCAAATAGGCACAAGTTGGTGTCAGCCAGATATAGGTTGGTATCAAACAAACATAAGTTGATGTTAAAGCTGATCACAGATAGTCGTTTAAAAACATATATAGAGTTTTGAGACGTAAGAAATTTCCTGTTAGTTAAGTAATATGAAATATTTAAGATGGAAGAAAGATAAACACAGGTAGTGTCAGAGTAAAGAAGACATGGGAGAAAGAGGGTCAAAAAGTTAAGAACGAAACATTAAGTCCAATGATTATAGGACCTTTCAAAGTAATAGAAAATTACATATGAAATAGCAGAAGCTATATAATGAATAATATGTTATACTATGAAAAGCATATTAATATAAATATGTGTTAATATGTGTTATGTGATAAGTAAGCTTTGTTTTTAGCTTTAATAGTGATGCTTTAAAATGAAAGATTAGAAAATAACATATGTTATTATACAGAATAATGCCGTCGAGAAGAGATCAAAGTGATCAAGAAGAGGTAGAGAACGAGAATAGAGATCAAGTTAACAATATGTAGCAATTTATGGATATTCAAATAAGGGCTATGAATAGAAACCCCGCTGGAGTAAGTAATCCTCAAACTGTGCCGATAACAAGTTTTAAGGGGTTTAATAGTGTGGGACATCCTGAGTTTAAGGGGCCACTGAGCCTATAACGGCTCAATCATGGATTAAGGAGATTGAGCATGCATTTATTATTGCCAAGATAGAAGAGGAGTAAAAGATGACTTTTGCTACCTATATGTTAAAAGGTGAAGCTAACTTCTGGTGGGAGACCAACCAGAACAGAGTTAGGAATAATGTAGTAGTATGGGAATGATTTAAGGAGTTATTTTTCGAGAACTATTTCCCTAAGGGTATGCAGAGTATGATGGAAATAAAATTCCTAGAATTAAAGCAAGGGGAAATGTCGGTACCTTAGAAGCTGCCAATTTTAATGAACTGACGAGGTTTGCTCCATATCAAGTGGACACTGAGGATAGAAAGGCTTGTAGGTTTAAAAAAGGTTTAAAGCCTTCACTTTACGAGAGGTTATCGCTGTTTCAGTTAGATTCATTTGGTATGATTTTAGAGAAGGCTATTATAGCCGAAGGAGGAAATAAGTTATTAAGCCAATTTAGTCAAGAGGGACAAAGTAAGAAATATGGACAATGAGATAAAACTAAGGGAAGAAATATGGACAATGAGATAAAACTAAGGGAAGTTGTAAGAGAAAGAGGAGTAATAACTCTAAAGATAGTCAAGGAGATCCAAAAAAGACGGGTCAACCATATGAAGTTATAATATATACCTGAACCCAACCAAGTGCACCTTCGGTCTCAGGTCGGGTAAGTTCCTTGGATATTTGGTCAGCAAAAAGAGGATCGAGGTCAATCTAGAGAAGATTAGGGCTATATTAGACATGAAGTCTCCTAAGAAATTCAAAGACGTACAATAATTAGCGGGTCGGATAGCAGCTCTCCAGAGGTTCATGTCTAAGTCAGCAGAATGATGCCATCCCTTCTTTGATACTTTGAAAGGAACGAAAAATGATAAGACCTTCCAATAGACTTCGAAATGTGAAGACACTTTTAAAGTGATCAAGAAGTATCTATCTTCGGCGCCACTATTAATGAAACCAATCCCTTTAGAACTTCTTTATCTTTATGATGAGTGGGTTTTATAGCTACAAATCAGATACTTTTTGGGCTTGATTCTTTGTTAAATTCGAGTATTTTTAGTATCATTTTACTTGTTTTCATGTTTATGTTGTAGGAACCTGCTTTGGGTGATGAAAGCAGGAAAATTTTGACATAATGACATTTCTGCAGCTTCTAGACTTTGATGAATCTGCTTGGGTGAATTCACAATTCATTTGAATGCTCCGGGACGAATTGGTATGATGAATCCGTCGAGGCAAATTCCTTGAAGCATTGAATCCTCCGGGGTAAATTGGTTGGGGAAAAGAAGTTGCCATGTTTGAGAAGTTGAGTCTGGCAAGGATTCTGGTGGTTGATTTTGGGAAGGAACGACAGAGATATTAAAGACATATGGAGAGACAGAGAAAGAGAAAAAAAAACCCTAGTTTTAAATTAAGCTTTTGGAGAATTAAAGCAATTGAGCAAGCAAGAAGAATTCAGGGCATGAGCAAAAAAAAGAGAAGGATTACGAACCAATTTTTATTCTCTTTCCCTATCTTCTACTCTTGTATTCTGAATGCTTAATCATTTGTGGATTTTGGATTTTAATTCAATGATGATGAATTAATTTTCTATTTAAGACCGCAATAGATCTGATTTTGTAACTATGATTGACATGCTTCGTTATTAACTACTGTTTATTATTATCATGTTGTTTATTATGATTTGCACTTAATTGCTTAATTGTCTGGCTAGTTTTTACTGTGATAATCTATATGAACTAGAGAGATGGATTATAGGTTTAGATCTGATCATAATAGTATGTGATTGTGTTTTCTGCATGGCGATGGAATTCATAATTTGTATTTAGGATAGAGATATACATACACACTGCATGTAATCTGATAAAGAACTTGGGCTTTAAATCATCTTTAATTGTAATTCACATAGACATATGGTTGATTAGTTAATTGTTCATCTTAATTCTATCTTTTGTGGATTTAAGTTAATTTATTTATGGTGCATCGAGATATGGTCATAGATGTGACGCCCCAAAAATAGGATATACATCACCCATTTTGAGTTGCTAAATACATGGTACAGAAATCAAATACAAACTTCCTTATACAATATGACAAAAACATAGCTGAGAGTTTTTACACGAATATTGTCTAGTAGACAGTATTCAAACTCAAATGGAGTCCCCATTATAATTATTGATACACTATTTTATAAAATAGTGAGGACTGCTAAAATAACTGACTTGATACATCACTCCACACCCCGACTAGTTCCCGCTATATTCTCGCCTCCTAAGAAGAAAAATGGAACAAAAAGGGAAAGAGTGAGCTCAACTAGACCAATAAAGAATATTATGACTAAGATAATGAAAAACCAATTATTGTTAGCCTTCAACAAATCAGATAAAATATAATGAACAACAAGTTTTAGTTAAATATTCGCAGCGAAAAATAACAGTTCATTAGAAGAGTTAAGTAGAGAATGAAGTCTACTATCTTCTATGATTTACAAGCCCATCATCAATATTTTATCCCTGTAACATCAATCAATATACATCTTGAACCAAATATTTATATTTGCTTTACGGGCCAAAGATATTCATTTGTATCACCAGTTAGTCATGTTCATCTCAAAACATGTTCATCTTTGCACTACAGGCCAAAGATATTCATCATGTAATCATTTATCTTTGCACTACAGGCCAAAGATATTCATTTGTATCATCATTTAGGACTGAGAATGATGAAAAATATCTTAAAGAAAACGAATTCAATGAGATAAAATGTCAAAGATTAGGGATTCGTACTTTAGTTTATCCACGTTCAAAAATACTCCATAATAATCAATTGAGGAGCAAAATTCAAGAATGAAGATCAAAACGTGGATACAATCAAAGATAGTAACCATAATAGACAACTTGGACAAAGAAAAAAAAATTTAATTTTTCTGTGAATAGTGTCATATTCGTGAATAGTGTCATATACGTGAACAGTGTCGTATACGTGAATAGTAACCTCGACATGAAAAGATAAAATTTTCATAATAAAATTCATACCAAAATTTCGGTATAATGATATTGAAAGAAATAACATCATTTACGAAGAAAATAACATTCTTTACCTCAAAAAAATAGTACTTCTAGCTGAACTTTCGGATATAACGCTGAAAATTTTTTTTACTGCTTAATAACTCTCAAAGTATCTAAATACTCACAAAAATACACTCGATATTTTAGAGAGAGAAAACTTCTGATTCTGGTGTGATTTTCAATTCTAACCTAAGCAACCTATTTATAGAAAAATGCTAGAACGCCAAAGCAGACTTAACCTGCTACCTAATGACTTTACATGCTGCTATTAACGCACACCACCATTGAAAAAAATTCTCAGCACACTTGTGACGCTCCCAAAATAGGTATACATCACCCATTCTGAATCGTCAAATACATGATACAGAAATCAAATACAAACTTCTTTTATACAATACGACAAAACGTAGCTGAGAGTTTTTACACGAATATTTTCTAATAGACAGTATTCAAACTCAAAAAGGAGTCCTCATTACAATTATTGATATACTATTTTACAAAATAGTGAGGACTGCTAAAATAACTGTCTGGATCCATCATTCCACACCCCAACTAGTTCCTGTTATATTCTCGCCTCCTGAGAAGAAAAATAAAATAAAAAGGAAAAGGGTGAGCTCAATTAGCCTAGTAAAGAATATTATGACTAAGATAATGTAGAAAAAATTATCGTTAGTCTTCAATACATCAGATACAATATAATGGACAACAAGTTTTAGATCAATATTCGTAGCGAAAAATAACAATTCATTAGAAGAGTTAAGTAGAGAATGAAGTCTATTTTCTTCTATGATTTAAAAGTCCATCATCAATATTTTATCTCTATAATATCAATCAATATACATCTTGAATCAAATATTCATCTTTGCATTACGGGCCAAAGATATTCACTTGTATCCCCAGTTGGTCATGTTCATCTCAACACCTATTCATCTTTGAACTACGGACTAAAGATATTCATCTGGTAATCATTCATCTTTGTACTACAGGTCAAAAATATTCAGTTATATCATCATTTAGGACTGGGGATGATGAAAAATATTTTTAAGAAACGAATCCAGTGAGATAAAAGGACAAAGATTAGGGATTCATACTTTAGTTTATCCAAGTTTAAAAATACTCCATAATAATCAATTATGGAGCAAAATTCAAGAATGAAGATCAAAATATGGATATAATCAAAGATAGTAACCATAATAGACATCTTGGACAAAGAAGAAAAAATTTAATTTTTCTGTGAATAGTATCGTATTGATGAATAGTGCCATATACGTGAATAGTATCGTATACGTGAATAGTAACTCCGACATAAAAAGGTAGAAATTTCACAAGAAAATTATACCTCGTGAATAGTATCGTATACGTGAATAGTGACGTATACATGAATAGTAATCTCAACATGAAAACGTAAAAATTTCATAATAAAATTTATACCAATATTTTGGCATAATGATATTGAACGAAATAACATCATTTACGAAGAAAATAACATCCCTTACCTCAAAATAATAGTACTTTTGACTGGAATATCGGTTATAGTACAGAAGAAAACTTGCACTGAATAGCAGCTCTCAAAGAATCTAAATACTCACAAAAATACGCTCGATATTATAGAGTGAGAAAACTTCTGATTCTAGTGTGATTTTCAATTCTAACTAAGCACCCTATTTATAGAAAAATGCTAGAACGCCAAAGCAGACTAAATTTAATAAAATAATGTTTTCAAAATTTCTACGCACACCTCCTTTGACCAAATTATCAGCACACCACTAGTGGGGCCCACAAAATTTAGAATTTTCCACAACAACCAAAAGTGGGGCCCACCCATATTTTTAATAAGAACATTTATTTCCAGAATTGCTCTCTTTTTAAGGTAAGTGGTATTATTTATTTCATATTCGCTTACGATATTATTTTTCGTATTCGTAAGGAATTTTATTTTCGTTCAATATTCGTAAGGAATATTATTTTTGTTCAATATTCGTAAGAAATATTATCTTCGTTCAATATTCGTAATGAATATTATTTCGTTCAACAGTTGTAAGGGATATTATTTTTGTTCAATATTCGATAGAAATAATATTTTCTTCCATACTCTGTAGTATGTAAGTAATATTATTTCGTTTTATATTCCTAATTCTACACTTATGTTGATAAGTATTGTTTCTATACTCCTTGAAATTAGTAGAATATCCTTGAAATTTGCGCTTCAACTAGTATTGTATCACAAGGGTATTTTTCTGGATATTCTTATTAAATTTTAATATTTTCACGCCAGAGTACTATTCACGAAGTACTATTCACTCGGGTAGTATTCACCTGGGGTACTATTCATGACAAAAATTGATTTCTTTTCTGTCCAAATTATTTTTGATACATGAATATTATTCTTGAATTTTACTCCATAAAGCAGTTATCATGTTGATAATTTGGACATTTTTAAACTCTGGATAAATTTAAAGTCTTTAATATTTATCCTTGATTTCGTTTGATTGATGCTTATATCATTATCATCATCCTCATGCTTATATTGTGATAAAAGTCATCTTTGGTCGTAGTGCATAGATGAACTATTGATTGGTATGATTATGACTATGTATTGGTATAATCATGACATGTAATGTTACAAATGATGTGGTAAAGTCATCATTGACCCGTAGTGCAGTGATGGACAGTTGTTGGCATGATCATGACCATTGGTGACAATAACGAATGTGACGCCCCCAAAATAGGTATACATTACCCATCTTGAGTCGCCAAATACATGGTATAGAAATCGAATACAAACTTCTTTTATACAATATGAAAAAACGTAGCTGAGAGTTTTTACACGAATATTGTCTAATAGACAGTATTCAAACTCAAAAAGGAGTCCTCATTATAATTATTATCACACTATTTTATAAAATAGTGAGTACTACTATAGCCACCATCTTGGACCATCATTCCGTTTTCTGACTAGTTTCGGCTACGTTCTCATTTTCTGAAGAGAACAAAAAAAGCAAAAGGGTGAGCTCAACTAGCCCAGTAAGAAATATTATGACTAAGATAATGTAGAATAAATTATCGTTAGCCTTCAACAGTGTTAAACTAATAAATAACAAGTTTAACTGCAACGGAACAAGTAATCCATTAGAAGAGTCAAGTAGAGCATGATATCTACTATCTTCTATGATTTAAAAAGTTTATCAACAATTTCATCACTGAGACTCAGCTTAATAAATAGTATCACAACCACGAATTATTCATGCACTACGGGTCAAGGATATTCGTGTTTTCACCGATGGTCATGATCATACCAGCAACTGTCCATCAATGCACTACGGACCAATGATGACTTTTACCACATCATTTGTAATATTACGGGTCTTGATTATACCGAATGAGTCCTGGTCATAATTATACCAATCAACAGTCCATCTATCAACTATGGCCAAAGATGATTTTCATCACAATATAAGCATGAGGATGATCACAATGATATAAGAATTTAATTAAATGAAAGCAAATGATAAATTTTAAAGATTTATAATTTAATTTATTCAGAATTTAATAATGTTCAAATTGTCAACATGATACTGCTTTGTGGAGTAAAATTCAAGAATAACATTGTATAAAAAATGATTTGGACCGAAAATAAATTAATTTTTGTCATGAATAGTACTCCGGGTGAATAGTACCCGGGTGAATAGTATCCCGTGAATAGTACTTTGAGAATAGTTTCCTATGAATAGTACTCATGAATAGTATCCGTAAATAGTATTTTATGAATAGTACTCCGTGAATAGTACTTTATGAATAGTACCGTATAAATGAATAGTACTCATGGACAGTACTCCGACATGAAAAGCTTAAAATTTTGCAAGAATGTGTAGAAAATATCCTTGTGAAACGATACTAGATGAAGCGCAAATTTTAAGGATATTCTACTAATTTCACGGAGTATAGAAGCAATACTTTAACAAAATGAGGGTATAATCAAGAATACGAGACGAAATAATATTACTCACATACTACAGAGTATGGAAGAAAATATTATTCCTTATGAATACTGAACAAAAATAATATCTCTTACCTTAGAAGAAGTCTGGATACTGGAATAGTGAAGTAGCATACTACTCTTCTTCTTTCTTTCTATAGCTTCTCTCTCTATAATTACTCTTGTGAGTCTTAGTGAATTGGTGAGAATGAAAGAAGAATGAGCTTCTATTTATAGGAAAACATAGTTTCGATAATTGCACGTTTTGGGGCTCGAATTATTACAGTATAGTACCTTCATCTTTTCCTTCACTTTTAATTTAGTCCTATAAGTATTATCAAACTTGCACCACCTCCCCTAATAGTGCATGCATGTCAATCAATAGTTCCATTTATGTGAACAAATAGTTATATACATGTGAACTAATTGCAATTAATTACACATTTATCCGATTAATTACCCGATTGGTCAATATAACCTCCAGAAATTAATTATTATCGAAATAAATGTCGATTTCCACCAACACTAATAATCCCAACATAATAGAAATATCAATATCATCTTTAATTAACAAGAACTTATTCATCATTAATATTATAACTCATAATATTTAACAATCAGATCATTCCCAAGAAAGAGGGGGCTTTCCGATAAAAATTTCTCCCTATTGGAGCGCAATTAGGTGACCAAACCCCTTTTCTCGACAGAACTTTCTAGACATCGTCAATATTACAAATAATAATATGAATAACTTTGTCGTCTCAATTATTGATTTAACAATATAAAATATTATGCAGATGATACTGTGACAATAATTGAATCATTAATAATATGAGAGATATTATGCAACAATTACTGTAGTAATAATTGAGTATAACTGAGTGACTTCTCACGTAAGCATCAATAATCAATACCGTGTGTTACTATGCAATCACGCGTATTACTATACTTTTACTACCGGGTAGTTCAACAATTTAACGATAAACTTTTGTCGTTATTTTTATAAAAAGATATTTTTGTCGTTTTCTAACAATGACAATACTTTCGTTGTGAGGTCCACTAATGATTGTGCCGTCGTACGAATATTTCTTGTTAAAACGAATATTTCCCAACCAATCAAATATTTTATAACAACTTTCTTACTTTGTAAAATTTATAAATATTACCCACAACTACAACCTTATATCAAATCCACACCATAATATTCAAAAATATATTTCGAGAAAAATTAATCTTTATTCATAAAAGTTGGGGTCTTACAACGAATATCCTTGGCCCGTAATGCGTGGATGATTCGTGAATGTGATAATAATGAATATCCTTGGCCCGTAGTGCATGGATAATTCAGTGATGTGGATTATTTATTGAGCCGAGTCACATCGATAAAATTGAATATAAAATTTTAAATCATAAAAGATAGTAGATATGATGCTCTACTTAACTCTTCTAATGGATTATTTATTCCGCTGCAGTTAAACTTGTTGTCTATTGTATTCTATCAGTTTAACACTGTTGAAGGCTAACGATAATTTATTCTGCATTATCTTAGTCATGATATTCTTTACTGGGCTAGTTGAGCTCACCCTTTACTTTTATTGTTCTCTTCAGAAAATGAGAATATAGTTGGGACTAGTCAGGGAATGGAGTGACAGTCCAGATGGTTGCTATAATAGTCTTCACTATTCTGTGAAATACTGTGATAATAATTATAATGAGGACTTCATTTGAGTTTGGATATTGTCTGTGAGACAATATCCATGTTAAAACTCTCAACTTATGTTATACGATAGTTGTATAATTTAGTATGTATTTGTATTTTGTACCATGTATTTGGCGACTCAGAATGGATGATGTATACCTATTTTGGTGGCGTCACAGTTGGTATCAAAGCTTAGGAATATGATCCATGGCTGAGATTTGAGGCTAGAACTAGGAGGGGAGAGATAGGTAAATCTTTCGCTAGTATGACCTACCTAAGCTTATTTGTTATTTAATTAGTCGGTCAGAATATAGGGATAATATGTGACATGTCAATTAACCTTTGTTTTGTGGTAATATTTGAAAATGACATCTAAAAATCAAGAGATGAACTCATATAGAGTTTTAATTGATGAATCAAAGAGATTCATTTAAAGTATAAATATTGGAGTATAATATTTTGTTATAACAAAGATTTTATTGGGGAGTACTAATTAAGTTATTAAACTTGATTGAGGCGAAGAAGAAATTAGAGATATCCATGTAGTGAGTGAATAATTAATAGTTTTACCCGAGCTAGTAGTAGAGGTAGCAGCTGAGAGTGAGGAAGAAGAGGAACCTGAGGAAGATTTATTAGGAAAACTTTATGATCGAAATGTAAAACTGCAAAATCGTATTCATGAGTTAGAAGAGCAAGCTGAAGAATGGCAGGCGGTCATCGAGCAAAGGAATGCAATAATTTAAGATTGTGTTACCCGATATGTGATGCTTGAACAGAAGCACTCTTTGGCAGAGTATAAGATAATAAAGCTGGAATTTAAGAATTCAAATGTCAAGGATCAGCTGAAAGAAAAAATAACTGAACGAGTGAGAATGAAGGATGCATGGGTAAAACCCGCACGACGCGTTGATATTGTGGAAAGAGAAGTCCGATCCAAGAAGGTTAAAATAGATGATATGTATTTCTCTTTTTGGACAACATTTGGGAGAGCCCAACATCGAGTTTTGAATTACCCTGTACATTGCGGTCAACCCCAATTCGATATGGATCGAAGATTAATGATTCAGATCATGGATCAGGAGTATAACGAAGCAGTTGAGGGTGGAATATGCCCTATAGTGAAAGTCAATTCCAGTGATAATGATGACACCAAAGGTTGTCCCGGACATGTCAAAGTCGGTGGTTCAAGTGAGAGCACTTTTTGTAACTTCCTAAAAAGCGAGGAACCCGAATGAAGTTATCACGAGTAAGCTAATTATAAACTCTTGCGAAGTCTATACCTTATTTGATACCGGTTCTACCCACTCTTTTATTTTACGTAATTGTGTTCAACGTTTGAACTTGACCCCTGAGAAATTAGACTTTGATTTATCTGTTGAAACTCCGTTAGGAGAAACCTTCATTGTAAGACCCCAGTTTATTAATGAATAAAATCAAATTTTCTCTAAATATTATTGTGAATAATGAGGGGTTAATTTGATATAATACTTTGTTTATGGGTGAAATTTGCAAATTTTGCAAAATAAGCAAGTAGTTATAAAATATTCATTTTGTCAGGGAATATTCGTTTGGTCGTGAAATATTCTTGCTGTCGGAGAATATTCATACGACGGCTCAGCCTTGTGTGGGCCCCATAACGGAAAGCGATTGGATGAAGAAAATGAAAAGTATAAGTTGTTTATAAATAACGGCGTAGTTGTTACCGTTAATACTGTTGAAATACCCGGTGGTTAAAATACAGTAGCACACGGTATTACACCAATTATTGATTCTTACTTAAGAAGGTACTACTCAATAATTGTTACAGTAGTTATTATTCAATATTTTATTTTATTGATTCAATAATTGATGCGTTGATATTTTATATTATTGTTGTTTCAATAATTGTTGCTGCACAGTATTTTTCTTTATCAGATCAATAATTCATATTATTTGAATAATATTATTAGATAACATTATTGGCAATATCTAGAAAGTTCTGTCTAAGGAGAGGTTTGGTCATCTAATTGCGCGCCAGTAAGGAGAAATCCTTATTGGAAAGCCCCCTCTTTCCTGGGAACGGTCTGGTTGTCATAAATGTGATTCTATAATATTATTTGTGAATAATTAATTATTGATTCATATGATAAGGAAATATTTATTTTATGTGGATATAAATGAGGAATATATTTTTGTGGTTAAAAATGAAGGAGTTAATGTTGAGGTTTTTATTAGTATTTTTGTCGGAATGGAGGTATTAAAAATCAGGATTTTTGAGATATTTTGCGGGGGTTATAATTTTTAATCCGACCGTTGGATCGTGGTAATTTTTGGATATGTTATACATATATAAGTTGAGTATATGTCCCCAAATTTTGAACCGTTAAAAAAGAACGTATGATTTATTATGAATTTTACGAGATGACTGGTTCAGAAATTATTGAATTTTCTGAGTTAATCATTTTGGTGGAAAATTCTAGAATTGGTGGGCCCCACTCTTGGTTGGTAAAGTAATATGTTGAGATTTTTATTCAAATGTGGTGGGTGGAAATAGTAGCAGGTAAAGCCATCAGGTTACAGGTTAAGTCTGCTTTGGCGTGCTAACATTTTCCTATAAATAGAGGGCTAAGTTAGAATTGAAAATCACACCAGAAACAAGTTTTCTCTCTTTCTCTCTCTAGATTATTGAGTGTATTTTGTGAGTATTTAGATACTTTGAGAGTTTCTATTCATCAGAGCAAGTTTCTTTCAGCCTTATACTAGTATTTCGACCAGAAGTACTGATATTTTGAGGTAAGGGATATTATTTTCTTCTTAAATGATATTATTTTCTTCAATATCATTATGCTGAAATATCAACATGAGTTTTTATCAAATTTGGAACTTTTTGTGTTGAAGTTACTATTCACGTATACGTTACTATTCACGTATACGACACTATTCACGAATACAACACTATTCACCGAAAAATAAAATTTTTCCTTTTTGTCCAAGAAGTCTATTATGGTTACTATCTTTGATTGTATCCATGTTTTGATCTTTATTTTTAGATTCTGCACAATTGATTATTATGAAGTATTATTAATCTTGGATAAACTGTTATACGAATCCCTATTATTTGTCATTCTGTCTCACTGGATTCGTTCTCTTTAAGATATTTTTCATCATCCTCAGTCCTAAATGATGATATTACTGAATATCTTTGGCCTGTAGTGCAAAGATGTATGATTACTTGATAAATATCTTTGGCCTGTAGTGCAAAGATGAACAGGTGTTGAGATGAACATAACTGACAGGTGATACAAATGAATATCTTTGGCCTGTAGTGCAAAGATAAATATTTGGATAAAGATGATTATTAATTGATGTTACAGGGATAAAATATTGATGATGGACTTTTAAATCTTAGAAGATAGTAGAATTCATTCTCTACTTGACTCTTCTAATGGTTTATTGTTTCCGCTGCAGTTGTTGATATAAAACTTGTTGTCGATTATATTCTATCAGATTTTTCCCTGTTGAATACTAATGATAATTTATTGTATATTATCTTAGTCATAATATTCTTTACTGGGCTAGTTGAGCTCACCCTTTTCCTTTTTTTTTCATTTTTCTTCTCAGGAGGTGAGAACATAGCAGGATCTAGTCGGGGTATGGAGTGATGGTTCTAGAAAGATGTTTTAGCAGTCCTCACTATTTCTGTAAAATAGTGTTTGAATAATTGTATTGAGGACTTATTTGAGTGTGGATATTGTCTAGTAGACAATATTTTTATTTAAACTCACAGTATGTGTTGTCGTATTTTGCACGACAATTGTATTATTGAAGTTGTAGTTTGCTTTCTGTACCATGTATTTGACGACTCAGAATGGGTGTTGTATACCTATTTTGGGACCGTCACAGTTGGTATCAGAGCTTAGGGATATGATCCCTGGCTAAGATGTGAGACAAGAACTAGGAGGGGAGAGACGGGGAATTCTTTCGCTAGTATGACCTAACTAAGTTTATTTGGTATTTATTTGGTCGGTCAGAGTATAGGGATAATATATGACATGATTATTAACCCTTGTTTTATGGCAGTATTTAAGAATGGCAGCTGAAAACGTTAATAATGGAGTAAATCAGACCGTGGAGACACCTTTGATCACCATCTAGGGGAACGTGCAACAGGAAGGCAATATTCCTCCTGTAAACAACGTTACCGAGCAAATGATGAATGATGGAATGTTTAGGAGCTTTTTGCAGTTCATGCAAAATCAGACGAGGGAGACTCGTGTGCAGAATACGGGTGGAAATGATAACAACGCGCGGTTTGTCACAGCTAAGCAGTTCAAAGAATTGGGACCACCAGAATTTAAGGGAAAGCCGGATCCGATCATGGCGGAAACGTGGGTCAAGCAAATTACCAAGATATTTGATGTCTTGGGATGCACGGAGGAACAGAAGGTTCCATTCGCCACTTTTATGTTCCGCGGTGAGGCAGACTACTGGTGGGAGTCTGTGAAGCGTACCCAGCCTGACGCACTCAACATGTCATGGGAAACATTTCAAAAACAGTTCAATGACAAGTACTTTCCTGAAAGTATTCGCCATATGAAGGAGGTGGAGTTTATCAGACTGGAACAAAACATCATGACGGTGTCCTAGTACGAGGCGAAGTTTGCAGAGTTATCCAGGTTTGCACCTCATTTGGTCGAAAATGAGGAACGAATGACAAGGATGTTTCTGAGAGGTCTAAAACCCGAGATTCGACAATATCTTATCTCTCATAAATTTTCTTTATATTCAGATGTTGTAAACAGGGCTCAATTATTAGAGCGAGATAATGAGTATGTGCAACCGAGGAAACACAACCAGGGTCATACCGGTGGTGGCAGTCATCGAAGCAATGAAAATCAGCAGGGAGGAAATTATTCGGAGAAAAGCAGTAACCACTCTGGTGGTAATCGTAGTCGTGATAATAAAAGGAGCGAGTCGGGAGGAGATTTCAAGAAGAGAAGGTACAACAATGATAATGTGAAGACGTCAACACAAACATCAACTGTTTCTAGAGGAGGAGAACGACCACCGGTCGTATGTTACAAATGTGGGAAAGAGGGACATATCAGCCCAAACTGCCCACAACAATCTAAGGTATGTTATAACTGTGGAAAGGAGGGTCATATAGCTCGAGAGTGTTCTGTAGCAAAACCAAGTTCCGCGGGGATGGTGACTCTAAAAGCTGTCCCGGATAAGTCAAAATCAGCGGTTCCTGGAAGAGCGTTTGTCGTGACTGGCCAAAACGCGAGAAACCCGAACGAGGTGATCACGGGTAAGCTAATCTTGAATTCTTGCGAAGTTTATACTTTACTAGATACCGGTTCTACCCATTCTTTTATCTCTCCTGCTTGTGATCAACATTTAAACTTGACTCCGGAGAAATTAGACTTTGACTTATCTGTTGAAACTCCGTTGGGTGAAACCTTCGTTACATCTACAGTTTATAAATCTTGCATGATCCAAGTTGGCACTATCACATTACCTATTGATCTTATCTCTTTAAAGATACTTGCTTTTGATGTGATTTTAGGAATTGATTGGTTAACCACTTATCATGCTAAAATTGATTATTTTCGTAAGGTTGTTAGTTTTCATATTCCTAACCAACCTGTCATACGGATTCAAACTACTAAACCACTAATATCAGTCACTGTCATATCAAGCCAAAAAGCTATTCGTTTATTAAAAAACGGATGTCAAGCTTTCTTAGCCCATGTTATGGATTTGAACAAAGACAAGTCAGATTTGAATAATATTTCTATTGTTAGAGAATTTCCCGATGTATTTCCTGAAGAATTTCCTGGTCTACCCCCAGAACGTGAAGTTGAATTCTTTATTGACCTTGAACCCGGAACAAAGCCCAATTCTAAAACCCCATCTCGAATGGCTCCTATTGAACTTCAGGAGTTAAAAGTCCAACTACAAGAGTTGTTGGACATCGGTTTTATTCGTCCTAGTACATCTCCTTGGGGTGCTCCTGTGTTATTCGTAAAGAAGAAAGACGGGAGTATGCGACTTTGTATCGACTATCGAGAATTGAATCATGTCACTATCAAGAATAGGTATCCGCTACCTCGTATTGATGACCTGTTTGACCAATTGCAAGGAGCACAATTCTTTTCAAAGATCGATCTTCGTTCTGGATATCATCAGCTGAAGATTAAAACTGAGGATATTCCAAAGACTGCCTTCAGAACTCGGTACGGGCATTATGAATTCTTAGTCATGCCTTTTGGATTGACTAATGCTCCTGCTGCCTTCATGGATATGATGAACCGTGTGTTCAAAGAATATTTAGATCAGTTCGTTGTTGTCTTTATTGATGACATCCTCACCTATTCCAAAAGCCATGAAGATCACGTGCGCCATTTGAAGCTGATATTGCAAAGGCTTCGTGAAAACAAGCTATATGCCAAATTGAAGAAATGCGTGTTCTGGCTTGAGGAAGTAGCATTCCTTGGGCACGTGGTGTCAAAACATGGAGTATCTGTCGACCAAGCGAAGATTGAAGCCATACAAAGTTGGGAGCAACCGAAGTCGGTAACCGAAGTACGTAGCTTTCTAGGCTTAGCTGGTTATTATCGGAGATTTGTGGAAGGATTTTCTCGAATTGTTACTCCGTTAACTCAGCTAACTCGGAAAGATACAAAATTCGTATGGAGTGATGAATGCGAGAAGAGTTTCCAAGAACTCAAGAGGAGACTCATTTCGGCACCTGTTCTGACAATACCATCTGGTTCGGATGGATTTGTTATCTACAGCGATGCTTCAGGCAAATGGTTAGAATGTGTTCTCATGCAACATGGGAAAGTCATAGCCTATGCCTCGCGACAACTCAAAGAATATGAGAGAAATTATCCTACTCATGATTTGGAGTTGGCAGCGGTTGTTTTCGCGTTGAAGATCTGGAGACACTACCTGTATGGGGAGAAAGTGGAGATCTATACAGATCATAAAAGCCTCAAATATTTCTTCACCCAAAAGGAACTCAACATGCGACAGCGACGTTGGCTCGAGCTGTTGAAAGATTACGATCATACCATCCAATATCATCCTGGAAAAATAAATGTAGTAGCTGACGCATTGAGTAGAAGATCATATGCGGGTACGAGTGCAATGTTGTTAACACAAAGGCCCATTCTGTATGACTTGCAAAGAATGGAGATAGAGATGAAGGCTCCAAGTACCCACATAATGATATCAAATATACGAGTAGAACCGACTTTAATCGATAAAGTAAAAGCTACTCAAGCTACGGATATAGAGCTGATGCGTATGAAGAAGAAAGTGCAAGAAGGTGCTATTCCAGAAGCAAGAATCGATGAAGAAGGAATACTTCGAGTCAACTCCAGACTTTGTGTTCCTAACGATTTTGACTTGAAGCATAGAATAATGATGGAGGCACACAACACACCGTTTGCAATCCATCCTGGGAGTACCAAAATGTATCACGATCTTCGACATACATTTTGGTGGAGCAATATGAAAAGAGAGATCGCGGAGTTTATCTCGAGGTGTTTAACTTGTCAACGTGTAAAGACGGAGCATCAAGTGCTAAAGGGTCTATTGCAACCACTTAAGATCCCGAAATGGAAGTGGGAACACATTACCATGGATTTCGTTACAGGTCTTCCCAAGGTTTCTCAAGGCATAGATGCGATTTGGGTTATTGTTGATAGATTAACCAAGTCTGCTCATTTCTTACCGATACGTGAGACTTATTCCCTTGAACGTCTTGCTAGTATGTATGTGAACGAGATTGTGAGATTGCATGGCTTGCCAGTATCCATAGTTTCGGATCGTGACCCAAGATTCACTTCACGATTTTGGGTTAGCTTGCAAAAAGCTATGGGCACGGATTTACGATTCAGTTCGACATACCATCCTCAAATGGACGGACAATCAGAGAGGACTATTCAAACTCTTGAAGATCTATTAAGACTCTGTGTCCTAGATCATAAAGGGAGTTGAGATAAGTACCTACCATTGGTGGAATTCTCCTACAACAACAGTTATCAGGCGAGCATAGGCGTGGCTCCATTCGAGGCGTTGTATGGAAGAAAATGTCATTCTCCAGTATGCTGGGACGAGGTGGGTGAGGCAACATTGTTGGGACCAGAGTTGGTATGCATGACAACAGAGAAGATCCAAACGATTCGACAACGTATACAAACGGCACAGGATCGACAAAAGAGTTATGCGGATCTTCATCGGAAGGACGTGGAATTTAATATTGGGGATCATGTATTATTACGTGTTGCACCATGGAAGGGAGTTACAAGATTTGGGAAGAAAGGAAAGCTCAATCCAAGATTTGTTGGTCCATTTGAGATTCTTGAGCGAATAGAAAATGTGGCATATAGACTCGCATTACCTCCAAACATGTCTCGTGTTCATAATAATTTTCACATATCTATGCTTCGTAAATATGTTAAAGACCCGAACCACATTATTGAGTTAGAACCAGAAGAGATAGCTGAAGATTTAACGTACGAGGAGGTACCTGTTAAGATCTTGGATAGGAAAGAGCATGTCCTACGCACAAAGGTTATATCACAAGTTAAGATTTTATGGAGAAACCATGCTATTGAAGAAAAGACCTGGGAGTTGGAATCAGAAATGAAAGCGAGATATCCTCACATTTTCAAAATATCAGGTACGTACGTCAATTTCGAGGACGAAATTTCATAAGGAGGGGAGGTTGTAAGACCCCAGCTTATTAATGAATAAAATCAAATTTTCTCTAAATATTATTGTGAATAATAAGGGGTTAATTTGATATAATACTTTGTTTATGGCTGAAATGTGCAAATTTTACAAAATAAGCAAGTGGTTATAAAATATTTATTTTGTCGGGGAATATTCGTTTGGTCGTGGAATATTCTTGCTGTTGGGGAATATTCATACGACGACGCAGCCTTGTGTGGGCCCCATAACGGAAAGCGATTGGATGAAAAAAATGACAAGTATAAGTTGTTTATAAATAACGGCGTGGTTGTTACCGTTAATACTGTTGGAATACCCGGTGGTTAAAATACAGTAGCACACGGTATTGTACCAATTATTGATTCTTACGTAAGAAGGCACTACTCAATAATTGTTACAGTAGTTATTATTCAATATTTTATTTTATTGATTCAATAATTGCTGCGTTGATATTTTATATTATTGTTGTTTCAATAATTGTTGCTGCACAGTATTTTTCTTTATCAGATCAATAATTCATATTATTTGAATAATATTAATAGATAACATTATTGGCAATGTCTAGAAAGTTCTGTCTAAGGAGAGGTTTGGTCATCTAATTGCGCGCCAGTAAGGAGAAATCCTTATTGGAAAGCCCCCTCTTTCCTGGGAACGGCCTGGTTGTCATAAATGTGATTCTGTATTATTATTTGTGAATAATTATTACTGATTCATATGATAAGGAAATATTTATTTTATGTGGATATAAATGAAGGATATATTTTTGTGGTTAAAAATGAAATAGTTAATGTTGAGGTTTTTATCAGTATTTTTGTCGGAATGGAGGTATTAAAAATCAGGATTTTTGAGATATTTTGCGGGGGTTATAATTTTTAATCTGACCGTTGGATCGTGGTAATTTTTGGATATGTTATACATATATAAGTTGAGTATATGTTCCCAAATTTTGAACCGTTAAAAATGAACGTATGATTTATTATGAATTTTACGAGATGACTGATTCAGAAATTATGGAATTTTCGGAGTTAATCATTTTGGTAGAAAATTCTAGAATTGGTGGGCCCCACTCTTGGTTGGTGAAGAAATGTGCTGAGATTTGTATTCAAATGTGGTGGGTGAGAATAGTAGCAGGTAAAGCCATCAGGTTGCAGGTTAAGTCTGCTTCGGCGTGCTAACATTTTTCTATAAATAGAGGGCTAAGTTAGAATTGAAAATCACACCAGAAACAAGTTTTCTCTCTTTTTCTCTCTAGATTATTGAGTGTATTTTGTGAGTATTTAGATACTTTAAGAGTTTCTATTCATCAGAGCAAGTTTCTTTCAGCCTTATACTGGTATTCCGACCAGAAGTACTGATATTTTGAGGTAAGGGATATTATTTTCTTCTTAAATGATATTATTTTCTTAAATATCATTATGCTGAAATATCAACATGAATTTTTATCAAATTTAGAACTTTTTGTGTCGGATTTACTAATCACGTATACGTTACTATTCACGTATACGGCACTATTCACGAATACGGCACTATTCACCAAAAAATAATATTTTTTCTTTTTGTCCAAGAAGTCTATTATGGTTACTATCTTTGATTATATCCATGTTTTGATCTTTATTTTTGGATTCTGCTTCATAATTGATTATTATGAAGTATTATTGATCTTGGATAAACTGTTATACGAATCCCTACTATTTGTCCTTCTGTCTCACTGGATTCGTTCTCTTTAAGATATTTTTCATCATCCTCAGTCCTAAATGATGATATTACTGAATATCTTTGGCCTGTAGTGCAAAGATGTATGATTACTTGATAAATATCTTTGGCCTGTAGTGCAAAGATGAACAGGTGTTGAGATGAACATGACTGACAGGTGATACAAATGAATATCTTTGGCCTGTAGTGCAAAGATAAATATTTGGATAAAGATGATTATTAATTGATGTTACAGGGATAAAATATTGATGATGGATTTTTAAATCTTAGAAGATAGTAGAATTCATTCTCTACTTGACTCTTCTAATGGTTTGTTATTTCCGCTGCAGTTGTTGATCTAAAACTTGTTGTCGATTATATTCTATCAGATTTTTCCCTGTTGAATACTAATGATAATTTGTTGTATATTATCTTAGTCATAATATTTTTTACTGGGCTAGTTGAGCTCACCCTTTTCCTTTTTGTTCCATTTTTCTTCTCAGGAGGTGAGAACATAGCAGGATCTAGTCGGGGTATGGAGTGATGGTTCTAGAAAGATATTTTAGCAGTCCTCACTATTACTGTAAAATAGTGTTTGAATAATTATATTGAGGACTTATTTGAGTGTGGATATTGTCTAGTAGATAATATTTGTATTTAAACTCACAGTATGTGTTGTCGTATTTTGCACGACAATTGTATTATTGAAGTTGTAGTTTGCTTTCTGTACCATGTATTTGACGACTCAGAATGGGTGTTGTATACCTATTTTGGGGCCGTCACAGTTGGTATCAGAGCTTAGGGATATGATCCCTGGCTGAGATGTGAGACAAGAACTAGGAGGGGAGAGATGGGGAATTCCTTCGCTAGTATGACCTGACTAAGTTTATTTGATATTTATTTGGTCGGTCAGAGTATAGGGATAATGTATGACATGATTATTAACCCTTGTTTTACGGCAGTATTTAAGAATGGCAGCTGAAAACATTAATAATGGAGTAAATCAGACCGTGGAGACACCTTTGATCACCACCTAGGGGAACGTGCAACAGGAAGGCAATATTCCTCCTGTAAACAACGTTACCGAGCAAACGATGAATGATGGAATGTTTAGGAGCTTTTTGCAGTTCATGCAAAATCAGACGAGGGAGACTCGTGTGCAGAATACGGGTGGAAATGATAACAACGCGCGGTTTGTCACAGCTAAGCAGTTCAAAGAATTGGGACCACCAGAATTTAAGGGAAAGCCGGATCCGATCATGGCGGAAACGTGGGTCAAGCAAATTACCAAGATATTCGATATCTTGGGATGCACGGAGGAACAGAAGGTTCCATTCGCCACTTTTATGTTCCGCGGTGAGGCAGACTACTGGTGGGAGTCTGTGAAGCGTACCCAGCCTGACGCACTCAACATGTCATGGGAAACATTTCAAAAACTGTTCAATGACAAGTACTTTCTTGAAAGTATTCACCATATGAAGGAGGTGGAGTTTATCAGACTGGAACAAAACATCATGACGGTGTCCCAGTACGAGGCGAAGTTTGCAGAGTTATCCAGGTTTGCACCTCATTTGGTCGAAAATGAGGAACGAATGACAAGAATGTTTCTGAGAGGTCTAAAACCCGAGATTCGACAATATCTTATCTCTCATAAATTTTCTTTATATTCAGATGTTGTAAACAGGGCTCAATTATTAGAGCGAGATAATGGGTATGTGCACCAAGGAAACACAACCAGGGTCATACCGGTGGTGGCAGTCATCGAAGCAATGAAAACCAGCAGGGAGGAAAACATTCGGACAAAAGCAGTAACCACTCTGGTGGAAATCGTGGTCGTGATAATAAAAGGAGCGAGTCAGGAGGAGATTTCAAGAAGAGAAGGTACAACAATGATAATGTGAAGACGTCAACACAAACATCAACTGTTTCTAGGGGAGGAGAACGACCACCGGTCGTATGTTACAAATGTGGGAAAGAGGGACATATCAGCCCAAACTGCCCACAACAATCTAAGGTATATTATAACTGTGGAAAGGAGGGTCATATAGCTCGAGAGTGTTCTGTAGCAAAACCAAGTTCAGCGGGGATGGTGACTCTAAATGCTGTCCCGGATAAGTCAAAATCAGCGGTTTCTGGAAGAGCGTTTGTCGTAACTGGCCAAAACGCGAGAAACCCGAACGAGGTGATCACGGGTAAGCTAATCTTGAATTCTTGCGAAGTTTATACTTTACTAGATACCGGTTCTACCCATTCTTTTATCTCTCCTGCTTGTGATCAACGTTTAAACTTGACTCCGGAGAAATTGGACTTTGACTTATCTGTTGAAACTCCGTTGGATGAAACCTTCGTTACATCTACAGTTTATAAATCTTGCATGATCTAAGTTGGCACTATCACATTACCTGTTGATCTTATCTCTTTAAAGATACTTTCTTTTGATGTGATTTTAGGAATTGATTGGTTAACCACTTATCATGCTAAAATTGATTATTTTCGTAAGGTTGTTAGTTTTCATATTCCTAACCAACCTGTCATACGGATTCAAACTACTAAACCACTAATATCAGTCCCTGTCATATCAAGCCACAAAGCTATTCGTTTATTGAAAAATGGATGTCAAGCTTTCTTAGCCCATGTTATGGTTTTGAACAAAGACAAGTCAGATTTGAATAATATTTCTATTGTTAGAGAATTTCCTGATGTATTTCCTGAAGAATTTCCTGGTCTACCCCCAGAACGTGAAGTTGAATTCTTTATTGACCTTGAACCCGGAACAAAGCCCATTTCTAAAACTCCATCTCGAATGGCTCCTATTGAACTTCAGGAGTTAAAAGTCCAACTACAGGAGTTGTTAGACATCGGTTTTATTCGTCCTAGTACATCTCCTTGGGGTGCTTCTGTGTTATTCGTAAAGAAGAAAGACGGGAGTATGCGACTTTGTATCGACTATCGAGAATTGAATCATGTCACTATCAAGAATAGGTATCCGCTACCTCGTATTGATGACCTGTTTGACCAATTACAAGGTGCACAATTCTTTTCAAAGATCGATCTTCGTTCTGGATATCATCAGCTGAAGATTAAAACTGAGAATATTCCAAAGACTGCCTTCAGAACTCGGTACGGGCATTATGAATTCTTAGTCATGTCTTTTGGATTGACTAATGCTCCTGCTGCCTTCATGGATATGATGAACTGTGTGTTCAAAGAATATTTAGATCAGTTCGTTGTTGTCTTTATTGATGACATCCTCATCTATTCCAAAAGCCATGAAGATCACGTGCGCCATTTGAAGCTGATATTGCAAAGGCTTCGTGAAAACAAGCTATATGCCAAATTGAAGAAATGCGTGTTCTGGCTTGAGGAAGTAGCATTCCTTGGGCACGTGGTGTCAAAACATGGAGTATCTGTCGACCAAGCGAAGATTGAAGCCATACAAAGTTGGGAGCAACCGAAGTCGGTAACCGAAGTACGTAGCTTTCTAGGCTTAGCTGGTTATTATCGGAGATTTGTGGAAGGATTTTCTCGAATTGTTACTCCGTTAACTCAGCTAACTCGGAAAGATACAAAATTCGTATGGAGTGATGAATGCGAGAAGAGTTTCCAAGAACTCAAGAGGAGACTCATTTCGGCACCTGTTCTGACAATACCATCTGGTTCGGATGGATTTGTTATCTACAGCGATGCTTCAGGCAAATGGTTAGAATGTGTTCTCATGCAACATGGGAAAGTCATAGCCTATGCCTCGCGACAACTCAAAGAATATGAGAGAAATTATCCTACTCATGATTTGGAGTTGGCAGCGGTTGTTTTCACGTTGAAGATCTGGAGACACTACCTGTATGGGGAGAAAGTGGAGATCTATACAGATCATAAAAGCCTCAAATATTTCTTCACCCAAAAGGAACTCAACATGCGACAGCGACGTTGGCTCGAGCTGTTGAAAGATTACGATCATACCATCCAATATCATCCTGGAAAAACAAATGTAGTAGCTGACGCATTGAGTAGAAGATCATATGCGGGTACGAGTGCAATGTTGTTAACACAAAGGCCCATTCTGTATGACTTGCAAAGAATGGAGATAGAGATGAAGGCTCCAAGTACCCACATGATGATATCAAATATACGAGTAGAACCGACTTTAATCGATAAAGTAAAAGCTACTCAAGCTACGGATATAGAGCTGATGCGTATGAAGAAGAAAGTGCAAGAAGGTGCTATTCCAGAAGCAAGAATCGATGAAGAAGGAATACTTCGAGTCAACTCCAGACTTTGTGTTCCTAACGATTTTGACTTGAAGCATAGAATAATGATGGAGGCACACAACACACCGTTTGCAATCCATCCTGGGAGTACCAAAATGTATCACGATCTTCGACATACATTTTGGTGGAGCAATATGAAAAGAGAGATCGCGGAGTTTATCTCGAGGTGTTTAACTTGTCAACGTGTAAAGACGGAGCATCAAGTGCTAAAGGGTCTATTGCAACCACTTAAGATCCCGAAATGGAAGTGGGAACACATTACCATGGATTTCGTTACAGGTCTTCCCAAGGTTTCTCAAGGCATAGATGCGATTTGGGTTATTGTTGATAGATTAACCAAGTCTGCTCATTTCTTACCGATACGTGAGACTTATTCCCTTGAACGTCTTGCTAGTATGTATGTGAACGAGATTGTGAGATTGCATGGCTTGCCAGTATCCATAGTTTCGGATCGTGACCCAAGATTCACTTCACGATTTTGGGTTAGCTTGCAAAAAGCTATGGGCACGGATTTACGATTCAGTTCGACATACCATCCTCAAATGGACGGACAATCAGAGAGGACTATTCAAACTCTTGAAGATCTATTAAGACTCTGTGTCCTAGATCATAAAGGGAGTTGAGATAAGTACCTACCATTGGTGGAATTCTCCTACAACAACAGTTATCAGGCGAGCATAGGTGTGGCTCCATTCGAGGCGTTGTATGGAAGAAAATGTCGTTCTCCAGTATACTGGGACGAGGTGGGTGAAGCAACATTGTTGGGACCAGAGTTGGTATGCATGACAACAGAGAAGATCCAAACGATTCGACAACGTATACAAACGGCACAGGATCGACAAAAGAGTTATGCGGATCTTCATCGGAAGGACGTGGAATTTAATATTGGGGATCATGTATTATTACGTGTTGCACCATGGAAGGGAGTTACAAGATTTGGGAAGAAAGGAAAGCTCAATCCAAGATTTGTTGGTCCATTTGAGATTCTTGAGCGAATAGGAAATGTGGCATATAGACTCGCATTACCTCCAAACATGTCTCGTGTTCATAATAATTTTCACATATCTATGCTTCGTAAATATGTTAAAGACCCGAACCACATTATTGAGTTAGAACCAGAAGAGATAGCTGAAGATTTAACGTACGAGGAGGTACCTGTTAAGATCTTGGATAGGAAAGAGCATGTCCTACGCACAAAGGTTATATCACAAGTTAAGATTTTATGGAGAAACCATGCTATTGAAGAAATGACCTGGGAGTTGGAATCAGAAATGAAAGCGAGGTATCCTCACCTTTTCGAAATATCAGGTACGTACGTCAATTTCGAGGACGAAATTTCATAAGGAGGGGAGGTTGTAAGACCCCAACTTATTAATGAATAAAATCAAATTTTCTCTAAATATTATTGTGAATAATAAGGGGGTTAATTTGATATAATACTTTGGTTATGGGTGAAATGTGCAAATTTTGCAAAATAAGCAAGTGGTTATAAAATATTTATTTTTGGTCGGTGAATATTCGGTTGGTCGTGGAATATTCTTGCTGTCGGGGAATATTCGTACGACGACGCAGCCTTGTGTGGGCCCCATAACGGAAAGCGATTGGATGAACAAAACGACAAGTATAAGTTGTTTATAAATAACGGCGTGGTTGTTACCGTTAATACTGTTGGAATACCCGGTGCTTAAAATACAGTAGCACACGGTATTGTACCAATTATTGATTCTTACGTAAGAAGGCACTACTCAATAATTGTTACAGTAGTTATTATTCAATATTTTATTTTATTGATTCAATAATTGCTGCGTTGATATTTTATATTATTGTTGTTTCAATAATTGTTGCTGCACAGTATTTTTCTTTATCAGATCAATAATTCATATTATTTGAATAATATTATTAGATAACATTATTGACAATGTCTAGAAAGTTCTGTCTAAGGAGAGGTTTGGTCATCTAATTGCGCGCCAGTAAGGAGAAATCCTTATTGAAAAGCCCCCTCTTTCCTGGGAACGGTCTGGTTGTCATAAATGTGATTCTGTAATATTATTTGTGAATAATTAATTACTGATTCATATGATAAGGAAATATTTATTTTATGTGGATATAAATAAGGGATATATTTTTGTGGTTAAAAATGAAGGAGTTAATGTTGAGATTTTTATCAGTATTTTTATCGGAATTGAGGTATTAAAAATCAGGATTTTTGAGATATTTTGCGGGGGTTATAATTTTTAATCTGACCGTTGGATCGTGGTAATTTTTGGATATGTTATACATATATAAGTTGAGTATATGTCCCCAAATTTTGAACCGTTAAAAATGAACGTATGATTTATTATGAATTTTACGAGATGACTGATTCAGAAATTATTGAATTTTCGGAGTTAATCATTTTGGTAGAAAATTTTAGAATTTGTGGGCCCCACTCTTGGTTGGTGAAGAAATGTGCTGAGATTTTTATTCAAATGTGGTGGGTTGGAATAGTAGCAGGTAAAGCCATCAGGTTACAGGTTAAGTCTGCTTCGGCGTGCTAACATTTTCCTATAAATAGAGGGCTAAGTTAGAATTGAAAATCACACCAGAAACAAGTTTTCTCTCTTTCTCTCTCTAGATTATTGAGTGTATTTTGTAAGTATTTAGATACTTTGAGAGTTTCTATTCATCAAAGCAAGTTTCTTTCAGCCTTATACCGGTATTTCGACCAGAAGTACTGATATTTTGAGGTAAGGGATATTATTTTCTTCTTAAATGATATTATTTTCTTAAATATCATTATGCTGAAATATTAATATGAATTTTTATCAAATTTAGAACTTTTTGTGTCGGGATTACTATTCACGTATACATTACTATTCACGTATACGGTACTATTCACGAATACGGCACTATTCACCAAAAAATAAAATTTTTCTTTTTTGTCCAAGAAGTCTATTATGGTTACTATCTTTGATTGTATCCATATTTTGATCTTTATTTTTGGATTCTGCTTCACAATTGATTATTATGAAGTATTATTATCTTGGATAAACTGTTATACGAATCCCTACTATTTATCCTTCTGTCTCACTGGATTCGTTCTCTTTATGATATTTTTCATCATCCTCAGTCCTAAATGATGATATTACTGAATATCTTTGACCTGTAGTGCAAAGATGTATGATTACTTGATAAATATCTTTGGCCTGTAGTGCAAAGATGAACAGGTGTTGAGATGAACATGACTGATAGGTGATACAAATGAATATCTTTGGCCTGTAGTGCAAAGATGAATATTTGGATAAAGATGATTATTAATTGATGTTACAGGGATAAAATATTGATGATGGACTTTTAAATCTTAGAAGATAGTAGAATTCATTCTCTACTTGACTCTTCTAATGGTTTGTTGTTTCCGCTGCAGTTGTTGATCTAAAACTTGTTGTCGATTATATTCTATCAGATTTTTCCCTGTTGAATACTAATGATAATTTATTGTATATTATCTTAGTCATAATATTCTTTACTGGGCTAGTTGAGCTCACCCTTTTCCTTTTTGTTCCATTTTCCTTCTCAGGAGGTGAGAACATAGCAGGATCTAGTCGGGGTATGGAGTGATGGTTCTAGAAAGATATTTTAGCAGTCTTCACTATATCTGTAAAATAGTATTTGAATAATTGTATTGAGGACTTATTTGAGTGTGGATATTGTCTAGTAGACAATATTTGTATTTAAACTCACACTATGTGTTGTCGTATTTTGCACGACAATTGTATTATTGAAGTTGTAGTTTGCTTTCTGTACCATATATTTGGCGACTCAGAATGGGTGTTGTATACCTATTTTGGGGGCGTCACATTCATTACATTCACTATTTATAAATCTTGTTTGATTCAAATCGACAATTTCACGTTACCTGTCGATCTTTTCTCTTTGAAAATACTTGCATTTGATGTGATTTTAAGGATTGATTGGTTAACTACTCATTATGCTAAAATTGATTATTTTTGTAAGGTTGTTAGCTTTCATATTCCTAACCAGCTTATTATTCGAATTCAAGAAACTAAACCACTAAAGTCAATCATTGTCATAGCAAGCCATAAAGCCATTCATTTATTAAAAAACGGATGTCAAGCTTTCTTAGCCCATGTCACAGATTTAAACAAAAATACGTCCGATTTGAATGATATTTCTATTGTTAATAAATTTTATGACGTATTCCCTAAAGAACTTCCTGGCCTACCCCCAGAGTGTGAAATTAAATTTTGTATCGACCTTCAACCCAGTATAAAATTCTCAAATATTTTTTCACCCAAAATGAACGTAACATGCGCCAAAGACGTTGGCTCGAGATGTTAAAAGATTACGATCATACCATTCAATACCATCTTGGAAAAGCGAACGTGGTAGCTGACGCGTTGAGTAGAAGATCGTATGGGTTTACGAGTGCGATGTTGTTAACACAAAGACCTATTTCGTATGACTTACAAATGATGAAGATAGAGTTAAAGACTCTAAGAACCTACGTGGAGATAGTGAATATACGAGTAGAACTGACTTTAATCGATAAAGTTAAAGTTGCTCTAGCTACAGACCCGAAACTGATGAATATGAGAAGAAAGTGCAAAAAGGCGTTATTCTAGAACCAAGAATCGACGAAAAGAGGAAATCTCAACCCTCGATTTAATTGGTCCATTTGAAATCCTTGGTCAAATGGGAATTATGGCATATAGACTCGCTTTACCGCCAAGTATGTCTCGTGCTCATAACGTTTTTTGTATATATATGTTACGTAAATATGTGGACGACTCGAACCACATTATTGAATTAGAACTAGACGAGATAACAGAAGATTTAACGTATGAGGTGATACCTGTTAAAATCTTGGATAAGAAGAAGCATATTCTACGCTCAAAGATTATACCTCAAGAGTTAGAATCTGAAATGAAAACAAGGTATCCTCACCTCTTCGACATACCAGGTACGTACAACAATTTCGATGACGAAATTTCATAAGAAGGGGAGGTTATAAGACCCCTACTTATATGAATAAAAATGAATTTTTTCTCTAAATATCATTTTGAATATTATGGTGTGAATTTGATATAATGTTATAGTTGTGGGTAATATTTATAAATTTTACAAAGTATGGAAGTTGTCATAAAATATTCGATTGGTCAGGGAATATTCGTTTTATCAGGAAATATTCGTACGACGACACAATCATTGGTGGACCCCACAACAGAATTATTGTCGGAGTTAGAAAACGACAGAAAAAACTTTTTATAAAAATAATGGCAAAAATTTTACCGTTAAATGTTGAAATACCCGGTGGTAAAAATACAGTAATACGCGTGGTTGCATAGTAGCACACGATATTATACAGTATCTTTGATTATTGATGCTTACGTGAGAAGTCACTCATTTTTGTTTAATTATTGCCACAGTAATTGCTGCATAGTATCTCACGTTATTGATTCAATTATTGTCACAAAATTTTATATTATTAAATCAATAATTGAGACGACAAAGTTATTCATATTATTATTTATATTATTGACAATGTCTAAAAAGTTCTGTCGAGGAAAGGGGTTTGGTCACCTAATTGCGCGCCAATAAGGAGAAGTCCTTATCAGAAAGCCACATCTTTCCTAGGAATGATCTGGTTGTTAATATTGAGAGTTATAATATTAATGATGAATGCTATTAAAAATGTGTTTTGTGAAGCCAAGTGAATTGAGATAAATAGAAGAAATTTTTATGAAGTATTTGTTGTAAGTTTGACTTATTACTTGGACCCCCACTTACCCATTTTTCAAAACTGTCGGTAGAAAGGTATCTCAATTTTATTTTATTATATATATATATATATATATATATATATATATATATATATATATATATAATGTTGCATAGTGTGTGCATAGTGCAGCATAGTAAAATCAAAACTTTTAAAAAGTTTCAGCCGGTGCGCGCCCGTAAATTCACCCGTGATGGTTTCACTGTTGGTCCATGATTTCTAAAATTCAAATAGTATCCTGCCATTCTCCTATAAATAGGATGCTTAGTTTAGAAATGAAAATCACACCAGAATCAGAGAATTCTCCTTCTATAATATTGAGCGTATTTCTTTAGAGTTTAAGGAAGTTTTGAGTGTAGAAAATAGTATAAGTTTTCTTCAAGAATATTTTCGATATACCAGTTGAAATTGCTTTCTTTTTAAGATAAGGGGTATTATTTATTTCATATTCGCTTACGATATTATTTTTCGTATTCATAAGGAATATTATTTTCATTCAATATTCGTAAGGAATATTATCTTCGTTCAATATTCGTAAGGAATATTATCTTCGTTCAACAATTGTAAGGGATATTAATTTTGTTCAATATTCGTAAGAAATAATATTTTCTTCCATACTCTGTAGTATGCAAGTAATATTATTTCGTTTCATAATTCTAATTCTACATTTATGTTGATAAGTATTGCTTCTATACTTCTTAAAATTAGTATAATATCCTTAAAATTTACGCTTCATCTAGTATTGTATCAAAAGGAAATTTTTTTGGACATTCTTGTTAAATTTTAATCTTTTCATGTCGGAGTACTATTCATGGGGTACTATTCACGAAGTACTATTCACGGGATTTTTGACAAAAATTGATTTTCTTTCTGTCCAAATTATTTTTGATACATGAATATTATTCTTGAATTTTACTCCACAAAGCAGTTATCATGTTAATAATTACTTTGGATAAATTTAAAGTCTTTAATATTTATCCTTGATTTCGTTTGATTGATGTTTATATCATTGTCATCATCCTCATGCTTATAATGTGATAAAAGTCATCTTTGGCCGTAGTGTATAGATGGACTGTTGATTGATATGACTATGACTATGTATCAGTATAATCATAATCTGTAATGTTACAAATGATATGGTAAAAGTCCTCATTGGCCCGTAGTGCATTGATGGACAATTGTTGACATGATCATGACCATTAGTAATAATAACGAATATCCTTGGCCCGTAGTGCATGGATGATTCGTGGATGTGATAATAATGAATATCATTGGCTCGTAGTGCATGGATAATTCAGTGATGTAGATTATTTATTGAGCTGAGTCAAAATGATCAAATTGATGATAAACTTTTAAAACATAGAATATAGTAGATATCATGCTCTACTTGACTCTTCTAATAGATTATTTATTCCGCTGCAGTTAAACTTATTGTCTATTGTATTCTATCAGTTTAACACTGTTGAAGGCTAACGATAATTTATTCTGCATTATATTAGTCATAATATTCTTTACTGGGCTAGTTGAGCTCACCCTTTACTTTCATTGTTCACTTCAGGAAATGAGAATATAGCTGGGACTAATCGGAGAATGGAGTGACGGTCTAGATGGTTGCTATAATAGTCCTCACTATTCTGTAAAATAGTGTGATAATAATTATAATGATGACTTCATTTGAGTTTGGATATTGTCTATGAGATAATATTCGTGTTAAAACTCTCAGCTTATGTTACACGACAGTTGTATAATTAAGTTTGTATTTATATTCTGTACCATGTATTTGGTGACTCAGAATGGTTGATGCATACCTATTTTGAGGGCGTCATAATTTATTAGTTAAATAAATAATAATTCATAAGTTATGAATAATTGACTTGATTAAGTATAATATGTTAATTAAGTTAATAATTGGTAATTTGGTATTTTGAAGTTAATTAAAATAAAAGAATGAGAAATTAATTATTACGTGGTAATATTCTAATTTAATTTAATAATTAGATTAGAGAGTTGATAATGATTAAATGAATTGTTATAATGTTATTTTAATTTAATTTAGTAATGAAAGTAATGTACTAATTTATTAAATAAAATTATAAGGAAATTATAATTTTATGGCAATGTGATTATGTGGCAAATTGATTTAATAAGTTGTTTTTAGTTTTAATTTAATTTAATTTAATTTGAATATTAGAATTTAATTAAATAGAGTGTGACATTAAAATATATTATAAGTGAGTTATTAAAATAAACTTAAAGAAGTTTTAATTTTGTTATATCAAATAAAGCATAAGGATTTTAAGTCCTTATTTTTAATTAGTTTTGCTAAACAAGTCTTAGTGACTTTTAAATTTAAAATAAACATAATTGATATATTAAGTAGAGTTATTATTATTATGTCAGTTTTTAATTTTTTGTTCATACGTATTATTATTGTGTGCATCTATTTTATTTATTTTAAGTTAGAAAAGAAAGAACTGATGAGAGAAAAGAAGAAAACAGAGATAAAAGAGAGAAGGAAGAAGAGAAGAGTTTTGTGAGTTTGTGAAAATCAAAGGAGGTTGCTATCATCTGTGTTTCTCAAACAAGAAATTTAAGGTAGTAATTTAACCATTTTGTTCTTAGTTCTTTGTGTTTTGAGTTTTTGTGACGCCCCCAAAATAGGTCCATTCCACCCAACCCATTCTGAGTCGTCAAATACATGGTACAGAAAACAACTACAACTTTATTACAACAATTGTCGTGCAAAATACAACAACACATATGCTGTGAGTTTGGATACAAATATATACCAAATGTGACTCATGTTCCAACCGTGGACATCATCTCACAATAACACCTTACATAAAGGTATAGTCAAAAACTGTTTTAGAAATTAGAATCTTTGGGAAGTGCTCAAGGAAACCTTCGTACATGGGAGGCCATGCTTCTAGGTTGTGATAGATATCATATGGCCACAGAATTATCCTTGGTTGACCCAATAGACCCCAAAAAAAACGAGAAGATTACTATCATATTCTTCCCAATGGTGAGTCTTCTCTTGACTTATCATTATCTCCACTGTCTCTAATCGTGAATTATACTTCAAACAAACACCAAGATTATATAGGTAGTGCCCGTATATATACTCAGCAAGTGGATGAGCACAACCCTGTCTTATGATGACACGAGGTTGTATGTCATTAGACATCTTGTATGATAGTGACAAAACACCCTTCCAACGTTGGGTTCGCCTCACCCTATTTTCTTCACCAAATATAACTACTAAATGATGACCACCGTTCTATTCCCTTGTTACCCCCGCTCGACCCAGCTACACTCTTATTACCTGAAAGGAATTGTGAAGCAAAAGGGTGAGCACAACTAGCTCAGTAAAGAATATCATGACTAAAGATAATTCAATTATCAATAGCCTTCATCAACAATAAATCAGAGATTTAGAACATATGGTAAATGATAAAAATTTCAACCATAGTTGCAGCGGAACGAGCAATCCATTAGAAGAGTCAAATAGACTATAAAGTCTATTATCTTCTCCATGTTAAAAATCCACCAACAATATTTTATTCCTGTAACATCAATCAACAGTTCCTTTCCACAATCATATAAATAACTCATAATCATAATTGTGACTTTAAATTTTTCTTCGCACCCAGGACGAAGAATATTTTCATCACCTGTCTTTACCTGAAACATCAAAGATCATGGTTATACCAAATCACAGTTCCTGTTTATAATCATACTAACAAATCCATCTTTGCACTACGGTCAAAGATATTCATCAACAAACCATCTTTGCACTACGGGCTAAAGATATTCAACAACAGTTCATCTTTGCACTACAGGCCAAAGATATTCATCAACAGGCCATCTTTGCACTACATGCCAAAGATATTCATCAACAATTCATATTTGCACTACAGGCCAAATGTATTCATATCTCAAAAAAATATATAATCATTTCAGAATTTATATAAAAAATAATTATAACCATGTTGATCAATTCACCTTTGCACTTAAGCTTAAGATATTCAATTATAAATTCAATGGTCATGATCATACCAGTCACAATTTAACTTTGCACTACAGGCCAAAGAGAACCCTAGTCATGATCATACCAATATTCTACCCATCTTTACACTCCAGTGAAAGAGAATTTCAACATCAGGGTTATAAAAATATTATATACGATGATAAAAATAATATGATCAACATATAGTTTTAATCTCAAGAGTAATATTCGTAACTCATGAATAGTAAATCGTGAATAGTAACTCATGAATAGTAACCCCGACACAAAAGATAGAAATTCCACAATAAAATCTATACCAATATTTCGGTATAATGATATTGAAAGAATAACATTACTTAAATTTATAAACAATTTATTTTAATTGTTTACACTTTACTAATTAATGCATTTAATCATCATAAAATGTCAACTCTTACAATTTCATCATCAATAACCAAAACCCTCATCAAAAATCTGCATATACCTCATATAGGATTCTTAAGCCATAAAATTCTATTTTCTAATTTTCTTTCTTCACAAAACATATTTAATTCATTTACTCATAACTAGACCATTTTCATGAAAAATACCAAATCAGTTCCAAAAATATTTCTTTTCTGAGATTTAGCATAATATAGTCCCATAGTGAACATATATTTTTCTCAGAATTTTTAAAAGTCATTTACTATTTTTCATATGGCCAAAATAGCCGAATATTTAGACATTTATCAAAAATTATACTTTTGTCTAAAAATTCTGAAATTCACAGAGTATACTCCTATCATATACATGTACTCCCAATAAAAATTTCATCAATTTTGAAGTTAACCACAAAGAATTATAAGCGGTTACTTTTAAAATAGTCTTTTCTCATAAAATTTATAACTCTCAATCTATACATCCAAAAATCACCATTTTTGGACACAACCAAGAAAACTCATCAAAATATCATTTCAAATTTTTCCAGAATTTTTGAAGATCAGAAAAATTACGAAACTGAAAAACATAACAACCCTTAAAATCCCTTACTATCCCTTACTATCTCTTACTATCCCTTACTATCTCTTACCTCAAAAGAGCAGTACTTCTGACTGGATATCGGATATGATGCTGAAGGAAACTTGCACTGAATAGCAACTCTCAAAGTATCTAAATACTCACAAAATATGCTTCATAATATAGAGAGAGAAAGAGAGAAAACTTATGTTTCTGGTGTGATTTTCAATTCTAACTTAGCCCTCTATTTATAGGAAAATTTTGGTAGGTTTGACCTGCAACCTGATGGCTTTACCTGCTACTATTCCCACCCACCACATTTGAAATATAATTCAGTACATTTCTTCACCAACCACAAGTGGGGCCCACCAATTCTAGAATTTTCTACCAAAATGATAAACTCCGAAAATTCAACAATTTCTGAACCAGTCATCTCGTAAAATTCATAATAAATCATACGTTCATTTTTAACGGTTCAAAATTTGTGGACATATACTCAACTTATATATGTATAACATATCCAAAAATTACCACGATCCAACGGTCGGATTAAAAATTATAACCCCCGTAAAATATCTCAAAAACCCTAATTTTTAACACCTCCATTCCAACAAAATACTGATAAAAATCTCGACATTAACTCCTTCATTTTTAACCACAAAAATATATCCCTCATTTATATCCACATAAAATAAATATTTCCTTATCATATGAATCAATAATTAATTATTCACAAATAATATTACAGAATCACATTTATGACAACCAGGCCGTTCCCAGGAAAGAGGGGGCTTTCCAATAAGAATTTCTCCTTACTGGCGCGCAATTAAATGACCAAACCTCTCCTTAGACAGAACTTTCTAGACATTGTCAATAATGCTATCTAATAATATTATTTAAATAATATGAATTATTGATCTGATAATGAAAAATACTGTGCAGCAACAATTATTGAAACAACAATAATATAAAATATCAATGCAGCAATTATTGAATCAATAAAATAAATTATTGAACAGTAACTACTGTAACAATTATTGAGTAGTGCCTTCTTACGTAAGAATCAATAATTTCAAAAATACTGTGCAATACCGTGTGCTACTGTGCAATAACGCGTATTACTGTATTTTAACCACCGGGTATTTCAACAGTATTAACGGTAACAATTACGCCGTTATTTATAAAAACTCAAATTTGTCGTTATCTTCATCCGACAGTTATTCGTTATGGGGCCCACAAATAGCTGCGCCGTCGTACGAATATTCCCCGACAGAAAGAATATTCCACGACCAAACGAATATTCTCCGATAAAATAAATATTTTATAAATACTTGCTTATTTTGAAAAATATTCATATATCACCCTTAACTTTAACTTTTTATCAATTTAACCATTTACTAAATAGAAAAATTGAATACTTTTATTTCATAAAATTTGGGGTCTTACTGTTTTCATAAAAATATTCTCTGTAAATTAGTTTTGAGTATGATTGTTGAAAACATAGTATTATATGTGTTAATGATTGTTGATAATATGTTTTATACCATTTATTCATGATGTAGAGTAATCAAATTCTTAGAAATATGTTTAGTATTGAAGAACTTGAATTACAGTGGTATATATATATATATATATATATATATATATATATATATATATATATATATATGATATGACTTATTTTAGAATTAAAATTGATATTCAATTCATGTGTTAAACTGTAAATTATTTGTTGATTGAGAAAATACATGACGAAACGAAAATAATATGATTTAAACGGACTGTTTTGGTTGTAAAACGAATTCACAATAAATTATTTCGCTAAGAATGTCAAAAAGTGAAGAAATAGTAAAAATAATGAATTTAGAGATTGTAATTTTGATATTTATGTTGTTTATATAGTTAAAAATATGTTAGAAACATTAGTTTATGTTTCTGTAAACTTATTACAACTTGGGTAAGTTGGAATGGTTGTTGGAAAGGAGCTTTTAGGCCTAATTTGGCTTTCTACTCTATTCGTTCGCGAATTGCAGAAGCTGATACTGGGTACTCCCGCCCCGGCCGGCGTTACTAGTGTATTTTATGCCACCCCAGTGGGGGGCCCACCCCGGCAGGCTTTTATAGCTCAAAACCCCCGCCTCGGTGGGGGATAGGCAGACTTACCAAATGTTAGAGAAAATCTGACCGGACATATTTTACTAAAATGAGCATAACTTTTTCATACGAACTCCGATTAATGCGATTCAAGGAACGAGAACGAGTAGACCTACAACTTGCTTTCTTTAAGTTTTTCAATTTGATATCGTTAGTAAGGGTAAAAATGGCTATCTTTAGGACTGATGTGCACTCGGAGGCAATCGGAGGGCGTCGGGATACACGTATGCAAATGCAGTCCTTTGTGTGTTAATTTAACCTAATCTAATGAACGTTATAATGTGTTAAACATGTAATAATATGTTATATCAGGTTATTAACGTTCATATGTTGACATGGCATGATAATTTGATAAGTTGTAAAAGAGCTAAAATGTGATGTTCATGAAAAGATGTGATGTTGTTTAAACTTAAGATTCGAGACTTCGGTCTTGTAATATGTGACTTGTGATAGTAAACAAAAACTTAAACTAAGTTAACGAGCTATACTAAAAGTGGGAACTAAACTCATGAAGTTAATATTAGTATAACTAATGATTGTTGTCAATACATATGGTATGTGTAGGACTTGTGGTGAATGTGAGTAGTGATCATTTAACCTACACACGAGGCAAGTTTCCAAACCCTAATCTCTATTTGAGTTTATCCTATCTTACTTACTTTGAGCAAGTTTCCTTACCCTAACTTGATTATTATTATGCAAGTTTCTAAATCTTATTTCTTTATGTAAAGCAAGATCTTTATCCTATCTTGTTTACTATTGTTGTGCAAGTTTTCTAAACCTAATCTTTATTTTGAGTTTATCCTATTGTTTATAAATATTCAAGTTGTTATTATGTCTTGTTTATAACATTATGCAAGTTCTTGAATTCTATCGAGCAAAGTTCTTAATTTTATTTCTTTATTAGAAAAATGTAACCTTAGCCTATCATTGTTGTTCAAGCTAGGTTCATTGTATGCTTTGAAAGTTATTCTTAAAGCATGACTTTGATGTATCATACTATTCAATTATAGTTCATAATTACTCTATGGCATGTCGTGGTAATACCCTCGCATTGTCATTGAACTTTTGATTCAACTAATCATTGGTTGATGTTCGTTGAACTCTAAATTACCCTTGGAACTTATCTAAACCAAACTTACTTTGGTGCGGACTCGTATATTAAAACTGAGATGAATAACCCTATTATAAGGGATTATTTACGCGAAAACGTTTAGATGTTTGTGCACAACACTTGATACGAAGGGTTGATCACCCTAAGTATGGGGAGTCCCTACAGTCTAATGACTGTTTAGGTTTAAGTTGAAAGAAATACTTATAATTAACCTTGGACATAGTTCTTGGTCTTGTGACCCTCAGACAATTTCCAGTATCAGTTATTGATTATCGATGTTAAGATATGATATTCAATTTGAAATGAGTTTATTCATTACCAGTCATTGTATTCTTTCAAGTAAGCATTTGTTTTGCTCACTCTTGCATATATATAACCATTGCAACTAAAGTTGAGAAGGTTGATGAGCCAACCACTAGCAAAGGGAAAGGAAAGATGAACAAGTGTTGAAGACTTGTAAATCTATTGACATTTATATTTCTAGACTTAGTTTAATTATGTGATGTAATTATTTACTTTTTCGCAATTGATGAATGTTTTAAAGGTTAGATAACCTGGAAGCTTTATTGATTAAGTTATGTAACCCTTTAATGGGAAGTTTTATTGTTTAAATTTTATTATATTTGGATAGTTAGAAATGAATGATTGGACAGTGAATACCAAATCATGTGAGAATAAAGTACCTAGATTTGGGGGTGTCACAAGTATTATATATATATATATATATATATATATATATATATATATATATATATATATATATATATATATGCAAACATGCTTCACATGTTTAATAATATGACGCCTATTTTATATATATGTGCATGCGCGCAAAACAAGATGAGACAAATAATAACAAACCCCTCAAAGAATTTAAATTAAGTTCTAAGCGTTCAAAGATATTTGAAATATCGAACGTCGCCTTCTAGCATGATAAAATTAATAAAGTATTAAATATTTAATATGAGTTTGTTGTGTCACCACAAGGCAAGTATTAAGTATTTAAGATGTTAATTTATCACATTTGATACTTATAAAGAAAATTGAATAATATTATTTTGTTGTGTCACCACAAGAACAATATTTTTCTTTTTTGAATATATGGAAGTGCTAAGTTGGACTAAACTTAGATAATTTTGATTCGGATGTGCCACCACTTGATCAAAATAATCTAAGAGGCAAAAGATAAGGAGTTACATGATAATGTAATTGACAAGAAGTTGTCTACCTATTTATTTATATATAGTTTGTTGTGTCACCACAAAGCTATATATATTTGAAATGTGATCCTTATTCTCACTAGCAAAAACTTTAATTAGATTTTGCTGAATTATATAGATAAGGGTAGTATAGTTTGAAAAAAATAGTAGGAGATACCAATATAAAATAAGACCTAATTTATTTTGGTAATACAAATTAATTAAATGAATGTTTGCTAAAATATTGTTTTTCACATGCAAAAATTTGAAAAATGTCACACTCACTAATCTCACTGCGTAGCATACTTGATGCTAACAAACTGACCAGACCGAATTACACGGTCTGGTTAAGGAATCTGAGAATTGTTCTTATTGCTGAAAAGATTTGTTATGTCCTAAATTCACCCGTACCAGCAAAAGTTACAAAAATAGCCTATGAGGAAGATATTGCTACTTTTAAACAGTGGCAAGATGATGCATCTGTGGCTCGATGCATCATGCTCGCATCCATGAGTAGCGAGCTTTAGTGTCAGCATAAAACCATGAATGCTCCTACTATATTGCTGTACCTGCAAGAGCTGTATGGTGAGCAAAGTAGGACTGCTAGATATGAAATATCTAAGGAGATCTTTCGATCTCGGATGACCGATAACACTACTGTTAAGACTCATGCCCTAAAGATGATCAATTTGATTGAACATCTTGGACAGCTTGGACTAGGAGTTAAACTTGTACCTGAGGAAGCTCGTATCTTCAAGGGTATGATTCTGATTCTCCTACTCTTTTATTGATTGATAATCAAGCACAAGAATGATCTTGGTTTATGGTTTGTAAAAAAATTTTAAAACCCATTTTTATTACACTTCTACTTTCGTTTATGTGATTTGATTGCATATTCATGGTTATAGCAAACCTAATAGTTAGGGGTTTAGAAGATGGTTCAATGGGTTCTTTCCATTTGCGAGAAGGGTTAGAATTAGGGGCTTGAATTGGTACGGGTGGTTTGAGCTGTGAGGGTTCGGTAAGGGTGTTTTTGGATGGTTCGGTAGGGGGGTTCAAAGAGAAGGTTTTTACCAATCTTCTTCTTTTTACTTTAATGAGGGTATTCCTCTCAAATATAGTCATGTCAAGGGGGCTTTTTTCTGTGAAAGATGGTTTAGGGATCATGGAAGTTGGTTCTTCTTCGGTGGATGATTGTGGTGGTATTGGGACAGATAAGATTGGTTATACTAAAATAGGTGCGTCGGTTAGAATTTGGTTAGGGGTTATTTTGAGGAGTGATGATGATAAGGCGACTTCGATAGAAGATGGTTTGAGGAGGGACACTGTAGATGAATGAAAACAAGTTAGAATAGATGTATAATATGCTTTATGCAAAAATAAAGGGGTCGAAACTTACATTTGTGGTTATGGAGCCAGGTCTGGTCCGAGAGTAAGTCCATGTCCCATACATCTCTTGGCATTCTGGCGATGAAGGAATTGAATTCATCGATATGCTTCTAGGTAAATTTGTGGGACTCGAAAGTGGCCCTAGAGGATTTAGCCCAATTCGAGAGAAAGTCGGTGTTGAGGCTTCTAATGTAAAACCATAAAGAATGTCATCATTTGTTATTGGATGGGGTTTTCATCCATGTCCTGTGTTGTGGATGTTTCTTGTGACCTGCCCAGACTCAACATTGCAAGGAAGAAATCCATGTGGGGGGAGACACCACATTTGTGGTAAAATGCGATGAAACATATTAAATGAATATAAGAGTTTGACACTAGTTGGGCGAACCCAACGCCGGCAAGACTGAGGAAGGCGGTTATAAATTCGTGAAGAGAGAATCTGACCCTAAATTTCAACGCTTAAAGTGGGACGACGGTTCAGCCTTCAGGACGTTGATACATCATCTCATTAGGATTTAGGACGTATAGCTCGTATTGGCTTGGGATAAGATATTGTTGGTAGATATAATGGAAGGTTTGATCGGTGATAGAAGAACGAGTGTTGATGTGGGTATGTGACTTTTCAGATGAATATTCTTTCAACAATTGGGTCTCAGCGGTCTCAGTTTAAGTTTAGGTGGCCAGTGGGTTATTTGAAGATCGTGGTGAGGCTGGGAGTGTGGGGATGACGCTGGAACTGGGGGTCGATTATGTGTTTTGGTCAGTAGAAACAAATATAGTAATTGTGGGAGTGATTTTAGCTGTGACGTTGGCCATGGCAGAGGAAGTAACTTCAAGGGTGGAGATGGCAGTGGTTGGAAGGGTGTTGTTTGCCATTATTGATCGAATTTTGTCGAATTTTGGTAGAGCTTAACCAGAAAAGAGATTTGCAGAGAGAGGAATAGAGGAGATGAAGTTTTTTGAAAACCTTAGATCTGAAGTGTGACAGTTATTTTTGGAGATGAAGGGTTTTTAAAATGACAAACCATTTATCGTCGCACGATTATCTAAATACGACGCAATAAATGGGCTTATATTAATGATGATGGGGACTAGTGAAGTGTATGGGACACAGAAGTGTTTTGTCTGACTTCGTTAACCGCACTCTCTCATTTATTATTTAATTATTGGACTTATTGAATTCAATACTCTTTTTTTATATGACTCATTATGAAAAAATAGTGGGGGCAATGTTGAGGCATGATTGGGTGGACCCGGGTGATTTGGTGGGCTCTATGCCACGTGGAGAATTATTTCCCATATAATGATATATTCCCGTCAATGGTTTGGACTTTAAGGAATTTATAATTCCTGATTGTATTTAATTTCTAATTCCTAAGGAAAGAAGTCAAAATTAGATTTGACTTCCTTTCTTTAAGGAGATTGACTTCTATCTTAGTATGGTAGTTACTATGATAAGAAATTCTATTCCAATTCGGGAACAGGGTGATAAAGGTGGTGTGATCAACTACAAATACAAGGTTATACCTTATTTCATAGGTGCATCATAGTTTACAATTCTTTGAGGACTAAAATTATAAGCCTCCATTGTTAACTTATTTTCAGCATGTACTTATTCTCACATCGGAGCTATAACAGCCCAGTCCCACATCAAAATATATGAGAAAAATTATTTGTAAATAAAGAATTATGTTACTACCAATAGTACCTTCAAGTCATGACCTTTTGGGTGAGCCTGTGGTGGGTTAAGATGACCCAAGAATATACTATTGGGTCAGTTGTTTAAGGCCTTATTTGGATGGATTTTATTCGATTCGGACTTGGGATTTGACCCGAGATTTATTCTGAACTCGAGATTTGACCTGGGTTGTTTCATATGGTATCAGAGTTGACTCTCGAAAGCTCGGGTCGGGTCATCCGATCGGGTTGCCGGAGGTGGGGACACGAAGGCTGGTGATATTATCCACAATAAAGAGAGGGAGGTCTGGAGGTGGGGACACGAAGTCAGCCGGTATTATCCCATAATGGACCGTGTGTGAGCAGTTCTGACGGGGACATTAGAAATTTAAGTGGTTGGCTAAGATGACCTAAGAAGATAATATTGTGACAGTGATTTAAGGCCTTATTTGGATAGATTTGATTCGATTCAGACTTGTGATTTTACTTGAGATTTGTTCCAAACTCATGATTGGTCAGGGTTGTTTCAGGAGCTATCCCTTAGCGACTCAGGTTATCAAGTCTCCTACATGTGATTCCGTTTCTGTACAAGATTGGACCCGTTATTTTGTGATTAGAAGAAGCGTGAACGAATCTTAACGTTAACACCACACATTAGGAAAATCACACAAACAAACAGTATCTCCTGAATCTTTATAAAAAATTGATATATTTAGAACGTGCGGACGAATCTTGATTCTTGATGTTAACACCACATATTAGAAAAATCACACAAACAAACAGTATCTTTTGAATCTTTATAAAAAATGATAAATTTAGGGACTTAGATGTATCAAAAAAAAATTAATGTCACTTACATGAATAAATTTGATTTGTAATATGGTGGCATATTTTATAATTTTACCCTACTCTATTTATTGATGTCTTTCACAGTGTAATTCAACCGAAAATTTTCACAATACGTAATACATGTATAACGCACACTTAAAATATCTTTTATGATGCTAGTTGTATATAAAATTAGGTATAATGAAAGGTTATTAAAAAATAGAATCACATTAAAATGGAATTAAAGTTTTGATAGGTATGGTATCAAATTTAAACTCATTAAATGCAATCTTAATTTTTGAATTAAAAAATCAACAACTTAGGATGTAAGAATATGTAAAAAGGAAATTAGATAACTAAACGAGAATGAAGAATCTCAATAATTTTTTGTATAATATCATTTATCAATAAAAGCAAATATTGATCTACAATGACAAATTGTTGCAAATTGATGCAAATAAGTAATTTAATTTTACAACAAATAAATTAAGATACACATAAAAAATGATACAACATGTTTAAGTAAAGTAAAATTTGAGTTCCCAACTAATTAATTTCCTTCCTCGAGCTCTTTTCCCAAATTGTTAATCAACAATTTAGACTCCTCCGATTCTCTAACTAATGGGTTCTTCACAATTTGTAACACAAGGCCATTGTTATTGTTATTGTCAACCAACCTTCTCCCTAGCAATACCCCTGTTGACCTTGACTTTCTCAATCTTACGGTAGGCATCTTCACAGCCAATCCCACCTTTCTCCCTAAGTTTAAATCCAACGGACCAAAATTGATCTCATTTGCAGAACCAATAGATTTTGACCTTCCCACCCGATCCGAACCCGATCCAATCGTATGGCTTTCTAGTTCTACGGTCGGAACACTGGATACTTTCCTGTTCCTTCTACTCCCGCCCCTCTTGATAATCTCAGCACTCTCATCCAACGTCTCGTATTTAACCACACGCGCCGTCTTCCTCCCCGCGCGCCGGCCCATATTATTCCACATCGGCGACACCACGCGCTTCTGCAACACGCTCAAGCATTCCACCACCTCCGACATCGCCGGCCGCTTCTCTGCCTTTGATCTAACACATTTCGCAGCCAGAACCGCCAGCTGCCGCATCGCCACCTCATTCTCCGGCTTCCCGATCCTCGGATCACAAATTTTAACGCAATCACCGGACCTAATTTGGGGCGCCGCCCAGTCAACCACCGACGGTGGGCTATAATTCATATCAATCGCATTCCGGCCACTTATAATCTCCAGCAAGAGTATACCAAAGCTAAAAACATCACTCTTGGTGCTGACATCCCCCGGCGCAAGATAGCCCGGATCGAGGTACCCTAAAGTTCCCGCCGGTGGCGTACACTTAACCCGTACATCCTCCACGTGTCCTCTCAAAGCCAAGCCGAAGTCCCCAAGTCGAGCGTTACGGTTTCCGTCTATTAAAACGTTAGACGACTTTATGTCGCGGTGAATAACCGGCGGGTTCGACGAGTGTAAGTGCTGAACCGCTTTCGCTACTTGTAGAGCGAACCGGAGTCGGCGACTCCAACCGGGCGGCCTAGTGGCTTTACCATGCAGGGCATCGTATAAGGTGCCGTTAGGCATGAATTCAACGACAATTAATCTTCTCTCTACTGAATCCACAGCAAAACCCAGTAAGTTCACGAGCCTGGGGCTCCGAACCCGAGACATAATTTCGATCTCGTTCTCGGCCGGAGAATTTGTACAGTTGGTGTTGCCGGAAGTTATGGTGGTTTTTTTTACGGCGGCGATGAGTTTGCCGTTATTAAGGGAGGCTTTGTAGACGGAGCCGTGGCTGCCCTTGCCGAGAAAATTAGTTTGGGAGAAGCCATTGGTGGAGTTATGAAGATCAGAGTAAGAATAGTGTTTGATTTTGAAGGATTTTTTTGGATTTTTTTGTTTGGTTGTGAAGTCAAAATTGTAAGAATCACATGTGGAAATGGCAGAGTCTGCGTTACAAGAGAGGTAACCCATAAATGAGATGGGGATGGAGATTTAGAGGGGGGAGAGAAAATGATGGGAAATGGAAAGGGAAATGAGAAAGGGAAAGCCCATGACTAAGAAATTGGGAATTAAGGAGAAATGGTTGCTTTGGTGGTGTAAAGTGGTAAAGGACCGGGGCAACCAGACCGGCTGGTCTTTTTCACAGCTTTTGAGAGAAGTGGGAATGTATTTAATAAGTGGAGTATTTCTAATTCAAGGTCTTTTATTTATGTATATATAGGTTGTTTCAACTTCATTTCGATTCAAGGCAGTTTAAAATGTACACTTCATTCAAGTAGTTTATAAAATTTAGTTATATTTTATTTCTCTTTTTTTTTTTCATTATATTTAATTTTTAAGATATAATCACACATATTAAGAAATTTTATTAATTATAATGTTAGATAATTAATATTGATTTGAAATTTTATTATTATTCATGCAATAATTTATTACTTATTTTTTTCTCTCTCAATTACCCTATTTTATTATGGCCAAAATAGTAAATGATTAAATTTTTTCTCCTAAATATACGTAAAACGTTTTATATTATGAAAAAATATATATTTTAAAACGTCTTATATATAATGTAAATGAGAGAATATATAATAAAAAAAATTTATCATATAATACTCTTTTTTTAATAAAGAGAAGTTTTTCGACCTTAAGATTAGACTATATCTCCTCTCGAACAAGACTTTTAATAACAGGCTTACGTTTGTGTTCACAACTCATATACTTGATGTCAGTGGTAGTAGAACCCAATACCTTCGAATAATTGAAATGCAATTATCAGTTATATAAATATAATTTATTTTTATAAATTATTTATTTTATATAATTCCATTGCAGGGAAGTAGGAGTTAATATTTTATTGTTTTTGACATGAGGAGAGAGAGAGAGAGGGAGAGGGAGAGAGAGAGAGATTTATATTATATTGGTGAGATGGTATTAAAGAGAGATGGGGTGAGTGGTGTTCTTTAAAGTGTTGGTCTGGTCTCATGTTTATTCTTTGTTTCCTACACATGGGTAACCAATACCAATCGAAAGGTCTCCCCCTACAAATAATAATCTCAACTCTACAAGACCTAAATGAAAACAATAGAAAAAGTACTAGTTTAAGTGCTTAATATATTGCTTCAAAAAAAAAAGTGGTTTACATTAATTTGAATGATTCCACAATATAAATACACACGTCACGAAGCTAATGAATACTCCCTTTATTCCATATTAAATATTTTAATTTTTTTAAAAATATTTCAAAATTATAAATATCATATTTTTATATTAGTAATTATTTTTATCATATTCTTCCTCATATATCCTTTATTTTTTCTAGTCAACTTTTATTAAAAGTTGATTAAATGTGAAAATATTTTTTTTTGTTAAATTGTGAGTAATATAAAAGAACCAAATGAACAAAATCAAGGGACATATCTCACGAACACGCTATAGTAGCCACATCAGAGACATGCCTAAATGTCATTGCTATGGTCAAAAGATTATACTACCTCCATCCCATAATAACTGTTATTTTAGAAGGAAATTTTTTTCCAATTTATTTGTCTTTTATAACTTTCTAAGAAAATAAATTATTTACTTTCCTATATCACCCCTACTTTCTCTCATTGTCCCAAGAAATTTTTCCCTTGTATTAATAGTTTTCAACTTCCCATAAAGGGGTAGTGATGAAATTTCACACCAATTTTAATTAATAAATGATAGTACTAAATGACTTTCTTAATCCATGTGCATCAAGCTAAAGCGACAGTTATTATGGGATGGAGAAAGTAACTGTCAAATCTTAAGATAAAGAAATTTACCAACATATTTACTAAATGTTTTGACAGAGTGCAATTTATATTTTACTATTCTAATAGTTTTGAGCAATTGAGTCAGCAGCATTGAGATTGTAATATTCACGAATTTTATAAATAATATTAATAATAAAAATAAAAAGGTTTGAATATTTATTTGAATATAAATATATATTTTGTGGCATAAAATGTGATAATTCAATTAAATTAAATTAAGTATGTGATATGTAAGTAATGTGATGAAAATGATAATGAACTTAATTTAAGCTTATATGATATGCCTAGTGTGGTATAATGTTGGACTAAGTAATTGTTTAATTAAATTAATGAAGAAATAATTAAATAATGTGATAGACTAATTATTATTACTAATTATTTGCTATGTGCAATAACATATATTGTGTGGTCATATAAAATAAAGTTGTTTCATGTATAAGATATAGTGTGGGATGTTAAGAGTAATATGATAAATGTAAATAATTATTATATAAGACTATATGATAAAAATAAACTTAAGTTATGTAAATTACTAAACTTGTATAAATGAGCCTTGTGTGGCATAATGGTACATGGAGAATAAATAAAATGTGTACTTTGATTTATGGAAGGAAATAAATTTGAAGAAAATAAATACTTGATATTAATTATTATTAAGTTATTTGGGTGTAATTAGAATAATAAGTTTTATGGAAAATAATGGGTTGTTAGTACCTAACTAAATTATATTCTAACCTAATTCAAATATTATTTGGACTAATCCAATGTACATAAATTATATGATTATGTATATACGAGCCCCTAACTTATCACAAGGTAAAACTATTAACTCATTAAAATTTCAATTGTAAGCTCTAAAGGAAATAACCTTAATATATTAGTAGCCTTTTTGCTAATACAGTAAGCTAAATAGCTTGTCCCAATTTTTCAATCACGTTAACTTCCACCAACCGCATATAAGCTATTGGCCTAGCTCTACTTTGTCAAAATCAGAGGTTAGTGTTGATGTTTGGGGGTGTGGCTTGAGAGGGGTAGTTGGGGAGCTTTTCACCAAATCCCTTTTGCCTGATGGCTTCTTCTAATTCCCGTTGGATTCAATCCTTGAGGCAAATTGATTATCTGGGTAAGAGCTTCTCTATAAGTGAGAGCTCCCCTTCACAATTTAAGGTTGCTAAGTTGCTGAGAATTAGTTCAATTGAGAGAGTTAGTGAGTTGAGAGTGAAGAAATTTCCAAAGGAGCTCAAACAATTTGGTGTTGCAGTAAGAGGAAGGAGTACTCTGTTAAGTAGGAGAATCATTAAAGGTACTTAACTTTCAATCTTTATGTTTTTGGAAGCATTAAATCAGTATATAATGGTGAAAGCATGATGATTATGTGATTATAATGTAGGTGTAAGACCCCGAATTTTATGAAATAAAAGTATATAATTTTCTTATAATTATTCTATTTAGTAAATGGTTAAATTGATAAAAGGTTAAAGTTAAGGGTGATATGTGAAAATTTTTCAAAGTAAACAAGTTGTCATAAATTAATCGGTGATAAAAGTATAGTAATACGCGTGGTTGCATAGTAGCACACGGTATTATACAGTATCTTTGATTATTGATGCTTACGTAAGAAGTCACTCAGTTATACTCATTTATTGCTACAGTAATTGCTGCATAATATCTCTCATATTATTGATTTAATTATTGTCACAGTATCATTTACATAATATGTTATATTATTTAATCAATAATTGAGACGGCAAAGTTATTCATATTATTATTTACAATATTGATAATGTCTAGAAGTTCTGTCAATGAGAGGTTTGGTCACCTAATTGCGCGCCAATAAGGAGAAATTCATATCGGAAATCCCTCTCTTTTCTAGGAACGACCTGGTTGTTAAATATTGTGAGTTATAATATTAATGATGAATAAGTTCGTGTTGATTAAAGATGAAATTGATAGTTTCATTATGTGGGAATTATTAGTGTTAGTGGAAATCGATATTTATTTCGATAATAATTGATGTCAGGAGGTTATATTGACCAATCGGGTAATTAACCGGATAAATGATCAATTAATTGCTATTATTTCACATTCTTATAACTATTTATTCACATGTGTGTACTATTAATTCACATTCTTGTACTATTAGGGGAGTTGGTGCAAGATTGATAATACTTGCATGACTAAGTTAAAAATAGAGGTATAGATGGAGGTACTATACTGTAATTAGTTTTTTCACATGATTATACTATTAAGTCACATGAATGAACTATTAATTCACATGATTTACTATTAGGGGAGATGGTGCAAGTTTGATAATACTTGCAGGACTAAATTAAAAATGAAGAAAAAGAGGAAGGTATTATATTGTAATATTTCGAGCCCCAAAATATGCAATTATTGAAACTATATTTTCCTATAAATAAAAGCTCATTCTTTCTTCATTTTTCACCAATTCACTAAGTCTCACAAGAGCAATTATTATAGAGAAATTATAGAGAAAAAGAAGAAGAGAAGTCTACTACCTCACTATTCCAGTATCCAGTTTTCTTCTAAGGTAAGTGGTATTATTTTTTTTTATTCATGAATAGAGCTATTGTTATTCCATTCCTTATTATTCTGTTGGAATAAACTGTATACGCGGACTACCGTATACATGGTGAAATTCTTCTGTTATTCCATTCTTTATTATTCTGTTGGAATAACCTGTCTGTGTGGAATACGCATGACCTGGTTCCATTCTTTATTATTCTGTTGGAATATCCTGTCTATGCGGATTACGCATGACCTGGTTTCGTTATTTATTATTCTGTTGTCGCATGCCTGGTGAATTCTTCTGTTATTCAATTCTTTATTATTCTGTTGGAATAACATGTCTACGCAGACTACCGCATGCATGGTGAATGACCTTTCGTATTCATTCTTTATTAAACTGGAAATGATCTGTCTACGTGGATTACCGCATGGCGGGTAAAAATCCATTTGCAGTTTCGTATATTCTATTATACTCGTATGAGATATCATTTCTTTTGTACTCGTCATGGAATATTATTTTTTTTGATATTTTTCTTTTACGAGTTACTATTCACGGATTACTATTCACCCGATTACTATTCACTCTAGTATCATTCACTCGAGTATTCGAGAAATTTTTTGTGTCGGAGTACTATTCACGGGTTACTATTTACCCAAATTACTATTCACCTAATATTATTCACTTGAGTATTTGGGGTACTTTTCATGTTGAGTACTATTCACGAGGTACTATTCACGAAATACTATTCACGGAGTACTATTTACCCGAAAAATATATTTCTTTTCTGTCCAAATTATTTTTGGTACATAAATATTATTCTTGAATTTTACTCTACAAAACAGTATTGTAAGACCCCGAATTTTATGAAATAAAAGTATTCAATTTTTCTTATAGTTACTATTCAATAAATGGTTAAATTGATAAAAGTTAAAGTTAAGGGTGATATATGAATTTTTTTTAAAAATACGCAAGTGGTTATAAAATATTCATTGTTGTCGGGGAATATTCGTTTGGTCGTGGAATATTCTTTCTGTCGGGAAATATTCGTACGACGGCGCAGTCATTTGTAGGCCCCATAACAGAATAACTGTCGGATGAAGAAAACGACAAATTTGAGTTTTTACAAATAACAGCGTAGTTGTTACCGTTAACACTGTTGGAATACCCGGTGGTTAAAATACAGTAATACGCATTATTGCACAGTAGGACACAATATTACACAATATTTTTGAAATTATTGATTCTTACGTAAGAAAGCACTACTCAGTAATTACTGTTCAATATTTTATTTTATTGATTCAATAATTGTTACGTTGAAATTTTATATTATTGTTGTTCAATAATTGTCACTGCACAGTATTTCCTATTATCAGATCAATAATTCATATTATTTAAATAATATTATTAGATAGCATTATTGGCAATGTCTAGAAAGTTCTGTTTAAGGAGAGGTTTGGTCATCTAATTGCGCGCTAGTAAGGAGAAATCCTTATTGGAAAGCCCTCTCTTTCCTGGGAACGGCCTGGTTGTCATAATTGTGACTCTGTAATATTATTTGTGGATGATTAATTATTGATTCATATGATAAAGAAATATTTATTTTATGTGGATATAAATGAGGGATATATTTTTGTGGTTAAAAATGAAGGAGTTAATGTTGAGATTTTTATCATTATTTTTGTCGGAATGGAGGTATTAAAAATTAAAGTTTTTGAGATATTTTACGGGGGTTATAATTTTTAATCCGACCGTTGGATCGTGGTAATTTTTGGATATTTTATACATATATAAGTTGAGTATATGTCCACAAATTTTGAACCGTTAAAAATGAACGTATGATTTATTATGAATTTTACGAGATGACTGATTCAGAAATTGTTGAAGTTTCAGAATTTATTATTTTGGTGGAAAATTCTAGAATTGGTGGGCTCCACTCTTGGTTGGTGAAGAAATATTCTGAGATTTTTATTCAAATGTGGTGGGTGAGAATAGTAGCAGGTAAAGCCATCAGGTTACAGGTTAAGTCTGCTTCGGCGTGCTAATATTTTCCTATAAATAGAGGGCTAAGTTAGAATTGAAAATCACACCAGAATTCATAAGTTTTCGCTATTTTTCTCTCTAGATTATCGAGTGTATTTTGTGAGTATTTAGATACTTGGTGAGTTGCTATTCATCAGTGCAAGTTTCCTTCAGCGTCATATCCGATATCCAGTCAGAAGTGCTGCTCTTTTGAGGTAAGGGATTGTAAGGGATAGTAAGGGATTTTAAGGGTTATTATGTTTTTCAGTTTCGTAATTTTTCTGACCAAATTATCATTGATTTATGATTTTTTTCTCTTGAAAATAAATGCAGTTGTTGATAATATTGTTTTTATTATCATATATAACATTTTTATAACCCTGATGTTGAATTTCTCTTTCACTTGAGTGTAAAGATGGGTAAATTATTGGTATGATCGTGACTGAGGAATATATTTGGCCTGTAGTGCAAAGATGAATTGTTAACTGGTATGATCATGACCATTAAATTTATAATTGAATATCTTTAGTTTAAGTGTAAAGATGAATTGATTAACATGGTTATAATTATTGTTTATATAAATTCTGAAATGATTATATATTTCTTTGAGATATTAATATCTTGAATATCTTTGGCCTGTAGTGCAAAGATGGTCTGTTGATGAATATCGTTGGCCTGTGTACAAAGATGAACTGTTGTTGAATATCTTTGGCCGTAGTGCAAAGATGGATTTATTAGTATGATTATGAACAGGAACTGTGATTTGGTATAACCATGATCTTTGATGTTTCAGGTAAAGACAGGTGATGAAAATATTCTTCGTCCTGGGTGCGAAGAAAAATTTAGAATCACAATTATGATTATGAGTTATTCATATGATTGTGGAAAGGAACTGTTAAGTGATGTTACAGGGATAAAATATTGTTGGTGGATTTTTAACATGGAGAAGATAATAGACTTTATGGTCTATTTGACTCTTCTAATGGATTGCTCGTTCCGCTGCAACTATGGTTGAAAATTTTTATCATCTACCATATGTTCTAAATCTCTGATTTATTACTGTTGAAGGCTATTGATAATTTATTTATCTTTAGTCATGATATTCTTTACTGAGCTAGTTGTGCTCACGTTTCTGTTCACAATTCCTTTCAGGTAATAAGAGTGTAGCTGGGTCGAGCGGGGGTAACAGGGGAATAGAACGGTGGTCATCATTTAGGAGTTATATTTGGTGAATCATCTAGGGTGAAGCGAACCCAACGTTAGAAGGGTGTTTTGCCACTATCATACAAGATGTCTAATGACATACAACCTCGTGTCATCATAAGACAAGATTGTGCTCATCCACTTGCTGAGTATATATACGAGCACTACCTATATAATCTTGGTGTTTGTTTGAAGTATAATTCTCAATTAGAAACAGTGGAGATAATGATAAGTCAAGAGAAGACTCACCATTGAGAAGAATATGATAGCAAACTTCTCATTTTTTTTGGGTCTATTGGGTCAACCAAGGATAATTATGTGGCCATATGATATGTATCATAACCTAGATGCATGGCCTCCCATGTACGAAGGTTTCCTTGAGCACTTCCCAAAGATTCAAATTTCTAAAACAGTTTTTGACTATACCTTTATGTAAGGTGTCATTGTGAGGTGCTGTCCACGGTTGGGACATGTGTCACATTTGGTATATATTTGTATCCAAACTTACAGCATATGTGTTGTTGTATTTAATACGATAATTATTGTAATAAAGTTGTGGTTGTTTTCTGTACCATGTATTTGGCGACTCAGAATGGGTTGGATGGAATGGACCTATTTTGGGGTCATTACAAGTATCATGTTGACAATTTGAACGTTATTGATTTCTGGATAAATTAAATTATAAATCCTTAAAATTTATCCTTGAACTTGTTTTATTGAATTATTATGTCATTGTCATCATCCTCATGCTTATATTGTGATGAAAGTCATCTTTGGCTTACGTGCAGAGATGGACTTGGTATGATTATGACCAGGGATTATTCGGTATAATCATGTCCGTAATGTGACGAATGATGTGGTGAAAGTCTTCATTGGCCTGTAGTTCATTGATGGACAGTTGTTGGTAGATTATGACCAGGGATTATTCGGTATAATCATGACCATTGATGATTACATGAATATCCTTGGCCATGGTGCTTGACAATTTGGACATTCTTAAACTCTAGATAAATTGAATTATAAGTCTTTAAAATTTATCCTTGATCTCATTTAATTGAATGCTTATATCATTGTCATACCAATCAACAGTCCATCTATGCACGTAAGCCAAAGTTGACTTTCATCACAATATAAGCATGAGGATGATGACAATGATATAAGAATTCAATTAAAAGAAAGCAAAGGATAAAATTTTAAAGATTTATAATTTAATTTATCCAGAATTCAATAATATCCAAATTGCCAACATAATACTGCTTTGTGGAGTAAAATTCAAGAATAATATTGTATCAAAAATAATTTGGACAGCAAAGAAATTAATTTTTCTCATGAATAGTACCCGGGTGAATAGTACTTTATGAATAATACCCATGAATAGTACTTTATGAATAGTACCCAAGAATAGTACTTTGTGAATAGTACCCGTGAATAGTACCCCGTGAATAGTACCCCGTGAATAGTATTCCGGTATGAAAAGATCAATAATTATTAAGAATGCTCAGAATAATATTTTTATGAAAAGATACTGGATGAAGCGCAAATATCAGGGATATTCTACTAATTTCACGGAGTATAGAAGCAATACTTTAACAGAATGAGTGTAAAATTAGGAATACGAAACGAAATAATATTTTTCACATACAACAGAGTATGGAAGAAAATATTATTTCTTACGAATACTGAACAAAAATAATATCTCTTACCTTAGAAGAAAACTTGATACTAGAATAGTGAAGTAGCAGACTACTCTTCTTCTTTCTCTCTATAGTTTTTCTCTCTATAATTGCTCTTATGAGTTTTAGTGAATTAGTGAGAATGAAGGAAGAATGAGTTTCTATTTATAGGAAAACATAGTTTCGATAATTGCACGTTTTGAGGCTCGAATTATTACAATATAGTACATTCATCTTTTCTTTTATTTTTAATTTAGTCCTGTAAGTATTATCAATCTTGTACCACCTCCCCTAATAGTACACACATGTAAATCAATAGTTCCATACATGTGAATCAACAGTAAATTTGCATGTAAACTAATAGCAATTAATTGCTCATTTATCCGATTAATTACCCGATTGGTCAATATAACCTCCAAAAATTAATTATTATCGAAATAAATGTCAATTTCCACTAACAATAATAATCCCAACACAATAGAAATATCAATATCATCTTTAATTAACATGAACTTATTCATCATTAATATTAGGCTTAAATATAAATTACTACCCTAAACTATATGTCATATTCCACTTCGATGATCCACCTTTCAATTTTGTCAATCAAATGATTAAACTTTTAATTTTTTCCACTATAGTTCAATTGAATTGCCACATCAGAAATTGATGATATGGCTTGAACATGTGGCAAGTAAATGCTGATGTGTTAAATAAAAAAACTCATTTTATATTTGATTTAAAATATTATATGGAATTATAAGGACAAAGATGTAAAAAAATAACTAACTAACTAAAAAAGTCAAAAAATATTATTACTGACTATCATTAACATCTTAATTTAATTTAATTAATTAATTAAAAAATAACATTAAAAATTTTGCTAGCCATTTTGTCAAATTAAAATCAATTTAAGATGTAACTACGCTTTTTTTTTCTTAATTTAAGAAAACCTACGAATCAACTTACAAATTACCTAGTAAAGACAAAATAAATTCTTAGATAAGCTTCATAGCAGTACACTATCATCATCCCAAGAATCCCACCACCGCGTAGCCGAAGCAAACAACAAACCCACTTTTCGTGATCCATCACCACAAAATTTTCAACATTTGTGAAACCATTCTGAAACTCATAATCGTCGATCGAAAAATCTCTTCGTATCCGTTCGTGGGACTCCGTTTGAAACTCTTAGATCTGGCATCGAAAATTTTTCCTCCTCTATCACCAATTCTGAAACTCACAATCTTCGATCGAAAAATCTCTTCATGTCTTAGGACTCCGTTTGAAACTCCTATATCTGTCACCGAAAATTTATCCTCCTTTATCACCCATCTGGTTAACCAACAATGGGAGCAAACCATAAAAAAATTCAGTCCGCCATATATACATACATATATATCTAGTAAGAAAAGAAATGACTATCTTGTTTTCCCTCTAAATAGGCTTTCCTTTGACTTAATCTTATCCTGGTCTGTAAAGTGATGGCGACAACAATCATCATTTAGACAGTGCAGATCTGAATTATTTACTTTTCACAGTGATGAAGATTCTATATGCGGCAATGATGGATTTCCATAGATCGTATATTTATCGGTGGTGATGATTTTTTTTATTTATTTTATGTATTTGTTTACTGGGTATAGATTTTGGTGAGATTTTTTTCTTTTTATTGGTGTAATGATAGTGATGATGGTTATAGGTTTATGCTATGGAGAAGAGAAAGAAGGACGAGGAGGAAAAATTATGGCAGAGGAAGATGGTGGTGGTGGTGCTGCTGTGGTAGATTAAGCAAATTACTTTGATTGAAAATTTTAAATAATTTTCTCCCATGTTTGATTTTAATAATTTAATTGCTCGTTCAGTTCTGGGTTAGCATTTGATAATTGGTTAATCTAGATCTGCATTTTTTATTGTTCTTTGCTTTGATGAGAAATAAGAGTTAAAAGTGTTATAAAATTATTGTAATAGTTTGACCTTTTTACCCTTGAACATTCAACAAATGTAAAAATTCATTTCAAATAATAATTTTTAATTACACATAGGCACTGATTAGCTTAGTCAGCGATGCCATGTCATCAATTTATGATGTGGCAAGTCTAATGGAATGAAACTGGAAAAAATTAATAGTTCAATTATCTAATTGACAAAATTGAAATGTGAATCACCAAAGTGGAATATGGTCTATAGTTTAGGGTAGTAATTTATATTTAAGCCATAATTTTATAACACTTTTAACTCTTACTTCTCATCAAAGCAAAGAACAATAAAAAACGCAGATCTAGATTAACCAATTATCAAATGCTAACCTAGAACTGAACGAGCAATTAAATTGTTAAAATCAAACATGGGAGAAAATTATTTAAAATTTTCAATCAAAGTAATTTGTCTAATCTACCATAGCACCACCACCATCACCTTCCTCTGCCATAATTTTTCCTCCCCGTCCTTCTTTCTCTTCTCCATTGCATAAACCCATAACCATCATCACTATCATTACACCAATAAAAAGAAAAAAAATCTCACTAAAATCTATACCCAGTAAACAAATACATAAAATAAATAAAAAAAATCATCACCACCGATAAATATACGATATATGGAAATCCATCATCGCCGCATATAGAATCTTCATCACTGTGAAAAGCAAATAATTCAGATCTGCATTGTCTAAATGATGACTGTTGTCGCCATCACTTTACAGACCAGGATAAGATTAAGTCAAAGGAAAGCCTATTTAGAGGGAAAACAAGATATTCATTTCTTTTCTTACGAGATATATATGTATGTATATATGGTGGACTGAATTTTTTTATGGTTTGCTCCCATTGTTGGTTAACCAGATGGGTGATAAAGGAGGAGAAATTTTCAGTGACAGATCTAGGAGTTTCAAATGGAGTCCTAAGAACGGAGATGAAGAGATTTTTCGATCGAAGATTGTGAGTTTCAGAATGGGTGATAGAGGAGGAGAAATTTTCGATGCCAGATCTAAGAGTTTCAAACGGAGTCCCACGAACGGATACAAAGAGATTTTCCGATCGACGATTGTGAGTTTCAGAATGGTTTCACAAATGTTGAAAATTTTGTGGTGATGGATCATGGAAAGTGGGTTTGTTGTTTGCTTCGGCTACGTGGTGGTGGGATTCTTAGGATGATTGAAAGTAGTATGCATACAAGCCAATTATGTATGATGATAAAGCATATACTTTGTAATCAATCTTATTTATTTATTTATTAATAAAAGAATTATTTATGAAGGCATTTATTATCTACATGGTGCTGTTGTAATATGTGATAAACCCATAGTTTTAAGCAATGATTTTAGAATCATGATGAGATCATGCTAATGAGATCTAAATTCTTAGAAAGCTTAAACTAAAATGTTCCCAATCAATGGATTACTAAAAAGGGGATTAGTGAATTCGTATAGATTGGTACGTACGTTGCTTGCTCATTGGATGAGGATGATTGATCTCATGATCATTTGTGTGGAGACACTAAAGCAAGTATGTAGGTGCTTATTAGAGAATGAGTTCACTGAACGTGACTCGCTAAGGAATACCTAATAGAGTTTTACTTGCCTGTCAATAGGAATTCTTGTAGTGATAGTAGTACAAATGATCCTTAGACATGAGATCATCATAGTATCTTATATATAATGAATTACACTTTGACTTATTCCTTAAGACTCTTAGAGTATATCAAAGGGTATACTTGGGTGTAATAAATTATATATGAAGATAATGAATGATCAATAAAGAATCTACCACATCTAGTAAAAGAAGAGAAATGTCCTATGTGATTCGATAAATGACAACCCAGGAATCCTTGGCCAAGGTGGAATAAAATTAGAAAGTAGTTTCTAATTTGCATTCATTAGGAGTTGTGCATTTAGGAATCGAAATATATGTAATTAAATAAAATAAGACTTGACAGTAATTCTATGTCTTATATTTAATTGGGACATTGTATGGTGGAAGAATTGAATTGTACGGTAACTATTAACTCAAAGGTTCTTTTATGATTAATGTTGAAATCTATATTATCTGGAAAGTCGTTGATCGCTAGGGAGGCTTATCCCTATTGTAGAATAAATATTATTTATTTAAATAAATTAATCATTTAATTTATTTATTTAAATAAGATTAGAATTGTTCTAATTGATTTATTCACAACCAGTTTAATATGGAGAATCTAAAGGGTCACACCATAAAAGGAAGAATAATTATTTAAGAAGTTAATGGCATAGTTGTAATAATATGTTAAGTATATTTAATTTAATCTATGGTGATAGAATAAATTAAATAGCTTAATATTTATTATTTAATATTTTAAAAATATTAAATATAAATTAATAAGAGGAGTCTTATTAATATTATTACTGTAACGCCCCCAAAATAGGTCCAATCCATCCAACCCATTTTGAGTCGCCAAATACATGGTACAGAAAATAACTACAACTTTATTATTATAATTGTCGTGCAAAATACGACAACACATATACTGTGAGTTTAAATACAAATATTATCATCTAGACAGTATTCATACTCAATTAAGTCCTCATTATACTTATTGATACACTATTTTACAAAATAGTGAGGACTACAAAAACAACTGTCTTGAACCATCATTCTACACCCCGACTAGTACTCGCTACATTCTCGCCTCAACAAATTATGACTAAGATAATATACAACAAATTATCGTTAGTCTTTAATAGGGAAAAATTTAATATAATACAATAGACAACAAGTTTTAAATCAATATTCGCAGCGGAAAATAATAATTCATAGAAGAGTTACGTAGAGAATGAAATCTACGATTATCTATGAATTTAAAAGCCCATCATCAATATTTTATCCCTGTAACATCAATCAATAAATATCTTGAATCAAATTGTCATCTTTGCACTACAGGCCAAACATATTCATCAGTTGGTCATGTTCATCTCAACACCTGTTCATCTTTGCACTACGGGCCAAAGATATTCATCAGAAATCATTCATCTTTGCACTACAGGCCAAAGATATTCAATTATATCATCATTTAAGACTGAGGATGATGAAAAATATTTTAAAGAAAACGAATCCAGTGAAACAAAATAACAAATATTAAGGATTCGTATTTCAGCTATTCCATGTCCAAAAATACCTCATAAATAATCATAGTGAAGTAAAATTCAAGAATGATCAAAACATGGATACAATCAAAGCTAGTACCCAGAATAGATATTTTGGACGAAAAGAAAAATTTTATTTTTTGGTGAATAGTAACTCGTGAATAGTAACTCATGAATAGTAACTCCGACGTGAAAAGTTCTAAATTTGATAAAAAATTCCAACCAATATTTCGGCATAATGATATTGAAGAAATAATATCATTTTCGAATAAAATAACATCCCTTACCTCGGAAAGACGGTACTTCTGTCTGGAATACTAGATATAGTGCTGAAGGAAACTTGCACCGTATAACAACACTCAAAGTATCAAATACTCACAAGAATACGCTCGATATAGAGAGAGAAATAGAGAGAAACTTGTGTTTCTGGTGTGATTTTCAATTCTAACCTAAGCACCCTATTTATAGGAAAATGCTTATAACACCAAAGCAGAAAATTTAATATAATAATATATATATATATATATATATATATATATATATATATATATATATATATATATATATATATATATATATAAATTTTCAAGCCCACCTTAGAAAATCTGAAATCAGCCACCTTGCACATGTTTATGATGTCCAAAAAAATACAAAAAATATTTTTCTCAAAATAATTAACTAAAACTCCCAAAAATTAATTATTTCAGAACTTCGGAACTTCAATATTTCATAATAAATAGTCCTTTTATCAGAAAATTTGAATCTCACGAGTTTTTATAGGAAATTCAATTCTCTACAACTTTGCAGAAAAAAGTTTTTCTAAATTCCAAACAGAAATTGACCGAAATCTACAAACGGGCGATTTTACAGTCAATAAAAATTTTCGGTCAAGAATTGTGTCCACCAACACACAAAACATGTGTTAATCATTTAATACCACAAAAATACTCTTCCTCCCCATATACTCATATATCCCACATTCATTGTAAAAATATCACCATCAATATATTATTAAAATAATATATTTAAATGAATTATTTTATCAGAAAAAGATAAAATATTAATTTTCAACAATTGTCACATTAAAAATTTTCTCCATCTATATCCACATAAAATTAATATTTTCCTCATCATATAAATCAATAATTAATTATACACAAATAATATTACAGAATCACAGTACTGGCAACCAGGTCGTTCCCAGAAAAGAGGGGGCTTTCCAATAAGGATCTCTCCTTACTGGCGCGCAATTAGATGACCAAACCTCTCCTTAGACAGAACTTTCTTAATATTGCCAATAATGTTATCTAATAATATTATTCAGATAATATGAATTATTGTTCCGATAATAGAAAATACTGTGTAGTGACAATTATTAAAACAACAGTAATATAAAATATCAACGCAGCAATTATTGAATCAATAAAATACAATATTGAACAGTAATTACTGTAACAATTATTGAGTAGTGCCTTCTTACGTAAGAATCAATAATTGGTGCAATACCGTGTGCTACTGTGCAACAACGCGTATTACTGTGTTTTAACCACCGGGTATTCTAACAGTATTAACGGTAACAACTACGCCGTTATTTATAAACAACTTATTTTTGTCGTTTTCTTCATCCAATCGCTTTCCGTTATGAGGTCCACAAAAGACTGCGCCGTCGTACGAATATTCCCCGACAGGAAGAATATTCCACGACTAAACAAATATTCCCCGATAACAATGAATATTTTAGGACCATTTACTTATTTGAAATATTTGCGTATTTTACCCATAACTAACCACATTAATCAAATCAACCCTTACTATTTCAAAATAATAAATAGAGGAATTAAATTTCATTTATTAATAATTTGGGGTCTTACAATTACAATTATTAATATTTTAATTTCTAAAAGAGTATATAATTAATTTAATATAAGTACTCTCATTTATTCCTAATAGGATTAGGAGGAAAAATTAGTTAAAGGAGTTTAATTAATTATCCCTAATAAGATTAGGGAGCCCATTTAATTAAAAGAGTTTAATTAAATAAATAATACCTTATTTTAATTAAATATGGTTACCTGATATCTTTATAAGAGGAGTCTTATATCAGATATCAGATATACGTAATTCTAATAGTTAGAGAGTACACCCCCTTTTTCTATAGAGATAGAAAAAACTAGGGTTTGAGCCAATACACCCTTCTTCTTGAAAATTCTTCTTCCTTGGTGGATCACCTCTAGAGGCCATACACTTGGGTGGCTTACATTGATCAAAGGAAGGAATCTACCCGGAGATTCAAGGAGATCGCGGAGAAGTAGGAGGTGAACTCGTACCTGTGGAAGCTCGTTTCTACAAGGGTATGATTTCATAATTTCTTATTCTTCGTTTAATTAATAATATGCATAAAGGATGATCCGGGTAATTGGTTTGTGAAAAATTTTTAAAATCTGATTTTATTATGCTTCCGCTATTTTTGCAATTTGATTGCTACTTTGATTTTCACAAAACATTACAATGATGATAGTGTACTGCTATGAAGCTTATCTAATAATGTATTTTGTCTTTACTAGGTAATTTGTAAGTTGATTCCTAGGTTTTCTTAAATTAAGAAAAAAAAGCGTAGTTACATCTTAAATTGATTTTAATTTGACAAAATGGCTAGCAAAATTTTTAATGTTATTTTTTAATTAATTAATTAAATTAAATTAAGATGTTAATGATAGTCATTAATAATATATTTGACTTTTTTAGTTAGTTAGTTGTTTTTTTACATCGCTGTCCTTATAATTCCATATAATATTTTAAATCAAATATAAAATGAGTTTTTTTATTTAACACATCAACATTTACTTGCCACATGTTCTAGTCATATCATCAATTTCTGATGTGGCAATTCAATTGAACTATAGTGGAAAAAATTAAAAGTTTAATCATTTGATTGACAAAATTGAAAGGGGGATCATCGAAGTGGAATATGATATATAGTTTAGGATAGTAATTTATATTTAAGCCTAAAATTATTGTAATAGTTTGACCTTTTTACCCTTGGACATTCAACAAATTTAAAAATTCATTTCAAATAATAATTTTTAATTACACATAGGCACTGATTAGCTTAGTCAGCGATGCCATGTCATCAATTTATGATGTGGCAGGTCTAATGGAATGAAACTGGAAAAAATTAATAGTTCAATTATTTAATTGACAAAATTGAAAGGTGAATCACCAAAGTAAAATATGGTCTATAGTTTAGGGTAGTAATTTATATTTAATCCTTAATTTTATAACTCACAATATTTAACAACCAGATCATTCCCAGGAAAGAGGGGGCTTTCCGATAAGGATTTCTCCCTATTGGTGCGCAATTAGGTGACCAAACCTCTCCTCGACAGAACTTTTTAGACATCGTCAATATTATAAATAATAATATGAATAACTTTGTCATCTCAATTATTAATTTAATAATATAAAATATTATGCAGATGATACTATGGCAATAATTGAATCAATAATATGAGAGATATTATGCAGCAATTACTGTAGCAATAATTGAGTATAACTGAGTGACTTCTCACGTAAGCATCAATAATCAATACCGTGTACTACTATGCAACCATGCGTATTACTGTTCTTTTACCACCGGGTATTTCAACAGTTTAACGGTAAAATTTTCGCCATTATTTTTATAAAAAGATATTTCTGTCGTTTTCTAACTACGACAATACTTCCGTTGTGGAGTCCACCAATGATTGTGTCGTCGTACAAATATTTCCTGTTAAAATGAATATTCCCCGACCAATTGAATATTTTATAACAACTTGCTTACTTTACAAAATTTATAAATATTACCCACGATTATAACCATATATCAAATTCACAACATAATATTCAAAAATATATTTTGAGAAAAATAATCTTTATTCATAAAAGTTGGAGTCTTACAAAATATCAGCCAGAGCATCAAAATCAAAAGTTGTTAATGTTGATGAAGTTGCAGAATCATTGAGTTGTTGGAATGCTATTGTTGACTCTACGAGTTCCACCAGAACTAAACAGAACAAGTCTCAGTGACAGTGAGATTACAAAGGTGGAAGTGAAGCAGCTTTGAAGAAGGATTCAAATAGATTAAAGCTTCACTCAATAAAGATGAGAATGCCACTGAAGATGGCAGCTAAGCTAAGAGCCGAGAAGGACAAGAAGATAGCATTCAAAAAAGTGGCAGAGCACAAAGAAGATTCAGAGAGCCACTCTACGAATCACTATGAACCAAAAGCTGAAACAGAACAAGTGCAGAACCATGTCTACAAACCAGTCAAGAAGGGTTCAGGGAATGCTAAGTGCCAGACGAAGTCTACCAAAAGCTCAAACACTTAGCAAACCTAAATGGTGATGGTGCACAGCTAACATCGGATGAAGAAGAGCAGAACAGAATGAAGATCAGCTGCACCAAAGAAGATGTGGTCCAAACTCAAAGCAGAATGCCAAGAGGACCACGCCAAGCTGCTAAGTACTAAAGATGTTTAAGCTTAAAGACATCTTAGCAGCAAGGCACCAGCACCAACAACACCAACAACAACAAGAAGCCAGGGCCTGAGGGGTCCTTATCCGGAGGGACTAAATGAAGTTCCAAGCCTGCTGGGCTTGAAGAGTTCTTAGGGAACAGAGGAGTTCTAAGGCTGCTGGCCTTGAAGAGTTCTTAGTGAACTGAAGTTCCAAGGCTACTGGCCTTGAAGGAATCTTAGTGATTCAGGGTGCTGTCCTTCCTTAGTGGAAATCCTGTTAGTTGAAAGTAGAAGAGTGGATTAGGAGCTTGAGTCTCTGAACCACTTAAAATTTCTTGTGTCATTTACTTTATTAATTTATATTATGTACCTAACTGCTATAACTGCTATGCATGCATTAACTGCTTACAACTTAACTAACTCTAAGAATAATGTATGTATAACAATGTATGTATGATTATGAATATATCAATGAAGGGGGTCTTTTACTTATTCTGCTGTGCTTGAAAAGATTCTTATGTTTGTCATATGCTAAATCATTAGCAATACAAAATAAACAAAAAAAGTATTTGAAATTAAAAGGATCTATTCAACCCCCCCCTTTTAGATCTATTGTGTGCCTACTGGGAACTAACAGAATGTCTTTGGCCGTAGTATACTGACAGACAATTGATTGGTATGATCATGGCCATTGGTTTTATAGTTGAATATCTTTAGCCCGTAATGCAAAGATAGACAACTGATTGGTATGATCATTGTTATTACATTTGAATATCTTTAGCCTTTGGGGTAAGGATATTGAGTAAACGTTCTATTAAGCCTTTGTGGCAAGGAGAAACTGTTGTTTTACATGATTATAAATATGAATTGTGAATTTAATTATAATCTTTGGTGGTTTAGGTGAAGACAGGTGATTAAAGTTCTCTTTGTCTTGGGTACAACAAAGAACTGTTGATGAGTATTACAAGGATGAAATATTAATGATGGACTTTTAATTTGGAGATGATAGTAGACATTATGTTCTACTTGACTCTTCTAATGGATTGTTGAATCCGCTGCAATTATGGTTGAAAATTTTTATTATCTACCATATGTTCTAAATCTCTGATTTATTCTGATGAAGGCTATTGATAAATGAATTATTTTAGTCATAATATTCTTTACTGGGCTATTTGTGCTCACTCTTTTGCTTCACAACTCCTTTCAGGTATTAAGAGTGTAGCTGGGTCGAGCGGGGATAACAAGGGAATAGTGTGATGGTCCGAGACTGTGGAAGTTTCTCAATACATTATAAAATTGCATGACATGCAATATATAATTGTATTGAGGACCTAAGATGGGTGTGTCATATATTATACGTCACTTAATAATTGATTTTGGTGAACAACAATAGGGTGATGAGAACCCGACTTTGAAAGCGTCAAAAGTGCACCTCATTAGAATGAACATGATAGTAATCTTCTTGTTCTTCTTTGGGGTCTTGAAATATTTGCTGCTGTATTTTATATGGCATTGTAATAATTTGAGTTTGGATATTGTCTATGAGATAATATTTGTATTGAAACTCATAGTATATGTGTTGTCGTATTTTACACGACAGTTCAAAAGTTGTATAAATGAAGTTGGTATTTGAATTATGTACCGTGTATCTGGCGACTCAGAATGAGTTGTGTATACCTATTTTGGGGGCGTCACACGGTCGCGCTGTCTATCAGTTTTAAAATCCAATTTTTTATGTTTTCTGATGTTTCGAGCATGTTAGTTTGACTTGAGTATGTATGAAAATATGTTTGACATATGATCCAGGATTTCTTTGCATGACATGAGTTGTTTTAGTTTCCTTAAAGCTTGGTTTAGTAGCATTTTGTTGAATAAAATTTAGAATTCTAAAACCAAACTTGATGAACCTTGTTTCTATTGAGTTCTGACCTTTTTAGCATGTGTATGTGGCTTAGTTATGTATACAATTGAGTATGAAATGTGGATTCAAAGTTGCTTTGCATGTTTAGTTTGGTTTAACATGAGATTTTCAAGAAAAAACTTAGAAGTTTAAAAACCAACTTTGTTGAAAACTACCCTACTTGCATTCTGATTTTTTGAGCAATCATAATAGGACACTTTACACCTCTAAGCATGACTATTATGTTCACCCATCTAGATAGGCATAGTATAGACTATTTAAGCATGATTCAAAATGAGTTTTCAAGAGGTAAACTTAACTATGTGTAAATAAGATGTTTACATGCGAGCATGTGTATTAAAGGTTGCTTGGTACCTTTATGTGGTTTGATGATTAACATGATTATCCCTTTGTGGAATGGTTTCATTTAACCTTGTCGAAATAGAAAGGTTTCCAAATAAAACCATAAAATTGAAGTAAAACTTGAAATGGCCATAGAAGAGACCAAACCTAACCCAAGACCTCTTAACATGTGTATTTGATATGTATCAGTGTCATGGTATGCTAAGTAGTAATCAAAGTAAACTCAAACTAAAATTCAGTACTGGTTTTGACAAGGAGCAACGCGGCCGCGCTGTATGTCAGTTTTGACTAACAGTTTTAAACTGAAATATGAACCTTGAAGCATGTTTTTATTAATATCCTAAGTTATAAAACAGAGTCTAAATGATGTTTTAAGTGTTCATTGGTGTAGTGGTTATATAGAATCAAGAATTTCCAAAGTTATAAAGGGTTTCTAAATAAGCTTTCAAAAGCAAAGTCAATGGTGATTACGAAACTACATGGTTTGATAGTGTGCTAATATGTTGTGTGATTATATAACTAGGATAAGACTTAATGTATTTGCCTAACATACGTAATTGAGTATGTCTAGGATTGTTGGTTTACGTATCGAGCTTGTATAACTAATGAATTTATATATATACATAACTATGATAAAATAGGACCTAGTGGTGACGTTAAGTTATTAGACTGTAAATTACGAAAAAGGCAAGTTCTTTAACTTACGCAACTTTGGATATTGTGCAAGTTTTGAATTGTTGTTATATCAACCATATATACACTGAGCAAATATCTGTACTTGTAAAAATTCGTATTCATATTCTAAAATTTGATTTAAATTATATTCTTCGAAGTATGTTGCAAGCATTGAACTTATATATTGTTCCTAAATGCATTGTTAAAGCGGTCTAAGCCATTCGATTCGGCTAGACTAATATCATGTGTTAGAAAGCTATCCAAATCAATTGCATTGGTGCAGACTCTTATAATCAAATAAGATGAACAACCCTCTTAGAAGGGGAAATTTTACATTGTCGGGAGACCGACGTGCACACAAACAACATGTCTAAATATTATGCATAATGTTGGGTACTTTGGGCTGATCACCTATTATACTTTGTTTTTATTGAATTATCAGTGAAATACTGTTAATTCTAGTAGGAGTTCTTGGTCCATAGTGATTACTCAGTGTTAATTTCTTTAACTTTAAATGTTGAAACCTTTGAATTTCGTTAATAATCTTTCGGTCCATAGTGACTTTTATTTCAATTCAAAGGACATATTTGGAACTGTTGATACTTCTTTGAGCTATCATTTACCGTTATACCTTTGAGATTATGAACTTATATTATACTTGTTCACCCTTCTTGTTATATTACTTGCTAGGCAAATTTGTTGTTCATTCTTGCTTTCCTTAAACATTTCAGTTAAGGTAGAACAGGGAAGTACCTTAGGAAAAGATAAGGGAAACGGCAAGGCTATGGAGTAACTTTAGATCCCTATTGTGACACCTCCAAATTCGGGTACTTCAATTCCCATGAAATTTGGTGTTCACTATCCAAACATCATGTATCTATCTATCCATAATAAATGAACAACCATAAATAGATAGAAATAAATCATCTCCTTATGGAGTTACAACATCTGAATGTAAATACATCAATCCTAGGTCATACTAATCTTATATATCAAATAAAGAAGCATAACAATTAATAAGTCTTACACAACATTAACATAAGTCTGAATCATAAATATCTCAAATAAACAACAACTCTTCATCACTTGTTGACTTTGCCTTTGCCTTTGCTAGAAGAAGGTTCGTTGAACCTTTCGTTCTTAACTGCAATGTTATTGTTACGCAAGAGTGAGCACGATAGCCCATAAGTATAATAATATAACAATAAAATAATAACATGCGAGTGAATCAAAGACTTCTGAAATAAGAAACTCAACTTTTGAATCAAGAATGAATAATAAGAATCAAAAGACCTTCTGAGGGTCATAAGACCTTGAACTACGTCCTAGGTTGTCAAGTGTTTATACTTGAAACCTTTAACGGTCATAAGACTATGGACTCTTCTTCTCGTACTTAGGGGGATCAGCCCTTAGTACCATATTGTGCACAATATCTTAACGCTAAAGCATAAGTAATCCCCTATAACAGGGTTGTTCACGTCAGTTTGACATTAGAGTCTGTACCAAAAGAAGTTTAGTTTGGATAAGCTTAACAATGATTCTGAATTTTTGAACGTTCATCAACTCTGGACTAGTTGAATCAATAAGGGTTCGCTAGTCTTATAAGGTTCAACAATAATTGATATTCAAGTTGAATAATAAAACTCAAGAGGTATACAATCGAATAAGTATTGTATAACAGGAATCATGCTTTTGAAGAATGATAATATCTAATATGAAATCTTGAACTTGAACAATAATAAACAAGATAGAATAAAGAACTTGCTTTATATAAAGAAACAAGGTTTAGAAACTTGCCTCGTGCATAGACTAAACGATTACTACTCCCGTTCACCACAAGTCCTACACACATACCATATGTATTCACGACATTCATTAGTTACATTAATACTAACCTTATAGGTTTAGTTCCCTCTTTTAATACAACTTGTTAACTTGATTTAAATTCTGCTCATTACCATCATTCACATATACATGACTGAAATCTTAAATCTTAAGTTTAAACAACATCATATCATCTCATGGACATCATTTTTTCTTGACGTGGTTTATCCAGTTACAAAACATAGCAGTTATAAGGTCACAAGACATTTTCTAATTTATTTTTATAATTCTCTTATTATATTGTCCATTAGTCACATTTTTACTTAATTATTTAATATAAACTCCACTTTATTTAACAAATCATTACCCTTCTAATTTAATTACTTAATTAAATTAAAATATTTTTACTCTCTCACTATTATTATACTCTAATAAATTATTCCATAATAATTTCCATCGAATATTTATTTTATTCCATAAATATTTCAACTAAAATATTTATTTTATTTGATAAATATTTTAATAATAATTTCTATCGAATATTTATTTTATTCCATAAATATTTCAACTAAAATATTCATTTTATTTTATAAATATTTTAATAATATTTTCCATCGAATATTTATTTTATTCCATAAATATTTCAACTAAAATATTCATTTTATTTGATAAATATTTTAATTGATTAATTAATTTTTATTTTATTTTATTTTATTTTTGCCCGCCGGGGCGGGGTAATTTAGCTTAGTAACGGCCGCCAGGGCGGGGTTACCCAGATTCAGTTTCTGCAGTTCGCGAAGAACACAGAACAAGACCAATTTAGGTCAAAATCTCATACAAACAATGAATACAGTTTCAACCATATGTTCTAAACTTGCAGTTCGTGAAGAACACAGAATAAGGCCAATTTAGGTCAAAACTTCACATACACAATGAAAACAATTTCACCCATACGTTCTAAACTTAACAGAAACATTTAATGATATTCTTAGCACACTTATAACATCTTGAGTCACGTAAACAACAAGATTTAAAGCCATAATTTTCATGTTCTTGCTATTTTTCAAAGTTTCGTCAAATTTCATGAAATCACAAATCATAGATTCGTTATAACACCAAATCAGTCCGTTTAAGTTTCGTTCTTTTCGTTTTTACATGTATAAACATAATCAATTATCAATTCACCGATTAACATACAATTAAGGCACTAATTTTTGTACTTATGGGCCACATTCAAACATTATTTCTCTTTAACCTTCAATATTCCAACTTAATCTTAATTTCATGGATTAATTACTCTAAAACACATATAAATCATATATAATTGAATTATACATGTTAATTAACATATACAACATCATAGATTTAACAATTAGCCATGAAAATTCAATTACAGAAAACTAAAAGCCAATTTTCATGAAAAGTTTCTACGTAAGTAAATTAAAAGCTTAGCTTAGAGAATTACCCTTAATTCTCTGTTAAGATTGCTAAAGAGTGGAAGAAACTTCTTAATTCTCCCATTCCTTCTTCAATTCTCTCAAACTCTCTCTTTTCTCTCTGTAATTTCACTGACTTCGATTTTAGGAAATGAGAATGCGTAAAAAGAAAAAGGACCGATATATGCGCGCACAGATAACTAGCACAACATGGGTATTAGTTAAGCGCATCATGGCTTAACTGATCCCATGTTCTTACGACCATGTTTGGCTAGAACATTAATTTCCTTTTCCAATTTATTTTAATTAGCTTATTATTATATAGTTTATTTGTCACACTTTAATTAATCAAATAATATTATTTAAACTCAAATAAATAAAAGGCAAAATTACTTATTAAATTAAATCATCACATAATTAAAATTCTCATTTATTAATTATGTCAAATCATTAAATCTCTAATTAATTATTAAATTAATTAGAATAACATTATGCTTATTAAATAATTCATTTAATCAATTAAGCTCAATTAAATACATACTTTGAATAATAAATTCTCCACATTAATTTAATCAATGTAACACGTATAATTAAATTAATCTACATCAATTTCCTCAATTAATTATTTAGCCCAATAATTAAATCATCGAAAAATATTTATTTAATTCATTAAATATTCAAATTAAATTATAAAAATCTCGTTCGTCACACCTATGCTAGAAATTATTATTATTATTATGTTGTAATAAGACTTATTTAGCGTTTTGTATTAAGTTATATCTGGATTTAAGTTATGTAATTTGATAGTAATGGTTGCGACACTTAGGACAAGAATATTTATATTATATCAATATAAACTATTCTATTATTTCGTTGTTTAAGTTATTGGTATATTAGAGCGTGAAGCACTAGATTCGAGATAGAGGTATCTGAATCTGGGGACGTCATAAGGATGATCACCATGTGATCTTCTATTGCATTTGTTCCATATATTGTAGACCATAACAGCCAAACAGAGCTTCATGATGTGAGAGGTCATATAATCCATCCGAGTAAATTGTAGGTGATGAATCAATTGATCCCAACTAAAATGAATCCCAAATCATCCATAAAAGTCAAAAATCGTTCTCAATATAAGCTTAGACATATTGCATTCAAAGAAAAGGTGAACAAAAGATTCAGCTGCTTGATTACATAGGCAACATGTATCAAGGGGTCACAACACCAGCCTGTTATGCTAAACCAGCCAAAGAAAGAAAAAAAAGCGAGGAACCTACAAATTGTGCAATACCAATTTATACCAAGGGACAGAAGCACTTGAGTTGTGATTGGTAAACCAGATAGTAGAAGCTTGAACACTTGATTGACCTGCCCAAAGGATCTGATCCTGTCTATAAGAAGGCAAAGGAAGGAAGCAACCTTTCTTTCATATGCACAAGACCAATGAAATTGGAGGTAGTGGGGTTCCAAGAGCAATTCTGGATGATCGCATTCACTTTGGCATTAAATGGCAAATCGGAATGAGAGACAGTACGGTCAAAACGGTGTCAGGCAAGAGGGAGCTTGTCCAACCAAGGATCCTGCCATAAATTGATGAGTTGTCGATTTCTAACTTTTTACTCAATAAAGTTAATAGCCAAACTTCTAAGATTCAGAACCTTACGCCAGATCCAGGAAGTATCCGACGGGATTGGAGTAGCCCAGAAGTTATGCTTCAGTAGCAAAGTTTTTTGCACCCATTCAGCCCTAAAGGATGAACCATTATAGTTAACAACCTGCCACATGTGGTATAGATTCTGGGCTTTGTTCCAGTCTTCCATTTTTTTTAGCTCCAACCCACCTTCAGAGAATGGGAGGGTAACTCTAGCCCAAGCAATTTTAGAACCATACTTATCAAGAGTAGAACATTTCCACAAGAAACGAGAGAGAAGCTAATCAATTTGCTTAATGATAGACTTTGGCAACAAAAAATAAGTTGACCAATAAGATTGGATGGCAAATAATATAGATCTGATTAATTGGAGCCTATCAGCGTATGAAAGAAAGCAATTAGCCTAGGATCTGATTCTAAGAGTAATTTTTTGAATAAGGGGAACACAATCATGAGCAGTTAGTTTGGAAGAAATCAAAGGTAGGCCAATAATTTAACTGGCAACTAGTGTATGAGTTACCACTTTCATTATAACATCTCTTTCTATTTAATGTGCTTATTGGGAGTGTGAAAATTACAAAAAAAAATGTATCTAGATAATTAAATGACATGAAAAAGATTAATTGTTGAGATCATAGAAAAGTAAAGAAACTTCAATTAATAAATAATAAAAAGGATAATTTAGATAAAACAAAAACTTATTAATCAGCATGTCTAAAGGTAGTACTATAAATTAGCAAAATGCAAACCATTTCTTTATTTGCTGATGGTCTCGATTTGAGCCTAACGAAAGAACTTATCCATTTCACATTTCCCATTATTAAGTGTGTGTGTGTGTATATATATATATATATATATATATATATATATATATATATATATATATATAGGGTCCTCATCCGTGGTAACCTGTTGTCATAGACATTATTTCAACAATCATGATCTGAGTCGTTGATCAAGATAACAAAAGGCTGAGAATAATCCTAATTTTTTTATGCCACTAGAGGCTATAGCGGCAACAAGATTGGTTCTAGCGACAGTCCAGTTTACCAAAATGCTTTCTTGGCTTGGACTTACTTGACGCAATAAGCTCTAGAGGAAGGGGATTTGGCTTTTTTAGGTAGCATTGGGAGGTAATTAGAGTTAGTTACACTACGTAATCAAGCATATCAACTTTTTGGTCCTTTATGGACTTCTATACCCAAATGTCATTATCATAAGGATATTATAAAAGTACAAATTTTAGTTTCCTCCAATATATCAAAAACTTAAACATTTATTTTATTTGTAAGTTAATTTATGAAATATTAAAATTTTAAAAGTAACAAATATAATAATAAATAGTTTAAATAAAATTATTGTATAGTAATTAATATGATAATATTTATTACATAATATAATATTTAACCATGTTTCTTTTCGAGCTTAGCAATCACACACACACACACACACACACACACACACACATATATATATATATATATGGTAACCGGTTGTCACGGACACTATTCTAGTAACCATAATATTAACCGTTGATCGTCATAATAAAAGGTTGAGATTAAAAACAATTCAATCCATGCCGCAACAACTTGTAGCGACAGTAATATTCTTCCTTGAAATAGCGAAAATTATGTTGGTCAGAAAACCGATCACTAAACACGCGCAAGTATACGCGGTCTAACAAGTAATACAGTGATAAGGAGAGTGTCGTACCCACGAGGAACTATCACTAATATTTACCAAATACCGACTTTGTATCACTTAAGTCTTATTCGAATAGCAAACTAATAGAAGTGTGATTAATCTATATATAACTAATTATCAAAATAAGTAAATGGATAGCGAATGGTATCTAAGGTGCTACAAGCTAAGGTCATAACTTCACCCCACACAGGCATTTTGTCAAACACCTGATGTGCTATGCTTCATCAAACTTCTTACCCTTTTTTCTTTGGTCTTAATGGTCAGACAGTTTGTCGACCGAAAACATACAAGTGCTCATACACCTCTGTCGAGGTATGTACAAACATATCCTCTCTAAATCCACCCGATAGGGAATAGTACAGAAAGGAACGTCCAAGCTAGGTGATAATCCTACACATGTCTATGTGAATTAACCATAACAAGGATTTAAGCATAAGTTCTCAATTAGGCCACATGTGGTGCACAGATATATGTCTATTCTACACACAACTTATGCAGTCGAAATAAATCGACAACTCATAATCACATGTCAATATATTAAGGTGTAAATCTACAATCCCTCTTTCAAAATTATATAAATTACCAAAATCATCACTAATGTCTTAGCAAGAATCATTTAGCATGAATATATTAAACCAAACCATATGGTGTCAACCAAAGAGATAAGACATTCAATTTAAATAACAAAGGGTTCCATTATAACCTTAGAGCTTATACTTAGTTCATAGCTCTTGAACAAAATATAAGTAGCAATAAAGACAATATTTATTGATTACAATATCAGAGGAAATAAATGGATAAGAATAAACTATATTTCCGTCTCCACGAATTTCGCTCCTTTCAAGCTTTCCAATCCGTATTTCTCACTGCTCTTGTTGCTCTAAGGAATCCCAAACTTCTCCCTAAACTACCTAATCTATATTTACAGACATTATCTAAGAGATAGAGAGAGATTATAAAGCTATTTCCCAGTGGGGGAACTATCTAATTTATTCTGTTCGATTGTCTCTCACAGAGGCTAGCTTTGCATATATATATATATATATATATATATATATATATATATATATATATATATATATATATATATATATATATATATCAGATGCCTCCAAGCTAGGTTAAAATAAGCTCTTTAGTGCCTGGGAATCGGAGGTCGCGCTGCGGCGCGAGGAGTACAGCTTAGGGTGGCGCTGCAGCACCACATCATCACCAAAGATACCGGAGGTCGCGCTGCAGCGTGAGTCCATGAAGGAACTGGGGCGCTGCAGCGCCAAGATGACGTCAACCTGGACAAGGGGGTCGCGCTGCTGTGCGAGCTTAAAGCTTGGAATCCGCACTACAGCGTTGATGTATAGAAAATGACCGTTTTGCCCCCTGAAAGCTAGAAAAGACAGATTAAGCCCTGCAACACATCGGTTAAGCAAAATAATACTATAATCATATAAAAACTATATAAAGTCTACGAAGATCAGGCAACTATTTAAGCAATAAAGTATCCGATTCGCGAATATAAATTCCACTCATCAAATACCCCCAAACTTAAGTCTTTGGTTGTCCTCAAGCAAACTATCTAACACAAAAATAACAATAGTAAATCAACATGCAAAAGAAAAATAAAACTGTATACTAGCCTCATGGCTTCTAAGCTTAATCATAGTTACTCCCAGAGAACAGGGCAAACACAGATATGAGTACGGGTTCATTCAATTTCAAGCATAAGATTGTATTTGATCCATTCTATGTGTGTGTGTGTGGAGACCAACCATCCTAATTAAGCATAGGTCAAAAGAAACTCATATAATCGATTGCAGATACCAATATGCTCACTTAGTAACTTAAACATTCAACAAGCATTAAGAATGAGACACAAATGCAGAAAAAGATCAAAAGGCTATGGCATGAAGACAGTAAAATCTGACTCGGACAGTCCTTAATTATCTTAGGCTATTCAGAGCTACTCATTAATGAGCTTTTGATCAATGACTCCTAAGTCAGATGATTTTAGGGCACTAGGTGAAGAACACCCCTATGAATCTAATAACTCGAGCAGCAAAGGCCACGTAATCAACATAAGCCAAATGAGACTTTACGAAATCCAAAGATTATTAGGTGAGTGCATTTTATGCTCCATCTCAACATCAGTCCTACGTTTATGGGCGAATGCGTTTCACGCTCCATCTCGACCAACCGCAAGACTTTCGATATTCATTTTGTTTTCTTCTTCTTCTTTATTATTATTATTTTTTATATGTAAACATGCAAGAACCCAAGATCTGAAACTGTATAAGCATCAAAGTCATTTATTACCTTGTAAAAATGAAAGTATATAAGAGTGAACATATTCTCAAAGCAATAAACACGCAAACTAAATTCAAAATATAACTAGTTAAAACAGTTGGTCAGTGCTTGCTAAGAAAGACGGATCAATAACTGTCTCAACTTATCAACTAAGTGTTTCCCCTAGCTCACACATGCTTGACACGACTCTAAGAGATAGACATAATCACTTGGCACTTTTCATTAGCCACAATCAAAAATTAATGATTTATATTAAACCCTTGCATAATAACAGCTCAAATAGGGTAATAAAGCCATTAACATGGCATAAGCATACAAATCTGTATAAGCCCCAAAAAGATGGCTATAAACCAAACAAACATGTTGATAATAATCAAAGTATCCATACATAATAATATCAAAACATAATAAACCAACGGCTAATAAAGCCCAAAATGATGTCCAAAACCACAATTCATACATGACTGCACTACAATACCGATAAAAACATAAGCAAAATACTAAGATGGCAACCTATCATGGAAATAAACAGAATAAAATAGATAATGAACCATAATATCCCCAAACTTAAGATGAGCAATGCCCTCATTGCTAAGCATATATCAATCAATACAAGAGGGCTTCCCTGAAGTCTGGTCACTCGGCATCAGCATCATCCTCGTCAGCTTCGACGGGCGGTGATGATGGAGGGCATGGTGGGAAAACAAGAGGCTCTGGGAACTGGAATGGCGTGAACTCAGCATCCTCGCTACTATACACAGTGTAGATGCTCTGCATCGTGTTGACCAGCTCAGCCTGATACTACATCATGATGTCCTGCCTCTGGGCAACCGTTGCTATGTGCCTCTGCTACCTCTGAGCATTGGCGTCTTGTTTCTGATGTAGAAGGGTCAAGGATGCCATAATCTCGGCCAACAGTCCTTGTGAAGCTGGGCCTGCGTCTGGTGGCTGCGAGTGCTCGACCTCTGATGTAGGAGGTGGCTCAGTAGGTGACCCGTACCCTTCGCCTCTAACATGTGAAGCTACCCCGTCCCATACATTGAAGCGTGAGATGATTTTATGGTCAATGGTTGACATGGGCGGCAAAGCTATCTCTTCTAGTCCCCAATGCATACCTGCCCTTTTGCACAGCCGTGTGATCAAGGATGGATGTGAAAGTCCTGCAGAGGTGGCACTCTTGATTGCCTTCAGGATGGACTCATGAATGAGAACTTCGATATCCACGTCCAGACCCGTGATAATGACAAATAATAGGATCACTCTATCCTTAGTCACGTCGCTCAGGTGATGAGTCGGGATCATATTGGCACATACAAAACTGAACCATGCCTTCCCATAGTGACTGAGCGTAGAATGCGGGAAACTGGTCCTCTCACCCGTCATGTCATTTATTTTCCATGTTGTCCAGGGCTTACAGAGCCTCGTAACAATATCATCGAGGTCATAGATGCGAAGTCCCGGCTCCATATAGTCCCTACCCTCATAGCTAGGCGTCACGAATAGAGCATTGATGGCTTGGCTACCAAACGCCACTGATCACCCCTGACTTGAACAACAGCAGGACCTTCGGGACTGGCATTTGCATAGAACTCGCGGACCACAGATACGATGGCCGACTCGGGTGGTTTTGTGAAGTGCACCCACTGGCATCCCAGGATCATGGCCGCCAGCTTGCCATCCTTTGTTTTATCAGGCCTCAACCCCCGCTCAGGAATCAAGTTTCGTTGGGCAAAGGAGTTCTTGTACCGTTTCCACGCCTCTTCGCTAACAAATTTTGCGTTGTCCCAAGCTTGTGGTGCTGCGGACGAGGAACTTTCGACGCTAAGTCGTTGCCTCTTTTATGCCATTTCAGAATTCGCAGTTGGTTTGAACAAAAACAGCCCCTAAGCAATGCCACTCTTTGTAGAAACAGCCCTTAAAGAAATGGTCAACTAATCTCCAATGAAACCCACTGATTTTTAGCCTAAACAATCAAATTTTTCTATCAGGCAATTTATCAAACACCTTGTGTGCGCTCTTAAAACCAAACTAGATAGCCCTTTGCTTGTGAATGCTCTATCCAGATTTTTCGTCAGTGAAAATCACCCCAAATCACAGAGAGAACCAAACCCAAACAATTACATCAACTATTGTTTATGATTGAATGAAAACCATAAAAATACCTTAATGGAGAACACTATCTGTAGCAGTCCTTCGAAGAATGGATTCCAAATAGTTTATTTGTGAGCTTGGAGCCAAAAATTGGATGCTGTGAGCAACGGATTGGAAAGCTTTGGTGAATGAGGGGCACTGTTTGGGTTACTTGGGCTATATGGTGCTTAGACTGTCGAGATCTATTTGAGAGAGAAGGGAGGCGTAGTGGCCTAAAACTACTGGCCTTAATCTGTTTTTAAAAATAAAAACACGATCCTGACGCTGCGGCGCGAGCTTTTCTCTGCTGGGAGGCACTGCGACGCGAGAAAGCAGTAGCTTGTGGCGCTACGGCATGAGGCATAGGGCAATTTGCTGGCGCTGCAGCGCGAGAATGCAGTAAGAGTGGATTTTTGGTGGCGCTGCGGCGCGAGGTACCCTTTGTTACTTGGCGCTGCAGCGCGAGGTATAGAATTTAGATAGTGAGCACGGTGTTGCGGCGCAAGTTCCAGTGTATATGTTGGCGCTGCGGCGCCAGCCTTATATCTGAGTTTTTCCTGCACAAACCAAGCCATGGATAAGATAGTATACTATAAAGGCAAAGATACAATATTAAAAACCACCTAACCACTATATATACAATACCACATACAAAATAACATGATGCCTCTTTCTTATAGTCATAAAATGAATATGCATAGGAGAATAAACATTGCATAACTAATCCTACTGGCAACTATGTTAACAACTAAAAGGAAAAGACACAATGTAAACTAGACATAAGTAAAGAAAAACAGAGAAATTAATACTGAGATGGGGTTGCCTCCCCACCAAGCGCTTGTTTTAAAGTCGTCGGCTTGACTATACCATTGTCGTTCAATCCGGCTCATAAGCGAAAATGACCATTTCATGCCACCTATTAGTCAATTCCTTTAAATTTATGGTAGACATGGATGATTGGCCATCCCCCTTTTCTTCACCCATCGGCACGAAGACATAAGTAAAGAAAAACAGAGAAATTTATGAGGTTCGCCATTCGAACCTCATTTCTCTCTATAAAGTTGGTGAGGAGCTCTTCAAGCCTTTTCTCTTCTTCTCGTGTTGAGTATTCAGAAAAACTCTCATTGGGTTGAGATGTCACCTTATATTGCGGCGGAGACTGATATTCAAATTGATTCGGATAGGAGTAATTCGGATCATGATACTGCTCGTGACTGTAGTCCCAAAAGTTTGGATAACCCTGACAGTTTGGATGATAGTAAATCTGTTCAATGTCAGCTTGATCCTGACAGTAGGCAGACTGAGTGGACTGACACTCAAGATTGTCAGAAAACCTCAAGAGATTTGAAATGTGATCTTGCAATCGCTCAAGTCCTTCTTCCAATCTTGGTTGTGTCGTCCTCTCAAACGGCCATTGATAACAATGATTTTCCATAACCTGTAAGCTTAAAAACAAAAAGGAAGATCAAACAAATAAAAGAAATATATATTTGTTCAAATTAAGACTCAATTGACTTAAATCATTATTGAACAATATTAGAATAATAGGTCCCCGGCAACGGCGCCAAAAACTTGTTGGTCAGAAAACCGATCACTAAACACGCGCAAGTATTCGCGGTCTAACAAATAATACAGTGATAAGGAGAGTGTCATACCCACGAGGAACTATCACTAATATTTACCAAATACCGACTTTGTATCGCTTAAGTCTTATTCGAACAACAAACTAATAGAAGTGTGATTAATCTAGATATAACTAATTATCAAAGCAAGTAAATGGATAGCGAATGGTATCTAAGGCGCTACAAGCTAAGGTCAAAACTTCACCCCACACAGGCATTTTCTCAAACACCTGGTGTGTTATGCTTCATCAAACTCCCTACCCTTCTCTCTTTGGTCTTAATGGTCACGAAAGTTTGTCGACCGAGAACACACAAGTGCTCATACACCTCTGTTGAGGTATGTACAAACATATCCTCTCTAGATCCACCCAATAAGGAATAGAATAGAAAGGAATGTCCAAGCTAGGTGATAATCCTACACATGTCTATGTGAATTAACCATAACAAGGATTTAAGCATATGTTCTCAATTAGGCCACACGTGGTGCACAGATATATGTCTATTCTACGCACAACTTGCAGTCGAAACAAATCGACAACTCATAATCACATGCCAATATATTAAGGTATAAATCTACAGTCCTTCTTTCAATATCACATAGATTACCAAAATTATCACTAATGTCTTAGCGAGAATCATTTAGCTTGAATATATTAAACCAAACTATATGGTGCCAACCAAAGAGATAAGACATTCAATTTAAATAACAAAGGGTTCCATTATAACCTTAAAACTAATACTTAGTTCATAGCTCTTGAACAAAATATAAGTAGCAATAAAGACAACATTTATGGATTACAAAATCAGAGGAAATAAATGGATAAGAATAAACCGATTAAGCCCTGCAACACATCGATTAAGCAAAATAATACTATAATCATATAAAAACTATATAAAGTCTACGAAGATCAAGTAACTATTTAAGCAATAAAGTATCTGATTTGAGGGTATAAATTCACTCATCAAATTACCAAAAAGTCTTCCAATCCAACTTACCTGCAGCTACAAGTTGTAGCGGCAGCGCAATTCATATTTAATAACTTTTGTCTTGTCCCATAACATTAGTCACTTGTGTAAGATTCTATTTGATTATTTATTATATAGAATTATTTATTTAATTATAAAATAAATAATCAAATAGAATCTTCTATCAAATAAAATAAAATAAAATATTTTTATTCTATAATTTTATTTAATAGAAGATTATATTTAATTATTTATTTTATATTCAAATATTTTATTTGATATTTTCATCTATTTTCTATCAAATACAATTATAAAATCAAATATTTTGTTCTATTTTCATCTTTCCATTTTTTTTAGAACAAGACAAGGTGGGAAATTTAAAAAAAAATAGAAGATTCTATTTGATATTTATTTTATATCAAATAAAATATTTTTATTTATAATTTTATTTAATTGAAGATTCTATTTGATTATTTATTTTATAATTAAATAAAAATATTTGATTATAAAATAAATAATCAAATAGAATCTTATACAAGTGACTAATGTTATGAGACAAGACAAAAGTGATTGCATATGAATTGCACCGCAGCTACAAGTTGTAGCGATATGTAAGTTGGATTAGAGGACTTTTTGGTAATCTTTGTTGCCACAAGGAAGAATAGTACTGTCGTTACAAGCTGTAGCGGCAGAGATTAATTTATTTTTAATCTCAACCTTTTATTATAACGATCAACAATTAAGATCATGGTTGTTAGAATAGTGTATATGACAACCAGTTATCATGAATGGGAACATATATATATATATATATATATATATATATATATATATATATATATATATATTTCAGCAACCAACTTATATATATATATATATATTTCAGCAACCAACTTCTCGATCATGATAATAAATGACTGAAATTAAGTGTAATTAATTCTCTGCCGCTATACCTTGTAGCGATAATGATAATCACTAATATTTGCTCAAAATACCCTCAACCCATACTGCTACTGCAAGCTGTTCTCCTCTCTCATATACTCCATATATATAATGTTACCAAGTTACTTGCCAATTGCCATAATATTGTTTTATGTTTCTTGTCATGAATATTAATGTAAAGGAAGCAATTTTGCCAAGTATATATACATGGCTGCATACTTTGACACTTAAGCCAATTTAAGCCATATTATTTATCCTTTACTTTTTTAAAAATAAATTTTTGAGGGAATAAATTATAAAATTATTATTATTAGTATTTTTAAGAGATGAGAAATTTATACATTATATCAAAAAAATTATTATTAAAATTGTAATAATAATAATAAATTATTATTTGTATTAGCATTTTCAAGGGATATGAGAAGTTTATACATTATATCAAAAAAATTACTTTTCAAATTATAATAATAATAATAACAAAATATTGATAATAGATAAAAATAGTTATCACCATATTATCTTAATTATTATTTTTTGGGTGAGTCAAGATTCCGTCACCATTGGATTTAATTTAATACACATTTTAGACGTGACAAAGTATGCAAGCCATTTTGAAGCCCGGGATTTTCTGAGTTTTGAATTTGCTCCAAATGTGCTGCTGCCCATTTCAACAATTACAACTTTTCTGTTTTCATACGGCCTAAAGTCAAATGGCACGCATATATATATTTATATATTCTACATTGTCTGGTTCTCTCTCTGTTTCCAACGGCAATTAAATTGACTTTGCCTCTAAATTCAGAGTCCAAAAGTTATCTTCTTATATAAATTAAATAAAGCTGCATCAGACTTAATCAAGAAACGATTACCTTGCACGGATCATGCACCAAAGTGTGAATATATTTTTAGCTACTTTGAAATCTCCAACCACCCTATTCAAAATTTTAACTACTCCCTCATTCTAAAATAAGTATATTTTTCAATGATTACTTTTAAAAATTAATAGAAAATTTTTAAACATATCTCTAACACCGATGAGATGATACCCAGCAGTTTAAAATACAATATTTAGAGGGACACTTGCCCTTTCTTTATTATGTTCCTTGCTCAGAACTATAACACAAATTAACATCCATTAACTATACACTCTGCATGTGCATCCACCTTGTTCAATCGGAAAAACAATTCATACCGAACTTAAATCCCACCTACGGTAAACCAGATTATAAACTGAGAAACAAACATCCATGAACTCATTGCATGCTTATATGAAGCAACTGTAGACTATACAACTCTGGTGGGTGGGTGATGAGCTTTAACCTCAACTGTACAAGGGGTTTTGAAGGCGAATCAGCTTTTACATGGTTTCCTCTATAGTTTCCACGACATTTTCTACGCAATACGAAAATCTGTGCCAATGATAAGAAGGAAGATCAGTAAGGCACTGCAAAAAGTTCCAAAGAAATAAGGCTCCCTAAGTTGGGTTGCAGTTTAAGGTACTGTACTCTTAACACTATATTTGAAGGTCAAATAGAAATAGTAACAAGATGAAAAGGGGGGCAAAGAAACTATCCATCGGAAAATGAAAAATAGGGTAGAATTTCATTCATTCCCACTAGCATAATGAGGTTAAGCATTCCATCAGTCCGAGAGGACTATATGTTGATTTACTTTATAATATCACTAGAACAATACTAATATCACATTATTAGTATATTTAATTTATTTAGGATATTGTTGTTAATTGGTGTAGAATTAAAAGATTGATCATTTTCAAATGTTGATTAGAATACTTAAATTATTTAAGTTGTTAATTCTGTCTAATTTATTATCTCACTATCACAGTAAATTATTCCACTTACTGATAGTGGTGGACTAATGAGAATATGAAATCGATTATTTATTCGTTGACTAGCATCTATCACAGTAAATTATTTATTCGTTGACTAGAATATGAAATCGATTATTTACTGATAGTGGTGGACTAATGAGATGGGACTTCTAGAAGATGCAAGAACTGAGAAAAATATAACAGAAGTCATCTAAAAACAACATGTTCATTACCTATTCAATTCAGTTGTATCAGCTTAGCTCTGTGTACACTCAAATGGGTGCATGGTCCCTTCAGTAAACTCGTGCATCCGGAACGTCTCAAAAACTTCAAAGGGTCTGCAGAATGAATCATTAAAACAAATTACAGAAGCAAATATCTGCAAGATGGATTGAACCGGCCCTAACTAGTCCGAGATACAGGTAAATCAGTACTGGTACCCATTTTTGGGTTAAACTGGTAACCATTTCAATATGGGTCGGTACGGTTGAATACCATAGCACACTCCTAACTGCAAGGAAAGACTGAGGGGACAGAATTTAAGGCAGTAGTGTGTTGAAAAACACATTTGTTTAGACAAATAACACCCAAAAAAACATAAATCAAAAGAACATGTAGAATCTTCACTACCATCTTATGTAAAATAATCAACTTCATGCAAAACGATAAAATAAGATACTGCTGCTCCCTTCATCCCAATTCCCAAATGGCCTTTCCATTTTGGATATCAGCAAAGAAGAGATCACTTGAAAATGTGTTCAGAGGGAGTAGTATCTTTGAACATAAATACAATATATAAAAAGGCCTTACAGATCTTCACGGTTACGGCACAGACTGCGCTGATTGCTTTCCATGATATCATAGACATTTGCAGTCTCTGGTTCTGCTGCACCACCAGCCATAATGGATGGGACTGAAGCACTTGGAGTCCAAATCTGTAAAGTTAATATTACTAATTAACTAGTTCATTGTGATAGCTAATTTTACTAAACTCCTTTTTTGTAATATTCACCTTTATGGTATCATCAATACCACTGGTAGCCACGACACAATCAAATGGATGACACTGCACACAGTTCACAACTGGAGAGGGAGATAAGTATACAATATAGAATAACCCACAGTCCACAGAATTACCATTATCAAACTTACAATATGAATAACATAAAAGGAAAAGAGAATGTTACCAGCTTGATCTCCAACAAGCACTTTTATCAGTCTACCAGTTCTCTTTTCCCAAATGAACCATCTTCCATCATCGCTTCCACTAGCAACATAATCACCTGCATTTATAAGAGAAATATCATGAAGACTAAGCAAAATTGACAGGAAACTATAAATATTTCAGGTAAGATTACAAGGCTTGTGGTATCTTACGATAACTACAAATATCAAGACTGTTTTTAATGATCAATACATAAAAGATGCCACATCCTTTCCTAAGATCTTAGCTATTTAACGCAATGATATTTCTCTTTCCTGATTTATGTATGCAACATTCTTAATAAGAACTTAGGAATTTAACATAATTACATTTCTCTTTCCTAATTTATGTATGCAACCCATGGAGGGGTACTTGGAGTGATCAGTCCCAAGGACCACAAAAATTCTTAGCAACCTTGTTTCCTGTTCCAAATAGCTGTATATCTTGGTGTTCATAAACAGAAATAACAAAAACATGGTTGGAAGAATGATCAGTAGAATTAAATCTTCCTCTGATTCGCTGCTCCAAAATAGCAATAAGATAGACCACACCATGAACTGAACTTGAGGGGTTCATATTGACGCTCTAAAAGAGAACACCAAATATAAAAATAAATAACACATATCCAAAGAGGTCAAAAATAAATAATTGATATTTAGGGGGGTGTATTCAATTAAGATTTTTAAAGACTTTTTTTTAAGTGACAGACTTCTGTAGAATTTGTGGGATTTTAATGACTTTCACAGCTTTAAAGACTTTTTTAAAATGACTTTTATAGACTCCATGAAATAAGTAACAGACTTTTATAAAATTTTTATCAAGACTGTGATAGACTTTTGTATACTTCTAATATATCGTGCAACTTATATTAATTGTTAATTAGCCCATGTGTACAACCTCTCCCTCTTTTTTCATGAACTAAAGTAAATCTCATTATATTATTGTGGCATGAGATTTTATATATGTTGAAAGCGTTCACATTATTCTACTCATTTCATGATACATTTGAATACTCGGATACCAATAAAACTTTAAAAACTACATACGCAATACAAAAATTAATCTCACTTTTCATTGAGCTATATATACTTTATGCATATGCGTACGCTTTTTATTAATAATTGATTGCTTTTTATTATTGATTGTTTTACTAATATATATATATATATATATATATGTATGTTGATTGTGTGATTTTGTCAACCCAATTTTCTATCTTAACTGTTGCTAATTTTGTTTGATTGTGTGGACCTTTTTTATGCGCCTAACATATATCAAAGCAGTGCGTTTATCCCTTTTTTATAAGGGAAAGATAACGATTCTGTCAATTTGTCATGCAAGAATACAACCACATGTTACATTATTTCACTATGATACTCCAAAGACACTTGAAGACGAATATGGAGGATGTCTCAAAAATTAACAGTGATTTCTTTCGTTTAAAATGTCAGAAAATTAAAAAAAAAACATACACATACACATCATATATTTTCTATTTTCATATATTATAATACATAATCTTTACAATTGATATGAGAGTTTTATAATTTTATCTCACCTTTTGTTGAACAAATCTCTTTCCTCTTTCTATTGGAAGCTTTCGAACGGCTGTTTTTTCCCTTACCAATTCAGATTAGGTCTAGTTATTTGTTTACTTATTAATATATCTTGTAAATTCTCTTATAATAAAATTATAATAAATCCAATTATTTTTATATATGGCCCAAATTTTACCAAATTATCTATCCATCACATATTAATATTTATTAGCCCATATAAAATAAATAACTAATTTGACCCAATAAAAGACAAAGTCCAATTAATAACTAGTTTTATCCACCTTTGTGTTTATTTGAAAGTCTTTAGAAATCTTTAGAGATGAGGTAAGACTTTGAATATGGGTTGATAGTTATAATTCTTCTTCTAAAGTTTGTCAAACTCTACCATTTGATAGAAATCTTTAAAATCTATGATTTTTGAATACCAAAATAGTTTTATAGACTTTGTAAAAATCTTAATTCAATACCACCTAACTTTTAAAGACATTAAAAAAGTTGTATTGAATACCACTAAACTTTTATAAACTCTTTAAATGTCTTGATTGAATACAACCAAACTTTTAAAATCTTTAAAAGTCTTTAAAAATCTTAATTGAATACATCCCCCCTTAAAGAAGGTTGTGAGCCCAAGAGACATCATCCTGCAAATAACCCACGAATATTATTTTTAGCTTGCATAGAAAACATAAATGAACAAGTCCAAAGTTGGTTGATGTTTTTCTTCAATAGGGGTGGGGTGTGCGGAGTGTGGAGGGGAACCTAGTTTACAGCAATTAGGACATCAAACACTTCACTCTTGAACATTACATATAGCTCAAGGTAAGTGTCAAAACATAAACAATTAGCAAATGAAATCCAAAAATCCCGATGTGAGAGAATCCAAAAAGTTCCACACCATGAAACTAAAGCCTCGGTGCTTGAGACTTGAGAGGAGCACCCCATTAACACGTGACAAACTTGGTGCCTCAAACATATGCTCCGGCATCACTTGTAGGGACTTTATAAGCCTAATCTTAGTCAACTGCTTTCACTGACCCAGTGGTGGAGAGGGATAGAGATTGGATTACTCAATAAGCTCCTACTTTCTTTTAGATGTCGAATTACGTTATTTTCAAATGTGCAAGTGGCTATGAGGTTTTCCTTTAGAGTCTAATTATCTTTGTCATGAAGTGATAAGAAGCAAGTGTGGTCTCCAAATGAATGGCTGGGATGTTATTCCTTCTCACAGTGGAGTCGGTCACTCTAACCATGGGAAGTTTAATCTTAAGAATTTATTTCCTTTTTGTCTTTGATCAGATTGACAGTCCAGTAAGACTTGAAATGTTTATGGGATGACATTTCATCAGGTGAATTTCTTTCTTTATGAATTCTTCTTAGTCTTTCTCATCTACCTTCACTTCACAAGACCTCGATCCACAATTTCACTCGTTCAGATAGCAATTTATTTCTCGTGAATATCATTTTTCCGTAAATTAAAGTACCTAGGAAGTGGAGGATATATCTTTCACTGCTCGCATCTTGCCCATTATCATCCTCCCCTGTCAGGAGCATAGGAGATCATAACTCCTGGACCCTTCTGGCAGTTGCTCTTCTAAGTCCTACTACTTCGCAGTTCTTTTTCGAAACAGCCTTGTCTATCTTTAGGCCAAGATGAGGTTTTCCTTTAGAGCTTAAGGCCCTAATTGTCTAAAATCTAGAGTTTGTTGTCAGACCTCAATCACATGAATAATACTGGTTACTGCAGATGCAAAGACCATATAAGCTGGTCTCCAAACATGTATGCGGTAGAAGTGCAAAAGTAACAACCATTGACCAAGCCACTTACACTATGCCTATGAGTTTTGGACGGAAAAGAAAAAAAAGAAGAAACTTAAAATTAGGATAGAAAATAAAAGAATACAAAACGTATAGGTTTTCTTTCATGCTGTTATCGAGTTTGTAATGAAAAGTGAGAGAAAAATTAATTTCTACATTTAGATTGCAATTTTACCCTTGTATTAATTTCATTGTATTTGTATGTAGAGAGTATAGTAGGGATTATTTTTTAATTTTTTTATTAAAGAAGAAATTTTATTAATAGAGAAGAAATGATACAATAAATGGGGGACAAGAAGTCCATCCTCAGCAGACTAAAGAGTATAGTAGGGATTATACAAGATTTGTTTATTTTATCTAGTTTTACTTCAAAATCTATTACAGAAAACTATGACAAGAAAAGTAACCAACATTTCCATCCTTTTCTTTTTCTTTCTATTCATTAAATGGTTCAAAGAAGCGCCCATATTGCCAAAATATAGGTGACTCGGTTTGGTTTCCCAATACATGAATCGTTATTTCAAACATTATCAATGTAAAAATTTTGTGTATAGACAAAATTTTACCATAACAAGGAGAAATAACGGCATAAGTCATAACAGAGAAATCAATGAGTAACGGAGTAATAATAATGATAAAAAATAATACTAATATGAATAAATAAATATGTTGTATTTACTAACATATAAAGTAATAGTAAATAAATAAAATGAATATACACCTATTAACTTACTAAAGTATAATATTGTTGAGGAACATAAATAGGATGATAATGTAGAATAATAGTAGGAGGATTGATTTACAATTATTTAGCTTATTTCATTTTATTTATGTACTTTTCAAAGTGTTCTAAGAACTTATTATTCAATTATTATGCAATGTAGAACAAGACAATGATATATGTACGACCTGGTGTTTTTATGCTGATGTAATTGATCAATCTTTTTGTTCTTATTGATTAGAATTTTATTTTAATTTTTTTAAAATTTTTGAAGTTCCTAATATTGTAACTATTTGTATTGCCCTAGGCCAAAACTGATACAAAGTAAAAATATAAAAAATAAAATAAAAATTCGTAACCTAGGCCACCACCACTTTGAACCATGCTTCACCATCCTCTAAAATTGTGCATGGTCCCATAGCCAAAAACTCAAAAACAAGAGAACAAGACAGAAATCTTAGATTTTCCGTCCTTTTCTTTTCTTTTTTGTCCCATTTAAAACTCAGTAATTTGTAAAAAACAAGTTGAACCTTACCAGGTAGCTTGTGTATATTTTTCCTAATAAAAAGATATTCCTTGACTCGAGTTATTTGCAAGCCGATTGAAAACACCTAGGATACTAAGCAATAAAGCGGAGCTATTTAAACCTCTAATACATGGAGAGAAAGCAAAGCATGGAATCCCTTGAGCATTTTTTTTACATTGTTCTTCAATGAGGGTTCAGTGCACCTCCAAATTTGTCATTTTGGATGAAGTTCGGGTTTCGCATGTATCCTTAAAATTTGTTCAAATCAGATGAAAGGATTTTGAAAGTTGGAGGTTTCTGGTTAGACTTTGAATGTGGGTGGGAATGTGGGTGATGACGAGCTAGGTTGTGCCGATAGAATGGTAGATTTTCTTTAGGTTATGTAGACAGAATGGTAGATTTTCTTGTGGCAGCTAAAGCTGGAAGAGGATGAATGGTATGATCGAGTTTGTGATACTGACTGTGGGACGTGAACATTTGCTAGGGGATTGGGTATTTGGGGGTCTACAGCTGTGGTGGATTAGGGTTTAGGTTTTGATGACAAGACAGCAACAATCTGTTTGTGGGACTGGGATTGTGGGACACTGATCTTGCGAAAGTGCTTAGTCTCTGATAAAACAGGTGGGGACCTATTTAGGTTTTTATGTGGGGGGAATCCAAGAGAAAGCACAAGTAAAATATAGAATATTCTCCTTGTTTGCCTCTTCGGAGTTCTTCTTTTGTCCAACCACGTTTTCTGGACTCGTCTTGCTCAGACTGAGACAATCTGTGCATTTTGTCATACTTTGGGACATTAGAATAGAAAGGCATGCCCTTATCTTCAACGGCGGCTACTTACTTCCTCTTGCGTGCTTGTCTACCGTAGTGTTATTTCTTACCTTTTATTGGCCGTCAGCTACATGAGGTTTCTGAGGAGAAGCTCATTCACACCTCCATAGAGCTTAACAAATTGTCCAACATTAAGAATCCTTTTTCTACTTTTGAATGACTCCATATCCTCCTTTATTGTTCTCTTTGTTAGTAATCAATTTCATGTGCCTAACCAATATGTATGTGTTTGTTCTTATCTAAGTTTGTAGATATAAATTGTAGGTCAACAATGATATGGAAATTAAAGATAAATTACAGTACAACTTCTTTTGGTTTTGTGTGTACAGTCATTCTAAGGCTAACCTTAGACCAGAATATGTGAGGAGACATCACAATCTTCTTTTTCCCTCCCTCACTTAACAAGTCTTCTTATCCATGTAACCCAGGTCTGTGCAGTCTGTAGAATAAGATAAATTGCTCACTCACTGCATTCAGGCTCATTGTTGACCTCACAATGAGATTAAGATTCAAGAGCTACTGGAACAACCATCTACAAAAAAGACTAAAGAATGTTGTACCAAAAATGCAGTAGTCCAAAGGCTTCGAGGAACAAATCCACTACTGTCTTCTGTCGCCGCTTTCACCAGGCCCACCACTAATGGAAAAGAGAAGAAACATGAAGGGTGATTGATACAATCCTGATCAAGCTCTCATCAAACGATAATAACTCAATTCAAGTCTCAGTGATTCATCAAATAATTTTAAATAATTGGGTTGAAGATTATTCAAAAAAAGCATAATTCAAGCATTATTGGGCTGGGCCAAATTTTCCATTCCATTCAATACAAACACGGATTGTATTACTTAGCATGTTCCTGTGGGCCTTGACAATTTAAAACATGGAACAAGCAGGCTACAGGATTGTCATGTGGGAATATTAAGTTACTTGACTTAACATGTGGGCCAAGCTAAAGGGAAGTACTTGGTCTTTATAAGTTATTAGCATGTTAGTTGATTTGGGGAAAGTATTACATCAATTCAGGTGGGCTTTATAAATGAATCATATTCAGCAAGGACTTTTCAAGATTACCATATTAGCTTATATGCACGTTGGCCTACATGCAGCAGCAAGCATTACATTATTTACGCAATTGGATATCAGCCTTCACACACAATTTATTTCCTAATTGATTTCAGCATTTATACAAATCAACATCCGTGTTTTTCTTTCCTTATCCTAAATTCAGTAATGTCCAATTCATGAAGGAATTTCAGTGGCTTCACGCGGCAAGAAGAGTCCGAACGCGGAAAGAATTTTAATTAGTTTTTTTTAGTACTAATGTAATTAGAATTTTATTTAGTTAAAATTTCAATTCCAAACTTAAATTGGATTGTTATTCCTCTTATTTTTAGGATTGGGATTATTTTAAGTAGTATAAATAGGGATCAAAGTTGATGTAATTAAAAACATTATTCATTATTCAATATATTTGTGAGGTTATTCTCTACTTTTGATTTTTTGAAGAATTCCCAAGTAATTCTTGGTTATTTCTTTGAGATTCAATTTGACTTATCATACAACAATTCATAGTTGTGTGTGGTGTCTTCTACCGCATCAATCGTTGATTGTACCGAGATTATCGCTTCAATATAAGCAAAGGGTCAAGGTGTTGTTGGTGTCTATTCAATTCAGATTTCCGAACGCGAGTAATTGTACCAAGATTACCGTCTACATATAGACGAGGGGTCAAGTTGTTGCAAGCAATTCACCCAACCACTGTGCTAGAAACGATTCGGGCGACGACCACCTCACGCAAGCGTGTTGTGGAGTCTAACATTTGGTATCAAAGCTAAGTGTTCTAGCGAGTTACTTATCCTTTAATTTTCTGTTTGAGATTGTTGAGTAAAAAAAAATTCGTGAAAAAAAAAATCATGAAAAAAAAAATCAGATTTTATTTCTACTATGCTAACCAAACTTGTGGCACACCATTCTACCATTTGATCATTCTATCAATTACCGTTCATCATCAATTTCGACAAGCAACACAATAAGTTTTCGGGAAAAATCTACTCGAAAAATTTAAAGACATACAAGAGGAGTACAAAGCAATCAATCTGTGTTTTTGTGGTATTCCGATAGTCATACCATCCATATTTTGTTCTTGATAAGTTTCTTTTGAATTGCATTGTAAAACTGTAAATTTATTTGGTGAATTCAAAAAGAACCTATAAGAGAGAGTATTAGAGTAAAAGGCAAGAGTGTAAGATTATTAGAGAGGAAAAGTCAAATTTGAGCGATATACGAGTGATTCATCATTGTTTGAGCAAAACACGTAAGGGAGTGTGTGAGAAAAATTTTTATCTACTAACCTTTGTTTTACAGTAAACATGTATGGCTACAATTATGAAAGTTCTTATGAGTCTCGAAGGAATACTTTCCAAGGCAATATTGATACAGAGGCATATCTGAGATAGAAGAGAAAAATGAAGCGAGAATTTGACTGTCATGATTACTCCGAGTAGAGGAAGGTCAGACGGGCAGTTCAAGAGTTCTCTGATCATACAATTATATGGTGGTAGCTTAGCAAACAAAAACACAGGGAGCGTCCGTTCGAGACATGGACAGAATTAAAAACAATGAGAAAGCGGGTTGCTCCAGTACAACGTGACAGGAGGGAGGAGTATACATCTCAAAGACATGTAAAGCAACCTTCAAGGCGATCAACAGTAGACAATAATAGGAGGATTCGCACACAAGTAAACAAGGAAGATTATTGGATGCAGCTACAATATACTTCTAAGGCGCAAAAGAAACAAGATCAGCGGGGCGAGGTGGAAGAAATTATAGAATATGCAGTCCAAGGAGAGTTATTGGGTTCGAGTGTTCAAGATGAAATCCATGATCAAAAGCAAGATGGTGAACATCCGAATCAAGAAGATGAGTTTGTAAAAGGAAATACATATGAAAAAGATCGACAAAAAAGAAATTGTTCAAAAGACTGATAATGTAAAAGAAAAAATTGAAAATAGTGAGAATGAAAAGAAAAGAGAGATCGAGAAAAAAGAGAATGAAAAGAGTGAGCTTGAAAATAAACGAGAGAAAAACAAACGAGGGTGAGCAAAATGAAGAGAGAAGAATATGTGACTATGAAAAAGAGAGTGAGTTGGAAAGGGATTTGTATTTTGAAAAGTCAATGACTGTACATTCGTACAAGACAGCGCTTTTGAATACTAACACTAATGATTCTTCTTTGTCTAGTTTTGTTGTCTCTTGTACAGGTTGATGATATACCTCGGGCTATCATTCCATATCAATCGGCAAATAGTATTCCCGAGGAGACGACGGAGTTACCGAGGCGGGTTGGAGATTTGGTGAAAGTGGGTATCGTGAGAGAAGACATGAGTTCATGTGTTGATTATAAGATCATAGTACCTAAGGAGGATGGGACAACGAGTTTGTTCGTCGATTTTGAATTGATAAACAAGTATCGTTATTCTTTTTCTTGATTGGATAATATGCTTAATAGATTGCATAGTACTTGTGTTTTAGCTACACTTGAAGGTGATCATGCGATGAGAATGCATAATCAATTTAGCATGAGAAAAAGTGATAAATAGAAAATTATTATAACATGTGATTTGTATAGATGGTTAGTTATTTCTGTTAGATTAACTGATGCATCTAGTGTTTTCATGAGTTATTTAAAACATGTTTTGCATGCTTTAATTGGAAAATTTGTTGTTAGCTATTTTGATGGTAGAATCGTTTTTATCATAAACTATTGTGGATATTTGAAATTTGTTGAATTAGTTTATGATCATGATATGTTTTCTCGTTCTCGTCGTTATTATTTACATGAAATTCGTTCTAGGGCTTCTTATCCATATGTTGAGTTAAGTTTTCATGCTAGTCAATCTTTGCATGAGATGTCAATAGTTGACAATGGTAGTAATCATGTTGTTTCGTTAGAGCAATCTTCATTGCGTGATTCACTGTCATATGGTTTTGTTTTGAGAAGTGTTTATCATCAAGATGGGTTGAGATATGGTTTACATGCATGTTTAATTAGTTCACTTAGATTAGCTAAGGCATTGCATACTTCCATGAGATTATTGAATCATATTTTGCATTCTTACATGGAAAAATTAGTTAATATCTGTTTTGATAGTATTCCGACTTTTGTCAACAATATGAAAATTTTTATAGCATGTGTTAAGCTTGTTTGTGATCATCGTCGATATGTTATTTAAGTTTTCATCTTGTGAATGTGACCTTTTTGTTCCATTGATGCTACTACTTGATCTTGAAATTGGTAATGTCAATAGAAAGAGGAAGGTTGGTTGCGTTTTGCGGATTCGTGATGGGATCATATTCATCGAGGAAATCACGGATTGTGCAATTCATCCCGTTCAATGCATAAGACATCTACAAGGAAGTGTTTTGAATATTGTTCTAGTAGACTGTGCATGTGATTTTGGTTTATTTAATTTCTTTGTGATTAGACAAAAAGAACTTATTGATTTGTTTTGTTTTGTATTTAATCCAGGAATTTAAGAGAGTTTGCGTGAGAAGCATGACGAATTTCAAGTATTGATATTTGACCAAGGTGCATTGACGAATGTGTTTCTGCGAAGGATTGAGATCATTATATTGACTTTTGATATGGGGATTCGTCATTGGGAGAATCTACCACAGAGTTGTGTGATGATTTTTGATCCAGGAGGATATAAGACTTTTCAGATTATTTCTTACTTTGCATTCATGATTATTTCAGTAGATAGTAGATTAGTTTATATAATTAGTCTTTTAGGAGTAACTGGTCTACAAATTGTCAATTCGGGAGAGAAGTCAGACATTGCTATGTTCTTAGCGGGAGTTGGAGTTTTTGATGCTTATATATGTCATTTGCAAGTTGAGTTTTGGTATTATGATTGGTTTGATGCTACTAACTTAGTTTGTTTTTATGTAAGAGTAATTATGTGGTTGAATCATTTTCGAGAGGACGAGGTGCCAGATTTGACAAATCCTTTTGAAGAGGAGGGAAATGATACAATACTGATCAAGCTCTCATCAAACGATAATAACTCAATTCAAGTCTCAGTGGTTCATCAAATAATTTTAAATAATTGGTTGAATATTATTCAAAAAAAGTATAATTCAAGCATTATTGGGTTGGGCCAAATTTCCATTCCATTCAATACAAACACGGATTGTATTACTTAGCATGTTCCTGTGGGTCTTGACAATTTAAAACATGGAACAAGCAGGTTACAGGATTGTCATGTGGGAATATTAAGCTACTTGGCTTAACATGTGGGTCAAGCTAAAGGGAAGTACTTAGCCTTATTAGCATGTTAATTGATTTGGAGAAAGTATTACATCAGGTGTGCTTTATAAATGAATCATATTCAGCAAGGACTTTTCAAGATTACCATATTAGCTTATATGCATGTGGTCCTACATGCAGTAGCAAGTATTACATTATTTACGCAATTGGATATCAGCCTTTACACACAATTTATTTCCTAATTGATTTCAGCATCTATACAAATCAACATCCGTGTTTTTCTTTCCTTATCCTAAATTCGGTAATGTCCAATTCATGAAGGAATTTCAGTGGCTTCACGCGGCAAGAATTTTAATTAGTTTTTTTTAAAACTAATGTAATTAGAATTTTATTTAGTTAAAATTTCAATTCCAATTTTAAATTGCATTGTTATTCCTCTTATTTGTAGGATTAGGATTATTTTGAGTAGTATAAATAGGGATCAAAGTTGATGTAATTAAAAACATTATTCAATATATTTGTGAGGTTATTCTCTACTTTTGATTCTTTAAAGAATTCCCAAGTAATTCTTAGTTATTTCTTTGAGATTCAATTTGACTTATCATACAACAATTCATAGTTGTGTCTGGCATCTTTTACCGTATCAATCGTGGATTGTACCGAGATTACCGCTTCAATATAAGCGAGGGGTCAAGGTGTCGTTGGTGTCTATTCAACGCAGATTTCCGAACATGAGCAATTGTACCAAAATTACCGTCTCAATATAGACGAGGGGTTAAGGTGTTGCAAGCAATTCACCCAACAACTGTGCCCCGATCGTTTCTAACACAGTTGTTGGGTGAATTGCTTGCAATACCTTAACCCCTCGTCTATATTGAGACGGTAATCTTGGTACAATTGATTGCGTTCGAAAATCTTCGTTGAATGGACACCAACACCTTGACCCCTCGCTTATATTAAAGTAGTAATTTCGGTACAATCGACAATTGATGCAGTAGAAGACGCCACACACAACTATGAATTGTTGTATGATAAGTCAAATTGAATCTCAAATAAATAACAAAGAAAATACTTAAAAATTCTTTAAAGAACCAAAAGTAGAGAATATTCTAACAAGTAGAATAAATCTAAATAATATTGAATGAATTAAAGTTGAATTACAACCATGAGTATTTAAATAAAAGGAATTGAAACCCTAGAAATCCTAAAAGGAATCAATAAGTGTTTTTGGAATCAAAATCTTAATCTAGCATCCTAGTTAAATAGAAAACTGATAAAATATAGTAGATATTGAGTTTAGGAAACAAATTCACGCTCAAAATCTATCAAAACGTGTCTGCCTCGAAAAACGCACCAACTAAATCTCGGATACCCGTCGAGGCGGGCATTTTTGCCTAGAGAAGCTCGTCGAGGCGGGCGTTGGCAGAGAGACCTTCGCACCGGGGAGGCACTTAATAGAGAAAAACCCATCGGGGGGCAGGTATTTTGGCCTGGGAACACCCGTCGGGGCAGCATGCTCTGAAAAACCAATTGAATTCTGTTTTTCCAGTTTTGCAACGAATTGATCAGAATCGCAACCTTGGATCATGTGAAAGAATTTAGGCACTAAATCCTCCTCCTTGACCAGGTCATGGTACCAAACTCCTTCCACATTGCTTGAACCAACGCCATAAGCCCTTCCATGAAACGCTTAGCTCGCCCTCTCATCTCGGATCCAACTGGAACTTGCACCGGATCCGAACCAAGACCTCCATTTGAATCCAAGCTAATCACATCCCCATCAAAGGGAAAAGTAGAGGTAGTTCAATCTCTCGACCGCAGAGCCGATTTCAATATTTTTAGCGAGAAACTCAATGGCGGAGCTAACATATAAGATTGGAGGACCATTGTCCCTCCAAATATTTTTCAAAATCTCACTTTTTTGTAAATTTTCAATATGGTACCCTTAATTTTAAAATAGGATACATTTATTACATAAATTACTCAAAGAAGTACCCCAATTTAAAAAAAAAAAAACAAGTTACCCATTTTCTCCAAAAAAAATGAATGAACGAAAGAAAGAAAGAAAGAAATCGGTAAGGACTAGCCTCTTTTCCTTGGAAATTTACCCACCTTTGTCGGAAAACTGTTGAGGGTTCTCCCCCGACCCCCATTTTGATATGTATGACTTCGAAAAGGAGAAACTAAAGCTTTGATTAAGATTGTTAATCATACTGATTGAGAAGTCGAATAAAAAACTTAGCATTATTGCAGAAGTATCAAAGTTTGTTTCCCCTATCAGTGTACAGAGAAGAAGAAATTTTGTGAAGGAAAGAATAATAATCAACATAGTTGTTAAGTGGTCTTAGATAAGTTTGTCTAAGGCTAGCCTTGGAATGAACTTCGCCGTATATATATATATAGGCCGACTCTCTCCAGCGAATCATAGGGAGCGAATTAAAAACGAATCGGCTATAGCGATGGTTTTGTCCGTCGCTATAGCAAAGAAAACCGACTTTCTATGCTATAGAGATGGATAAAACCGTCGTTATAGTCGGTTCGTTTTTAGTTCGCTCCCTATGATTCGCTAGGGAGACAAACCGTATATACATATATACGCCGGCTCTCTCCAACGAACCTGGGGGTCGGACCAAAAACGAACCCGATTTTTTATGCTTTAGCAACAATTTTGTCAGTCGCTAAATTCGGTTCGTTTTTGTTCCGCCCACCTGGGTTCACTGGAGAAGCAGACCGTGTGTGTGTGTGTGTGTGTGTATATATATATATATATATATATATATATATATATATATTTACGCAAATGTATTTATACATATCGTTGAACTAAAATTGCTTAATGTAACGCATACCGACATACCTCTTTGTCCAAGAAAACTGGCTTGTTTTATGTCCGTCCCTACATTACAGTGACCAATGTATCTCTGCTTCATATCTATGACATCCTCAGGCTGCAATAAATACACAGGAGAAAAAGATCAGATAAAAAGTAAAATAACTGAGAGAAAGACATATCTACCACATGATGAAGAACCTAAATGCAAAAAATAAATTTACCCTTGTGACATACTGATGCAGATGAAGGACTAGGTCTAAAATGGCTTAGGAAAGGATAAAGAAGGTTGAAGGGGGGAATCTATCCTCCCAAGGATGATGAGATAAAATCAGTTTCTATAGAACATAAAACCCAAATTCTAAGCAACCTAATTTGTTAAGAAACAAACTAGTAACTATCATACACTTCAAATAAAAAATATAGAATAATGCACCTATTATGACAAAAAGACATAATTTAGTTGCAAATAAATTATCCATAAATAATTATAAAATATGTACTCAATCTGTTGCCATGTCTATTAACTTTCTTGGCTCGTTCCTCATCACATACCTTTCAAATGCCACACAGAAGGTAGAAAAAGGAAAGGCTTGGTGAACATAATTCAATACATAGAAAGGCAATAGAAGATCATTATTCTAATATGGATCCATGAAAGTATAACAAAGAGGGATGGATATTGGTACAGACTAATTGCCAATATTTGCACAAAGTGATTGTAGATATAATCCAATCCATTTAAAACTTCCTTTTCAAGTTTACTGTTTACCCCAACCTTTCCCCTTCTCTTTCCTTGTCTGCCCCCCACCAGCCTTCAGAAACTACACCAGTTACAACTGCTAAAAAATGACACAAATCTTATTTCAAGAGATTTCATATGATCCAAGGATGTAAAAATCAGACTTCCTACTGAGAGAAAGCTAAAAGATCTCAACTTGAAAGACAAAAGAATGAAAAGATTAAAAGAAACAAACCTTCCACAAAAACAGGGCAGTTTTATATATATATGTGTATATATATATATATATATATATATATATATATATATATGTATATATAGCATGCATACAACACCAATCATATGAGCACAAGTTCAGACTGTTAAAAATGTGTAGTTACTTCCTTGATACCTCAAACTTGAAAATAGTACATCTAACTTCAAAAACATAGAATAGACAAATCTCATAATGAAAGTTAAAAATAAGGTGCAATACCTGATAAGTTTTTCTATCATTTTGAGATGACCTAGGCGATCCAGAAGAACCATTTGCACGATCAGTCCCTCTAGCTAGTCCGTCTCTGTGATGATTTTTATAATTTACACTTCCGTGAACAACATTTGGTTCAGTATCATGGCCTTCATCATCTGATACTGACGTTTCAAAATCCAACTCCAATTCCTCAGCATAATCGGAATCATCTCTCTCAGACCTTGGACCATCTTGTGAAGCATTACTATTTGCTTCTGAAAGGTATAGGATATCATTCAATGATAGTACCCTTCCTGCTTGAGGGTCAGATCTAGGTGCTCCATCACTCAACTTGTTATGTTTATCAGAATTAGCTGATAATGCAACAGTAGAGTATATGAGAATATAACTAAAAGCACGCCATGAATAATGCTTCCAATAAAAGACAATACTGAAACCAAATAAACAGGTAAACAAATACCAAAAATTACTTCCCTCGTCAAGAAGGAAGAAAAACCTTTATTAAAGCCGATCACAAGCCACAATATGGTTAATATATACCATATTACCATTAGTAGCTATATCATGCCATGCATAAACCTATCCAACAATTAGTAAAACTAAGGGATAGGAGAAAACTGAATCTCGTATACTCCTTCAATGATACTAGAATTTCAATTGTTTCCGCATGTTAAATTTAGTCTGCATAAGCTGATTGGAATTATCTTTCAGCAATTGATTGAATTAATTTTCTCATTCAGGCCAATCTAAATTATCTGTGCTACAAATGCTAAACACACAACATATGACACTGGCATCGATCTAGTCAGTCACTTGGACCGTAGAAAGAAGAGCTCTGCTAAGCTGGCAGCAAGCACAAACAGCATATATGTAAAACAACCAAAGAAATTCAATGGAAGAACAGGCATTGCCGTCAATTGTTTGCAAGTTAGTTTGCAACATAAATGGTACGATAGTTCAAGACGTGCTTCACTACGCATACTCATCTTGACTTGGTATTGTCTAAAATAGTCAAAATAAACTGTGAAGTAGCGTCAAAATAAACTGTAAAGTGCTAGTTCAAGGCTATGTTCTTGATACACTTCCACACTTGTTTTGACCGATCTAAGTAAAGATTCAAGTCTATGCACATCTCTTAAAAGAAATAAGCCTATATGCAATCTATTAATTCAATATTTGTGGGGAATTGTTAGAATACTTTAATGAGTAAGGAAAAATCTTATTGGCTCTTAGAAAAAGAATAATTACAATGTAGAGTTGATGACTTTTCTTTGTAGCTAAGGTTTATCTTGTCTGGCTAGTTGTGGCAGCAACATCTTCAACACCAAGTTTATCAAACCCATGAGTGTCAGTGTGTGACGGAAAATTAAAGAAGGCTATGGAGTGGTTAATGCAAGCAGTAAAAATGCACCCTCTGATCAGGAGCTGCACCTAGATGATTATTGAACCTAGTTGTTGCTGCCGCTGAAAGTAACGGAATGCAAAAACACAGGACAACATCAAGTCAATGTCCAGGACCTTCACTGCTCAATATAAAAGGAATTAGCTATGCCGCAACAGAGATTTGCAAGTTCTTGTCCTGACAAATGATGATTCAGACCAGATTCGGCATTTTTGAACCACGAAACACTCGGAAAGTTAAATTTTGGTCCTGGTCCTCCTGGAATCGTTCCTGTTGTCGCAAGAGGAGCACTGCAATTTGCTACAGACTAGTTTAACAAAAATTAGTCATGATTCTTGAGGATAATTTCAAGGGGAGGGGTTTGTTTTGATCAGTGTTCTAAAAGTCGGCCTAGTCGGCGACTAAGTCGAGGTCGAAGGCTTGCCGAGTCGACCAGGCCCTAGTCCTTTGATTTAGTCGCTGGCCGACTTAATCGGGATCAAGTCGACGGCTAGTCGGTAAAGTCGGGGCAAATCGGAACTCAAGGTAAAAAACAGAACATGTGAAATGTTTGGGGCCATAGTGTAATTTATGGATTTTGTTTATAACATTAAAATTTAAACCCTACCTCCCTCTGCCGACTGCTGCTGCTGCTTCTTCTTCTTCTTGAAAAAAAATAGATCGAACGACGACTACTGTTTCTTCTTCGACCGACGACGGCTGAATCTTCGACCGACGACGACGACTGGATCTTCGACCGACGACGCCGACAACTGTTGCTGCTCCGACGACGACTGTTGCTGCTCGCCTACTCTTCATCTTCGACTGCTGCTCATCTTCGGTGATCAGGTATTTCTTTTCCGGCTCGTCTCTCTCTCTCAGTTAGTCAGTTTCTCTATTTTGTTTTGAAAACAGTTTACAAATAACTGAATACTGATATAAGGCTTATAAGGCATAAGCAGTTTGTCGGCAAACTAGCCAAAGTGGGCAAAATTATTATTTTTTTAATTTTTTTGGTTTTAGTTAATTAGTTCCTTAGTGGGCATTAAAGAAAAGGTTGGATAAATTAAATTAGTTAATTTTTAATTAATTTTTTTAGTTAATTGTAATATTTCATTTTAATTTTTAAATTTTTTCAACTTCAGTTATAAATTAAATTATTAAAATCTGACTGTGGGGTTTGGAGAAATGACTGCTTTTATATTTTTATGCATAGGCATAATATCACTATTTGGTTTTACTTAGTTTCTATGTTTTTATTTGATGATTTGTGTTACTTATGTTATTCTACTTATTCAAAACTTATAAAGGAGGAAGGAGAATATATATTTTTTTAAAAAAATTGAAAATCCGACTAACCGATTAATTCTCGATTAATCCCCTAGTCGCTAGTCGGTAGCTAACCGACATGGGATTGACTAGCGACTTTTAGAACACTGGTTTTGATCAGGCATGCTACAGCAGTAGTGGTTAGTCGTAGTTATTAATGTAGGGTTATTTTTTATTTGTCAGTGTTTCCTGCTATAATTAAAGGCCTATAAATACTATTACAGTCGATGAGTTTTGATATGCTAAATGATTATTGAATCTGAGTTCTCTCTAACCTGAGGTCTCTTCCTTCTCTCTACTATCTCTCTGTGTATCTGAATGCCTCCTCTTTCTCTCTCTCTGTGTGACTCGTCTCTAATCTCTCCCTAATCAATCTCCAATCTCTTACTATCACCTATGGATCAGCAGATCCACGGGTCATAGTTAACTTGATGTATTATTTCAATAAGCTAATCATTGAAAACCTCTATATAGGACAATTTCATTCCCTTTACAACTTTGAGATAGATCATTTCTTTGAACTATTTTTTGAACTTTTAGCACACCCTCCAATGCGAAATTCTTCCAATAAATATAAGCAAAGAGAAATTCATTTGTAAAGTTAAAGGCAGATGGTGGTAAGATCAATGTAATATTATCAAATACTTCCCATATATATAAGCAAAGAGAACTTTTCATTTGTATGGTTAAAAGGAAGATGGTGGTAATATCAATGTCACGTTATCACATAAATAACACGCTTGTGATGGCTGCTGCAAGCATAAAGAGATGATGCTTTACGGTAAAATGAAAATTTGTAAAAATACTTAGAGCTGACGTTCTATGAATATAAATAAAAACGAGAACCAGTTAAGATCAAATAATGAAGAATGTGCAAGACATAATACATTGCCACCAACTAACCTGCAGCGAGCTCCTCTCGTATACACTCCACTGTTCCTGAAATTTCACAATCAGATGGAGCCAATGATTGAGCCGCAATAGCAAAGTCTAGAGCTTCTTTATGTTTTCCCAACTGCATGATAATGAATAAGAGACAAGAAATAGTACAAGAAAACCAAAATGTGCCTTCAATATCTTTGCACAATTGGGAAAAAAAACTCTAAAGAAAATATAAGTAAAAAAGAAAAACTTATATTCTACCCCAGCAAGCATAATCAAGCATCATATTATCAGTTAAAAAACTTTGATAAAGCATAAGGGTTGGATAGGCAAAATTAACATATTCTAACTGGAATTTCACACAAATATCTTTGTATACAGATTCTGACATCAGTCCACTAGCAAAGTTTTTTTGTGTAGCAAGTTCATCCAGAAAAGTTGTCCTGCAAGTTCTTGAACATCAACTTTTAGAAGGATTTATGTATGAAACCAATTGGACAGGTATTAATAATAAAAAATATACTAAAAAAAGAAGAAAAAGCTGAGGAGTAATTTATAACAAGGTAGAGACCCAGAGAATTTAATGTAGCTGCAAATTCAGCTAAAAGCCCAAACAAAAAAATTTGAGGACATATGGAGTCCAATGTGCGAAAGTGATACACATTACTGGACTTACCCGAGACAAAGCTTCAGAGATACAGTGGAGAGCCCTAAACGAAGAAGAATCAATCTTCCTAGCCCTCTGACAATCTCTTATAGCCATATGAGCATCGTTTTTCCAGTTCCGCTAAAAATGATGGGAAGGTTTTAATCAATAGGCAGATAATAAGTAAAATTTGAAGTCACCAAAAGTGTGCATTCTAAAAACAAAATCAGTTATGAATAAACCTTGAGAAACAAGGATGCACGTATACATAGGCATTCATGCATTAGCATAGATCCAATCTCGTGACCATGGCCATCCAAGACTTCATTACAAGCTTCAATGGCGTAATAACAGTTAGTTCCCTCCTTTAAAGATTTCTCTGCAATCTGAACTAACTTTCGGCACTTGTCAAGCTGTGACAACAGCATTAAACTCCAAGTTACATGCAAGGATATAACATTTAAGAACCTCTTCAGTATCCAGTTAAGAAAGAAATAGACTAGATACCTACTCAGGAGAAACATAGAATACATACCCTGGAAACAAAGTTGCTTTTTATAGGGAAACCATTTGGGAAGACCCTGGACACTGATAACTTCAACTCCACTCCATTGAGAATGGGATTAAAGCTCATAAGCTTCAGAGCATCTCCAGAAGTATATTGCATGGCACTCCCACGAACTGCCAAACCATATAACACCAAAAAATAAGAAGATGAAATCTGAAAATTGTTATATTACAATTTGGTCAGATAAAAACGACCATGTTAAATCCCCTCCCTCCCTCCTTCCATCTCACTCTCTCTCTCTCTCTCTCTCATCCCATCCCAACCACTCTCCCATCTGGCCCACAAAGAAATTCTTAAGCATTCAAGAATACATAATAATAATAATAATAATAATAATAATAATAATAATTCAAACTATTCAGATAAACCCTCTGTTACACAAAAAAGAGTCGCATTTTGATTTTTTAAAGTCATTTTGCAAAATCCTAACATTCAAAATGATATGAAATTTTTATTTTAATTAATACAATAGTAATTCTTGTAAACTATCTAAAGAGTACTACTAATAACCGAATTCATCATTTTCGAAACTTACATGAATCACATCAATTTTAAGTTTTAGGCTTTTGTGAATTTGACTTCAAAAAGTCAAAATGGACTCTTTTTGTGTAACATACAGGAGGAGTATTATACATGTGTAAACCCTCGGTGAGCACAACGACAACAAGAATGTTACTTAATATCTTCAATGTGAAATGCATACCAGGATTTATATCCATCAAGTATACATGATCTCCGCTATAACTTAGGAGCACCTCCTCTCCATCTGGACTAAATACAACGTGAGTTAGGTGCAAGCTAGAACGCCCCTGAAAGAAGAAAAGATAAATTAAAACTTCTAAGCTTCTACTGCTTTAAGAAGTCAAAGGCTAGCCAACAGTAAAAGGAAAAAGAAACAAATACCGGGCCGATCACTCAAGATACAAGTACAGTGAAACAAGCACGGAAAAAAGCACTTTATTAAGTACGCCCTCAATCCCACATTAAGTGGCAGACTGTTTGGGATTGCTAAAAGTATCAAAATTACACCAGTAATGCCTATTGGAAAATGGGCCCAGAATTCACTTTTTCAAGGCATATTTTCCAATAAAGATTTGAATTTACTCCAAATTTAATGACGGCAAATTTAGAAACCTAATTAAAAGCAATCTAATTTTTATTACAGTTTGTGCCACTTCAAAAGTGTGATATTTGTAGTTGTTGGAGGGAATAAAATTTGTTCACTTCAATTCCCTGTCTCCTCTGCGATTACAATTGAACTCTGAGACACCAAAAACATTTGGTTGCAATAACCAACAATTTATAGCTTCAGAGAGATTAAATTTACCATGTTTAGTCGTAAATAATAAAAGATTGCACATCTTTGCAGCACAATGAACAAGGTATCAACATATTAGTCGCACAAACTTCTCATGACATCATCAGCTTCATTAAGTCAAAATTCTTGAAATATTTCTATTTAGGACCTTGTTATTCCTATTTACAGTCCCTTTCTCTGGAGTGTCTGTAACTGCATTTTTGCAGTACAGGCATGGGGATCAATTAGGCCTTAGACAAATAAAGTTTCTTTTATGATTGACTCCTCCTTTCTCTAATGCACAGACGGTCTAGATTGCTCTTCAACTTACTGAAGCTATTTCAGTCAAAGTAAAACTTCCCCAAGGCACATGGTAGTTCAAAAGTATTAACAAATACAAGAAACTGACATTCACCAGAGTTTTAGATAGCAAAGTTTATGCAGTAAACAATAGGAAACAATAGGATTGACATGAAATGATAAAGCAGAATGAAAATATTTCAGAAATTATGTACTAACACGGTCAGAAAGATGAATTGGGCAGAAGTAGTTGACACATGGAGGTGGTGACAACTTTTTCTGAGAGGAAGATAGTGGTGGGAGCATCCGTCTATCATATAAGCGAGCAAAAGCATCACTGCAAACGTTGATGATGGAGATCAGGAAAAAAGAAACATTGATAATTAAAATCACTTATTGCAAGTAAGATTATGCATAAGAAAAGTACCTCCCACCAACAAGGAGCAAATGAGGCCTAGTGGAACTAATATCACAAGATTTCAGAACAAGGGTCTGCTTAGGAGGATCAGATAACGACTTCTTTGCTCCACTTCGCAAATCAAGCTGGCATGAAGCACTAAAAAATTTTAAAAACAACAATATAACATAAATCAATTCGAGGAAAGAAAAGGAGAAAACAAATATAGAGATAATCCACTATCCGGGATAAAAAAAATAATTGTACATGCTAAGAAGTGAGGAAATTTTCAATAGTATACACACCAAAAAAACAAGGCAGAATATAAACTGTGTAGTCCAGGAGGAAAACAAAATTTTAGATTTGAATTGTGTAGGTTAAAGACAGCCAAATAGGACACTTGTTTCCAATTTCAGCAAAGGTCCGGAGAAGCTAATCTAATTGGCCTGAAAACATGTGAAAGAAATGCAAGTATTTGGTATTGTCACTGGAACGAAGATTCAGGGATCAAGGTCATTGATTTTTTTTTTTAATGAAATTGTAGAAACACACATGATTATGGCGCATTTCCATTCTTATATTATATTTTATGCCCATGGATCATTTCTATTACAATATAGAGGAAGTAAGGGGAACAAAATTCCTTTATTCACTCCATCTAAAGAACATAAAGAAACTAAAAAGATACAGTTTGCAAATTCTAACAAAAAAAAATTCAATTGTTAACTTTTCCCTAGAATTAGTGATTCCATTACTTTAGAATTTCAAACTAGATAGAGCAGTGATCTACAGATATAAAAGGACAACTAAGATGCAACTAATTTTAAATCACTCTAACCATCCTAGCACCTTAGCTACAGACCCCAACTGATTATAAACCAGTAAGAACATCTAAAATCTGAGCTAAATACTTGAGATAATATTGAAAACATTTGATGGGTAAAAGCAGCATTGCCAATTTAAGCAGTTGACGAACCAGATTCGAAGCCACGATATCAAAAGACGTATGGGACACAATTCTTAATGTGGTATCGGGTACCATATCGGATGATACGCAACAAAAACCTATAAATTACTTGTAAAATTACTAAAATAATAATAATTAAAACAATGATTACATACATACAAAGTTGTCATTTAATGCGTTTAACATTATACATGTCACATGATACATATTTGTTGGACTAAAATCTAAATAATCACAAAAACACAAAACTTGAAACCAATATAATCAATTCAATACATTCCAACGATAGTTACATCAGTTTCTAATGAATAAAAAAAAACCTAAAAGCTTTAAAACATGTAGAGACCATAATATTACTTGGGAAAAAGGAAACATTTCTAATTATTATTTATTAAAATTAAAAATTCCAGATTAATCTGCCTAATAAAATTTTCAAAAAAAAGTTACATCAAGTGTCGAAGCCGTGATATCAAAAGAAGCATGGGACACAATTCTTAATGTGGTATCGGATACCTTATCGGACGATACACAACAAAAACCTATAAATTACTTGTAAAATTACTAAAATAATAATGATTAAATACATACAAAGATGTCATTTAATGCACTTAACATTATAATGAAACCAATATAATCAATTCAATACATTCCAACGATAGTTACACCAGTTTATAATGAATAAAAAAAGCCGAAAAGCTTAAAACATGTAGACCTTAATATTAATTGGGAAAAAAGGAAACATTCCTAATTATTATTTATTAAAATTAAAAATTCCAGATTAATCTGCCTAATAAAATTTTCAAAAAACGGTTACATTAAGTGTCGAAGTTGCGATATCAAAAGATGTATGGGACACAATTCTTAAATGTGGTATCGGGTACCTTATCAAACGATAAAAAACTATAAATTACTTGTAAAATTACTAAAATAATAATAATTAAAACAATGATTACATACATACAAAGTTGTCATTTAATGTGTTTAACATTATACAAGTCACATGATACATATTTGTTGGACTAAAATCTAAATAATCACAAAATCACAATACTTGAAACCAAGATAATCAATTCAATACATTCCAACAACAGTTACATCAGTTTATAATGAATAAAAAAAAACCCTAAAAGCTTAAAAACATGTAGAGACCTTAATATTACTTGGGAAAAAGGAAACATTCCTAATTATTATTTATTAAAAATAAAAATAAAAATTCCAGATTAATCTGCCTTAATATAATTTTCAAAAAACAGTTGCATTAAGTGCCAATGATTTATCTCAAAATAATAACATAAAATTTTAATAATAATTACCATCTTTGTCATGATCTGCATCAATATGCATTTCCAATTTCCAAATAACAGGCTAAACAAGATTCACTAGCACTTGAACTTTGTGATTTACCAACTAAACCTATTCTCGCAAACACCCGCTGTTAGAATCCTTTATACATATGAATTTTAACAAAAGTGATTACTTCACTGCCCACAGTTTGATGAAATCAAAATCCAGTATGAAAAATATTTGGGCGTGCATACATATATTAAAATAAAATGGAGTGAGTTGTGTCAAAACTGCAGTAATAGATTATAGCAGAAAGTGTAATGAGTTGTGTCAAAACTGCAGTAATAGATTATAGCAGAAATTGAGACGCAAACCTTCATTCAGTTCATGAGCTACATTATCCATTTCAGATGAACCAGGATAAAATTGCATATAGTGTGTACATGAATTTTTCTCTTTTGCAGTTTCTAATACAATCTTGAGAAAAAGGAAGATATTAAACTTCTAACAAGCTGACCGATTTCATCCCTTTCACCTGTGGACATTTGAAGTTCGTCAATCACCCATAAATATCTCTGGCTACTGGCTATAGGGAAACCTGATTGTGAATCGAAGAGTAGATATTTGAAATTCTACTAGGCGGCAGATGAAGAATGGATACGGGTGCAGGGAAATTGGTGTGCCATATAGGGATACGACAATTCGCCAAATCTTAAAAGATGGGGATTCGGGTGTGGGGGATTCGGCACATTTTTTATTATTTAATATGTTTATATTTATGGGTATGAATATATGTGTGTGAGATAAAACATTCAACAAAATATACACCACAAGCCTACAAGATAAAAACAACAAGCATATACAACAAACAATACAAATTTCATGTTTCTATAATAGTCATAAACAATACCAAAAAATAATCATAATAACTCAAAATACGTAAATTATAAAGGAGGAGAGAATCCCAAGAATCCCCAAGAATCTGAGTATCAAGTGTGGGTGGGGATATGGCAGTTCGTCGGCACTCGGGATAATGAAGAATCCCTGCTTCCTAGGCGCCAGATAATGTTTTGGATTGTTATTGAAACGTATTCATTCGTGAACTTCTTTCTTGCACTTCTACGTAATTATTCGTTTAACAATGTTCTACCATTCTAAAATAACACATTATGTAGTAAATGGAGAAGTCTGCAACTAATTGAGAAAATGAAAATTCTAACTGTTGTTCCAAGTTTCTCTTCTAATCTCAAGCTAATCAAAGAAAATAATGCAGATGGTTTGAATTTAAGTTACATTGATCCTAAAAATAATATACCAAAGGAAATATTATAGAGCAGAAGATTATTTTTAGTACGATGCATAACGACCTTTTAACTTCAGAATATCTGATTGAAATTGTTTTCCAATATATGTAAGAATGAAGGACCAGAAGGAGTGGGAGATAAAACATTGGTACTTACTAATATATTGTGACATTCTTGGTGAGATGATCTAGCAGGAGGACAAGACGCACCCTCCCGAAGGTCGTGTTGCCTCAAAGTGCCATCTTCACTGGCACTCCATACCATATTGGGGTTTCCAACTTCCACCTGCAACAGGAACATCAGTTAAACATAAACAGAAACTGACTTCTATTTAGTGAAGGAAGGTAATTAACTTTGGTCTGCACCATTAATGTTAATGACAAAAAAATTATTTTTACAAGGAAAATTCTAGTACTACAAGTTTCCATATTTCATAAAAACTCTTGTAAAGTAACCTACTTATAAGACTTGATCTTATTGCAAAAAAATTTTACCTCCCCTAAAGTGAGATAATACCATTTCTTCAAGTCCTCTCCTTAAACAAGTTCAATCCAATGTTCTAAAAATCCCCGCCTAGGTCCGTCTAGGCCCCGCCTAGACGCTAGGCCCCCCTTGGCGCCCCGCCTAGGTGCTAGGCCTCCTTAGCACCTGGCCTAGGTGCTGCTAGGCCCCTTGACACCTCACTTAGGCCCAAGGCGGCAAAAAAATCCATCTAGGAAATTAAGTGGATTCTAGGTGGGAGTTTTTTTATTTTAATAACTACCCAAACCAGACCTTGATATATTTATTTTTCAAATGATTTACTATATTCATAATACAGATTGTAGCATATCAAATCACAACAAGAAGTTAACAATATCAAGTCAAAATGGATAATTTAATTATAATTGTAATTTTTTAAACTTGTACCAACTTTAAATTATATAAATGATGATATATTTGTAATATTTAGTTTACTTCAATATAATTCTTAAATTTATGTTTAGTTTCTTAAGTTTTAATATTGAATTAAATTCTTGAAATTTTATTATTTAATAGCAATCTTGTTTATAAATTAAACTAATAATTTAAAAATATGTTTGAACTTTGAACAATTGTATGTTTGTGTTTGAACTTTGACTTAACAATATGGATATATGTTTGAACTTTAAGCAAAGGTCTTTATTATCTTTATTATATGTTATTTTGCTTTATATTATTGTTTTGTTTGAAAAAATATAAGATAAAATATTAAAATTAGCTTAAAATAAAAAATCTCGCCTAGGGGCCCAGTCCCCCTAGGCGCTAACCAAAGGCCTAACCCTAGTTATAGTACTCCGAGTTTCCTTATTCAAAAATCTCAGTTAGAATATACCATTCATAAGAGAGTTGATGAGATCTTACAGCTAATTTTTTGACTCTTCTAGTGTGACATTGAAACAGTGCTGATGGACTTGTAGCAAGTCCTCTCCCACTTAAACGAGACAAATGAAAAAGGCGAACCTGTCAAACAATACAAGTAACTTTAGACAGCCTGAATTGCCAAAATCAGTTTAATTACAGTAGGCTATCATAGAAATATAAAGATCAATCCATCACAACATTACTTCAGCATCTCCTGCTCCAGAGACTACTAGCTCATCAGAGGTTTCAGGAACAAATTTGGTGCAGAATATGTTGGAAGAATGCCCAGTCTCAACAGAATGCAAAAGCTTGTGGCCTGAATAACTCCAAATGTTAATCTGCAGAAAGTAAAGCATCCCTGAGTCTAACTCTCAGGCACAGCCGAGAAACATTCACAACAAATAGAAGTTATTACTTAGGAAACAGTTATGCACTACACTAAAGCTTCTAGTAAGAACAGAAGGTTATAAATCAATTGAATGATGATTTTTCCTTTAGAAAAGAAAAGCAGATTTAAACACAGAAACAACTTCACAGTTCAGAAAAAATATCATCACGAGTATCCCCGTGAGTGTGCATATTTCAGGTCACCGTTAATTTTCGACTATCTTTTATTACTTATCACACATTCTGCAATCAGGTAAACATCAACACAGAGAGCCACTTAGTATCATACTCTTGTATCATCGGATCCAGAAACCAAAAGAGAGCCACTTGAGTTCCAAGCCACAGCATTCACACAACCTGTGTGCCCCTATTAGAGAATACGAAAATATATTGTTAGAAGATGCTTTATATGTATATATAAAAGATGGAGAATGCATAAGGTAATTTCATGTCTGCAGTCCATGTTGCAATCGATTAAGTTTTCAACTGCAAAAGCAGTGATAATTAAGTAGTTCAACTGCAGCAAATAGTTTATAGCAAATGCCAAGTTCAAGAAATGGAGAGTCCATTGGTAAATCAACCACAAGCTTCATATAAAATTCATAGATAGAGAACCCTTCTAATTTGTATAGAAGATGGAAGTCCAAAATATCCACCAAAACAGTAAGGTCACAAAAGGAACAAATGGTCAATATATATTTGTCTAATTGTCTAAGAGCATAATGGAATGAAACATCACAGAACATTAGAATATATACTTTCTAAACATAGAACACCCAATTAAATGTCTGAAATTCATCAAGGCAGATTAAAGCAGGAAGATAACTTAAAAAGGAAAACAATAATAAATAAAATAAAATTAGCAGAACAACAGGAAGTCTGGTTTCTTTGGCCTAAGGTTCCTGTTCAGCCACAGTTGTCAAAAAAATCATCACAGTAGCAAGCCTCGGATTTTGGAAAATGAAATGAAGATTCTGGTTTATATGTACTAAATAAATAAAATTTTGACAATTCTTTATTTTGGCGACGCGATACTTCAAGACGTAGGTAGATGTGCCCTCGGCCTAATGACTTCAGGCGCAACTTGCATTCAAATTATCAATGGTTCATGAGATTCGGCAATTCGCACCAAGTATCGCATTTCGCACTCACAAACTAAAAAATGGACATGTAGCCTAATGATAGCATCACATAGACGCATAAATGGAGAATTTATACAATCAAATACAAATAGTGTTTAACATGTCACCAGAGGTAAGAAAAAGAAGATTTCACCCCAACATAGCATGGTTCATAGTGCCCAATAGAAGGTTACACATGGGAAATAATTGTAAAATCACTGCTTCACTACCTCCGTTTTGCTAGGACAGAACTAATATTGCCAAAAACACATTTATACTTTACATTTTATATAGTTTTTCGTTGTTTATTTTTTTAGCAAGTCTATTACATATTATACAGTTGAAAATCTAACATACAAAAATATTGAAAAATATATAAATATATTCAAGAAACAACGTACAAATATTCTTTCAGCATATCTTAATATCCATGTGAAAAATACTCCGAAAAAAAGGTGCTACTCTTCGCAACAGAGGTAGCAAGTGTGGGTTCATCAATCACTAGTAACTAGCTGTTATGACTTCAATATTATTTTTTTATTTTTTTTAATACAAGTTTTACCTTATCTACATAAAAAGGAAAACTCACAAAGAAATACACAAGTTAACTAGTTTATGAAGAAGAAGGAAGAAAAAAAGAAAAGGAAAAGCGGAAGTAGAAGTAGAAGTCATATATGACAAAGAGTATGGTACTGTATAAATTTATGGAGTATAAACTATGTGTTTTGGAGGGAACAACCATCTTAAATCTACTAGAGTGAGATTGCACAAACCTCCAATACTCTTTCCCGTGAGAGCCTTCGCACCAACGATGAGTGCATTTGCAATCCATGATTGATATCCTACAATAAAGAAAAACAACAATCCACACTTGTTTATCACTAAATGAAGTTGAATCACTATCAAATTCAACAATTCCAATAACAATCAAATAACATCCATGAAAATCCATATTCAGCCAATACCATCCAGATGAAAATTCCAGCACAACTCTAATTTTGCATAAACTCAAACAACATTTATCTATTGAACCAATTTTTCACACTTTTCCAAAACGAAGCACATTTTACACTCAGCAAACATAATTAGCTGATTGAGGTATCAAAAACAGAAATTAAAACATAAAGCAAGATCAAGCGATAAAGAATTCCATGACTTGAACTTAATTTCATAATCATCACCATTGATATAAAAGAAAGATTTTAAAAAAATAGAAAAAGAGAGAAATGACCTACAGAGCGAACATCCAGAGTACGACGGTCGATGAAGTGAGCGATGTTGCCATCGTGAAAACCAATCGACTCCATTGATGATGATTGATAATCAGCAGCAGCACAAAACCCTAACTCAAAATTAATAGTTATATATAAGTAATTATAATTTCAGTGGATCTCACCGCTATTTTCTAGAAAGAAATTGATATATTGAGAGGAGACAGTCGGTCGGTTGTATTTGTGTCCCGTCACCTTCTTCAGCTTGTGTCTATAAAATCCAAATATATACGTATATGTGTATGTATACGGTACTAGTAACATACATGCCTCACGACGCTATCTTAATATATACTCTCCGAGTCTAAATTTGATATAGGTGTATTTTATTTAAAAAAGGATATTTTTATAAGAAAATTTGATCATTATTTAAGAATTTTCTAGCATAAATAATAAATAGGTCCTATAAACATGTAGATAAGGTCTGATAAAAATATTTAATATTAATTGTATAAAACATAATTTTATTTTATTTATTAGTTATTTTTATATATATAAATAAATACAGATTATTTGGCACCAATTAATAAGATGGAACAGAAGATTGGACAAAAAAATTTAACAGATATCTTGTTGGATATGCTTCTTTAATAGCATTAATTTGGTTAACTATGTGAATAATTTAATACTAATTAAATATTATTATTAAATTAATATTAATTGGATGTTAATTATTGTAACAAAGTAAGAATAGTTAATGGTAATTAAATTTGGTTTAACATGAAATGAAATGATTTAATAGGGTGTTTAAAGTTTCAAAATTGGAGATTTAAAATAAGTATTGTTTTGATAAACATGACAAAAGGAGAAAGAATACATAATTTCCATAATACTCGTGTTAGTAGTTTTTTTATTGGATAAATCTATACATACATCCCCTTTACTCCCTCGTTTCCCAAACGCAATTTCTTCCGTCGTTTTGATTTTGATTTTTATTTTATTTTTTTTGAGTTTTTTGTCTCCTTCTCCTACAAACCCTGACCTCTCTTACAAATCCCGCTCTAGTTTATATCTTTCTTCTCTGTTAGGATCCTTTTTTTCGATATATTAAGAGAGCCCCTTTCTTGTTTTAACCTAGATTTTGGTTTCCTCTATCACTTCTGTTGGAAATTATCTACAGGTTTATCTCTCACCCTATTTCGCTCCATCAATAATATTCATCGTGTATGTCTAATTAATTTATATTTTTTTTTAGAAAAGATTAATTTTTTAATGACATCGTTAAGTTCTGTTTTGAGGCATTAAATTAGGGCAAACCCTTTTATTCTTTTTGTCTATTTTGTTTAGTCTGTGTATATGACTCACAAATTATTGATTTTTGTGCTGGGATATAAATATTTAATACTTTGGCCCTTTTATTTACTTTTGAAATTCAAGAAAATGATTATTTGTTGAATTAAGAATTTTTAGAAAGAACTGATAAAATATAAGTTATGTTTATTTGATAGATTATGTGCACTATTTTGGGTATGTGTTACCTTTTGACAAAAAAATGTAGTGGTACTTTTATTTAAAATTGAAGATGTATCTGTTTTTTTTTCTTCCAAGTGATGATAGTAATGAACTCTTTCAGGGAATAATTTGAAATATTCATTTGTTATTAATACTTTTCTTAAAGTACATACATTAACAAATGTTTAAAAATTTTATTTTGCAATTTATATAGTAGTGTGCTACAAATATGGTTATTAGACCTGGCAAAAAGGCCGGGCTAGTCCAAATGAGCTCAAAACGGCCTAAGTTTTGGTGGGCTGAAAAAGTGAAGCCCAAAGCTCGTGTTTTGACGGGCGGGGCGGACCGGCCCGTGGGTTGTAACTGATTTATGACCAATTTTTGACGGGCGGGCCGGGCCGGGCCAAAACGGCCCAGGTTTTGATGGGTTAAAAAAATGAAACCTAAAGCCCGCGTTTTGGCGGGCCGACCCGCGGGCTTGTGTAAGACCACAACTTTTATAAATAAAGATGAATTTTCTATAAATATCATTTTTGAATATTATGGAGTTAATTTGATATAATGTTATAGTTGTGGGTAATATTTATAAATTTTGCAAAGTACGCAAGTTGTTATATAATATTCGATTGGTCGGGGAATATTCGTTTTAACAGGGAATATTCGTACAACGACACAATCATTGGTGGACCCCACAACAGAATTATTGTCGGATTGAGAAAACGATAAAAATATTTTAAAAATAACGGCAGAAATTTTACCATTGTTACTGTTGAACTACTCTGTAGTAAAAGTACAGTAATACGTGTGGTTGCATAGTAACACACGGTATTGATTATTAATGCTTATGTGAGAAGTCACTCAGTTTGATTCAATTATTGTCAGTTAATAATATGAATTATTTAGCGATAATGACGTTTTGTTTTATTCGTATTATTAACGTAATAAAACAGAAACATCTTTTTATATAAAATAGAATACTTTATTAAAGTTATTCTATAAATAGAATATATTATATTTTATTTAAAAGATTTTTCTTTAAATATGGACCGTCAAATTAAAGTAATCAATCTGGACCGTTCATGGATTAGTTACTATGCATTCTATTTTTCTATAAATAGCAGCTCATTCCTTCATTATTTCTTACGAATTCACTGAACTCTAGAGAGAGAAGCTATAGAGAGAAACTATAGAGAGAGAGAGAAGAAGAGTATTCTGCTACTTAACTACTTCCTTAGTTCAACTCTTCTTTAAAACGGTAAGGGGTGTTATTCTTTCTTATTCATGAAGAGAACTGTTGTTATTCCATTTCTTATTATTCTGTTGGAATAACCTGTATACGTGGTCTACCCTATACTTGGTGACATTCTTCTATTATTCTGTTGGAACATCCTGTCTGTGTGTTTTACACCGGACCTGGTTCCGTTTTTATTATTATTCTGTTGGAACATCCTGTCTGTGTGTTTTACACCGGACCTGGTTCCGTTTTTATTATTATTCTGTTGGAACATCCTGTCTGTGTTTTACAGCGGACCTGGTTCCGTCTTGTTATTATTCTGTTGGAACATCCTGTCTGTGTGTTTTACACCGGACCTGGTTCCATTATTTATTATTCTGTCGGAATATCCTGTCTGTGCGTTTACGCCGGACCTGGTTCCATTATTTATTATTCTGTTGGAATAACCTGTATGTGCGGTCTATCGCATGCATGGTGATTTCTTTTGTTATTCCATTCTTTATTATACTCAGTTGGTTAAGTTTTGACTTCTATACTCCATGAAATTTGTGGAATATCCTTGATAATTGCGTTTCATCCAGTATCTTTTCATGAAAATATTCTTCTAAGCATTCTTGAATTTTACTCCACAAAGCAGTATCATGTTGACAATTTGGACGTTATTAATTCTTGGATAAATTAATTCTTGAACTTGTTTTATTGAATTCTTATATCATTGTCATCATCCTCATGTTTATAAAATGTTGAAAGTCATCTGTGGCCTGTAGTGCATAGATGGACTTGGTATGATTATGACCAGGGATTATTCGGTATAATCATGACCGTAATGTTACAAGTGATGTGGTAAAAGTCCCCATTGGCCCGTAGTGCATTGATGGACAGTTGTTGGCATGATCATGACCATTAATGAATACACGAATATCCTTGGCCGTAGTGCAGGGGTGATTCGATGATGTGGATTATTTTATTAAGCTGAGTTCCAGCGATAACAGTGTTGAAAAACCTTTTAAATCATAAAAGATAGTAGAGTTTATTTTTTACTTGACTCTTTTAATGGATTGCTTGTTCCGCTGCAGTTAAACTTGATGTCTATTATATTTTATCAGTTTAACATTGTTGAAGGCTAATGATAATTTATTCTGCATTATCTTAGTCATAATATTTCTTACTGGGCTAGTTGAGCTCACCCTTTCTTTCACTGTTCTCTTCAGGAAATGAGAACGTAGCTGGGGCAAGTCGGGGAACGGAGTGATGGTTCGAATGATAGTATTAGTTAGTAGTCCTCACTATTCTATGTAATAGCGTGTTAATAAATATAATGAGGACTCCTTTTGAGTATGAATACTCTCTAGAAGATAATATTTGTATTCAAACTCACAGTTTATGTTTTGTCGTATTGTACACGACAGTTGTATTAGTAAGTTGTATTTGTATTTTGTACTATGTATCTGACGACCCAAGATGGGTGATGTATACCTAATTTTTGGGGTGTCACAGCTTGGGTCGATTTTTGTCATGTGTAATGGTTATTGACATAGATGATCCATCTAATAATAAAAGGAATGATGAAAAGTAGGAGAGAATGGAAAACAAGATAATCAAATAGTGGAAGAGCCCAAATTACATATGGTGTTTGACGTTTATGAATATTATAGGAAATATGGCGCAACAAGGATTTGGAGTGACTAAAAAACGTACTAAAAAATTGGACGAAGTGGTTAAATATTTCATAGTTCTATGTCACAAATATGGAGAGCCAACGAAGAACTCAAAGATTATTCGAAAACTGCATCTGATTATTAATGAAGGTTGTAAGGCTAAGATTTGTGCCAAGTTATTGAATGATGGAAAATGGGGTATAACAATTTTGGCGCATGCACATAATCACGGTTTAAGTTCAAGTAAGTCTCATTTTCATTTGTGTAATCGGCATATGACCCCTTATATAAAGAGGAGACTTGAGCTAAATAATGATGTTGGGATACCAATGAATAAAAATTATAATTCACTTCGAATTGAGTATGGAGAAAATAGAATGTCTTGTTTAAAGAAAGATTGAAAATTATATGGGAAAATTAAAAAAGCTAAGATTTGCTAAGGGTGATGTTAGTGCACTTCAAAATTATTTTGCTAAAGTTCAAGCAGTAGATTCTAACTTTTTCTATGTGATGGATCCAGATGAAGAAAATCGGATCAGAAATTTATTTTGGGTGGATTCAAGGTTTAGAGCTGCATACGAGGAGTTTGGTGATATCATCATATTTGACACCGCCTATTTGACTAATAAATATGATAAGTCATTTGCTCATTTTGTTGGAGTTAACCACCATGGACAATCCATACTACTTGATTGTGGCTTGATATCGAATGAAGATAATACTTTTGTTTGGTTGTTTGATGTGTGGCTTTCTTCCATGTCTAGAAAAGCTCTACACACCATTATTACCGATCAAGACAAAAGCGATGAAAATTGTGGTTGAGATAGTTTTTCCTAATGCTCGCCACTGATGGTGTTTGTGGCATATAATGAAGAAGGTTCCTGAAAAATTAAAAGTATATGAGCATTATGAATCAATTAAATTCACGTTACATTACGTTGTTTATGATTCTTTGAGTGTAGATGATTTTAAATGTGAATGGAAGGCAATGATAGAAAATTATGATCTTGAGAACAACGAGTGGTTGGAAGGATTGTATAATGAAAGGCATATATGGGTTCCTTGTTTTGTGAAAAATTGTTTTTGGGCGGGAATGTCTACGACACAAAGAAGTGAAAGTATGAATATTTTTTTTGATGGATTTGTCAATGAAAAAACTTTCTTGAAAGAATTTGTGGATCAATATGATAATGCGTTAATGAGTAAAGTGGAAAAAGAAACCGCAGTGGACTCTCATTCTTTGACTTCACATATACCTTGTATTACACATCATGCCATTGAAAAATAATTTTAAGAGGTTTATACCAATTCTAAGTTTATAGAGTTTCAAACAGAAGAGGAGGATGGAGGAATGTATTGTTATATAAGGTTTGTCAAATCTCATGATAAAATATTTCATTACGAAGTGAATTTTTTTTGTTACTTTGGGGAAAAAATCACCCAAAAATTGTGAACTTCAAAGTTTGCTTCATTGAAGGGGAAAATGAATCTGAATTTGATGTGAAATGTAACTGTAAATGTGAAGTGTAACTGTAAATTATTCGAATATTGAGGAATTTTATGTAAGCATATAGTTATGGTACTTCATTTTGAAAGGTTTATATTTACTGTTTTACCAAAATACAATTTGAGGAGGTGGAGAAAGGACATAAAGCGACGTCATACTAAAACTAAAGTCACTTATAATGTTCAGAAAGACACAGAACCGGGACAGATATATGATAAGGCATGCAATATGTTTTTTGACTTTGCGGACATTGCATATGACACTCAAAAAAGGTGTAAACAACTTGTAGATCGACTTTTTGAACTAAAGGTGGAATGAAATACGGAGGATGAAGTTTGTGGAAAAAGTCAACCTACTCAAAAGTCAAACGCGAGTGAATATGAAAGTAACGGCCCAAATGAAAGCCATAAATTACTTTCACCAAAAAAAAACTAATGCAAGGGGCGTCCTCCTAGTAAAAGGAAGGTAGGTAAGATGGAACAAGTTTTGAAGAAATTCGAATAGAAGGGACAAAAAAAGGTGAAAATAAGTTTGAATCAAGAAACACGAAGAATATTAGGAAGGAATAATTTTTCTTTTTTTTTTGTTATATATAAAATATGTATATTGTAACTTTTTTGCAATTAATATTGTCTTATAAAATGATAAATTATGTTTATTTTATTTCAATCCTTTGAGCTTGATATGACTATTAATCAGTCACCTATTTTTTATGAGACACATGAGAGTCATCATGGAAATTTTATCTTGAATGTTAGTAATGATTCTTTTTTCTTCATATTCTTATGGTTATTATTTTTACTTTATTGTTGAGCATTTTTCAGATGTATGAACTCACTTAACATCGATGGTTCTTCTTAAATCGATGGTTCTTCTTATAACTTGAAGGAATCCATATGGGGAGATGAACTTTTAAATCTTGGCGTAGTGGGGAATTTTGGGTTTATAGATGAAGGCACTTCTAATGTTGGCTAAGGTCATTACTCTACGATCGTAGAGTAATGACTCTACGATCGTAGAGTCATTACTCCACGATAATAGAGTCATTAATACTCCACGATCATAGAGATTTGTCATTGTAGACTGAATTTATGTATTGAGATGAATATAGTATAATTTGTGTATTGTGATGAATACAATATTATAGATACATTTTGTATTGGGCAGAAACAACTAAAATTTATGGATGTATTATGGATGAAATATATTTTAATTTTGCAAACTTCCTTATGGTTAAAATTACAAATGATGTGATAAAAATATGTACTGCAAGTGCACAGTGTCGAATTGAAGAACTAGCAAGTACAGGTCGAACCCACAGAGACTAGATTAATTTTTTAATATATCCTTAATTAATATTTTAGGCGAATTAGAAATAAATATGGTGGAGAAAATTTATTAACTAAATTATTTAAGCTACTAATTAATAACAAAAACTATTAATGAAAAAAGATACCTAGGAATCAGAATCCACCAAATATTAACATAATAAATAATTTCTTATTTTCTAAATCAATTCCCAAATTATTCTCCCTTCCCTTTAAAAATAATGATTCATATAATTAATATGGGCAAGCATAAGTTATGAAAAATTCACAGATTAACTATAACTTATCAAAACCTCGCAATCAATATAAAAATCATATGCAATTTATGCGGAGGAAAATATGAAGGTAAAAATAATTAGGCATTAATTTTGAAACGGAAAGAAAATATTATTATGAAATACTTAGTTTCATCATAATCCTAGGTATTAGAAATTTAGCTAACCATGGAATTAAAAACAAAAATAAATAATATTAGTACTATAATTCGCATGAAATAAGAACAATAATTAAAAAGAGAATTTCTATTATATAAATAAAAGAAAGATACAAATACTCCCTGACAGTAGTTTCACATGTGATTGGAATAAGAGAAAAAAATAAACTCTAAATATGTTACTCCCTTCTACACTAGTGAAGAACTAAGAAAAAGAAAATAATAAGTGGTGCCTTTCTCTCTAAAACAAGAGGCCTATTTATAGGGAAAACAACTTGGAACCCTAATTGAACTTGGACAGTTTTGTCCCCAATCAACTTCTCAAAAAGATCTTCCAGATATACTTTTCTTCTCTTGTTGGGTTTGACTTGCACACCAAGATTGTTCAACCTCTTTCCTACTCCTTGTAGGATTCTTCTTGGATATTCCTTATATGAATAAAAACATTAAATATCCCTTGATCACCAAGATTTTGACTTTATTGCAACAAATATTAAATCCTACAAAATAAAATAAAACATATTAATTTAATAAACTAATATAATTAAAAGGACAAAATTAGGGATAATTAAATGTATGAATTACGTGTCTATCAAATACCCCCATACCTAGCTTTTGCTCGTCCTAGAGTAAAATAAAAATAAAATAAAATAAAAATTACACTACCCCATTTCCGTAAGAAACACGATTGCACTTAACATGTGCAACAAGCCTTTAAACCCCAAGGTTACCCAAGTGGACGAGTTGTGTCTCGTGAGGGTTTGCAGTGAATATACCCACAAAATTCAAAAATATATTTTTAGGGTTCAACAAATTATGAAATTGAAAGAAAACTTTCTAAATATCTATGGGCATTATACATTAGCAAGATTAAATTCAAAATCACACTTTCACCTTATCAAAAATACTCGATCTTCATTTTAGACACCATCCTTCATTAAATCAATTTCATGTGATGCATGCATGTGTATGTGATGTAACTCTTAGTAGGGATTTTTACCATGAAAATCAAGCAAGCTCATTTTTCTTTTTCTTTTTTCCATTTTTTTCAATTTTGATTCTTGACTTGTGCAATGTCTCATTTTCTTAGGCTTTTCAGAGTTACCCATGTAGAGCGAGCGTTGGACTAATGACTCCCAAACCAGATAGTTTTAGGGCACTAGGTGTAGAGACACCCCTAAGGATTTATTAACTCGAGTAACAAAGGCCACAAAATTAGACTAGTCAAACTGCTTTTATCTATCACACTTTTTAGCGTGAATATCGATGATTCCCGAGACTTGGATACCCAGTTATTTCGTTAAATGGACATTGAAGCAGTTATTTTTTCTTTTTTTTTCGACTTTTTTCTTTTTTTTTTCAATATTTTTTCTTTCTTTTTTTTTTCATTCTTTTTTTTTCTTTTTGTCCTTTGTTGAAATTACTCGAATTATGGTTTATACTCCACAACTAAGAATTAGTGCAAACGTGAAGTGCAAAAATGCTTGTGAAATCAATTTTAATTCGGATGGTGTTTTGAACTAAGATTTCGCATCTTATCAAAAATTTAAGAGTTCTAAATCTTTCAATCTTACTCATGAGTTTTGCTCCACAAACACTTATTAGAATTAATCCAATGCATAAAAAGTCAAACAAAATTTTTAATACTTTTTTCGTGTTTTTTTTGTTACTATTTTTTCCTAAAAAGATTAAAAAAAATCTAATACAATAATACAAACAAACTCCCCCCATACCTAAATCATACATTGTCCTCAATGTATGCAAATGAAGAAAAGAGAACAAAGATGTGAAAAAAAATTATACCTTGTATGCGGGGCATTTGTTTTGCAAGAAAATGTGGTGAGAAAGAAAACAAATGTACATATCTACAAATTTTATGCATCCTAAAAACTATGCGACTGTAAATAATCAGGGATGCAAACAGACAACCTAGAGTGGATTGCGTATGATTTTCAGGAGGTCTGGGTAATTGAAAATAGTTAGAATTTGCAACAGAAGAACAATTGTGAGCATATCCGACTGATTCTTTTAAAATTGAGTCAGAGAATGATAACGAAAAATGATGGTTCCTTTTAAAAAATTCTAACTTCATAAAATCTATCCAAACTTGTCATCCATATTTGTTATCATGGGGTACGAAAACATTTTCATCATTTTGAATAACTGTTATACCAAGATGTTTAGACACCACTTGATTAACACATGCATTATCTGAAATGGAAGATATGATCTCATTATCTAAACATGGAAGATTATCATTGTCCACATCCTTTGGTTCATTTGTTAAATCATATTTAGTGTTTCTGGAAAGCGTTTCGGATGGGCCCAAGGTAGACTTAAAATGATCATAAGAGGATTGAAGGTCAATTTGATTCTCGTGAAAATGCTCAAAATGTGTCAAACTTGATTCAACTATAGGTTCCAATCTTGAGTAAGATTTTTGGGCTGTGGAGTCCAACATCTCATTGACCTCATTCAAGTATTCAGTTTCATCCCAATTTTGACCAAAATGATTTAGACAAAAGTTAATAATTTCATCTTCCCCCATAAGTTCATTTCCCAACATTTGTTGAATCATGTTCACTTCAACGGACTGGTCAAACAAATCACTAGGTTGCTCTCCCACATTAAACACATTTAAGTCAATTGTCATGTTCCCAAATGTCAATTTTATTAGTCCATTTCTACAATTGATTAACGCATTAGAAGTTGCTAGAAATGGTCTACCTAAAATGACAGGAATTTGACCCTTGGGATTGGCAACAGGCTGGGTTTCAAGGACAATAAAGTCAACAGGGAAGACAAAATCACCAACCTTAATGAGTACATCTTCAACTATTCCATTTGGTACTTTAGCAGAACGGTCAGCTAGTTGGAGTGTGACACTTGTCTTTTTCAACTCCCCTAAGCCTAAGGTTTGGTACATAGAAAATGGTAACAGGTTCACACTAGCTCCTAAATCAAGCAAATCTTTTTCAATTAACGTGTCACCTATGATGCATGAAATTGTAGGACAACCGGGGTCCTTATACTTCACAGGGACTTGACATGACAAGATAGAACTAACATGGGCTGTTAGAAAAGCTTTTTTAGGAACATGAGTGGTTCTTTTTTGTGTGCACAAATCTTTTAGACATTTAGCATATGAGGGAACTTGTTGAATGACATCTAGAAGGGGAATATTAATTTTCACTTGTTTGAACACTTCTAGAATTTTGTCCAACTGGACTGACTGCTTGTTTGAAATAAGTCTTTGAGGGAATGGGGCTTTTGGTTTGAAGACTTTTTCAATTGACTCATAAGGTGTAGTTTGATCATCTTTTGACACAAGCTTAGTAGGTGGGCCTACTGACTCAGAGTTTGTGGGCTTTTCAGGTTGGGCTAACTTTGAAGATGGATTATTAGGTTCAACATTAAAATTTTTCTCTTCTTCATTATCAATTCCAGCATGATTGTTAAAAATAATTTCCAGACCCTAAAGAAATTACAGAATTCACATGATTGACTTGGTTGTTTTCAAGTGAATTAACATGATAAGGCTTTTGAGTAGGAACTGAAAATTTTGGATTGGTCTCGGGTTGACTAGGAAGTTTACCCTTCTCTCTTTCACTAACTGTAGTGGCCAATTGACTCATTTGGATCTCTAGGCGAGAAATGGATTTTATTACAGTTTCCACACTCTTCTCTAAGGTGCTCACACTTTTGTCTAAGGTGCTAAGTCTCCTCTCACTTTCATTAGAAAAACCTGGTGGATATTGAGGTGCTGGATTTGAATTTTGGTACGGACCAGGATTTGACTTTTGGTAAGGTTGAAAAGATTGATTTAGAGACTGATTGACCTGATTTGAAGAATTATTTGGGTAGGGTCCTTGGTTCCATGCAAAATTAGGATGATTTCTCCAACCAGGATTATAAGTGGGTGCAAATGGGTCATTCCTAGGTCGTTGAAACATTGCATTGACTTGTTCATATTCTTCAAATTGGGGCACGACTCTTGGACATTCCTTAATCACATGGCTTGGTGAATTACACTTTAGACACAAAGGTGGTGGTGTTGAGACTTGGTTTACGTGTGATTGTCCCCTAGTTTCTAAATCTTCGAGTCTTTTAAGTACACCAGCCAACTTAACTTCGGTAGCAATTGAATTGTCAATTGTATGAACACCCCTAGATAAACTAGGTTTATCTGTCTCTCGGGTGGTTTCCCATTGCATGGTATTTTCTGCTAAGTCTTCTAAAAACTCCCAAGCTTTTTCCTCATCATTATTCAAAAAATTCCCTTTACACATTGACTCTAACATTATTTTAGTGGGATAGTCTAAACTTTTGTAAGCAATTTGACACAATCTCCATTTCTCAATTCCGTGGTGTGGGCATTGGGATAATAAATTTTTAAATCTATCAAAATATTTCCAAAATGACTCTTTTTCATGTTGGCAAAATTGATGAATTGCAGTCCGAATTTTAGCAGTTTTATGATTTGGAAAATATTTTTTTAGAAATGTAACAACAAATCCCTCCCAGGTTGATATGGAATTATTTGGTAGGCTATATAACCATTTTTTAGCATTATCTTTTAAAGCAAATGTTATAAATCAATAATTAAATATTCACAAATAATATTACAGAATCACAATTATGACAACCAGGTCGTTCCCAGGAAAGAGGGGGCTTTCCGATAAGGATTTTTCCTTACTGGCGCGCAATTAGGTGATCAAACCTCTCCTTAGATAGAACTTCCTTAAAAATTACCAATAATGCTATCTAATAATATTATTCAAATAATATGAATTATTGATCTGATAATGAAAAATACTGTGCAGTGACAATTATTGAAACAACAATAATATAAAATATTAACGCAGCAATTATTGAATCAATAAAATAAAATATTGAACAGTAATTACTGTAACAATTATTAAGTAGTGCCTTCTTACGTAAGGATCAATAATTCAACAATACTGTGGAATACCGTGTGCTACTGTGCAACCACGCATATTACTGTATTTTAACCACCGGGTATTCCAACAGTGTTAACGGTAACTACTACGCCGTTATTTGTAAAAATTCAAACTTGTCGTTTTTTTCATCCGACCGTTTTTCGTTATGGGGCTCACAAATGACTGCGCCATCGTACGAATATTCCCCGACAGTAAGAATATTCCACGACCAAACGAATATTCTCCGACAACAATGAATATTTTATAACCACTTGCTTAGTTTGAAAATTTTGCATATTTCACCCATAACCAAAGCATTATATCAAATTAATACCTTATTATTCAAAATAATAATTAGAGAAAATTTGATTTTATTTATAAAAAAATTGGGGTCTTACACCACATCTCCCTTTTGGTATGATTCCTGCGGAGTATTTCCTTTTCTCTGCTTCAACATCTGAAGAAGTACCAAATTCTTTATATATTTCTTCTCTGTTAGGATCCATTTTTTTCGATACCTTGAGAGCTCCTCTCTAGTTTTAACTTAGATTTTGGTTTCCTCTATCGCCTCTGTCGGAAATCATCTACAGGTTTATCTCTCACCATATTTTGCTCCATCAATAATATTCAACGTATATGTATAATTAATCTATATTTTTTAGAAAAGATTAATTTTTTAGTGATATCGTTAAGGTCAGTTTTGAGGCATTAAATTATGGCAAACCCTTTTATTCTTTTTGTCTATTTTGTTTAGTCGGTGTTTTATATGATACATTGTTTCTCTAAAAATTTGTATATGACTCGTAAGTTATTGACTTTTGTGTTAGGATTTAAATATTTAATAGTTTAGCCCTTTTATTTACTTTTAAAATTCAAGAAAGTGATTATTTACTGAATCGGGAATTTTCAGAAAGAACTGATAAAATATGAGTTTTGTTTATTTGATATATCATGTGCACTATTTTGGGTACGTGTCACCTTTTGACAATAAAAATGTTGTGGTACTTTTATTCAAGCTTGAAGATGTATGTGCTCTTTTTTCTTCCAAGTGATGATAGTAATGAACTCTTTCAGGGTATAATTTGGTACACTGCCTTCAGAACTCAGTACGAGCATTATGAATTCTTAGTCATGTCTTTTGGATTGACTAATGCTCCTGCTGCTTTCATGGATATGATGAACCGTGTGTTCAAGGAATATTTGGATCAGTTAGTTGTTGTCTTTATTGATGACATCCTCATCTATTCCAAAAGCCGTGAAGATCATGAGCACCATTTGAAGCTAGTACTCCAAAGGCTTCGCGATAACAAGCTATATGTCAAGTTGAAGAAATGCGAGTCCTGGCTTGAGAAAGTAGTATTCCTCGGGCACGTGGTGTCAAAACATGGAGTATCTGTTGACCCGACGAAGATTCAAGCCATACAAAGTTGGGAGCAACCGAAGTCGGTGACCAAAGTACGTAGCTTTTTGGGCTTAACTGGTTATTATTGGAGATTCATGGAAGGATTTTCTAGAATCGCTACTCCATTAACTCAACTGATTCGGAAAGATACAAAATTCGTATGGAGCGAGGAATGCGAGAAGAGTTTCTAAGAGCTCAAGAGGAGACTCATTTCGGCACCTGTTCTGACAATACCATCTGGTTCGGATGGATTTGTTATCTACAGCGATGCTTCAAGCAAAGGGTTAGGATGTGTTCTCATGCAACATAGGAAAATTATAGCCTATGCCTCGCGACAACTCAAAGAATATGAGAGAAATTATCCTACTCATGATCTGGAGTTGGCAGCAGTTGTTTTCGCATTGAAAATCTGGAGGCACTACCTGTATGGGGAGAAAGTGGAGATTTATACGGATCATAAGAGCCTTAAATATTTCTTCACCCAAAAGGAACTCAACATACGGCAACAACGTTGGCTTGAGCTGTTAAAAGATTACGATTATACCAACCAATACCATCCTGAAAAAGCGAACGTAGTAGCTGACGCATTGAGTAGAAGATCATATGCTGATACAAGTGCGATATTGTCAACAAAGGCCCATTTTGTATGATTTACAAAGGATGGAGATAGAGGTAAAGGCTTCAAGTACCACGTGATGATATCAAACATATGAGTAGAACCGACTTTAATCGATAAAGTTAAAACTGCTCAAGCTATGGACCTGGAGTTGATGTGTATGAAGAAGAAAGTGCAAGAAGGTGTTATTCCAGAAGCAAGAATCGATGAAGAAGGAATATTTTAAGTTAACTCCAGACTTTGTGTTCCTAACATTTCTGACTTGAAGCATAGAATCATGAAGGAGGCACACAACACACCGTTTACAATCCATCTTGGGAGTACCAAAATGTATCATGATCTTTGACATACATTTTGGTGGAGCAATATGAAGAAAGAGATCGCGGAGTTTATCTCGAGGTGTTTAACTTGTCAACGAGTAAAGGCAGAGTATCAAGTGCCAAAAGGTCCACTGCAATCACTTGAGATTTCGGAATGGAAGTGGGAACACATTACTATGGATTTCGTTATAGGTCTTTCCAAAGTTTCTTAAGGCATAAATGCGATTTGGGTTATTGTTGATAGATTAACCAAGTCTGCTCATTTCTTGCTGATACGGGAGACTTATTCCCTTGAACGTCTTGCTCGTATGTACATAAATGAGATTGTGAGATTGCATGGCATGCCAGTATCTATAGTTTTGGATCGTGACCCAAGATTCATTTCACGATTTTGGGCTAGCTTGCAGAAAGCTATGGGCACGAATTTACGATTCAATTTGGCATACCATCCTCAAACGGACGAAAAATCAGAAAGGACTATTCAAACTCTTAAAGATCTATTAAGACTCTGTGTCCTAGATTTCAAAGGAAGTTGGGATAAGTACTTGCCATTGGTGGAATTCTCCTACAGCAACAGTTATCAGACAAGTATAGGTGTGGCTCCATTCGAAGCATTATATGGACGAAAGTGTCGCTCTCCAGTATGTTGGGATGAGGTGGGTGAAGAAACATTATTGGGATCAGAGTTGGTACGCATAACTACGGAAAAGATCCAAACGATTCGACAACGTATACAAACGGCATAGGATCAACAAAAGAGTTATGCGGATCTTCATCGGAAGGACGTGAAATTTAATATTAGGGATCATGTATTGTTACGTATTGCACCATGGAAGGGAGTTACAAGATTTGGAAAAAGAGAAAAGCTCAATCCACGATTTGTTGGTCCATTTGAGGTTCTTGACCGAATAGGAAATGTGGCCTATAGACACTCGCATTACCTCCAAGCATGTCTCGTGTTTGTAATGTGTTTCACATATCTGTTCTTTGTAAATATGTAAAAGACCCAAACAACATTATTGAGTTAGAACCAGACGAGATAGCCGAAGATTTAACGTACGAGGTGGTACCTGTTAAGACCTTGGATAGGAAAGTGTATCTCCTACGCATCAAGGTTATACCACAAGTTAAGGTTTTGTGGAGAAACCATGCTATTGAAGAAATGACCTGGGAGTTAGAATCTGAAATGAAAGCGAGGTACCCTCACCTTTTCGAAACACCAGGTACGTACGTCAATTTTGAGGACGAAATTTCATAAGGAGGGGAGGTTGTAAGGCCCAAATTTTTTTATAAATAAAATCAAATTTTCCCTAATTATTATTTTAAATAATAAGTTGTTAATTTGATATAATACTTTGGTTATGGGTGAAATGTGCAAAATTTTCAAAATAAGTAAGTGGTTATAAAATATTCATTGTTGTCGGGAAATATTCGTTTGGTCGTGGAATATTCTTGCTGTCGGAAAATATTCGTACGATAGCGCAGTCATTTGTGGGCCCCATAACGAAAAACGGTCGGATGAAGAAATTTCATGTTTGAGTTTTTACAAATAACAGCGTAGTAGTTACTGTTAACACTGTTGCACAGTAGCACACGATTTTGCACAGTATTATTGAATTATTGATCCTTACGTAAGAAGGCACTACTCAATAATTGTTACAGTAATTACTGTTCAATATTTTATTTTATTGATTCAATAATTGTTGCGTTGATATTTTATATTATTGTTGTTTCAATAATTGTCACTGCACATTATTTTCTATTATCAGATCAATAATTCATATTATTTGAATAATATTATTAGATAGCATTATTGGCAATGTCTAAGGAAGTTCTGTCTAAGGAGAGGTTTGGTCACCTAATTGTGCGCCAGTAAGGAAAAATCCTTATCGGAAAGCCCCCTCTTTCTTGGGAACGACATGGTTGTCATAAATATGATTCTGTAATATTATTTGTGAATACTTTGAAAGTAATATGCATACAAGCCAATCATGTATGATGATAAATCATATACTTTGTAATCAATCTTATTTATTTATTAATAAAAGAATTATTTATTAAAGGCATTTATTATCAACATGGTGCTGTTTTAATAATATGTGATAAACTCATAGTTTTAAGCAATACTTTTAGAATCATGATGAGATCATGCTAATGAGATCTAAATTCTTAGATAGATTTTAAATAAAATGTTCTCAATCGATGGATTACTAAAAAGGGGATTAGTGAATCAGGATAGATTGATATATACGTTGCTTGCTCATTGGATGCGAATGATTAATCTCATAATCATTTATGTGGAGACACTAAAGCAAGTATATAGGTGCTTATTAGAGAATAAGTTCACTGAACGTGACTCGCTAAGGAATACCTAATGAAATTTTACTTGTCTGTCAATAGGAATTTCTGTAGTGATAGTAGTACAAATAATCCTTAGACTTGAGATCATCATAGTATCTTGTATATAATGATTTACACTTTGACTTATTCCTTAAGACCCTTAGGGTATATCAAAGGGTATGCTTGGGTGTAATAAGTTATATATGGAGATAATGAATGATCAATAAAGAATTTATCACTTCTAGTAAAAGAAGTGGAATGTCCTATGTGATTTGATAAATGACAACCCAGGAATCCTTGGCCAAGGTGGAATTAAATTAAAAAGTAGTTTATAATTTACATTCATTAGGAGTTGTGCATTTGGGAATCGAAATACATATAATTAAATAAAATAAGACTTGACAATAATTCTATGTTTTATATTTAATTGGGACATTGTATGGTGGAAGGATTGAATTGTACGGTAATTATTAACTCAAAAGTTCTTTTATGGTTAATGTTAAAATCTATATTATCTGAAAAGTCGTTGATCGCTAGGGAGACTTATCCCTATTGTAGAATAAATATTATTTATTTAAATAAATTAATCATTTAATTTATTTATTTAAATAAGATTAGAATTGTTCTAATTGATTTATTCACAACCGGTTTAATATGGAGAACATAAAGGGTCACACCATAAAAAGAAGAATAATTATTTAAGAAGTTAATGGCATAATCATAATAATATTTTAAGTATATTTAATTTAATTTATGGTGATAGAATAAATTAAATAGCTTAATATTTATTATTTAATATTTTAGAAATATTAAATATAAATTAATAAGAGGAGTCTTATTAATATTATTACAATTATTATTATTTTAATTTCTAAAAGAGTTTAGGAATTAATTTAATATAAGTACTCTCATTTATTCCTAATAGAATTAGGAGGGAAAATTAGTTAAAGGAGTTTAATTAATTATTCCTAATAAGATTACGGAGCCTAATTAATTAAAGGAGTTTAATTAAATAAATAATATCTTATTTTAATTGAATAAGGTTACCTGATATCTTTATAAGAGGAGTCTGATATTATATATCAAATATATACATAATTCCAAGTTGCTGGAAAGTACGCCCCTTTTTCTACAAAGCTAGAAAAAATTAGGGTTTGAGCCAATACACCCTTCTTCTTAAAAATTCTTCTTCCTTAGTGAATCACCTCTAGAGGGTATACACTTGGGTGGCTTACATTGATCAAAGGAAGAAATTTATCCGGAGATTCAAGGAGATCGCGGAGAAGTAGGAGATAAACTCGTACCTGTGGAAGCTCGTGTCTACAAGGGTATGATTCCATAACTTCTTGTTCTTCGTTTTAATTAATAACTAGATACAAACCCGCGCTTTGCGGCGGGATTATTCATTTTGTTAATAATAAATTTATACATGCAATTAATAAATTAAAATATAATAAGAAGATGGTAGATTGTTGTGCGATTATCAAATTTTAATAGCATATGTTATATAGTGTTGCATAAAAATTTGTGCGCAAATACATATCCAAGCATATAATTAATTTGATCACTAAATCCCAGAATATTACATAACAGTTGTGTGTGTATATATATTAATGTCTTGATAAAAATATTTATAATGTAACCAATATGGTTAAAAATGGGTAACTCTTTCATTCTAAAGCACTAACAAATATTTAGAAAGTGTCATGCACAATGCCATCGAATTGTTATATTGATATGATTGCTAGTAGTATATTTGAAGTCTGTTACACATTACACAAACCTCACCAAGCCTCAAATATCTGACAAATGTACTTGATGCATTTTGAAGAGTCCATGTCTCGTATACGCTTACTTGCACCAGAATTCTAACATCCAAACGAAAGGGAAAACTTTGAAATAATGTCTCAGTTTCGGTCTTCAGACATGAAGGAAAAGCACATGTTACATGCGAAAACTGAAAAACACGAGAATTAATAATTCTGTTATATCTTTATGTCAAACAAACACCATGTCCAAAAACATAGCAGTATAGCACCGTGTCATACATAACATAATGTTATAGTTAAAGAACGAATACATTGCCTCATTAATTTTTTTATCAATTTTTGACAATTGTATAGGCACTCACAATATTACTATAATGCCAAAAAAATATATTAATGATAATAAAAATGATTTACCGGATGCTAGTACTTAACAAATCATACAAAGCCACAATCCATATAATAGAATGCAATAAATGAAGAAGCCATAAATATAAACACCGTGGGATATAGTCCACAAAATGAAGCCATAGCCCTTCCCATTGAATGCACTATCCCATAATCTGAAGGTCTTCATATAACTCTTTTGCACTTTCAACAGTATTTAGAATTGTAGGGTGTAAAATTTTGTTGTGCTAACCAGAATAAAATTCATGATGCAACTGAAATAATGCAAGAAGCATGACAACAAAAATTTAACTCTTCCAAGAACTGCATACACCAAATTCATTGTCCCATTACCATTGAACCATAGGTACCAGGATTATCACATTTAAGCTTCTTCCAGTTTAGGTCTTCAATCCAGTTATATTTATTGAATGTGCAATATATTCACACAAACAAAAATTAGCACTTAAATGATCTTTTTAACAGTCGTTGCAATCTTATAAATATTTGCGACAGGAATCTGGACAATAGTGAGAAATAAGAATTTAGACATACTTAATAGTTGATTTCAATATTGCATAAACTATCAACCAAATAAATAATTATCTTTTCACAACTCTTTTATAGGAAATAGTATTGCCCGAGATAAAAAAAGTCTCACACTTAGCTAAAAATTCATGTATTTGTCAGATTGAAAACTAACAGAACATAAAGAAATTTAGCTCATATATTAAATAAAAACAAAAAGAATTAGAGTAAAACACATACGAAATGGACTTAAATAGAATTTCAAATGCTGTCATCCAAAAAGTAAAAGACAAACCTATTATACTCTTATTTAAAAAATTTTCAATGGTTATACATGAATATATATACACACAGACAAAAAAATAAATATACATAAACTATACTCGGTACATGTATTAACAAAATTTCAAGTTGAAGGTATAATAAAAACTAAACAATTTTATAGGGGGTAGTGTTGAGAGTTTGCCGGTTTATTTTTGTCTTTGCAACTGGAATTTGGCTCGATCGAGATAGCTTTGTAAATGCAGATAATAGATTTACCTAAAAAGATTCAAATAGATTATAGTAAAAATTTTATGAGATATAATAATAAAATAATCAGGGTTTACACTAATAATGAGCAGCAAAAAGATAATAGCCAGAAACAGTCAAACCTTTCTACATTAAATTATGAAAAATTTTCTGAAAAACTACATTCTTTGTAGTATTGCATGTTTGTCCATCTTTGTCACAAATTAGTAATTTTACTCCACTCTTGCTTGTAACTCTTGATACTGCTACATACAATTGGTCATGGTTAAAAATTGGACGTGATAGATACAGTCCAACATGTAAGAGAGATTGCCCCTGGCTCTTATTAATTGTCATGAAAAAATAAACAACCTAAGAAAATTGTCTTTATTGGAATTTTAAAGGTAATCTAATGTTTGACGGTGTTAAGACCAAGCGAGGTATGAAAATTTAGTGTCCAAAATTGCTAACTGAAATTACTTGTGTTTCTATCAGATGTTTTCCCAATTGAGTTACTATTAATCTCGTGACATTGCACAAATCAAATCGCTGATCTATATTTCGGAGCAACATTACAGGAACCCTAATCTTCAACGTTATCTTGTGATTTGACATTCCAGAAGATGTAATGCTATTCAAAAATTATAGAGTGTTTGAGTTTTCATCAACCTTACATAGGACATCTTAGATATGGTACTTCATCACCTGACCATAAATACATCACATATTCGTTCACCTTATTTATAGCATCAAATGTAGGAGCAATAATGGCTTGGTCTTGGAAATAAAAGCCATTGTCAAAATTTTCTAATAAATTAGAATATGTGATATCAACAATTGCTGCAAGGGGATTGATCGGATATTTGATAAGAAAATTAGGATAAATAACGGAGAGTAATGATAGTAGTTCAGTAATGATAATATCATAAAGTAGTAATTTTAGGAGATAATAATTAAATTAGAAAGTATAATATCAGAACAGTTTACATTACCAAAATAGTTTAAATTTGTAGTGATTTAGAGGATTATACATTTAAAATATTAATTTGGGATTAAAAAAAGTAGTGATTTTAGTAGATAATAAATAATCTAGTAATGATAATATTAGAACAGTTAACATTATTAGAATAATTTAGATGTATAGTGATTTAGGGGATTATAAAATTAAAATAATAATGTAGGATTAAAAAGTAATGATTTTAGAAGATAATAATTACGTTATAATAATATAAAAACCGTTTAAATTAAAAAAGTAGTGATTTAGTGGATTATAAAATCAACATAGTAACTTATGATTTATATTATTTTTTATTTTAATTTTGTTTTAAATGTTTTAAATTGTATAATATTATTTTATAATATAATTATAAATGGTATAATATTATGTTGTAATATAATTAAATTAGTAATGATAATATCTGCACAGTTTAGATAGGTAATGATTTTATTATATACGTGTATTATAATATTATACCATATATGCATGATATAATGTATGGTATAATTATGAATGTTATAATATTAGAAAAGTAATTATTTTAGGATATAATAATTATGTTTTAACATACTTAAATTAGTAACAGTTTAAAAAGGTAGTGGATTTTAGGGTTTATAAAATAAACATATTAGTGCATGATTATATATATGTATGATAATGTATGGTATAAGATTAAAAATGATATATAATACTGTAAAATTCTAAAAAAATAAATTTATTGGGTTGTCACTGTTAGATTCAAAAACCAGTGTAATTATGTAACAGTTGACATTACCAAAACAGTTTAGATTTGTAGTGATTTAGTAGATTATAAATTCAAAATATTAACTTGGGATAAAAAAATAGTGATTTTAAGAGATAATAATTAAATTAGAAATGATAATATCAGAAAAGTTGACATTATCACAACAGTTTAGATTTGTAGTGATTTAGGGGATTATAAAATAAAAATATTAATTTGGGATTAAAAAATAGTGATTTTAGGATATAATAATTAAATTAAAAAGGATAATAAATGTAGGTAAGGAAACCGTACCTTACTAGGGTTAAGGTTTCGTGTTGACTGAGGAAGAGAGAAATTCGCAAAGAGCATGGTCTTGATTGAGTGGTTGAAGAGGGGAGAAGAACAGGTAAGCAATTGCTCGATTAACACGTGGCAGAACTCTTAGAATTCAAGAGCCTTCTTCAAAGTCTCTAGTTCAGAGAGAATCAAAAGTCCCCTTCTATTGAAATGAAAGGGGGTATTTATAGAGTTTCCTAAAAAATGGTCACGTTCCTTGCACATGTTTGGGTCTTGTGCTTGGCATGTGATTTCAGAGAAACTTCCAAAAATACCCTTAATTACTTAAGTAATGCCTAAATCATCCTGTCCTTCTAGCCACTAATCCAATCCCTCAATCAATTCCCAAATGAGTCGTCTCCACGAGCCTTCTGCCTCGGGACACGTGGAGACTTCTCCAAGTTCATTTAATTCTTTAGATCACACGTAAGCCCTAATTTTATATTTGGGCTCACAATTGCCCCCTGCACGTGAGTCACGCCTTCGGAGTGACGATCGTGCAAAAATATTTCGAGTCTTTGAGTCCTGCTTCAAATTTTCTGAATAATCCGCGAAGCTCGATCTTGCAAGCTTTTAAGGAACTTCAAGTGACATTTCGTCTCGATCAATCAAACAACAAATCAAGCAGGTTACCATACTTGGACCATCTTGGGCGGGAGAACCCTAGTAGGTTCCGAATTCCAGGATGGTTGAACCTTAGGAGGCCGAATCTCAACGTGGTTGAATCCCGAGGTGACCGAACCCTAAAGGGTTTCTTGTCGTTTGATAATTTTGTTCCTTCTTTTTTTTTTTTCAAGGTGTCCTTAATCTCTCCTTTTCCGGGCTAAATCTTCTTATTCGAGTTCAGACTTTTTCGCACCGGCCATTGTCAAAAGAAGATTGTTTTCAAGATGACCTCGTTTGTTCGGTATTCATAATTTCACTTTTACTATGGTAAGTACTATATTTCGAATGTTTTCTACTTCATTTTCCTGTTTCATAGAATTCTCATATTAAATCCCCCTTGTTGTAGGCCAACTCTGACGAACGTTCTGCGGACCCGAAAACTACTAAGGAAATCCCCTTCATTAGTGAGTGGGGAAAAGCTCCCTTCTTTGGGCCTTTTGACGATTTCTGGGAACGAACGAAGAATTTTGATCGTGCCACTTTTCATCCACCTGACAAAGGGGGTGTATTTCTATATGCTGAAGCTAGCGAAAGTGCGGATAGCTTTCCCTGCTGTGAGACCCCAGATTTTATGAATAAATATTTAATTTTTCTCGAAATAATTTTTTATATTATGGTGTGGATTTGATATAATAGTTATGGGTAGTATTTATAAATTTTGCAAAGTATGCAAGTTGTCATATTATATTCGATTGGTCGGGGAATATTCTTTTTATCGGGGAATATCCGTACGACGGTACAATCATTGGTGGACCCCACAACGAAATTATTGTCGGATTGAGAAAACGACAAAAATACTTTATGAAAATAACGGCGGAAGTTTTACCGTTGATACTGTTGAACTACTCGGTAGTAAAAGTACAGTAATACGTGTGGTTGCATAGTAGCACACGGTATTGATTATTAATGCTTATGTGAGAAGTCACTCAGTTTGATTCAATTATTGTCAGTTAATAATATGAATTATTTAGCGATAATGACGTTTTGTTTTATTCGTATTATTAACGTAATAAAACAGAAATATCTTTTTATACAAAACAGAATACTTTATTAAAGTAAATAGAATATATTATATTTTATTTAAAAGATTTTTCTTTAAATATAGACCGTCAGATTAAAGTAATCAATCTGGACCGTTCATGGATTAGTTACTATGCATTCTATTTTTCTATAAATAGCAGCTCATTCCTTCATTATTTCTTACGAATTCACTGAACTCTAGAGAGAGAAACTATAGAGAGAAACTATAGAAAGAGAGAAGAAGAGTATTCTGCTACTTAACTACTTCCTTATTTCAGCTATTCTTTAAAACGGTAAGGGGTGTTATTCTTTCTTATTCATGAAGAGAACTGTTGTTATTCCATTTCGTATTATTCTGTTAGAATAACCTGTATACGCGGTCTACCCTATACTTGGTGATATTCTTCTATTATTCTGTTGGAACATCATGTCTGTGTGTTTTACACCGGACCTGGTTCCGTTTTTATTATTATTTTGTTGGAACATCCTGTCTGTGTGTTTTACACCGGACCTGGTTCCGTTTTTATTATTATTCTGTTGGAACATCCTGTCTGTGTGTTTTACACCGGACCTGGTTCCGTTTTTATTATTATTCTGTTGGAACATCCTGTCTGTGTGTTTTACACCGGACCTGGTTCCATTATTTATTATTCTGTCGGAATATCCTGTCTGTGCGTTTACGCCGGACCTGGTTCCATTATTTATTATTCTGTTGGAATAACCTGTCTGTACGGTCTATCGCATGCATGATGATTTCTTTTGTTATTCCATTCTTTATTGTACTCAGTTGGTTAAGTTTTGACTTCTATACTCCATGAAATTTGTGGAATATCCTTGATAATTGCGTTTCATCCAGTATCTTTTCATGAAAATATTCTTCTAAGCATTCTTGAATTTTACTCCACAAAGCAGTATCATGTTGGCAATTTGGACGTTGTTAATTCTTGGATAAATTAATTCTTGAACTTGTTTTATTGAATTCTTATATCATTGTCATCATCCTCATGTTTATAAAATGTTGAAAGTCATCTGTGGCCTGTAGTGCATAGATGGACTTGGTATGATTATGACCAGGGATTATTTGGTATAATCATGACCGTAATGTTACAAATGATGTGGTAAAAGTCCTCATTGGCCCGTAGTGCATTGATGGACAGTTGTTGGCATGATCATGACCATTAATGAATACACGAATATCCTTGGCCGTAGTGCAGGGGTGATTCGATGATGTGGATTACTTTATTAAGCTGAGTCCCAGCGATAACAGTGAAAAACCTTTTAAATCATAAAAGATAGTAGAGTTTATTTTCTACTTGACTCTTTTAATGGATTGCTTGTTCCGCTGCAGTTAAACTTGATGTCTACTATATTTTATCAGTTTAACATTGTTGAAGACTAATGATAATTTATTCTGCATTATCTTAGTCATAATATTTCTTACTGGGCTAGTTGAGCTCACCCTTTCTTTCACTGTTCTCTTCAGGAAATGAGAACGTAGCTGGGGCAAGTCGGAGAACGGAGTGATGGTCCGAATGATAGTATTAGTTAGTAGTCCTCACTATTCTATGTAATAGTGTGTTAATAAATGTAATGAGGACTCCTTTTGAGTATGAATACTCTCTAGAAGATAATATTTGTATTCAAACTCACAGTTTATGTTTTGTCGTATTGTACACGACAGCTGTATTAGTAAGTTGTATTTGTATTCTGTACCATGTATCTGACGACCCAAGATGGGTGATGTATACCTAATTTTGGGGGCGTCACAGTTGGTATTAGAGCTTAGGGATATGATCCTTGGCTAAGATGTGAAAATAGAACTAGGAGGGGAGAGACGGGAAATTCCTTCGCTAGTATGACCTACCTAAGTTTATTTGGTATTTAATTGGTCGGTCAAAGTATATGGATAATATGTTATATGTTAATTAACCCTTGTTTTGTTGCAGTATTTGCAAATGGCATCCGAAAATGTTGAGATAATCAATGAAGCACATGAGACCATTGAATCACCAACGATCAATGCTCAGGGTAATGTGCAACCAGAGGACAATAATCCTCATGAAAATAATAACACCGATGAAATGGTGAATGATGGGATGGTCAGAGACTTTATGCAATTCATGCAACAACGGGCGAGAGCGGCTCCTATCCAAAATGAAGGAGGAAACAATGACAACCCACGGTTGGTCACCGCTAAGCAATTCAAGGAGCTATGTCCACCGGAGTTTTTGGGAAAGTCAGAACCACTTAAGGCGGAGACGTGGTTAAAGCAGATCACCAAGATATTTAATGTCTTGGGATGCTCCGAGGAGCAAAAGGTTCCCTTTGCCACTTTTATGTTGCGTGAAGAGGCAGATTACTGGTGGAAATCTGTAAAACGTACCCAGCCTGATGCACTCAAGATGTCTTGGGAGAAGTTCCAAGAACTGTTCAATGACAAGTACTTTCCCGAAAGTATTCATCACATGAAGGAGGTGGAATTTATCAAGTTGGAGCAAAACAACATGACCGTGTTGCAGTACGAAGCCAAGTTTGCCGAGTTGTCCCGATTTGCATCCCACTTGGTGGATAATGAAGAGAGAATGACGCGGATGTTTTTAAGAGGTTTGAAACCGGAGATACGTCAATATCTTATTTCTCATAAACTGTGTTTGTATTCAGATGTTGTGAATAGGGCTCAGTTAGTGGAGCGCGATAACGAGTCAACGCAACCAAAAGAGAGCAGCCAGAAAAATGATAATACTGGTGATAACAGTCATCAAAGCGGTGACAATAAGCATGGAGGGAATCAATATGCCAGAAATGGTAACCACTTCAATGGTAATTATGGTCAAAATAATAAGAATGGACATTTCAAGAAGAGGAAATTCAACAATGATGGAAAGACGTCAGCACCAGCACCCGTTGTTAAGGAAGGAGAACGACCACCTATCATATGCTTCAAATACAGAGGGGAGGACACATCAGTCCAAACTGCGCGATGCCATCCAAAGCATGCTATAATTGTGGAAGAGAAGGTCACTTAGCCCGATTTTGTCGTTCACCGAAGACAAGTTCAGATAGGATGGAGGCACCAAAGACCGTCCCAGAAAAGCCAAAGCCAGTAGTTTAAGAGAGAGCGTTTTTTTCGTGACGAGGAACCTGAATAAAATTATCACGGGTATGTTAGTCATAAACTCTTGCGAAGTCTATACCGTATTAGATACCGGTTCTACTCACTCTTTTATTTCACCTAGTTGTGTTCAATGTTTGAACTTAACTCCGGAGAAGTTAGACTTTGATTTATCTGTTGAAATTCCGTTGGGAGAAACCTTTGTTACCTCCACTATTTATAAATCTTGTTCAAATCAACAGTTTCACGTTACCTGTTGATCTTATCTCTTTGAAAATACTTGCATTGATGTGATTTTTAGAAATGATGGGTTAACTGCTCATCATGTTTTTCGTAAGGTTGTTAGCTTTCATATTCCTAACCAACCTATTATGCGAATTTAAGTAACCAAACCACTAAAGTCAATCATTGTTATATCAAGCCATAAGTAAAGAGCCCCGAGCCTTTCGCTGATAACTTCCTTATGTGGAATGCACCGAAGCCAGACTTTCCGTAGGAGACGTTGTGAATGACGATGGCAAGTTGATAGGTATCAATGTGACGTGTTATCCAAGTCTTGGATGAGGGTCACAGTTTTGAATGATATTTCTATTGTTAATAAATTTCTTGACGTATTCTTGAAGACTTCTTAGCCTACCCCAGAGCGTAAAATTAAATTTTGTATTGACCCCAGTACAAAACCCATTTCTTAAACCCTCAAATATTTCTTCAACTAAAACGAACGTATTATGCGCCAAAGACATTGGCTCGAGCTATTGAAGATTACGATCGTACCATTCAATAACATCGTGGAAAAGTGAACGTGGTAGCTGACGCGTTGTGTAGAAGATCGTATACGGTTACAAGGGTGAATATACGATTAAAATCGACTTTAATCGATAAAGTTAAAGCCACTCAAGCTACATACTCAGAGCTGATAAATGTGAAGAAGAAGGTTCAAGAGGGCGTTATTCTAGAAGAAAGAATCAACGAAGAAGGAAAATCTCAACTCTCGATGTAATTGACCCATTTGAAATCCTCGATGAAGTAGGAACTGTGGCCTATAGACTCGTTTTACCGCCAAGTATGTTGCGTGTTCAAAACATTTTTTTTTCGTATCGATGTTACGTAAATATGTGGACGACCCGAACCACATTATTAATTTAGAACCGGACGAAATAACGAAAGATTTAACGTATGAGGAGATACGTGTTAACATCTTGGATAAGAAGGATCATATTCGATGCTTAAAGGTTATACCTCAAGAGTTAGAATTTGAAGTGAAGTCAAGGTATCCTCACATGTTCGGCATACCAAGTACGTACGTAAATTTCAAGGGCGAAATTCCATAAGGAGAGGAGATTGTGAGACCCCAGATTTTATGAATAAATATTTAATTTTTCTCGAAATAATTTTTTATATTATGGTGTGGATTTGATATAATAGTTATGGGTAGTATTTATAAATTTTGTAAACTATGCAAGTTGTCATATTATATTCGATTGGTCGGAGAATATTCTTTTTATCGGGGAATATCCGTACGACGGTACAATCATTGGTGGACCCCACAACGAAATTATTGTCGGATTGAGAAAACGACAAAAATACTTTATGAAAATAACGGCGGAAGTTTTACCGTTGATACTGTTGAACTACTCGGTAGTAAAAGTACAGTAATACGTGTGGTTGCATAGTAGCACACGGTATTGATTATTAATGCTTATGTGAGAAGTCACTCAGTTTGATTCAATTATTGTCAGTTAATAATATGAATTATTTAACGATAATGACGCTTTATTTTATTCGTATTATTAACGTAATAAAACAGAAACATCTTTTTATATAAAACAGAATACTTTATTAAAGTAAATAGAATATATTATATTTTATTTAAAAGATTTTTCTTTAAATATGGACCGTCAGATTAAAGTAATCAATCTGGACCGTTCATGGATTAGTTACTATACATTCTATTTTTCTATAAATAGCAGCTCATTTCTTCATTATTTCTTACGAATTCACTGAACTCTAGAGAGAGAAACTATAGAGAGAAACTATAGAGAGAGAGAAGAAGAGTATTCTGCTACTTAACTACTTCCTTATTTCAGCTCTTCTTTAAAACGGTAAGGGGTGTTATTCTTTCTTATTCATGAAGAAAACTGTTGTTATTCCATTTCTTATTATTCTGTTGGAATAACCTGTATACGCGGTCTACCCTATACTTGGTGACATTCTTCTATTATTCTGTTGGAACATCCTGTCTATGTGTTTTACACTGGACCTGGTTCCGTTTTTATTATTATTCTGTTGGAACATCCTGTCTGTGTGTTTTACACCGGACCTGGTTCCGTTTTTATTATTATTCTGTTGGAACATCCTGTCTGTGTGTTTTACACCGGACCTGGTTCCGTTTTTATTATTATTCTGTTGGAACATCCTGTCTGTGTGTTTTACACCGGACCTGGTTCCATTATTTATTATTCTGTCGGAATATCCTGTCTGTGCGTTTACGCCGGACCTGGTTCCATTATTTATTATTCTGTTGGAATAACCTGTCTGTACGGTCTATCGCATGCATGATGATTTCTTTTGTTATTCCATTCTTTATTGTACTCAGTTGGTTAAGTTTTGACTTCTATACTCCATGAAATTTGTGGAATATCCTTGATAATTGCGTTTCATCCAGTATCTTTTCATGAAAATATTCTTCTAAGCATTCTTGAATTTTACTCCACAAAGCAGTATCATGTTGGCAATTTGGACGTTGTTAATTCTTGGATAAATTAATTCTTGAACTTGTTTTATTGAATTCTTATATCATTGTCATCATCCTCATGTTTATAAAATGTTGAAAGTCATCTGTGGCCTGTAGTGCATAGATGGACTTGGTATGATTATGACCAGGGATTATTTGGTATAATCATGACCGTAATGTTACAAATGATGTGGTAAAAGTCCTCATTGGCCCGTAGTGCATTGATGGACAGTTGTTGGCATGATCATGACCATTAATGAATACACGAATATCCTTGGCCGTAGTGCAGGGGTGATTCGATGATGTGGATTACTTTATTAAGCTGAGTCCCAGCGATAACAGTGAAAAACCTTTTAAATCATAAAAGATAGTAGAGTTTATTTTCTACTTGACTCTTTTAATGGATTGCTTGTTCCACTGCAGTTAAACTTGATGTCTACTATATTTTATCAGTTTAACATTGTTGAAGACTAATGATAATTTATTCTGCATTATCTTAGTCATAATATTTCTTACTGGGCTAGTTGAGCTCACCCTTTCTTTCACTGTTCTCTTCAGGAAATGAGAACGTAGCTGGGGCAAGTCGGGGAACGGAGTGATGGTCCGAATGATAGTATTAGTTAGTAGTCCTCACTATTCTATGTAATAGTGTGTTAATAAATGTAATGAGGACTCCTTTTGAGTATGAATACTCTCTAGAAGATAATATTTGTATTCAAACTCACAGTTTATGTTTTGTCGTATTGTACACGACAGTTGTATTAGTAAGTTGTATTTGTATTCTGTACCATGTATCTGACGACCCAAGATGGGTGATGTATACCTAATTTTGGGGGCGTCACACCTGCTCTGCTCACATTCTCCGCATGTGCATCGAAAAATAAGAGTACCCTTTTAGTCCCGTTCGCTTCCTGTCTGACTCATCTAGTCGCCTTCAGGGATGGCAATCTTGGACCGACGAGATCCTCGGAAATTCTGATTATGTGAAGTTGTTGGACAAAGCTGGGATTCTGCGTTGTGTTCAACTATGTAGAGATCTTCGTATCCAACAGGACTATGACGCCCTTACCTCATCTTCTTGTGGTTCATCCAGCATGTCCTCTAAGGATACCGAATGTGTCGCGTGTTTGACAGAAGCTTTTAAGCGGGCTTCCTATTACACCACGAGGTTCCAAGGCAATATAATCCTTTCAGACTTTGAGACGCCCAACCATCTGGAGACTTCCTGGCTATCTTGGGTTCGTTATTTCTTTTGGGATTACAAGCCTGGCCACTGGAATAGTTCTGTTTATAGAGAGTCCGTTCTTGCTCTTCATAAGGAACCTTGTCCTTTTCCTTTAGCTGCATATTTGGCTATGTGGTTGTCCCACTTTATCTTCCCTGGGTTACCTATGGACGGTCCCTCGACCCGTATGTTTAGCTTAGCAGCTTTGTTGTCTCGGGGTCTGGATGTTCCTCTTGTTGCTCTCTTTTTGGGAACCTTGTATCGTCGCTTGGATGAAACTGTTCTTGCTATGAGAGAATCTGTCGGAAGGTACCCCTTTTTCAGTTTCACTCATTTATTATATTTATTATATATATATATATATATATATATATATATATATATGTTTATCAATATTTCTTTCATTTATTCAGGTATGACGTGAATTGCTTTGTTCCATGCTCCTTTCTTCAGATCTTCCTCTTCGAGCACTTTTGGGGTCATTCTACATCTGTGCACTTGTCCCAGAAACGAAGGAAATATCCATCCCCTTTTTTATCACTCAATATTGTTCCCCGCAACGCTCGTTGGATTGATCATAGGATTACTTCAGATTTGCGGCTTTATATTGATAATTTTTTCTGTTTCACTGCCCGTCCGTACACCATTATTCCAGAGGGAGGTTCTATGCCTCGCTTATATAAGAGGGACTTCCGTTATTTTTTAAATGTCAGGGAATTGACTGGGTTTTTCACCACTAAACTTGGCACGTTTTACTTAATACATCATTGAACTTTTAATTTTTTGAATTACATAACTGAACTAATTATTATTTTACAATTAAGCCATTCCGTTAAAAAATATTGACAGACGTTAAATAATTGCTGACATGGCGCTGACTTGGCAAAAAAATAAAAAAATAATGCTGACGTGGCAAAAAAAAACATAATACTCATTTTAAAGTTTTAAAAATAACAAAAACATAATAAAATAAAACAGATTTTTTTAAAAAATATATTTTTTGATAAAAAACCAATTTTTTTAATATACATAAATTTTTTTTAAAAAAATAATTTTTTTAAAAGACAGAACTTTTTTAAAAAAACATAATTCTTTTAAAAAAATAGATTTTTTTTAAAAGCATATTTTTAAAAAACATAATTTTTTTTAAAAAATAGATTTTTTTAAAAAAACATAATTTTTTTTAAAAAATAGATTTTTTTAAAAAAACATAAAAATTTTTAAAAACGTCATTTTTTTAAACAACGTATTTTTTTTTAAAAAACATAATTTTTTTAAAAAAATGGACCTTTTAAAAAAAAGCAATTTTTTTTAAAAAAAAACATATTTTTTTTCAAAAAGCAGATTTTTTTTCAAAACGTAATTTTATTAAAATACGTAAATTTATTAAAAAACGTCATTTTTTTTCAAAAAACAGATTTTTTTAAAAAACATAATTTTTTAAAAAAAGCATAATTTTTTCATAAATTAAAAAAATCTGTTTTTTTTAAAAATTACGTTTAAAATCCGTTTTTTTTAAAAATCTGTTTTTAAAAAAAAAACTGTTTTTAAAATTTTATTTTAAAAAAAATTATGTTTTTTTAAAAAAATTGTGTTTTTTAAAAAAAATTATGCTTTTTAAAAATCTGTTTTTTTAAAAAAAAAAAAATCTGATTTTTAAAAAAATTTATGAATTGTGCTTTTTAAAAGGAATGATATTAAATTTTAAAATGAATTGTGCATCAAATTCATATAACAAAATAAAGCAAATTTAATATCAACTTGATAAAAAAAATAGCTTTTTTTTAAAAACATAATTTTTTATAAAAAAAACGTAAATTTTTTAAAAAACGTATTTTTTTTAAAACATAATTTTTTTAAAAAAATAGAACTTTTTTAAAAAAACAGAACTTTTCTAAAAAAACATAAGTTTTTTTTAAAAACAGATTTTTTTTTAAAAACAGATTTTTTTAAAACATAATTTTTAAAAAAAACGGATTTTAAAATTTTATGTTAAAATTATGCTTTTTTAAAAAATCTGTTTTTTGAAAAAAATGATGTTTTTTAATAAATTTACGTATTTTAAAAAAAATACGTTTTGAAAAAATATCTGTATTTTTAAAAAAATGTTTTTTTAAAAAGTTCCGTTTTTTTTAAAAATTATGTTTTTTTTTAAAAAAGTACCTTGTTTAAAAAAAATACGTTTTTAAACATTTTTATGTTTTTTTAAAAAATCTATTTTTTTAAAAAAATTATGTTTTTTAAAAATCTGTTTTTTTTAAAAAAAATCTGTGTTTTTAAAAGAATTATGTTTTTTTTATAAAGTTACGTTTTTTTAAAAAAATTATATTTTTTTAAAAAAATTATGTTTATTAAAAAAATCGGTTTTTTATTAAAAAATATATTTTTTAAAAAAATCTGTTTTATTTTATTATATTTTTGTTATTTTTAAAACTTTAAAATGAGTATTATGTTTTTTTTGCCACGTCAGCATTATTTTTTTATTTTTTTACCAAGTCAGCGCCATGTCAGCAATTATTTAACGTTTGTCAATATTTTTTAACGGAATGACTTAATTGTAAAATAATAATTAGTTCAGTGATGTAATTCAAAAAATTAAAAGTTTTATGATGTATTAAGTAAAGCGTGCCAAGTTTAGTGGTGAAAAATATAGTTTTGCCGAATATTAACCTTTGCCACGCATATCACGGAATTTATATATAATATTATATTAAACAAATCATACATATCCGTGTGGTGAAAAACATAATTTTGCCGTTAATATTCTATTTCACGTGAATAAGTAGTCTGCATGATGATTACTTATGATAACATATGAAAGTTAATAACTATTTTTATATTATCATGTATGTATATATATATATATATATATATATATATATATATATATATATATATATATATATATATATATATATATATATATATATATATATAACGGAAGGAATTTTAATAATTTTATAATTAAAATAAAAGTTTATTTTAATCTTGAAATTGGATTTCATGCAACATAAAATTGTCCATTAAATAATATTTATATATATATGGAATGATTTTATTTATTGATACATATGGTGATATGTATGATAATAAATTAGATTGATTATGGACTATTGACCAATGTGATTGGATTTATTTTGGTTGAATGTTTGAATGAATGAGTTTTATTAAATGGGGTCTGCGTACCTCGTCTTTTCTGGTTTTATTCTTGTTGTAAATTTTACCTCTCTCCTATGTACTCCCCCTTGACTGCTGATCAAGGTTTCTATTTAAATTAAATAGTTTAATGTAATAGGATTAGTTAGAATTTTTTTGAAGAACCGGAGATCAAGGAACAAGGAGCGCTTGAAGACCCGTTTATAATGGAGCCCGAGTTTAAATGTAATAGTTATATTTAAATGTTTATTCTTGAAACCTAGGGTTTGACCTTTTGGTTCACTTGGTGGCTCTAGTGAACCAAACTAGAATAAAAATCCATAATCAATCAAGGTAGAATATATTATTCTATATGTGCATGCTAGTATTATATATATTATAAATTATGCAAACATGTTTCGCATGTTTAATAATATGACGCATATTTTATATATATATTTGCATGCGCGCTATCAAGATGAGACTAAATAATAACAAATCCCTTAATTTTTTTGATATATTAAGTCTTAAGCGTTCAAAGATATTTAGAATATCGAACGTCGCCTTCTAGCATGATAAAATTAATAGAGTATTAAATATTTAATATGAGTTTGTTGTGTCACCACAAGGCATGTATTAAGTATTTAAGATGTTAATTTATCACATTTGATGCTTATAAAGAAAATTGAACAATATTATTTTGTTGTGACAATATTTTTCTTTTTTGAATATATGGAAGTGCTAGGTTAGACTTAACTTAGATAATTTTGACTCGGATGTGCCACCACTTGATCAAAATAATCTAAGAGGCAAAACATAAGGAGTTACTGGATGATTTAATTGACAAAGATTTGTCTACCTATTTATTTATATATAGTTTGTTGTGTCACCACAAGGCTATATGTGAGACCCCAAATTTTATGAATAAAGATTTAATTTTCTCGAAATATTTTTTTTAATATTATGGTGTGGATTTGAGATAGTGTTATAGTTGTAGGTAATATTTATAAATTTTACAAAGTATGCAAGTTGTTAAATAATATTCGTTTGGTCGGGGAATATTCGTTTTATCGGGGAATATCCGTACGACGGCATAATCATTGGTGGACCTCACAACGGAAGTATTGTCGTAGTAAGAAAACGACGGAATTATATTTTTATAAAAATAACGGCGAAAGTGTTACCGTTAAAACTGTTGAACTATTCGGTAGTAAAAGTACAGTAATACGCGTGGTTACATAGTAACACACAATATTGATTATTGATGCCTACGTAAGAAGTCACTCAGTTATACTCAATTATTGCTACAGTAATTGCTGCATCATATCTCACATATAATTGATTCAATTATTGTCACAGTAGCATCTGTATAATATGTTATGTTATTAAATCAATAATTGAGACAGCAAAATTATTCATATTATTATTTGAAATATTAACGATGTCTAGAAGTTCTGCCAAGTAGAGGTTTGGTCACCTAATTACGCGCCAATAGGAAAAAATCCTTATTGGAAAGCCCCCTCTTTCCTGGGAACGACCTGGTCGATTAATATTGTGAATTATAATAAAGATGATAAGTTTTGTTTTATTATTATTATAAATGTAATAAAACAGAAAACTTTTTATATAAAACGGAATACTTTTATAAAGTTATTTGTTTTGTTAGACTATAAATAGAATATATGATATTCTGTTATGCATAGTATTTGCATAGTGTCTGCATAGTATTTGCATAGTAAAATCTTTTTATATAAAACAAAATACTTTTATAAAGTTATTTGTTTTACTAGACTATAAATAGAATATATAATATACTATTATGCATAGTATTTGCATAGTGCCTGCATAGTGTTTGCATAGTAAAATCTTTTTATATAAAATAGAATACTTTTATAAAGTTATTCGTTTTATTAGATTATAAATAGAATATATTGTATTTTATTTAAAAGATTTTGTTTTATTAGAATATTTTATTAATACTGCATAGTAAATCAATATGGACCGTCCGTTTAAAAGTAAATCAATCTGGATCGTTCATGAATTAGTTACTATTCAGTCCATTCTCCTATAAATAGAAGCTCATTCCTTCATTATTTCTTACGAATTCACTGAAACTCTAGAGAGAGAAACTATAGAGAGAAAGAAGAAAAATATTCTGCTACTTCATTACTCCTATATCCAGTTTCTTCTAAGGTAAGGAGTATTATTTCATTCGTATTCATGAAGAGAACTTCTGTTATTCCATTCCTTATTATTATGTTGGAATAACCTGTATATGCGAAGTATCGCATGCATGGTGAATTCTGTTGTTATTCCATTCTTTATTATTCTGTTGGAATATCCTGTCTGTGCGTTTACGCATGACTTGGTTCCGTTATTTATTATTCTGTTGGAATAACCTGTCTGTGCGGTCTATCGCATGCCTGGTGATTTCTTTTGTTATTCCATTCTTTATTGTACTCAGTTGGTTAAAGTTTTGGCTTTTATACTCCATGAAATTAGTGGAATATCCTTGATATTTGCGCTTCATCCATTATCTTTTCATGAAAATATTCTTCCATGCATTCTTGAGTTTTACCCCACAAAGCAGTATCATGTTGACAATTTGGACGTTATTGGTTCCTGGATAAATTAATTCTTGAACTTGTTTTATTGAATTCTTATATCATTATCATCATCCTCATGTTTATATTTTGTTGAAAGTCATCTGTGGCCTGTAGTGCATAGATGGACTTGGTATGATTATGACAAGGAATTATTCTGTATAATTATGACCGTAATGTTACAAATGATGTGGTAAAGATACTCATTGGTCCGTAGTGCATTGATGGACAGTTGTTGGCATGATCATGACCATTGATGAATACATGAATATCCTTGGCCCGTAGTGCATAGATAATTTGTGGTTGTGATACTAATGAATATCCTTGGCCGTAGTGCAGGGATGAAGTGGATTATTTATTAAGCTGAGTCCCAACAATAAAAGTGATGAAAAACCTTTTAAATCATAAAAGATCGTAGATGTTATTCTTTACTTGACTCTTTTAATGGATTGCTTGTTCCGCTGCAGTTAAACTTGATGTTTGTTATATTGTATCAGTTTAACACTGTTGAAGGCTAACGATAATTTATTCTGTATTATCTTAGTCATAATATTTCTTACTGGGCTAGTTGAGCTCACCCTTTCACTTTCATTGTTCTCTTCAGGAAATGAGAACGTAGCAGGGACTAGTAAGGGAATGGAGTGACGGTCCAGATGATAGCATTAGTAGTCCTTACTATTCTATGAAAGAGTATGATAATAAATGTATTGAGGACTTATTTTGAGTTTGAATACTGTCTAGAAAATAATATTTGTATTAAAACTCACAACTCATGTTGTATATTTAAGATTGTATTTGTATTTTGTACTATGTATTTGGCGACTCATAATAGGTGATGTATACCTATTTTGGGGGCGTCACAGTTGGTATCAAAGCTTAGGGATATGATCCCTAGCTGAGATGTGAGATAAGAACTAGGAGGGGAGAAGCGGGGAATTCCTTCGCTATTTTGACCTACCTAAGTTTATTTGGTATTTAATTGATCGGTCAAAGTATAGGGATAATATGTGACATGTTAATTAATCCTTGTTTTGTGGCAGTGTTTGAAAATGGCATCTGAAAATGTTGAGATAAGCAATGAAGCACATGAGATCGTTGAGTCAGCAATGATCAATACCTAGGATAATGTGTAACAGGAAGACAATAATCCTCCGATAAATAAAAACACCGATCAAATGATGAACGATGGGATGTTCAGAGGCTTTATGCAATTCATGCAACATCAGGTAAGAGAGACTCCTATTCAAAATATAGGTGGAAATAATGGCAACCCACGGTTGGTCACCGCTAAGCAGTTCAAGGAGCTGGGACCACCAGAGTTTTTGGGAAAGCCAGAACCACTTAAGTCTTGGGATGCATCGAGGAGCAAAAGGTTCCCTTTGCCACCTTTATATTGCGTGAAGAGGCAGATTATTGGTGGGAATCTGTAAAGTGTACCGAGCCTGACGCACTCAAGATGTCTCGGGAGAAGTTCCAAGAGCTGTTCAATGACAAGTACTTTTTCGAAAGTATTCGTCACATGAAGGAGGTGGAGTTTATCAAGTTGGAGCAAAACAATATGACCGTGTCGCAATACGAGGCTAAATTTACGAAGTTATCCCGGTTTGCATCCCATTTGGTCGATAATGAATAGCAAATGACGCGAATATTTCTAAGAAGTTTGAAACCCGATATACGTCAATACCTCATTTCTCAAAAACTTTGTTTATATTCAGATGTTGTGAATAGGGCTCAGTTATTGGAGCGCGATAATGAGTCAGCACAACCAAAAGGCAACGACCAACAACACGATAATAATCGTACCGGTGGCAACGGTCATCGGAACAATGATAACCATCGTGGAGGGAATTATCATGCCAAGAATGGTAACCACTTCGGTGGTAATCATGGCCAAGATAATAGGAGCAAAAATTTCAAGAAGAGAAGATTTAACGATGATGGGAAGACGTTGACAGCAGCACCAACACCAGCAACAAATTCTAGGGGAGGAGAACGACCGCCAGTTAGATGCTATAGATGCGGAGAGGAGGGACACATAAGTCCAAACTATTCACAGCCTTCCAAGGTATGTTTTGTGATGCCCCCAAAATTAGGTATACATCACCCATCTTAGGTCGTCAGATACATTGTATAGAATACAAATACAACTTACTAATACAACTATCGTGTACAATACGACAAAATATAAACTGTGAGTTTGCATACAAATATTATCTTCTAGAGAGTATTCATACTCAAAAGGAGTCCTCATTACATTTATTAACACACTATTACATAGAATAGTGAGGACTACCAACTAATACTATCATTCGGACCATCACTCCGTTCCCCGACTTGCCCCAGCTACGTTCTCATTTCCTGAAGAGAACAGTGAAAGAAATGGTGAGCTCAACTAGCCCAGTAAGAAATATTATGACTAAGATAATGCAGAATAAATTATCATTAGCCTTCAACAATGTTAAACTGATAAAATATAATAGACATCAAGTTTAACTGCAGCGGAACAAGCAATCCATTAAAAGAGTCAAGTAGAAAATAAACTCTACTATCTTTTATGATTTAAAAGGTTTTTCAACATTGTGATCGCTGGGACTCAGCTTAATAAAATAATCCACATCATCGAATCACCCCTGCACTATGGCCAAGGATATTCGTGTATTCATTAATGGTCATGATCATGCCAACAACTGTCCATCAATGCACTACGGGCCAATGAGGACTTTTACTACATCATTTGTAACATTACGGTCATGATTATACCGAATAATCCCTGGTCATAATCATACCAAGTCCACCTATGCACTACAGGCCACAGATGACTTTCAACATTTTATAAACATGAGGATGATGACAATGATATAAGAATTCAATAAAACAAGTTCAAGAATTAATTTATCCAAGAATTAACAACGTCCAAATTGTCAACATGATACTTCTTTGTGGAGTAAAATTCAAGAATACTTAGAAGAATATTTTCATGAAAAGATACTGGATGAACCGCAATTATCAATGATATTCTACTAATTTCATGGAGTATAGAAGTCAAAACTTAACCAACTGAGTATAATAAAGAATGGAATAACAAAAGAAATCACCCGGCATGCGATAGACCGCACAGACAGGTTATTCCAATAGAATAATAAATAATGGAACCAGGTCCGGCGTAAACGCACAGACAGGATATTCCGACAGAATAATAAATAATGGAACCAGGTCCGGTGTAAAACACACAGACAGGATGTTCTAACAGAATAATAAATAATGGAACCAGGTCCGGTGTAAAACACACAGACAGAATGTTCCAACAGAATAATAATAAAAACGGAACCAGGTCCGGTGTAAAACACACAGACAGGATGTTCCAACAGAATAATAATAAAAACGGAACCAGGTCCGATGTAAAACACACAGACAGGATGTTCCAACAGAATAATAGAAGAATGTCACCAAGTATAGGGTAGACCGCTTATACAGGTTATTCCAACAGAATAATAAAAAATGGAACAACAACAGTTCTCTTCACGAATAAAAAAGAATAACACCCCTTACCGTTTTAAAGAAGTGCTGAAATAAGGAATTAGTTAAGTAGCAGAATACTCTTCTTCTCTCTCTCTATAGTTTATCTCTATAGTTTCTCTCTCTAGAGTTCAGTGAATTCGTAATAAATAATGAAGGAATGAGCTGCTATTTATAGAAAAATAGAATGCATAGTAACTATGTGACGCCCCCAAAATTAGGTATACATCACTCATCTTGGGTCGTCAGATACATAGTACAGAATACAAATACAACTTACTAATACAACTGTCGTGTACAATACGACAAAACATAAACTGTGAGTTTGAATACAAATATTATCTTCTAGAGAGTATTCATACTCAAAAGGAGTCCTCACTACATTTATTAAAATACTATTACATAGAATAGTGAGGACTACTAACTAATACTATCATTCGAACCATCACTCCGTTCCCCGACTTGCCCCAGCTACGTTCTCATTTCCTAAAGAGAACAGTGAAAGAAAGGGTGAGCTCAACTAGCCCAATAAGAAATATTATGACTAAGATAATGCAGAATAAATTATCATTAGCCTTCAACAATGTTAAACTGATAAAATATAATAGACATCAAGTTTAACTGCAGTGGAACAAGCAATCCATTAAAAGTGTCAAGTAGAAAATAAACTCTACTATCTTTTATGATTTAAAAGGTTTTTCAACACTGTTATCGCTGTGACTCAGCTTAATAAAATAATCCACATCATCGAATCACCCCTGCACTACGGCCAAGGATATTCGTGTATTCATTAATGGTCATGATCATGCCAACAACTGTCCATCAATGCACTACGGGCCAATGATGACTTTTACCACATCATTTGTAACATTACGGTCATGATTATACCGAATAATCCCTATTCATAATCATACCAAGTCCATCTATGCACTACATGCCACAGATGACTTTCAACATTTTATAAACATGAGGATGATGACAATGATATAAGAATTCAATAAAACAAGTTCAAGAATTAATTTATCCAAGAATTAATAACGTCCAAATTGTCAACATGATACTGCTTTGTGGAGTAAAATTTAAGAATGCTTAGAAGAATATTTTCATGAAAAGATACTGGATGAAACACAATTATCAAGAATATTCCACAAATTTCATGGAGTATATAAGTCAAAACTTAACCAACTGAGTACAATAAAGAATGGAATAACAAAAGAAATCACCATGCATGCGATAGACCGCACAAACAGGTTATTCCAACAGAATAATAAATAATAGAACCAGGTCCGGCGTAAACGCACAGACAGGATATTCCGACAGAATAATAAATAATGGAACCAGGTCCGGCGTAAACGCACAGACAGGATATTCCGACAGAATAATAAATAATGGAACCAGGTCCGGTGTAAAACACACAGACAGGATGTTCCAACATAATAATAACAAGACGGAACCAGGTCCGGTGTAAAACACACAGATAGGATGTTCCAACAGAATAATAACAAAAACGGAACCAGGTCCGGTGTAAAACACACAGACAGGATGTTCCAACAGAATAATAGAAGAATGTCACCAAGTATAGGGTAGACCGCGTATACAGGTTATTCTAACAGAATAATAAGAAATGGAATAACAACAGTTCTCTTCATGAATAAGAAAGAATAACACCCCTTACCGTTTTAAAGAAGAGCTGAAATAAGGAAGTAGTTAAGTAGCAGAATACTCTTCTTCTCTCTCTATAGTTTCTCTCTATAGTTTCTCTCTCTAGAGTTCAGTGAATTCGTAAGAAATAATGAAGGAATGAGCTGCTATTTATAGAAAAATAGAATGCATAGTAACTAATCTATGAACGGTCCATATTGATTACTTTAATCTGACGGTCCATATTTAAAGAAAAATCTTTTAAATAAAATATAATATATTCTATTTATAGAATAACTTTAATAAAGTATTCTGTTTTATATAAAAAGATGTTTCTGTTTTATTACGTTAATAATACGAATAAAACAAAACGTCATTATCGCTAAATAATTCATATTATTAACTGACAATAATTGAATCAAACTGAGTGACTTCTCACATAAGCATTAATAATCAATACCATGTGCTACTATACAACCGCACGTATTACTGTACTTTTACTATCGAGTAGTTCAACAGTATCAATGGTAAAACTTTCGCCGTTATTTTTAATAAAATATTTTTGTCGTTTTCTCAATCCGGCAATAATTCCGTTGTGGGGTTCACCAATGATTGTGCCGTTGTACTAATATTTTCAGTTAAAACGAATATTCCCCGACCAATCGAATATTATATAACAACTTGCGTACTTTGTAAAATTTATAAATATTACCCACAACTATAACATTATATCAAATTAACTCCATAATAATCAAAAATGATATTTATAGAAAATTCATCTTTATTTATAAAAGTTGGGATCTTACAACCTTCCCTTCTTATGAAATTTCGCCCTCGAAATTAGGGTACGTACCTGGTATGTCGAAGAGATAAGGATACCTTGATTTCATTTCAGATTTTAACTCCCAAGTCATTTCCTTAACATCGTGGTTTCTCCACAAAACTTTGACTTGAGGTATAACTTTGGAGCGTAGAATATGTTCCTTCTTATCCAAGATTTGAACAGGAACTTCTTCATACGTCAAATCCTCCGCTATTTCGTCCGGTTCTAACTCAATAATGTGGTTCGGGTCTTCCACATATTTGCGTAACATGGATATGTGAAAAACGTTATGAACACGAGACATACTTGGCGGTAAAGCGAGTCTATAAGCCACAGTTCCTACTCGATCGAGGATTAAAAATGGACCGATGAATCGAGGATTGAGCTTTTCTCTCTTTCCAAATCTCGTAACTCCTTTCCATGGAGCAACACGTAAGAACACATGATCTCCTACATCAAATTCTACGTCCTTTCGATGAAGATCAGCATAACTCTTTTGTCGATCTTGTGAGGTTTTTATACGTTGTCGGATCGTTTGAATCTTTTCTGTAGTCATACGTACCAACTCCGGTCCCAACAACGTTGCTTCACCCACCTCATCCCAACATACTGGAGAACGACATTTTCTTCCATACAATGCTTCGAATGGAGCCATGCCAATACTTGCTTGATAACTGTTGTTATAGGAAAACTCCACCAATGGTAAGAACTTGTCCCAACTTCCCTTGAAGTCAAAGACACAGAGTCTTAATAGATCTTCAAGAGTTTGAATAGTCCTCTCTGATTGTCCGTCCGTCTGAGGATGATATGCTGAACTAAATCGTAAATCCGTGCCCATAGCTTTTTGTAAACTAACCCAAAATCGTGAAGTGAATCTTGGGTCTCGGTCAGAAACTATGGATACTGGCATACCATGCAGTCTTACAATCTCGTTTATGTACATACGAGCAAGACGTTCAAGTGTATAAGTTTCTCGTATCGGTAAGAAATGAGCAGACTTGGTCAATCTATCAACAATGACCCAAATCGCATCAATACCTTGAGAAACCCTAGGAAGACCGGTAACGAAATCCATGGTAATGTGCTCCCACTTCCATTCTGGAATTTCAAGTGGTTGCAATGGACCTTTTGGTACTTGATGCTCCGCTTTGACTCGTTGACAAGTTAGACACCTTGAGATAAACAACGCTATCTCTCTCTTCATATTGTTCCACCAAAATGTATGACGAAGATTATGATACATTTTGGTACTTCCAGGATGGATTGCAAACGGTGTGTTGTGCGCCTCCATCATGATTTCATACTTTAAATCAGGGTTGTTAGGAACACAAAGTCTGGAGTTGACTCGAAGTATTCCTTCTTTATCGATTCTTGCTTCCGGCATAGCACCTTCTTGCACTTTTTTCCTTATACGCATCAGCTCCAGGTCTGTAGCTTGAGCAGCTTTAACTTTATCGATTAAAGTCGGTTCTACTCGTATATTCGCCATCATCACATGGGTCCCTGGAGTCTTTAACTCTATCTCCATCCTTTGCAAATCACACAAAATGGGCCTTTGTGTTGACAATATCGCACTCGTACTTGCATATGATCTTCTACTCAATGCGTCAGCTACCACGTTCGCTTTTCCAGGATGGTATTGAATGGTATGATCATAATCTTTCAACAGTTCAAGCCAACGTCGTTGTCGCATGTTGAGTTCCTTTTGAGTGAAGAAATATTTGAGGCTTTTATGATCCGTAAAGATCTCCACCTTCTCCCCATACAAGTAATGCCTCCAAATTTTAAGTGCAAAGACAACAGCTGCCAACTCTAGATCATGAGTAGGATAATTCCTCTCATATTCCTTGAGTTGTCTTGATGCATAGGCTATGACTTTTCCATGTTGCATGAGAACGCATCCCAACCCTTTGCTCGAAGCATCACTGTAGATGACAAATCCCTCCGAGCCAGATGGTATTGTTAGAACAGGTGCTGAAATGAGTCTCCTCTTGAGTTCTTGAAAACTCTGCTCACATTCTTCGCTCCAACCGAACTTTGTATCTTTCCGAGTCAGCTGAGTTAATGGAGTAGCGATTCGAGAAAATCCTTCCACGAATCTCCGATAATAACCAGCCAAACCAAGAAAGCTACGTACTTCGGTCACTGATTTAGGTTGCTCCCAGCTTTGAATAGCTTCAATCTTTGTCGGGTCAACCGATATTCCACGACTTGATACTACGTGCCCAAGGAATGCTACCTCTTCCAGCCAGAACTCGCATTTCTTTAACTTGGCATAAAGTTTGTATTCACGAAGCTTTTGGAGTACCAACCTCAAGTGTTGCTCATGATCTTCACGGCTTTTGGAATAAACAAGGATGTCATCGATAAAGACGACCACAAAGTGATCCAAATATTCCTTGAATACCCTGTTCATCATATCCATGAAGGCAGCAGGAGCATTAGTCAATCCAAAAGACATAACTAAGAATTCATAATGCCCATACCGAGTTCTGAAGGCAGTCTTTGGAATATCCTCAGTTCTAACCTTCAGCTGATGATATCCAGAACGAAGATCGATCTTTGAAAAGAATTGTGCTCCTTGCAACTGGTCAAACAGGTCATCAATACGTGGCAATGGGTACCTATTTTTGATGGTGACATGATTCAACTCCCGATAATCAATACAAAGTCGCATACTTCCATCTTTCTTCTTCACGAATAGAACAGGAGCACCCCAAGGAGAAGTACTAGGACGAATAAAACCAATGTCTAACAATTCCTGCAGTTGGGTCTTTAACTCCTGAAGTTCAATAGGAGCCATTCGATATGGGGCTTTGGAAATGGGTTTTGTACCGGGTTCAAGGTCGATACAAAATTCAATTTCACGCTCTGGGGGTAGGCCAGGAAGTTCTTCGGGAAATACGTCAGGAAATTTATTAACAACAGAAATATCATTCAAAGCTGACGTATTTTTGTTTAGATTTGTGACATGAGCTAAGAAAGCTTGACATCCGTTTTTTAATAAACGAATAGCTTTATGGCTTGAGATGACAGCGATTGATTTTAATGGTTTGGTTGCTTGAATTCGCATAATAGGTCGATTAGGAATATGAAAGCTAACAACCTTACGAAAACAATCAATTTTTGCATGATGAGTAGTTAACCAATCAATCCCTAGAATCACGTCAAATGCAAGTATTTTTAATGAAATAAGAACGACAGTTAATGTGTGAGTACCAACTTGAACCAAACAAGACTTATAAACCGTGGATGTAATGAAGGTTTCTCCCAATAGAGTTTCAACTGCTAAGTCAAAATCTAATTTCTCCGGAATCAAATTTAATCGATGAGCGCAAGTAGGAGAAATAAAAGAATGGTTAGTACCGGTATCAAATAAAGTATAGACTTCATTAGAGTTTATGATAAGCTTACCCATGATGACCTCATTCGGGTTCCTTGCTTTCTGGGAGTTCACAACAAACGCTCTCCCTTGCACAACCGATTTTGACTTTTCTGGGACGGCCTTTGGTGCCTCCATCCTAGCTGAATTTGTCTTTGGTAAACGACAAAATCGGGCTAAATGACATTCTCTTCCACAATTATAACATGCTTTGGACGGCATCGCGCAGTTTGGACTGATGTGCCCCTCCCCTCCGCATTTGAAACATATGATAGGTGGTCGTTCTCCTTCCTTAACGACAGGTGCTGGTGCTGACGTCTTTCCATCATTGTTGAATCTCCTCTTCTTGAAATGCCCATTCTTATTGTTTTGGCCCTGATTACCACCGAAGTGGTTACCATTTCTGGCCTGTTGATTCCCTCCACGCTTGTTGTCACCGCTTCGATGACTGCTTTCACTGGTATTATCATTTTGCCGGCTGCTCTCTTTTGGTTGCGTTGTCTCGTTATCGCGCTCCACCAACTGAGCCCTATTTACAACATCTGAATACAAACACAGTTTATGAGAAACAAGGTGTTGACGTATCTCTGGCTTCAAACCTCTTAAAAACATCCGCGTCATTCTTTCTTCATTATCCACCAGGTGGGACGCAAACCGGGATAACTCCGCAAATTTTGCCTCGTACTGCGACACGGTCATATTATTCTGCTCCAATTTGATGAACTCCACCTCCTTCATGTGACGAATACTCTCGGGAAAGTATTTGTCATTAAACAGCTCTTGGAACTTCTCCCAAGACATCTTCAGTGCGGCAGGTTGAGTACGTTTTATCGATTCCCACCAGTAATCTGCCTCTCCTCGCAACATAAAGGCGGCAAAGGGAACCTTTTGCTCCTCGGAGCAACCCAAGACATCAAATATCTTGGTGATCTGCTTTATTCATATTTCAGCTACAAGTGGTTTGGGTTCTCCCTTAAACTCCGGTGGTCCCAGCTCCTTAAACTGTTTAGCGGTGACCGCCTGAGAGTTTCCAGTATTTCCACCTATGTTGTGGACAAGATCCGCTTTCACCTGTTGTTGCATGAATTGCATAAGACCTCTGAACATTCCCTCATTCATCATCTGGTCAGTGTTGTTGTTTGCATGAGGATTGTCACCTTCCTGATGAACATTATCCTGATTATTGATATGTGGTGAATCAATAATCGCCTGTGCTCCATTGCTATTCTCAACATTCTCAGATGCCATTTTCAGATACTGCCACAAAATAAAAGTTAATTGATATGTCATATATTATCCTTATATTATGACCGACCAATTAAATACCATGCAAATAAACTTAGGTAGGTCATACTAGCGAAGGAATTCCCCGTCTCTCCCCTCCTAGTTCTATTCTCACATCTTAGCTAGGGATCATATCCCTAAGCTCTGATACCAACTGTGACGCCCCCAAAATTAGGTATACATCACCCATCTTGGGTCGTCAGATACATAGTACAGAATACAAATACAACTTACTAATACAACTGTCGTGTACAATACGACAAAACATAAACTGTGAGTTTGAATACAAATATTATCTTCTAGAGAGTATTCATACTCAAAAGGAGTCCTCATTACATTTATTAACACACTATTACATAGAATAGTGAGGACTACTAACTAATAATATCATTCGAACCATCACTACGTTCCCCGACTTGCCCTAGCTATGTTCTCATTTCCTGAAGAGAACAGTGAAAGAAAGGGTGAGCTCAACTAGCCCAGTAAGAAATATTATGACTAAGATAATGCAGAATAAATTATCATATTAGCGTTCAACAATGTTAAACTGATAAAATATAATAGACATCAAGTTTAACTGTAGTGGAACAAGCAATCCATTAAAAGAGTCAAGTAAAAAATAAACTCTACTATCTTTTATGATTTAAAAGGTTTTTCAACACTGTTATCGCTGTGACTCAGCTTAATAAAATAATCCACATCATCGAATCACCCCTGCACTACGGCCAAGGATATTCGTGTATTCATTAATGGTCATGATCATGCCAACAACTGTCCATCAATGCACTACGGGCCAATGATGACTTTTACCACATCATTTGTAACATTACGGTCATGATTATACCGAATAATCCCTGGTCATAATCATACCAAGTCCATCTATGCACTACATGCCACAGATGACTTTCAACATTTTATAAACATGAGGATGATGACAATGATATAAGAATTCAATAAAATAAGTTCAAGAATTAATTTATCCAAGAATTAACAACGTCCAAATTGCCAACATGATACTGCTTTGTGGAGTAAAATTCAAGAATGCTTAGAAGAATATTTTCATGAAAAGATACTGGATGAAACGCAATTATCAAGGATATTCCACAAATTTCATGGAGTATAGAAGTCAAAACTTAACCAACTGAGTACAATAAAGAATGGAATAACAAAAGAAATCACCATGCATGCGATAGACCGCACAAACAGGTTATTCTAACAGAATAATAAATAATGGAACCAGGTCCGGCGTAAACGCACAGACAGGATATTCCGACAGAATAATAAATAATGGAACCAGGTCCGGCGTAAACGCACAGACAGGATATTTCGACAGAATAATAAATAATGGAACCAGGTCCGGTGTAAAACACACAGACAGGATGTTCCAACAGAATAATAACAAGACGGAACCAGGTCCGGTGTAAAACACACAAACAGGATGTTCTAACAAAATAATAACAAAAACAAAACTAGGTCCGGTGTAAAACACACAGACAGGATGTTCCAACAGAATAATAGAAGAATGTCACCAAGTATAGGGTAGACCGCGTATACAGGTTATTCCAACAGAATACTAAGAAATGGAATAACAACAGTTCTCTTCATGAATAAGAAAGAATAACACCCCTTACCGTTTTGAAGAAGAGCTGAAATAAGGAAGTAGTTAAGTAGCAGAATACTCTTCTTCTCTCTCTCTCTATAGTTTCTCTCTCTAGAGTTCAGTGAATTCGTAAGAAATAATGAAGGAATGAGCTGCTATTTATAGAAAAATAGAATGCATAGTAACTAATCCATGAACGGTCCAGATTGATTACTTTAATCTGACGGTCCATATTTAAAGAAAAATCTTTTAAATAAAATATAATATATTCTATTTATAGAATAACTTTAATAAAGTATTCTGTTTTATATAAAAAGATGTTTCTGTTTTATTACGTTAATAATACAAATAAAACAAAACATCATTATCGCTAAATAATTCATATTATTAACTGACAATAATTGAATCAAACTGAGTGACTTCTCACATAAGCATTAATAATCAATACCGTGTGCTACTATGCAACCACACGTATTACTGTACTTTTACTATCGAGTAGTTCAACAGTATCAATGGTAAAACTTTCGCCGTTATTTTTAATAAAATATTTTTGTCGTTTTCTCAATCCGGTAATAATTCCGTTGTGGAGTTCACCAATGATTGTGCCGTTGTACGAATATTTCCAGTTAAAACGAATATTTCCCGACCAATCGAATATTATATAACAACTTGCGTACTTTGCAAAATTTATAAATATTACCCACAACTATAACATTATATCAAATTAACTCCATAATATTCAAAAATGATATTTATAGAAAATTCATCTTTATTTATAAAAGTTGGGGTCTTACAAACTAATCTATGAACGGTCCAGATTGATTACTTTAATCTGACGGTCCATATTTAAAGAAAAATCTTTTAAATAAAATATAGTATATTCTATTTATAGAATAAATTTAATAAAGTAATCTGTTTTATATAAAAAGATGTTTCTGTTTTATTACGTTAATAATACGAATAAAACAAAACGTCATCATCGCTAAATAATTCATATTATTAATTGACAATAATTGAATCAAACTGAGTGACTTCTCACATAAGCATTAATAATCAATACCGTGTGCTACTATGCAACCGCACGTATTACTGTACTTTTACTACCGAGTAGTTTAACAGTATCAATGGTAAAACTTCCGCTGTTATTTTTAATAAAATATTTTTATCGTTTTATCAATCCGACAATAATTCCGTTGTGGGGTCCACCAATGATTGTGCCGTTGTACGAATATTTCCTGTTAAAACGAATATTCTCCGACCAATCGAATATTATATAACAACTTGCGTACTTTACAAAATTTATAAATATTACCCACAACTATAACATTATATCAAATTAACTCCATAATATTCAAAAATGATTTTTATAGAAAATTCATCTTTATTTATAAAAGTTGGGGTCTTACAACATCCCCTTCTTATGAAATTTCATCCTCGAAATTAGGGTACATACCTGGTATGTCGAAGAGGTAAGGATACCTTGATTTCATTTTAGATTCTAACTCCCAAGTCATTTCCTCAACATCGTGGTTTCTCCACAAAACTTTGACTTGAGGTATAACCTTGGAGCATAGAATATGTTCCTTCTTATCCAATATTTGAACAGGAACTTCTTCATACGTCAAATCCTCCGCTATTTCGTCTGGTTCTAACTTAATAATGTGGTTCGGGTCTTTCACATATTTGCGTAACATGGATATGTGAAAAACGTTATGAACACGAGACATACTTGGCGATAGCGAGTCTATAAGCCACAGTTCCTACTCGATCGAGGATTAAAAATGGACCGATGAATCGAGGATTGAGCTTTCCTCTCTTTCCAAATCTCATAACTCCTTTCCATGGAGCAACACGTAAGAACACATGATCTCCTACATCAAATTCCACGTCCTTTCGATGAAGATCAGCATAACTCTTTTGTCGATCTTGTGAGGTTTTTATACGTTGTCGGATCGTTTGAATCTTTTCTGTAGTCATACGTACCAACTCCGGTCCTAACAACGTTGCTTCACCCACCTCATCCCAGCATACTGGAGAACGACATTTTCTTCCATACAATGCTTCGAATGGAGCCATGTCAATACTTGCTTGATAACTGTTGTTGTAGGAAAACTCCACCAATGGTAAGAACTTGTCCCAACTTCCCTTGAAGTCAAGGACACAGAGTCTTAATAAATCTTCTAGAGTTTGAATAGTCCTCTCTGATTGTCCGTCCGTCTGAGGATGATATGCCGAACTAAATCGTAAATCTGTGCCCATAGCTTTTTGTAAACTAACCCAAAATCGTGAAGTGAATCTTGGGTCTCGATCAGAAACTATGGATACTGGCATACCATGCAGTCTTACAATCTCGTTTATGTACATACGAGCAAGACGTTCAAGTGTATAAGTTTCTCGTATCGGTAAGAAATGAGCAGACTTGGTCAATCTATCAACAATGACCCAAATCGCATCTATACCTTGAGAAACCTTAGGAAGACCGGTAACGAAATCCATGGTAATGTGCTCCCACTTCCATTCTGGAATTTCAAGTGGTTGCAATGGACCTTTTGGTACTTGATGCTCCGCTTTGACTCGTTGACAAGTTAGACACCTTGAGATAAACAACGCTATCTCTCTCTTCATATTGCTCCACCAAAATGTATGACGAAGATCATGATACATTTTGGTACTTCCAGGATGGATTGCAAACGGTGTGTTGTGCGCCTCCATCATGATTTCATACTTTAAATCAGGGTTGTTAGGAACACAAAGTCTGGAGTTGACTCGAAGTATTCCTTCTTCATCGATTCTTGCTTCCGGCATAGCACCTTCTTGCACTTTCTTCCTCATACGCATCAGCTCCAGGTCTGTAGCTTGAGCAGCTTTAACTTTATCGATTAAAGTTTGTTCTACTCGTATATTCGTCATCATCACATGGGTCCCTGGAGTCTTTAACTCCATCTCCATCCTTTGTAAATCACACAAAATGGGGCTTTGTGTTGACAATATTGCACTCGTACTTGCATATGATCTTCTACTCAATGCGTCAGCTACCACGTTCGCTTTTTCAGGATGGTATTGAATGGTATGATCATAATCTTTCAACAGTTCAAGCCAACGTCGTTGTCGCATGTTGAGTTCCTTTTGAGTGAAGAAATATTTGAGGCTTTTATGATCCGTAAAGATCTCCATCTTCTCCCCATACAAGTAATGCCTCCAAATTTTAAGTGCAAAGACAACAGCTGCCAACTCTAGATCATGAGTAGGATAATTCCTCTCATATTTCTTGAGTTGTCTTGATGCATAGGCTATGACTTTTCTATGTTGCATGAGAACGCATCCCAACCCTTTGCTCGAAGCATCACTGTAGATGACAAATCCCTCCGAGCCAGATGGTATTGTTAGAACAGGTGCTGAAATGAGTCTCCTCTTGAGTTCTTGAAAACTCTGCTCACATTCTTCGCTCCAACCGAACTTTGTATCTTTCCGAGTCAGCTGAGTTAATGGAGTAGCGATTCGAGAAAATTCTTCCACGAATCTCCGATAATAACCAGCTAAACCAAGAAAGCTACGTACTTCGGTCACTGATTTAGGTTGCTCCCAGCTTTGAATAGCTTCAATCTTTGCCGGGTCAACCGATATTCCACGACTTGATACTACGTGCCCAAGGAATGCTACCTCTTCCAGCCAGAACTCACATTTCTTCAACTTGACATAAAGCTTGTATTCACGAAGCTTTTGGAGTACCAGCCTCAAGTGTTGCTCATGATCTTCACGGCTTTTGGAATAAATAAGGATGTCATCAATAAAGACGACCACAAAGTGATCCAAATATTCCTTGAATACTCGGTTCATCATATCCATGAAGGCAGCAGGAGCATTAGTCAATCCAAAGGACATGACTAGGAATTCATAATGCCTGTACCGAGTTCTGAAAGCCGTCTTTGGAATATCCTCAGTTCTAACCTTCAGCTGATGATATCCAGAACGAAGATCGATCTTTGAAAAGAATTGTGCTCCTTGCAACTGGTCAAACAGGTCATCAATACGTGGTAATGGGTACCTGTTTTTGATAGTGACATGATTCAACTCCCGATAATCAATACAAAGTCGCATACTTCCATCTTTCTTCTTCACGAATAGAACAGGAGCACCCCAAGGAGAAGTACTAGGACGAATAAAGCCAATGTCTAACAATTCCTACAGTTGGATCTTTAACTCCTGAAGTTCAATAGGAGCCATTCGATATGGGGCTTTGGAAATGAGTTTTGTACCGGGTTCAAGGTCGATACAAAATTCAATTTCACGCTCTGGGGGTAGGCCAGGAAGTTCTTCAGGGAATACGTCAGGGAATTTATTAACAATAGAAATATCATTCAAAACTGACGTATTTTTGTTTAGATCCGTGACATGAGCTAAGAAAGCTTGACATCCGTTTTTCAATAAACGAATACCTTTATGGCTTGAGATAACAGCGATTGATTTTAATGGTTTGGTTGCTTGAATTCGCATAATAGGTCGATTAGGAATATGAAAGCTAACAACCTTACGAAAATAATCAATTTTTGCATGATGAGTAGTTAACCAATCAATCCCTAGAATCACATCAAATGCAAGTATTTTTAATGAAATCAGATCGACAGGTAATGTGTGGGTACCAACTTGAACCAAATAAGACTTATAAACCGTGGATGTAATGAAGGTTTCTCCCAATGGAGTTTCAACAGATAAATCAAAGTCTAATTCTCTAGAGTCAAATTTAATCGATGAGCGCAAGTAGGAGAAATAAAAGAATGGATAGAACCGGTATCAAATAAAGTATAGACTTCGTTAGAGTTTATGATAAGCTTACCCGTGATGACCTCATTCGGGTTCCTTACTTTCTGGGAGGTCACAACAAACGCTCTCCCTTGCACTACCGGTTTTGACTATTCTGGGACGGCCTTTGGTGTCTCCATCTTGGCTGAACTTGTTTTTGGTAAACGACAAAATCGAGCTAAATGACCTTCTCTTCCACAATTATAACATGCTTTAGACGGCATCGCGCAGTTTGGACTGATGTGCCCCTCCCCTCCGCATTTGAAACATATGATAGGTGGTCATTCTCCTTCCTTAACAACGGGTGCTGGTGCTGACGTCTTTCCATCATTGTTGAATCTCCTCTTCTTGAAATGCCCATTCTTATTGTTTTGGCCCTGATTACCACCGAAGGGGTTACCATTTCTAGCCTGTTGATTCCCTCCACGCTTGTTGTCACCGCTTCGATGACTGCTCTCACTGGTATTATCATTTTGCCGACTGCTCTCTTTTGGTTGCGTTGACTCGTTATCGCGCTCCACTAACTGATCCCTATTCACAACATCTGAATACAAACACAGTTTATGAGAAATAAGATGTTGACGTATCTCAGGTTTCAAACCTCGCAAAAACATTCGCGTCATTCGCTCTTCATTATCCACAAAGTGGGACGCAAACCGGGACAACTCAGCAAATTTAGCCTCATACTATGACACGGTCATATTATTCTGCTCCAATTTGATGAACTCCACCTCCTTCATGTGACGAACACTTTCGGGAAAGTATTTGTCATTGAACAACTCTTGGAACTTCTCCCAAGACATCTTCAGTGTGGCAGGTTGAGTACGCTTAATCGATTCCCACCAGTAATCTGCCTCTCCTCGCAACATAAAGGCGGCAAAGGGAACCTTTTGCTCCTCGGAGCATCCCAAGATATCAAATATCTTGGTAATCTGCTTTATCCATGTTTTCGCTATAAGTGGTTTTGGCTCTCCCTTAAACTCTGGTTGTCCCAGCTCCTTGAACTGTTTAGCGGTGACCGTCCGAGAGTTTTCAGTGTTTTCACCTATATTTTGGACAGGAGCCGCTCTCGCCTGCTATTGCATGAACTGCATAAAGTTTCTGAACATTCCATCATTCATCATCTGGTCAGTGTTATTGTTTGCATGAGGATTGTCACCTTCCTGATGCACATTATCCCGATTATTGATATGTGGTGAATCAACAGTCGCCTGTGCTCCATTGCTATTCTCAACATTCTCAGATGCCATTTTCAGATACTGCCACAAAATAAAAGTTAATTGATATGTCATATATTATCCTTATATTATGACCGACCAATTAAATACCATGCAAATAAACTTAGGTAGGTCATACTAGCGAAGGAATTTCCCGTATCTCCCCTCCTAGTTCTATTCTCACATCTTAACCAGGGATCATATCCCTAAGCTCTGATACCAACTGTGACGCCCCCAAAATTAGGTATACATCACCCATCTTTGGTCGTCAGATACATTGTATAGAATACAAATACAACTTACTAATACAACTGTCATGTACAATACGACAAAACATAAACTGTGAGTTTGAATACAAATATTATCTTCTAGAGAGTATTCATACTCAAAAGGAGTCCTCATTACATTTATTAACACACTATTACATAGAATAGTGAGGACTACCAACTAATACTATCATTCGGACCATCACCCCGTTCCCCGACTTGCCCCAGCTACGTTCTCATTTCCTGAAGAGAACATTGAAAGAAAGGGTGAGCTCAACTAGCCCAGTAAGAAATATTATGACTAAGATAATGCAGAATAAATTATCATTAGCCTTCAACAATGTTAAACTGATAAAATATAATAGACATCAAGTTTAACAGCAGCGGAACAAGCAATCCATTAAAAGAGTCAAGTAGAAAATAAACTCTACCATCTTTTATGATTTAAAAGATTTTTCAACATTGTGATCACTGAGACTCAGATTAATAAAATAATCCACATCATCGAATCACCCCTGCACTACGGCCAAGGATATTCGTGTATTCATTAATGGTCATGATCATGCCAACAACTGTCCATCAATGCACTACGGGCCAATGAGGACTTTTACCACATCATTTGTAACATTACGGTCATGATTATACCGAATAATCCTTAGTCATAATCATACCAAGTCCATCTATGCACTACAGGCCACAGATGACTTTCAACATTTTATAAACATGAGGATGATGACAATGATATAAGAATTCAATAAAACAAGTTCAAGAATTAATTTATCCAAGAATTAACAACGTCCAAATTGTCAACATGATACTTCTTTGTGGAGCAAAATTCAAGAATACTTAGAAGAATATTTTCATGAAAAGATACTGGATGAACCGCAATTATCAAGGATATTCCACTAATTTCATGGAGTATAGAAGTCAAAACTTAACCAACTGAGTATAATAAAAAATGGAATAACAAAAAAAATCACCCGGAATGCGATAGACCGCACATGCAGGTTATTCTAACAGAATAATAAATAATGGAACCAGGTCCGGCGTAAACGCACAGACAGGATATTCCGACAGAATAATAAATAATGGAACCAAGTCCGGTGTAAAACACACAGACAGGATGTTCCAACAGAATAATAACAAGACGGAACCAGGTCCGGTGTAAAACACACAGACAAGATGTTCCAACATAATAATAATAAAAACGGAACCAGGTCCGGTGTAAAACACACAGACAGGATGTTCCAACAGAATAATAATAAAAACGGAACCAGGTCCGGTGTAAAACACACAGACAGGATGTTCCAACAGAATAATAATAAAGACGGAACCAGGTTCGGTATAAAACACACAGACAGGATGTTCTAACAGAATAATAAAAGAATGTCACCAAGTATAGGGTAGACCGCGTATACAGGTTATTCCAACAGAATAATAAGAAATGGAACAACAACAGTTCTCTTCATGAATAAGAAAGAATAACACCCCTTACCGTTTTAAAGAAGAGCTGAAATAAGGAAGTAGTTAAGTAGCAGAATACTCTTCTTCTCTCTCTCTATAGTTTCTCTCTATAGTTTCTCTCTCTAGAGTTCAGTGAATTCGTAAGAAATAATAAAGGAATGAGCCGCTATTTATAGAAAAATAGAATGCATAGTAACTAATCCATGAACGGTCCAGATTGATTACTTTAATCTGACGGTCCATATTTAAAGAAAAATCTTTTAAATAAAATATAATATATTATATTTATAGAATAACTTTAATAAAGTAATCTGTTTTATATAAAAAGATGTTTCTGTTTTATTACATTAATAATACGAATAAAACAAAACGTCACTATCGCTAAATAATTCATATTATTAACTGACAATAATTGAATCAAACTGAGTGACTTCTCACATAAGCATTAATAATCAATACCGTGTGCTACTATGCAACCACACGTATTACTGTACTTTTACTACCGAGTAGTTCAACAGTATCAATGGTAAAACTTCCGCCGTTATTTTTAATAAAATATTTTTGTCGTTTTATCAATCCGACAATAATTCCGTTGTGGGGTCCACCAATGATTGTGCCGTTGTGCGAATATTCCCTGTTAAAACGAATATTCCCCGACCAATCGAATATTATATAACAACTTGCGTACTTTGTAAAATTTATAAATATTACCCACAACTATAACATTATATCAAATTAACTCCATAATATTCAAAAATGATATTTATAGAAAATTCATCTTTATTTATAAAAGTTGGGGTCTTACATGTTTTAGTTGTGAAAAAGACGGTCACATAGCCCGATTTTATTGTGCACAAAAGTCAAGTCCAGCTGGGACGGTGACACCAAAGGCGGACACGGACAAAATAAAGTTGGTGATTTTAGGAAGTGCGTTTTTCGTGACTTCTCAAAAAGCGAGTAACCCGAACGAAGTTAGCACGGGTTAGTTAATTATAAATTCTTGCGAAGTCTATACCTTATTAGATACCGATTCCACCCATTCCTTTATCTCTCTTGCTTGCGCTCAATGTTTAAATTTAACTTAGGAGAAGTTAGACTTTGACTTATTGGTTAAAACTCCGTTAGCAGAAGCCTTCGTTACCTCCACTATTTATAAATATTGTTGATTCAAATCGACACTTTCACGTTACCTGTCGATCTTATCTCTTTGGAAATACTTAAATTTAATGTGATTTTAGGAATCGATTGGTTAACTACTCATCAAGCTTTTCGTAAGGTGGTTAGCTTTCATATTCCTAATCAACCTGTTATGTGAATTCAAGCAACCAAACCACTAAAGTCAATCATTGTCATATCAAGCCATAAGTAAAGAGCCCCGGTCCTTTCATTGTTGACTTACTTGTGTGGAATGCACAGAAGTCAGACTTTCCGTAGGGGATGTTGTGAATGACGATGGCAAGTTGATAGGTATCAATGTGACGTACTATCCAAGTCTTGGATGAGAGTCACAGTTTTGAATGATATTCCTATTATTAATAAATTTCCTAACGTATTCTTGAAGACTTCTTAGCCTACCCCTAGAGCATGAAATCGAATTTTGTATTGACCCCAGTACAAAACCCATTTCTAAAACCCTTAAATATTTCTTCAACCAAAATGAACGTATAATGCGCCAAAGACGTTGGCTCGAGCTGTTAAAGATTACGATCGTACCATTCAATACCATCGTGGGAAAGCGAACGTGGTAGCTGACGCGTTGAGTAGAAGATCGTATGCGTTTACGAGTGCGATGTTGTTAACACAAAAACTCATTTTGTATGACATGCAAAGGATGGAGATAGAGTTAAAGACTCTAGGGACCCATGTGATGATGGCGAATATACGAGTAAAATCGACTTTAATCGATAAAGTTAAAGCCACACCCGAATCTGATGAATGTGAAGAAGAAGATTCAAGAGGGCGTTATTCTAGAAGCAAGAATCGACGAAGAGAGGAAATCTCAACCCTCGATTTAATTGGCCCATTTTGAAATCCTTGATCGAGTAGGAACTGTGGCCCATAGACTCGTTTTACCGCCAAGTTTGTCGCGTGTTCATCACGTTCTTTTTCACGTATCGATGTTACGTAAATATGTGGACGACCCGAACCACATTATTGAATTGAAATTGGACGAGATAGCAGAAGATTTAACGTATGAGGAGATACGTGTTAAAATCTTGGATAAGAAGGATTATATTCGACACTTAAAGGTTATACCTCAAGAGTTAGAATTTGAAGTGAAGTCAAGGTATCCTCAACTATTCGGCATACCAGGTACGTACGTAAATTTTGAGGGCAAAATTTCATAAGGAGGGGAGATTGTGAGATCCCAAATTTTATGAATAAAGATTTAATTTTTTCAAAATATTTTTTTAATATTATGGTGTGGATTTGAGATAGTGTTATAGTTGTGGGTAGTATTTATAAATTTTACAAAGTATGCAAGTTGTTAAAAGTCGTAGTAAGAAAATGACAGAATTATATTTTTATAAAAATAACGGCGAAAGTGTTACCGTAAAAATTGTTGAACTACTCGGTAGTAAAAGTACAGTAATACGCGTGGTTGCATAGTAGCACACGATATTGATTATTGATGCTTACGTAAGAAGTCACTCAGTTATACTCAATTATTGCTACAGTAATTGCTGCATCATATCTCTTATATTATTGATTTAATTATTGTCACAGTAGCATCTGTATAATATGTTATGTTATTAAATCAATAATTGAGACGACAAAGTTATTCATATTATTATTTGTAATATTAACGATGTCTAGAAGTTCTGCCAAGGAGAGGTTTGGTTACCTAATTAGGCGTCAATAGGAAAAAATCCTTAGTAGAAAGCCCCCTTTTTCCTAAAAACGACCTGGTCGATTAATATTGTGAATTATAATAAAGGCGATAAGTTTTGTTTTATTATTATTATAAATATAATAAAACAGAAAACTTTTTATATAAAATGGAATACTTTTATAAAGTTATTTATTTTATTAGACTATAAATAGAATATATGATATTCTATTATGCATAGTATTTGCATAGTGTCCGCATAGTATTTGTATAGTAAAATATTTTTATATAAAATATAATATTTTTATAAAGTTGTTTGTTTTATTAGACTATAAATAGAATATATAATATTCTATTATACGTAGTGTTTGCATAGTGTCTGCATAGTGTTTGTATAGTAAAATCTTTTTATATAAAACATAATACTTTTATAAAGTTATTCGTTTTATTAGATTATAAATAGAATATATTATATTTTATTTAAAAGATTTTATTTTATTAGAATATTTTATTAATACTGCATAGTAAATTAATATGGACCGTCCGTTTAAAAGTATATCAATCTGGACCGTTCATTAATTAGTTACTATTCAGTCTATTCTCCTATAAATAGAAGCTCATTCCTTCATTATTTCTTACAAATTCACTGAAACTCTAGAGAGAAACTATAGAGAGAAAGAAGAAAAGTATTCTGCTACTTCACTACTCCTATATCCAGTTTCTTTTAAGGTAAGGGGTATTATTTCTTTCGTATTCATGAAGAGAACTTCTGTTATTCCATTCCTTATTATTATGTTGGAATAACCTGTATATGCGAAGTATCGCATGCATGGTGAATTCTGTTGTTATTCCATTCTTTATTATTCTGTTGGAATATCCTGTCTGTGCGTTTACGCATGACTTGGTTCCGTTATTTATTATTCTGTTGGAATAACCTGTCTGTGCGTGTTCATAACGTTCTTTTTCACGTATCGATGTTACGTAAATATGTGGACGACCCGAACCACATTATTGAATTGGAATTGGACGAGATAGCAGAAGATTTAACGTATGAGGAGATACGTGTTAAAATCTTGGATAAGAAGGATTATATTCGATACTTAAAGGATATACCTCAAGAGTTAGAATTTGAAGTGAAGTCAAGGTATCCTCAACTATTCGGTATACCAGGTACGTACGTAAATTTCGAGGGCAAAATTTCATAAGGAGGGGAGATTGTGAGATCCCAAATTTTATGAATAAAGATTTAATTTTCTCAAAATATTTTTTTAATATTATGGTGTGGATTTGAGATAGTGTTATAGTTGTGGGTAGTATTTATAAATTTTACAAAGTATGCAAGTTGTTATATAATATTCGTTTGGTCGGGAAATATTCTTTTTGTCGGAGAATATTCGTACGACGACATAATCATTGGTGGACCCCACAACGAAAGTATTGTCGTAGTAAGAAAACGACAGAATTATATTTTTATAAAAATAACGGCGAAAGTGTTACCGTAAAAATTATTGAACTACTCGGTAGTAAAAGTACAGTAATACGCGTGGTTGCATAGTAGCACACGATATTGATTATTGATGCTTATATAAGAAGTCACTCAGTTATACTCAATTATTGCTACAGTAATTGCTGCATTATATCTCTCATATTATTGATTCAATTATTGTCACAGTAGCATCTGTATAATATGTTATGTTATTAAATCAATAATTGAGACGACAAAGTTATTCATATTATTATTTGCAATATTAACGATGTCTAGAAGTTCTGCCATGGAGAGTTATACGAAATATTTCGAAAAAATTAAATCTTTATTCATAAAATCTGGGGTTTCACAATCTCCCCTCCTTATGAAATTTCGCCCTCGAAATTTATGTACGTACCTGGTATGCCGAACAGATGAGGACACTTCGTCAGATTCTAACTCTTGATGTATAACCTTTGAGTGTCAAATATAATCCTTCTTATCCAAGATTTTAACACGTATCTCCTCATACGTTAAATCATCCGCTATCTCGTCCGATTCTAAATTAATAATGTGGTTCGGGTCGTCCACATATTTACGTAAGGTCGATACGTTAAAAACGTTATGAACACGCGGCATACTTAGCGGTAAAATGAGTCTATAAGCCACAGTTCCTACTCGATCGAGGATTTCAAATGGGTCAATTAAATCGAGGGTTGAGATTTTCTCTCTTCATCGATTCTTGCTTCTAGAATAACGCCCTCTTGAACCTTCTTCCTCACATTCATCAGCTCTGAGTATGTAGCTTGAGCGGCTTTAACTTTATTGATTAAAGTCGATTCTAATCGTATATTCGTTATCTTCACGTGGGTCCCTAGAGTCTTTAACTCTATCTTCATTATTTGTAAGTTATACGAAATGGGTCTTTGTGTTAACAACATCTCACTCGCATACGATCTTCTGCTCAACGCGTCAGCTATCACTTTCCTTCTTCATATTGAATGGTACGATCGTAATCTTCAACAGCTCGAGCCAACGTCTGTGGCGCATAATACGTTCGTTTTAGTTAAAGAAATATTTGAGGGTTTAAGAAATGAGTTTTGTACTGGGGTCAATACAAAATTCGATTTCACGCTCTGGGGTAGACCAGGAAGTCTTCAAGAATACGTCAAGAAATTTATTAACAATAGAAATATTATTCAAAACTGTGACTTTCATCCAAGACTTGGATAACACGTCACATTGATACCTATCAACTTGTCATTGTCATTCACAATGTCTCCTACGGAAAGTTTGGTTTCGGTGCATTCCACACATGGAAGTCAACAACGAAAGGATCGGGGCTCTTTATTTATGGCTTGATATGACAATGATTGACTTTAGTGGTTTGGTTACTTTGAATTCGCATAACAGGTTAGCTAGGAATACAAAAGCTAAAAACTTTACGAAAAGCATGATGAATAGTTAACCAATCGATTCCTAAAATCGCATCAAAGGCAAGTATTTTCAAAGAGACAAGATCGACATGTAACGTGAAAGTGTTGATTTGAATCAAACAAGATTTATAAATAGTGGAGTTAACGAAGGTTTCTGCCAACGAAATTTTAACAGATAAATCAAAGTCTAACTTCTCCGGAGTTAAGTTGAAACATTGAACACAACTAGGTGAAATAAAAGAGTGAGTAGAACCGGTATCTAACACGGTATAGACTTCAAAAGAGTTTATGAGTAACATACCCGTGATAATTTTATTCAGGTTCCTCGTCACGAAAAAAAAATGCTCTCTCTTAAACTACCGGCTTTGACTTTTCTGGGACGAACTTTGGTGCCTCCATCCTAGCTGAACTTGTCTTCGGTGAACGACAAAATCGGGCTAAGTGACCTTCTCTTCCACAATTATAACATGCTTTGGACGGCATCGCGCAGTTTGGACTGATGTGTCCCTCCCCTCCGCATTTTAAGCATATGATAGGTGGTCGTTCTTCTTCCTTTGAAACGGGTGCTGGTGCCGACGTCTTCACGTCATTGTTGAACCTTCTCTTCTTGAAATGTCCATTCTTATTATTTTGGCCATGATTACCACCGAAGTGGTTACCATTTCTGGCATGTTGATTCCCTCCATGCTTATTGTCACCTCTTTGATGACTGTTATCACCGGTATTATCATTTTGTCGGCTGCTCTCTTTTGGTTGGGTTGACTTGTTATCGCGCTCCAATAACTGAGCCCTATTAACAACATCTGAATACAAACATAGTTTATGAGAGATAAGATATTGACGTATCTCAGGTTTTTTACCTCTTAGAAATATTCGCGTCATTCTCTCCTCATTATCAACCAAATAGGACGCAAATCGGGACAACTCGGCAAATTTGGCTTCGTACTGCGACACGGTCATGTTGTTTTGCTCCAACTTGATAAATTCCACCTCTTTCATGTGACGAATGCTTTCAGGAAAGTACTTGTCATTGAATAGCTCTTGGAACTTCTCCCAAGACATCTTGAGTGCGTCAGCCTGGGTACGTTTTACAGATTCCCACCAGTGATCTGCCTCTTCACGCAACACAAAGGTGGCAAAGGGAACCTTTTGCTCCTTGGAGCATCACAAGATATCAAATATCTTGGTGATCTGCTTTAACCACATCTCCGCCTTAAGTGATTCTGGCTTTCCCAAAAACTCCGGTGGTCCCAGCTCCTTGAATTGCTTAGCGGTGACCAACCGTGGGTTGCCATTATTTTTACCTGCATTATGAACAGGAGCCGCCTTCATCTGATGTTGCATGAATTCTAAAAAACTCCTAAACTTACCGTCGTTCGTCAATTGATCAGTGTTGTTGTTTACAGGAGGATTATCGCCATCCTGTTGCACATTGTCCTGATTATTGATCTGTGGAGACTCAACGGTCTCCTGTGCTCCATTGCTTATCTCAACATTTTTAGATGTCATTGTCAAATACTGCAACAAAATAAGGGTTAATTAACATATCACATATTATCTCTATACTCTGACCGACCAATTAAATACCAAATAAAGTTAGGTAGGTCATACTAGCGAAGGAATTCCCCATTTCTCCCCTCCTAGTTCTTGTCTCACATCTCAGCCAGGGATCATATCCCTAAGCTTTGATACCAACTGTGACGCCCCCAAAATTAGGTATACATCACCCATCTTGAGTCGCCAAATACATGATACAGAATTCAAATATAACTTAATAATACAACTGTCGTGTACAATACGACAAAACATAAACTGTGAGTTTGAATACAAATATTGTCTACTAGAGTATACAAACTCAAAAGGAGTCCTCATTACAATTATTATCACACTATTACACAGAATAGTGAGGACTACTAATGCTATCATCTGGTCCATCACTCCGTTTCCCGACTCGTCCCAACTATATTCTCATTTCCTGAAGAGAATAGTGAAAGAAAGGATGAGCTCAACTAGCCAGTAAGAAATATTATGACTAAGATAATGCAGAATAAATTATCATTAGCCTTCAACAATGTTAAACTGATAAAATATAATAGACATCAAGTTTAACTGCAGCGGAACAAGCAATCCATTAAAAGAGTCAAGTAGAAAATAAACTCTACTATCTTTTATGATTTAAAAGGTTTTTCAACACTGTGATCGCTGGGACTCAGCTTAATAAAATAATTCACATCATCTGAATACAAATATAGTTTATGAGAAATAAGATGTTGACGTATCTCAGGTTTCAAACCTCGTAAAAACATTCGCGTCATTCGCTCTTCATTATCCACCAAGTGGGACGCAAACCGGGACAACTCAGCAAATTTAGCCTCATACTGCGACACGGTCATATTATTCTACTCCAATTTGATGAACTCCACCTCCTTCATGTGACGAACACTTTCGGGAAAGTATTTGTCATTGAACAGCTCTTGGAACTTCTCCCAAGACATCTTCAGTGCGGCAGATTGAATACGCTTAATCGATTCTCACCAGTAATCTGCCTCTCCTCGCAACATAAAGGTGCCAAAGGGAACCTTTTGCTCCTCGGAGCATCCCAAGACATCAAATATCTTGGTAATCTACTTTATCCATATTTTCGCTATAAGTGGTTTTGGCTCACCCTTAAACTCTGGTGGTCCCAGCTCCTTGAACTGTTTAGCGGTGACCGTCCGAGAGTTTTCAGTGTTTCCACCTATATTTTGGACAAGAGCCGCTCTCGCCTGCTGTTGCATGAATTGCATAAAGTTTCTGAACATTCTATCATTCATCATCTGGTCAGTGTTGTTGTTTGCATGAGGATTATCACCTTCCTAATGCACATTATCCTAATTATTGATATGTGATTAATCAACAGTCGCCTGTGCTCTATTGCTATTCTCAACATTCTCAGATGCCATTTTCAGATACTGCCACAAAATAAAAGTTAATTGATATGTCATATATTATCCTTATATTATGACCGACCAATTAAATACCATGCAAATAAACTTAGGTAGGTCATACTAGCGAAGGAATTCCCCGTCTCTACCCTCCTAGTTCTATTCCACATATTAGCCAGGGATCATATCCCTAAGCTCTGATACCAACTGTGACGCCCCCAAAATTAGGTATACATCACCCATCTTGGGTCATCAGATACATAGTACAGAATACAAATACAACTTACTAATACAACTGTCGTGTACAATACGACAAAACATAAACTGTGAGTTTGAATACAAATATTATCTTCTAGAGAGTATTCATACTCAAAAGGAGTCCTCGTTACATTTATTAACACACTATTACATAGAATAGTGAGGACTACTAACTAATACTATCATTTAGACCATCACTCCGTTCCCGGACTTGCCCTAGCTACGTTCTCAATTCCTGAAGAGAACAGTGAAAGAAAGGGTGAGCTCAACTAGCCCAGTAAGAAATATTATGACTAAGATAATGCAAAATAAATTATCATTAGTCTTCAACAATGTTAAACTGATAAAATACAATAGACATCAAGTTTAACTGCAGCGGATCAAGCAATCCATTAAAAGAGTCAAGTAGAGAATAAAATCTACTATCTTTTATGATTTAAAAGATTTTTCATGACTTTTATCGCTGAGACTCAGCTTAATAAATAATCTACATCATCGGATCACCCCTGCAGTACGGCCAAGGATATTCTTTAGTATCACGACCACGAATTATCCATGCACTACGGCTAAAGATAATCATGTTTTCATCAACGGTCCTGATCATACCGTAAAATAATTCATCTCTGCACTACGGCCAAAGAGAATCCATAACCATAATCATACCAAAAACTGTCCATCAATGCACTACGGGCCAATGAGGACTTTTTTCATATCATTTGTAACATTACGGTTATGATTATACCGAATAATCCCTGTAAAATTCAAGAATGCTCAGAAGAATATTTACATGAAAAGATACTAGATGAAGCGCAAATATCAAGGATATTCCACTAATTTCATAGAGTATAGAAGTCAAAATTTTAACCAACTGAGTATAATAAAGAATGGAATAACAAAAGAAATCATCATGCATGCGATAGATCGCACATGCAGGTTATTCCAACAGAATAATAAATAACGGAACCAGGTCCGGCGTAAAACGCACAGATAGGATATTCCAACAGAATAATAAATAACGGAACCAAGTCCGGCGTAAAACGCACAGACAGGATATTCCGACAGAATAATAAAGAATGGAACCAGGTCCGGCGTAAAACGCACAGACAAGATATTCCGACAGAATAATAAATAACGGAACCAGGTCCGGCGTAAAACGCACAGACAGAATATTCCGACAGAATAATAAATAATGAAACAACAAAAGAATTTCACCAAGTATAGGGTAGTCCGCGTATACAGGTTATTCCAACAGAATAATAAAGAATGGAATAACAAAAGTTCTCTTCATGAATAAGAAAGAAAGAATACCCTTAACGAGTACAACAAATAATATCCCTTACGGGTACAACAAATAATATCCCTTACCGTAAAAGAAACTTGATATCGGAGTAGTGAAGTAGCAGAATACTCTTCTTCTTTCTCTCTATAATTTCTCTCTCTAGAGTTTCAGTGAATTCGTAAGAAATAATGAAGGAATGAGCTTCTATTTATAGAAAAATGGACTGCATAGTAACTAACTCATGAACGGTCGAGATTAATTTACTTTAATCTGACGGTCCATATTTAAAGCAAAATCTTTTAAGTAAAATATAATATATTATATTTATAATATAATAAAACGAATAACTTTATAAAAGATTTTACTATGCAGGCACTATGGAAATACTATGCATAATAAAATATAATATATTCTAATTATTGTCTAATAAAATAGATAACTTTATAAAAGTATTCTGTTTTATATAAAAAGATTTTACTATTAGCCTAATAAAACGAATAACTTTATAAAAGTATTTTGTTTTATATAAAAAGCTTTTCTGTTTTATTACATTAATAATACCAATAAAACAAAACTGAGTAACTTATCACGTAAGCCTCAATAATCAATACCGTATGGTACTATGCAACCACACGTATTACTGTACTTTTACTACCGAGTAGTTCAACAGTATTAACGGTAAAACTTCAGCCGTTATTTTCATAAAATATTTTTGTCATTTTCTCAATCCGACAATAATTCCGTTGTAGGGTCCACCAATAATTGTGCCGTCATACGAATATTCTCTGACAAAAAATAATATTCCCCGACCAATCGAATATAATATAATAACTTGCATACTTTGCAAAATTTATAAATACTACCTACAACTATAGCATTATCTCAAATTCACACCATAATATTTAAAAAAAATATTTCGAAAAAATTAAATTTTTATTCATAAAATCTGGGGTTTCATAACTATAAATAGAATATATAATATTCTATTATACGTAGTGTTTGCATAGTGCCTGCATAGTATTTGCATAGTAAAATCTTTTTATATAAAACAAAATACTTTTATAAAGTTATTCGTTTTATTAGATTATAAATAGATTATATTATATTTTATTTAAAAGATTTTATTTTATTAGAATATTTTATTAATACTGCATAGTAAATTAATATGGACCGTCCGTTTAAAAGTAAATCAATCTGGACCGTTCATAAATCAGTTACTATTCAGTCCATTCTCCTACAAATAGAAGCTCATTCCTTCATTATTTCTTACGAATTCACTGAAACTCTAGAGAGAGAAACTATAGAGAGAAAGAAGAAAAGTATTCTGCTACTTCACTACTCCTATATCCAGTTTCTTCTAAGATAAGGGGTATTATTTCTTTCGTATTCATGAAGAGAACTTCTGTTATTCCATTCCTTATTATTATATTGGAATAACCTGTATATGCGAAGTATCGCATGCATGGTGAATTCTGTTGTTATTCCATTCTTTATTATTCTGTTGGAATATCCTGTCTGTGCGTTTACGCATGACCTGATTCCGTTATTTATTATTCGATTGGAATAACCTGTCTGTGCGGTCTATCGTATGCCTGGTGATTTCTTTTGTTATTCCATTCTTTATTGTACTCAGTTGGTTAAAGTTTTGGCTTTTATACTCCCTGAAATTAGTGGAATATCCTTGATATTTGCACTTCATCCAGTATCTTTTTATGGAAATATTCTTCCGAGCATTCTTGAGTTTTACCCAACAAAGCAGTATCATGTTGACAATTTGGACGTTATTGGTTCCTGGATAAATTAATTCTTGAACTTGTTTTATTGAATTCTTATTTCATTGTCATCATCCTCATGTTTATATTTTGTTGAAAGTCATCTGTGGCCTGTAGTGCATAGATGGACTTGGTATGATTATGACCAGGGATTATTCGGTATAATCATGACCGTAATGTTACAAATGATGTGGTAAAAGTCCTAATTGGCCCGTAGTGCATTGATGGACAGTTGTTGGCATGATCATGACCATTGATGAATACACGAATATCCTTGGCCCGTAGTGCATGGATAATTTGTGGTTGTGATACTAATAAATATCCTTGGCCGTAGTGCATGAATGATGTGTATTATTTATTAAGTTGAGTCCCAGCGATAAAAGTGATGAAAAACCTTTTAAATTATAAAAGATCGTAGATTTTATTCTCTACTTGACTCTTTTAATGGATTGCTTGTTCCGCTGCAGTTAAACTTGATGTATGTTATATTGTATCAGTTTAACACTGTTGAAGACTAATGATAATTTATTCTCCATTATCTTAGTCATAATATTTCTTACTGGGCTAGTTGAGCTCACCCTTTTACTTTCATTATTCTCTTCAAAAAATTAGAACGTAGCAGAGACTAGTCAGGGAACGGAGTGACGGTCCAGATGATAGCATTAGTAGTCCTCACTATTCTATGAAATGAGATCCTTATTCTTACTAGCAAAAACTTAAATTAAATTTTGCCGAACTATATAGATGAGGGTAATATATTTTGAAAAAAATAGTGGGAGATACCAATATAAAATAAGACCTAATTTATTTTGGTAATTAATTAAATGAATGTTTGCTAAAATATTATCTTTTTACATGCAGAATTTTAAAAATGTCACATTCATTAATTTCACTGCATAGCATACTTGATGCTAACAAACTGACCGGACCGAAATACACGGACTGGTTAAGAAATTTGAGAATTGTTCTCACTGCTGAAAAGATTTCTTATGTCCTAAATTCGCCCGTACCTGCAAAAGTTACAGAGACAGCCTCTGAGGAAGAGATTACTACTTTTAAACAGTGGCAAGATGATGCATCTGTGGCTCAATGCATCATGCTCGCGTCCATGAGTAACGAGCTTCAGCGTCAGCAAGAAACCATGGATGCTTCTACTATGCTACTGCACCTTTAAGAGTTGTATGGTGAGCAAAGTAGGACTGCTAGATATGAAATATCTAAGAAGCTCTTCCGATCTCGGATGACCGAGGGTACTACCGTTGAGACTCATGTCTTAAAGATGATCGATCTGATTGAACGTCTTGGACAGCTTGGGTTCGTCATGGATGGGGAGTTGAGTCAAGATTTAGTCTTGCAGTCATTCCCGGATACCTTCACACAATTTGTTGTGAATTTTTACATGAATAAGTTGGATGTTTGCTTGCCTGAATTAATTAACATGGTGAAAACTGCTGAAGGTCACTTCCTATCCAAGAAGGACCATGTCTTAATGGTGGATGATTCTTCCAAGAAAAGGAAGAGGCCCAAGGTATCTTCTCAAAAGAAGAAATCCAAGAAGGTTAAGGGTAAGGCGAAAGTGAAGGATCAAAAGAAACCTGATCCCGCTAGCAAATGAATTTGCTTCCATTGCAATAAGCCGGGTCACTAGAAGAGGAATTACAAGGATTATCTCGCGGAACAAAAGCAGAAGAAGCTTGGAGAAGCTTCGAATCCTAATCAAGGTTTGTTTATGATTGAAATTAATTTTTCTGAAAGTCAATCTTCTACATGGGTATTGGATACAGGCTGTGGTTCTCATATATGTAATAATATGTAGGGACTGGTCAGAAGTAGAAAGCTGAGCAAGGATGAGGTCATCCTACAAGTGAAAAATAGAGCAAAGGTTGCTGCATTAGCTGTAGGGACTTATTGTTTAGCACTGCCTACGGGCAAGTTCATTAATTTAAATAATTGTTATTTTGTTCCAAATATCATTAGAAACATTATTTCTATCTCTGTATTGGATATGGATGGTTTTAACATTATAATAAAGAACAACAGTTGTTCTATTTATAATGATAATATTTTATATGGTGTTGGTAATTTGTGAAATGGACTTTATATACTTGACTTGCATGAAAATATACTTTAAATTGAACAAACTAAGAAAAGGAAAAGAGATGATGTTAATTATACCTTCATGTGGCACTGTAGTGTAACGCCCCCAAAATAAGTCCATTCCATCCAACCCATTTTGAGTCGCCAAATACATAGTACAGATAACAACTACAACTTTATTACAACAATTGTCGTGCAAAATACAACAACACATATGCTATGAGTTTGGGTATAAATATATACCAACTATGACTCATGTCCCAACCTTGGATAGCACGTCACAATGACACATTACATAAAGGTATAGTCAAAAACTGTTTTAGAAATTAGAATATTTGGGAAGTGCTAAAGGAAACCCTCGTACATGGGAGGCCATGCTTCTAGGTTATGATAGATATCATATGGCCACAGAATTATCCTTGGTTGACCCAATAGACCCCAAAGAAAAACAAGAAGGTTACTATCATATTCTTCCCAATGGTGAGTCTTCTCTTGACTTATCATTATCTCCACTGTCTCTAATTGAGAATTATACTTCAAACAAACATCAAGATTATATAGGTAGTGCTCGTAAATATACTCAGCAAGTGGATGAGCACATCCCTATCTTATGATGACACAAGATTGTATATCATTAGACATCTTGTATGATAGTGGCAAAACACCATTCCAACGTTGGGTTCGCCTCACCCTAGATGATTCACCAAATATAACTACTAAATGATGACCACCGTTCTATTCTCCTGTTACCCCCGCTCGACCCATCTACACTCTTATTACCTGAAAGGAATTGTGAAACAAAAGGGTGAGCACAACTAGCTCAGTAAAGAATATCATGACTAAAGATAATTAAAGTATCAATAGCCTTCAACAGAATTAAATCAGAGATTTAGAACATATGGTAGATGATAAAATTTTTCAACCATAGTTACAGCGGAACGAGCAATCCATTAGAAGAGTCAAATAGACTACAAAGTCTATTATCTTCTCCATGTTAAAAGTCCACCAACAATGTTTTATCCCTATAACATCAATCAACAATTCTTGTCCACAATCACATGTATAACTCATAATCATATTTGTAGTTCTAAATTCCTCTTCTCATCCAGAACAAGATAATTTTCATCACTTGTCTTTACCTGAAATATCAAAGATCATGGTTATACCAAATCACAGTTCCTGTTCATAATCATACTAATAATTTCATCTTTGCACTACGGGCCAAAGATATTCATCAACAACTCATCTTTGCACTACAGGCCAAAGATATTCCTCAACAGCTCATATTTGCACTACAAGCCAAATATATTATTATCTCAAAGAAATATATAATTATTTCAGAATTTATATAACCAATAATTATAACCACGTTGATCATTTCACCTTTGCACTTAAGCTAAAGATATTCAATTATAAATTCAATGGTCATGATCATACCAGTTAACAATTCAACTTTGCACTACTGGCCAAAGAGAACCCATAGGCATGATCGTACCAAAAATCTAAACATCTTTACACTCAAGTCAAAGAGAAATATCATCATTAGGGTTATAAAAATGTTATATATGATAAAAAAATAATATGATCAACATATAGTTTTAATCTCAAGAGTAATATTCATAAATCAACTATAATTTGGTTAGAAAAAGAAACTAATTTTGTCATGAATAGTAACTCGTGAATAGTAACCCGTGAATAGTAACTCGTGAATAGTAACTCATGAATAGTAACTCGTGAATAGTAACTCATGAATAGTAACTCGTGAATACTAACTCATGAATAATAACTCGTGAATAGTAACTCATGAATAGTAACTCGTGAATAGTAACTCATGAATAGTAACTCATGAATAGTAACCCCGACATGAAAAGATAAGAATTTTACAAGAAAAATCTTACCAATATTCCGGTGTAATGATATTGAAAGAAATAATATCATTGATAAAAAAAATAGCATCCATTACTATCCCTTACTATCCCTTACCTCAAAAGAGCAGTACTCCTGACTGGAATAACGCTGAACGAACTTGCACCGTATAGCAACACTCAAGATATCAAAATACTCACAAGAATACACTCGATAATATAGAGAGAGAAATAGAGAGAAAATTTCAGTTTCTGGTGTGATTTTCAATTCTAACCTAAGCACCCTATTTATAGAAAATTCCTTAGAACACCAAAGCAGAAAATTTAATATAATATATATATATATATATATATATATATATATATATATATATATGAATTCAGCACATTTTAACAACTAGTGGGCCCCACCATCTCACAAAAAAATGTTTTTCTCAAAATAATTAACTTAAACTCCCAAAAATCAATTATTTCGGAACTTCAGAACTTCAATAATTCATAATAAATAGCCCTTTGATCAAAAAATTCGAATGTCGCGAGTTTTTATAGGAAATTCAATTATCTACAACTTTGCAGAAGAAAGTTTTTCCAAATTCCAAACAGAAATTGACCGAAATCCATAAACGGACGATTTTATAGGCTATAATCAAATTTCGGTCAAGAATTGTGGTCCACCGACACACAAAATATGTGTTAATCATTTAATGCCACAAAAATACTCTTTCTCCTCATATACTCATATATCCCACATTCATTGTAAAAATATCACCATCAATATATTATTAAAATAATATATTTAAATGAATTATTTTATCAGAAAAAGATAAAATATTAATTTTCAATAATTGTCACATTAAAATTTTTTTCCATCTATATCCACATAAAATCAATATTTTCCTCATCATATAAATCAATAATTAATTATACACAAATAATATTACAGAATCACAGTACTGGCAACCAGGCCGTTCATAGGAAAGAGGGGGCTTTCCAATAAGGATCTCTTCCTTACTGGCGCGCAATTAGATGACCAAACCTCTTCTTAGACAGAACTTTCTAGACTTTACCAATAATGTTATCTAATAATATTATTCAGATAATATGAATTATTGCTCCGATAATAGAAAATACTGTGTAGTGACAATTATTAAAACAACAGTAATATAAAATATCAGCGCAGCAATTATTGAATCAATAAAATAAAATATTGAACAGTAATTACGATAACAATTATTGAGTAGTGCCTTCTTACGTAAGAATCAATAATTGGTGCAATACCGTGTGCTACTGTGCAACACTGCGTATTACTGTGTTTTAACCACCGAGTATTCCAACAGTATTAACGGTAACAACTACGCCGTTATTTGTAACCAACTTATTCTTGTCGTTTTCTTCATCCAATCGCTTTCCGCTATGGGGCCCACACAAGGCTGCGCCGTCGTACGAATATTCCCCGACAGCAAGAATATTCTACGATCAAACGAATATTCCCCGATAACAATAAGTATATTATAACCACTTGCTTATTAAATTTTTTTTTTCATATATCACCCTTAACTTTAAACTTTTATCAATTTAACCATTTACTGAATAGTAATTATAAGAAAAAATTGAATACTTTAATTTCATAAAATTCGGGGTCTTACAGTCTCCCCTCCTTATAAAATTTCGTCCTCGAAATTTACGTACCTGGTATTTCAAAGAGTTGAGAATACCTTGCTTTCATTTCAGATTCCATCTTTCCTGTCATCATAATTTCTTCATTGCTCATCTCCTGTATTTCAGATATCATTCTAGAATACAGCTTCAAAACAAAGGTTAATTGAACAAATTAACATATCACATAATATCCAGATATTATGACTGACCAACAAATAAGCTTAGGTAGGACACACTAGCGAAGGATTTACTCGTCTCTCTCCTCCTAGTCCTATTCCCCGATCTCCGCCAGAGATCATATCCCTAAACTCTGATACCAAATGTAACATTGGACACCATCATGTGTCAGCACCTCACAAAGGTACCTATCAGCTTGCCACCGCAGAACGGCGTCCCCTACGGAGAGTCTGGCTTCGGAGCATCCCCCATCAACAGGAAGTCACCAGCGAGAGGCTCGGGGCTCTTTACTTATAGCTCTGATACCAACTGTAACGCCCCCAAAATAGGTCCATTCCATCCAACCCATTTTGAGTCGCCAAATACATGGTACAGATAACAACTACAACTTTATTACAACAATTGTCGTGCAAAATACAACAACACATATGCTATGAGTTTGGGTACAAATATATACCAACTGTGACTCATGTCCTAACCTTGGATAACACGTCACAATGACACATTACATAAAGGTATAGTCAAAAACTGTTTTAGAAATTAGAATATTTTGGAAGTGCTCAAGGAAACCCTCGTACATGGGAGGCCATGCTTCTAGGTTATGATAGATATCATATGGCCACAGAATTATCCTTGGTTGACCCAATAGACCCCAAAGAAAAACAAGAAGGTTACTATCATATTCTTCCCAATGGTGAGTCTTCTCTTGACTTATCATTATCTCCACTGTCTCTAATTGAGAATTATACTTCAAACAAACATCAAGATTATATAGGTAGTGCTCGTAAATATACTCAGCAAGTGGATGAGCACATCCCTATCTTATGATGACACAAGATTGTATATCATTAGACATCTTGTATGATAGTGGCAAAACACCATTCCAACGTTGGGTTCGCCTCACCCTAGATGATTCACCAAATATAACTACTAAATGATGACCACCGTTCTATTCTCCTGTTACCCCCGCTCGACCCAGCTACACTCTTATTACCTGAAAGGAATTGTGAAACAGAAGGGTGAGCACAACTAGCTCAGTAAAGAATATCATGACTAAAGATAATTAAATTATCAATAGCCTTCAACAGAATTAAATCAGAGATTTAGAACATATGGTAGATGATAAAATTTTTCAACCATAGTTACAGCGGAACGAACAATCCATTAGAAGAGTCAAATAGACTACAAAGTCTATTATCTTCTCCATGTTAAAAGTCCACCAATAATGTTTTATCCCTGTAACATCAATCAACAATTCTTGTCCACAATCACATGTATAACTCATAATCATATTTGTAGTTCTAAATTCCTCTTCTCATCCAGAACAAGATAATTTTTATCACTTGTCTTTACCTGAAACATCAAAGATTATGGTTATACCAAATCACAGTTCCTGTTCATAATCATACTAATAATTTCATCTTTGCACTACGGGCCAAAGATATTCATCAACAACTCATCTTTGCACTACATGCCAAAGATATTTCTCAACAGCTCATATTTGCACTACAAGCCAAAAATATTATTATCTCAAAGAAATATATAATCATTTCAGAATTCATATAACCAATAATTATAACCACGTTGATCATTTCACCTTTGCACTTAAGCTAAAGATATTCAATTATAAATTCAATGGTCATGATCATACCAGTCAACAATTAAACTTTGCACTACTGGCCAAAGAGAACCCATAGTCATGATCATACCAAAAATCTACACATCTTTACACTCAAGTCAAAGAGAAATATCATCATCAGGGTTATAAAAATGTTATATATGATAAAAAAATAATATGATCAACATATAGTTTTAATCTCAAGAGTAATATTCATAAATCAACTATAATTTGGTTAGAAAAAGAAACCAATTTTGTCATGAATAGTAACTCATGAATAGTAACCCGTGAATAGTAACTCGTGAATAGTAACTCATGAATAGTAACTCATGAATAGTAACTCGTGAATAGTAACTCGTGAATACTAACTCATGAATAATAACTCGTGAATAGTAACTCATAAATAGTAACTCGTGAATAGTAACTCATGAATAGTAACTCATGAATAGTAACCCTGACATGAAAAGATAAGAATTTTACAAGAAAAATCTTACCAATATTCCGGTATAATGATATTGAAAGAAATAATATCATTGATAAAAAAAAAATAGCATCCCTTACTATCCCTTACCTCAAAAGAGCAGTACTCCTAACTGGAATAACGCTGAACGAGCTTGCCCCGTTTAGCAGCACTCAAGATATCAAAATACTTACAAGAATACACTCGATAATATAGAGAGAGAAATAGAGAAAAAACTTCAGTTTCTGCTGTGATTTTTAATTCTAACCTAAGCACCCTACTTATAGAAAATTGCTTAGAACACCAAAGCAGAAAATTTAATATAATATTAATATATATATATATATATATATATATATATATATATATATATATATATATATATATAAATTTTCAAGCCCACCTTTGAAGATCTGAATTCAGCACATTTTAACAACTAGTGGGCCCCACCATCTCACAAAAAAATATTTTTCTCAAAATAATTAACTTAAACTCCCAAAAATCAATTATTTCAAAACTTCAGAACTTCAATAATTCATAATAAATAGCCCTTTGATCAGAAAATTCGAATCTCGCAAGTTTTTATAGGAAATTTAATTATCTACAACTTTGCAGAAGAAAGTTTTTCCAAATTTCAAACAAAAATTGACCGAAATCCACAAACGGACGATTTTACAGGCTATAATCAAATTTCGGTCAAGAATTGTGGTCCACCGACACACAAACATGTGTTAATCATTTAATGCCACAAAAATACTCTTCCTCCTCATATACTCATATATCCCACATTCATTATAAAAATATCACCATCAATATATTATTAAAATAATATATTTAAATGAATTATTTTATCAGAAAAAGATAAAATATTAATTTTCAACAATTGTCACATTAAAAATTTTCTCCATCTATATCCACATAAAATCAATATTTTTCTCATCATATAAATCAATAATTAATTATACACAAATAATATTACAGAATCACAGTACTGGCAACCAGGCCGTTCCCAGGAAAGAGGGGGCTTTCCAATAAGGATCTCTTCCTTACTGACGCGCAATTAGATGACCAAACCTCTCCTTAGACAGAACTTTCTAGACATTGCCAATAATATTATCTAATAATATTATTCAGATAATATGAATTATTGCTCCGATAATAAAAAATACTGTGTAGTGACAATTATTAAAACAACAGTAATATAAAATATCAGCGCAGCAATTATTGAATCAATAAAATAAAATACTGAACAGTAATTACGATAACAATTATTGAGTAGTGCCTTCTTACGTAAGAACCAATAATTGGTGCAATACCGTGTGCTACTGTGCAACACTGCGTATTACTGTGTTTTAACCACCGAGTATTCCAACAGTATTAACGGTAACAACTACGCCGTTATTTGTAACCAACTTATTCTTGTCATTTTCTTCATCCAATCGCTTTCCGCTATGGGGCCCACACAAGGCTGCGCCGTCGTACGAATATTCCCCGACGGCAAGAATATTCCACGATCAAACGAATATTCTCTGATAACAATGAGTATTTTATAACCACTTGCTTATTAAAAATAAATTTTATATATCACCCTTTACTTTAAACTTTTATCAATTTAACCATTTACTGAATAGTAATTATAAGAAAAAATTGAATACTTTTATTTCATAAAATTCGGGGTCTTACATGTAGACTCGGTCATATTAATGAAACAAGATTATCCAAGTTGCATTAAGATGGGCTCCTAGAGCTATCGGATTATGATTCATATCCAACTTGTGAATCTTGTTTCATGGGCAAAATGACTAAATCTCCTTTTAGTGGAAAAGGAGAAAGAGTTACAGAGTTGTTAATGTTGGTACACACAGATGTATGTGGACCTATGACAACGATTGCACGAGGAGGGTTTTCTTATTTTATTACATTCACTGATGATCACTCAAGATTTGGATATGTGTATTTAATAAAATACAAATCTGAATCATTTAAAAAGTTCAAAGAGTTTAGAAGTGAAGTAGAGAAGCAAACTGGTAAGAGTATCAAGATTCTTCAATCTGATCGAGGAGGAGAATACTTAAGTGGTGAGTTTCTCAATTATCTCAAAGAAAATGGTATAATCTCACAATAGACTCCACCAAGGATGCCACAAATGAATGGTGTATCTGAAAGGAGAAATCGAACATTGTTGGACATGGTTCGATCCATGATGAGCTTTACCAACCTTCCAATTTACTTCTGGGGATATGCCCTAGAATCGTCTGTATACCTACTTAACAAGGTACCTACAAAATCCGTCCCCAAGACCCCATATGAGTTATGGATAGGGAGGAAACTAAATCTTAAGCATGTTAAGACTTGGGGTTGTCCAGCTTATGTCAAAAAGTTTGAAAATGATAAGCTACATACTAGATCTGACAAATGTAGATTTGTGGGATATCCTAAAGAAACATCGGGGTATTATTTCTATCATCCAACTGATCAAAAGGTGTTTGTAGCGAAACATGTTGCCTTCTTGGAAAAAGTGTTTATCCTTAAAGGGGTCAGTTGGAGTAAGATATATCTTGAACAGGTTCAAGAACCACAAAATACTACTGATCAAAGTCAGGTACCTAACTAAGTAGAGATTCCTTCTGTACCACACCCTATTCGTAAATTTGGAAGAGTACTGAAGATACCTGATAGGTATGGACTTGTCATAGAGGATGACGATGCGGTACGCATCATAGATGATGATGATCCATTGAATTACGAACAGGCTATGAGTAATAAAGACTCAGACAAGTGGCAAGAAGCCATGAAATCCGAGATGAACTCCATGAATGAAAACCAAGTATGGACTTTGGTTTCACCACCTGAAGGCATTAAGCCTATTGGGTGTAAATGGGTTTTTAAAAGAAAGACTGGAGTAGATGGCAAGGTAGAGACCTATAAGGCCAGACTGGTCGCAAAAGGTTTCAAACAACGACAAGGAGTTGACTATGACGAAACCTTTTCACCAGTAGCGATGCTTAAGTCCATTCGGATTTTGCTTGCGATTGCAGCTTACCATGTCTATGAAATCTGGCAGATGGACGTGAAAACGACCTTCCTCAATAGGAAACTTGAGGAGGATGTGTATATGACACGGCCAGAGGGTTTTGTTTCAAAGGTTGGAACAAATCAAGTCTGTAAGCTACAACGATCCATTTATGGATTGAAGCAAGCTTCTCGTAGGTGGAACATCCGTTTTGATGAGACAATCAAAGAGTTTGATTTTATCAAAAATGAGGATGAACCATGTGTGTACAAGAAGGTTAATGGGAGAGTTATTTCATTCCTCGTATTATATGTTGATGATAAACTACTGATAGGGAATGATATTCTTATGCTACAATCAATTAAAATCTGGTTATCTAAACACTTCTCCATGAATGACTTGGGAGAAACATCCTATATTTTGGGGATAAAGATCTATAGAGATAGATCTAAAAGAATGCTTGGCTTGTCCCAAGGAACGTACATTGACTCGATGCTAAAGAGGTTTAGCATGGAAGATTCCAAACGAGGTCTCATGCCGATGAGCCATGGAAAACATCTCTACAAGAAACAGGCCCCAAAGACACCTGAAGAGAGAGATCGTATGAGTAAGATTCCTTATGCTTCAGCAATAGGATCTATCATGTACGATATGATATATACTAGACCAGATGTCGCTCATGCACTTAGTGTAACAAGCAGATATCAGTCGAATCCAGGAGAAGAACACTGGAAGACAGTGAAAAATATCCTAAAGTACTTAAGAAGAACTAAGGATATATTTCTTGTTTACGGTGGGTCTGAATTGAAACTAGAGGACTTCACAGACTCAAGTTTTCAAACGGACCAAGATGACAGTAAATCCATTTCGGAGTATGTGTTTACCTTAAACGGTGATGCAGTGAGTTGGAAGAGTTCCAAACAGCAAATAGTTACTAATTCAGTGACAGAGACATAGTACATAGCTGTAAGTGAAGCTGCAAAGGAAGCTGTTTGGATGAAGTTCATTACCGAACTTGGTGTGTTTCCTAGCATTACATGTAAGACCCCAACTTATTAATAAATGAAATTAAATTTCCTCTATTTATTATTTTGGAATAGAAAGGGTTGATTTGATTAATGTGGTTAGTTATGGATAAAATGTGCAAATATTTCAAATAAGCAAGTGGTTATAAAATATTCATTTTTGGTCGGTGAATATTCGTTTGCTCGTGGAATATTCTTGCTGTCGGAGAATATTCGTACGACGACGCAGCCTTGTGTGGGCCCCATAACGAAAAGTGATTGGATGAAGAAAACGACAAGTATAAGTTGTTTATAATTAACGGCGTAGTTGTTACCGTTAGTACTGTTAGAATACCTGGTGGTTAAAATACAGTAGCACACGGTATTGTACCAATTATTGATTCTTACGAAGGAAGGCACTACTCAATAATTGTTACAGTAGTTACTGTTCAAAATTTTATTTTATTGATTCAATAATTGCTGCATTGATATTTTATATTATTGTTGTTTCAATAATTGTCACTGCATAGTATTTCCCATTATCAGATCAATAATTCATATTATTTGAATAATATTATTAGATAATATTATTGGCAATGTCTAGAAAGTTCTGTCTAAGGAGAGGTTTGGTCATCTAATTGCGCGCCAGTAAGGAGAAATTCTTATTGGAAAACCCTCTCTTTCCTGGGAACGGCCTGGTTGTCATAAATGTGATTCTGTAATATTATTTGTGAATAATTAATTATTGATTCATATGATAAAGAAATATTTATTTTATGTGGATATAAATGAGGGATATATTTTTGTAGTTAAAAATGAAGGAGTTAATGTTGAGATTTTTATCAGTATTTTTGTCAGAATGGAGGTATTAAAAATCAGGGTTTTTGAGATATTTTGCGGGGGTTATAATTTTTAATCCGACCATTGGATCGTGGTAATTTTTGGCTATGTTATACATATATAAGTTGAGTATATGTCCACAAATTTTGAATTGTTAAAAATGAACATATGGTTTATTATGAATTTTACGAGATGACTGGTTCAGAAATTGTTGAATTTTCAGAATTTATCATTTTGGTGGACAATTCTAGAATTGGTGGGCCCCACTCTTAGTTGGTGAAAAAATGTGCTGAGATTTTTATTCAAATGTGATAGGCTTGAATAGTAGCAGGTAAAGCCATCAGGTTGCAGGTTAAGTCTGCTTCGGCGTGCTAACATTTTCCTATAAATAGAGGGCTAAGTTAGAATTGAAAATCACACCAGAAATAAGTTTTCTCTCTTTCTCTCTCTAGATTATTGAGTGTATTTTGTCAATATTTAGATACTTTGAGAGTTTCTATTCATCAGAGCAAGTTTCTTTCAGCCTTATACCAGTATTCCGACCAGAAGTACTGATATTTTGAGGTAAGGGATATTATCTTCTTCTTCAATGATATTTTCTTCAATATCATTATGCCGAAAATATTGATATGAACTTTTTATCAAATTTAGAACTTTTTATGTCGGGGTTACTATTCACGTATACGTTACTATTCATGTATACGACACTATTCACGAATACGACACTATTCACCGAAAAATAAAATTTTTCCTTTTTGTCCAAGATATCTATTATGGTTACTATATTTGATTGTATCCATGTTTTGATCTTTATTTTTGAATTCTGCTTCACAATTGATTATTATGAAGTATTATTGATCTTGGATAAATTGTTATACGAATCCCTACTATTTGTCCTTCTGTCTCACTAGATTCATTTTCTTTAAGATATTTTTCATCATCCTCAGTCCTAAATGATGATATTACTGAATATCTTTGGCCTGTAGTGCAAAGATGAATGATTAACTTATGAATATCTTTGGCCCGTAGTGCAAAGATGAACAGGTGTTGAGATGAACATGACCGACTGGTGATACAAATGAATATCTTTGGCATGTAGTGCAAAGATGAATATTTGGTTAAAGATGATTATTAATTGATGTTACAGGGATAAAATATTGACGATGGACTTTTAAATCTTATAAGATAGTAGAATTCATTCTCTACTTGACTCTTCTAATGGTTTGTTGTTTCCGCTGCAGTTGTTGATCTAAAACTTGTTGTCGATTATATTCTATCAGATTTTTCCCTGTTGAATACTAATGATAATTTGTTGTATATTATCTTAGTCATAATATTCTTTTTTGGGCTAGTTGAGCTCACCCTTTTCCTTTTTGTTCCATTTTTCTTCTCAGGAGGTGAGAACATAGCATGATCTAGTCGGGGTATGGAGTGATGGTTCTAGAAAGATGTTTTAGCAGTCCTCACTATTTCTGTAAAATAGTGTTTGAATAATTGTAATGAGGACTTATTTGAGTGTGGATATTGTCTAGAAGACAATATTTGTATTTAAACTCACAGTAATTGTGTTGTCGTATTTTGCACGACAATTATTATAATGTAGTTGTATTTGTTTCTGTACCATGTATTCGGCGACTCAAAATGGGTGATGTATACCTATTTTGGGGGCGTCACATTACAGGACCAATACCTTTATTCTGTGACAACACTGGAGCTATTGCGCATGCTAAGGAACCCAGGTCTCATCAAAAATCGAAACACGTGTTGTGGCAGTTTTATTTGATCAGAGAGATTATTGAAAGAAGAGACATCACCCTGGAACGTGTGGACTCTCAAGATAATATTGCAGATCCATTTACTAAAACGTTAACACAACAGCAGTTTGATCGTCACTTAGAGAAGATGGGTATGAGATACTATGACGATTGGCTTTAGTGCAAGTGGGAGATTGAAAGTAATATGCATACAAGCCAATCATGTATGATGATAAATCATATACTTTGTAATCAATCTTATTTATTTATTAATAAAAGAATTATTTATTAAAGGCATTTATTATCAACATGGTGCTGTTTTAATAGTATGTGATAAACCTATAGTTTTAAGCAATGCTTTTAGAATCATGATGAGATCATGCTAATGAGATCTAAATTCTTAGATAGCTTAAAACTAAAATGTTCTCAATCGATGGATTACTAAAAAGGGGATTAGTGAATCCGGATAGATTGATACATACGTTGCTTGCTCATTGGATGTGAATGATTGATCTCATAATCATTTATGTGGAGACACTAAAGTAAGTATGTAGGTGCTTATTGGAGAATAAGTTCACTGAACGTGACTCGCTAAGGAATACCTAATGGAGTTTTACTTCCCTGCCAATAGGAATTCCTATAGTGATAGTAGTACAAATAATCCTTAGACTTGAGATCATCATAGTATCTTGTATATAATGATTTATACTTTGACTTATTCCTTAAGACCCTTAGGGTATATCAAAGAGTATGCTTGGGTGTAATAAGTTATATATGGAGATAATGAATGATCAATAAAGAATCTACCACTTCTAGTAAAAGAAGTGAAATGTCCTATGTGATTCGATAAATGACAACCCATAAATCCTTGGCCAAGGTGGAATGAAATTAGAAAGTAGTTTTTAATTTGCATTCATTAGGAGTTGTGCATTTGGAAATCGAAATACATATAATTAAATAAAATAAGACTTGACAGTAATTCCATGTCTTATATTTAATTGAGACATTGTATGGTGGAAGGATTGAATTGTACGGTAACTATTAACTCAAAAGTTCTTTTATGGTTAATGTTGAAATCTATATTATCTGAAAAGTTGTTGATCGCTAGGGAGGTTTATCCCTATTGTAGAATAAATAATTTTTATTTAAATAAATTAATTGTTTAATTTATTTATTTAAGTAAGATTAGAATTGTTCTAATTAATTTATTCACAACTTGTTTAATATGGAGAATCTAAAGGGTCACACCATAAAAGGAAGAATAATTATTTAAGAAGTTAATGGCATAATCGTAATAATATGTTAAGTATATTTAATTTAATCTATGGTGATAGAATAAATTAAATAGCTTAATATTTATTATTTAATATTTTAGAAATATTAAATATAAATTAATAAGAGGAGTCTTATTAATATTATTATAATTATTATTATTTTAATTTCTAAAAGAGTTTAGGAATTAATTTAATATAAGTACTCTCATTTATTCCTAATAGGATTAGGAGAGAAAATTAGTTAAAGGAGTTTAATTAAGTATCCCTAATAAGATTAAGGAGCCCAATTAATTAAAGGAGTTTAATTAAATAAATAATACCTTAGTTTAATTAAATAAGGTTACCAGATATCTTTATAAGAGGAGTCTTATATCAGATATCAAATACATTCGTAATTCCAAGTTGTTGGAGAGTATGACCCTTTTTCTACAAAACTAGGAAAAACTAGGGTTTGAGTCAATACACCCTTCTTCTTGAAAATTTTTCTTCCTTGGTGGATCACCTCTAGAGGCCATACACTTGGGTGGCTTACATTGATCAAAGGAAGGAATCTACCCAGAGATTCAAGGAGATCGTGGAGAAGTAGGAGGTGAACTCGTACCTGTGGAAGCTCGTATCTACAAGGGTATGATTCCATAACTTCTTGTTCTTCGTTTTAAATAATAATATGCATAAAGGATGATCCGGGTAATTAGTTTGTGAAAAATTTTAAAATCTGATTTTATTTTTCTTCCACTATTTTTACAATTTGATTGCTACTTTGATTTTCACAAAACCTTATATACTTAATTATTGATTTATATGATAAAGAAATATTTATTTTTATGTGGATATAAATGAAGGAAATATTTATTTTTATGTGGATATAATTGAAGAAATTAATGTTGAGGTATTTTATCAGTATTTTATCGGAATGGATGTATTAAAAATCATCCGTATGTAGATTTCGGACATTTTTTATTTGGAATTTAGAAAAATTTAAAGTCACAAAGTTGTAGAGAATTCGATTTTCTATGGAATGGACATAAAATTCGTATTTTTCTGACAAAAGAGTTATTTATTATTAATTGTTGAAGTTTCAGAAATAAAATATTTTTATTAAAATTGGGTGGGATCCACTTTTGTTTGAAAACATGTGGGCTGCAATTTTTTTTCGAAAATGGTTGGCTTGCTTATTCAACAAAGGAGGAGGCGTGGAAGAAAAAAAATATTATTATTTTATTAATTTAGTCTCCTTTGACGTTCTAGCATTTTCCTATAAATAGGTGCTTATGTTAGAATTAAAAATCACACCAGAAACATAAGTTTTCTCTCTCAATATTATCAAGCGTATTTTTGTGAGTATTTAGATACTTTGAGAGTTGCTATTCAGTGCAAGTTTTCTTCAGCCTTATACCTAATATTTCAGCATGAAGTATTGTTCTTTTGAGGTAAGGGATGTTATTTTCTTCGTAAATGATATTATTTTCTTCAATATCATTATGTCGAAATATTGATATGAATTTTATTGTGGAATTTTTACCTTTTTGTGTCGAGTTACTATTCACGTATATGGCACTATTCACCAAAAAATAAAATTCTTTCTTCTTTGTCCAAGATGTCTATTATGGTTACTATCTTTGATTGTATCCATGTTTTGATCTTCATTCTTGAATTTTACTCCACTATGGTATATTATGGAGCGTTTTTGAACTTGAATTATCTAAAGTACGAATCATTAATATTTGTCCTTTTGTCTCACTGGATTCATTTTTTTAAGATATTTTTCATCATCCTCTGTCCTAAATGATGATATTACTGAATATCTTTGGCCTGTAGTGCAAAGATGAATGATTAACTGATGAATATCTTTGGCCCGTAGTGCAAAGATGAATAGGTGTTTAGATGAGCATGATCAACTGGTGATACAAATGAATATCTTTGGCCTGTAGTGCAAAGATGAATATTTGATTCAAGATGTATATTGATTGATGTTACAGGGATAAAATATTGATGATGAACTTTTAAATCTTAGAAGATAGTATAATTCATTCTCTACTTGACTCTTCTAATGGATTGCTGTTTCCGCTGCAATTATTGATCTAAAACTTGTTATCTATTACTCCCTCCATCCCATAATAACTGTCGCTTTAGCTTGATGCACATGAATTAAGAAAGTCATTTAGTGCTATCATTTATTAATTAAAATTGGTGTGAAATTTCATCACTACCCGTTTATGGGAAGTTAAAAACTATTAATACAAGGGAAAAATTTCTTGGGACAATGAGAGAAGGTAGGGGTGATATAGGAAAGTAAATAATTTATTCTCCTAGAAAGTTGTAAACGACAAATAAATTGGGAAAAAAATTTCCTTCTAAAACGACAGTTATTATGGGATGGAGGTAGTATATTTTATCAAATTTTTTCCTGTTGAAGACTAATAATAATTTGTTGTATATTATCTTAGTTATAATATTCTTTACTGGGCTAATTGAGCTCACTCTTTTCCTTTTTGTTCCATTTTTCTTAGGAGGCGAGAATATAGCGGGAACTAGTCGGGATGTGGAGTGATGTTTCCAGTCAGTTGTGTTAGCAGTCCTCACTATTTTGTAAAATAGTATTTCAATAATTGTAATGAGGACTTATTTGAGTGTGGATATTGTCTAGAAGACAATATTTGTATTTAAACTCACAGTTCATGTGTTGTCGTATTTTGCACAACAATTGTAGTAATGATGTTGTAGTTGTTTCTGTACCATGTATTTGGCGACTCAGAATAGATGATGTATACCTATTTTGAGGGCGTCACACGTGGGATTTGTAGGAGAAGTTAGGGTTTGTAGGAGAAGGGACAAACAATTAAAAAAAGAAGACTAAACGATCGAAGGAATTGCCTTTTGGGATGGAGGGAGTAAAGAAGATGTATGTATAGATTTATCTTTTTTTATTTATGGAACAAAAGGAAAGGCATGGACTAGAAATTTCACCGTGGTGCACCAATTAGACAAGGAGACCATATGCGCAGTCGCATCACTTTAGGTACGCTTTGCACATCGTACATATTCTTAGTTAGATGTATCTTTTGCTCCATGTTCATTATGTTTATTAAAACTGTGAGACTACAACCTTTCATTTGAAAAGGTACAAGTTAGACCGTTTGTACATGCAATTTATAACAGTTATAACATTATTATTTTTGAAATTGTGATGCTTGCTAAGGGTGTAAATGAACCGAGTAGAGCCAAGTATTGAGTTGCTCAGATTTGGTTCACAAAAATTTATCAAGTATAAAATAAAGTTTGATTGAGTCTCGTTTAGCTACCGAGTGGAGTAGGATTTCGAATTGTGCCTGAGCAGTTTGAACTTTTTAAACGAATATGATCCGAGTATCAAAAGAAAATTACAATTTAAGTATCTATGTTCGAGTAATTTATCAAACTTTAAAATTTGCTTATATTTGAATCATTTATATTTTAAGTCGAGTTCGAATCAAACTTTTAGTCGAGCGAGTATGAATTGAGCCTGAACTATTTGTTCTTTTTACAGTCTTAATCAGTGGCGGAACCAGAATATTTTTAGAGGAGGGTCAAAATACATCACTAAATTTTTTTTATTGACGCTTGGAGTGCTTCTTTCGGTTATACGACTGAGACGACCATCAGTATATTATATACTATAAATATACCATTTCTCAAATTTATATTCAAATTTATTTTGCCCAATTATAGTATTTCACAATAATTTTATCAATTTAAACATTTCAGAATAATTTCATCATTCATCAATCCAAACATTTCTCATAATTTCATCAACTAACCTAATTCAATAATTTCAATTATTTCACAAACAATATATCATAAATATACCATAAATATACAATATCAATTCAAATATTCAATGAAAATAACACATAATCTCTCATTCATGGCATAACAAACTCTAAATCTCTAATTTAATGGCAAAATTAAGCACACAATTCCTTATTTATAGACATATACAAAGATTAACATATATGAAAAGAAACACAGAAGGGGTGACCTCAATAACCTGGAGAGAGAAAAGGAGAAGCAAAGGCAGGAGGAAGAGAGAGCAAGCTGCAGTGCGGGCCGTACGGTTGTCGTCTGATAGCAGAGGCAAAAGGGAAAAAAGGGATGTTGGCCTATTGCGAATTACGATTTTGAAGAGTAAAGAAAAGGTTTTTTTAACTTACTAAATGAAACGACGTCGTTTCATGTAAGTTTAAAAAAAAGAAAAAGAAAAAATCCAACTGCTATAGTGCGAAGAAGAAGGCGTGACTCGTGAGGCATCAGTCCAATCTGCAAGGTCATGAATAGAAGCCTTGGGGGAGTCTTCTGAAATGACGCAGGAATACCAAGGTCATATGACCCCCCTGGTTCTGCCTCTGGCCTTAATGCTTCCAAGTTGGTGCTATTAGGACTAAATTATCACCGTATTGGATAGATTACACTTAACATTAAAAATGGTGCATAAAAATGAAGATATTACTTTGGAACAACTTCATAAATATCTTTGTATAGAAGAGGAATCAAGTTTAATAACAAAATAAAAGTATTCAATGTGATTCCAAAGTCATCATGTAGAGGTTAACATATCAAAAAAAATTAAAGCAAAGAAGAAATAAAGTTTAATAAAGGCGATGACAAGAAGAAATTATATAATTGAAGTTTATATGATTTTTAAGATGTTCAAAGATATTTGAATATATTGTCGATGGACAAGAAGTGCAGATGGAAAATAATTTAAAAATCAAATAATGTGAGAAAGGTATTGTTAAAATTCATATATAGAAAGCGCCTTACTTTTTTGAATGTACAATTGATACTGGTGATTTGAAAAAATCTTTTTTTTGTAAATCTTTTAAGCAAGAAGAGATTTAAGATTGGTGTATAATTTAGCAAAGTTATCATTTTAAAGAATATAAACTTGATAATATGTGCAAAGCACATATAAATTTTAAAACGACACAAGTGTAAGACCCCAACTTTTAATAAATAAAAATTAATTTTCTTTATAAATATTGTAAGACCCCAACTTTTATGAATAAAGATTAATTTTTCTTTAAATGTTATTTTGAATAATAAAGTGTGGATTTGATATAATGTTATAGTTGTGGGTCATATTTATAAATTTTGCAAAATAAGCAAGTTGTCATAAAATATTTGTTTTGTGACGCCCCCAAAATAGGTATACATCACCCATCTTGAGTCGCCAAATATATGGTACAAAATTCAAATATAACTTAATTATACAACAGTCGTGTAAAATACGACAAAACATAATCTAAGAGTTTTAATAAGAATATTGTCATCTAGACAATATCCACACTCAATGGAGTCCTCATTACATTTATTGTCACACTATTTAACAGAATAGTGAGGACTACTAATGCTATCATCTGGACCGTCACTCCATTCTCCGACTAGTCCCGGCTACGTTCTCATTTCCTAAAGAGAATAGTGAAAGAAAGGGTGAGCTCAACTAGCCCAGTAAGAAATATTATGACTAAGATAATGCAGAATAAATTATCATTAGTCTTCAACAATGTTAAACTGATAGAATATAATAGACAACAAGTTTAACTGCAGCGGAATAAGCAATCCATTAGAAGAGTCAAGTAAAGCATGATATCTACTATCTTATATGATTTAAAATGTTTTCATCAATTTTTATCGCTGAGACTCAGCTTAATAAATAAACCACATCATCGAATCATCCCTGCACTACGGGCCAAGGATATTTATTAAATCATTAATGGTCATGACTATACCGAATAATCCCTGGTCATAGTTAAACCAAAAACTGTCCATCAATGCACTACAGGCAACTGAGGACTTTTACCACATCATTTATAACATTACGGGTCATGATTATACCGAATGATCCCTGGTTATAATCATACCAAGTCCATCTATGCACGTAAGCCAAAGATGACTTTTATCACAATATAAGCATGAGGATGATGACAATGACATAATAATTCAATAAAACAAGTTCAAGAATAAATTTTAAAGATTTATAAGTTAATTTATCCTGAAATAAATAACGTCCAAATTGTCAACATGATACTGTTTTGTGGAGTAAAATTCAAGAATGCTCAGAAAAATATTTTCATGAAAAGATACTAGATGAAGCGCAAATATCAAGGATATTCCACTAATTTTATGGAGTATAGAAGCCAAAACTTTAACCAACTGAGTATAATAGAATATATGAACCCGCAAATGGATTTTTGCCCGCCATGCGGTAATCCACGTAGACATATCATTTCCTCAATTTAATAAGGAATGAATACGAAGGATCATTCACCATGCATGCGGTAATCCACATAGACAGGTTATTCCAACAGAATAATAAAGAATGGAATAATAGAAGAATTTACCAGGCGTGCGTAATCCGCAAAGACAGGTTATTCCCACAGAATGAT